>CM028760.1:21826405-22426405 GCA_016801395.1 Leptodermis oblonga
AAACAAAGATTAAGATAGAGGAGAAGTTTTATTTCCGGGAAGTGTATTTTTGGCGGCAAAACTGGGTCCAGCACAAAAGGGCGGTTAATAAGCCAATGTCAACAACGAAGGACGAAAGTTGAAATGTTCTAATGCATATGAAATTACTCATTTGTCCTCTTTTGTTTATTTCAATTTCATATTTTTGGGGGGAAAATGTATTTTTGCAGAAGGGGAAAACACCCGGTCATGTTTGAAATTCACTAAGATTGAAGAACATTAATACGTGATCGGGGGTCATAGATAGGAAAATCAGTGATTCTGTATAACTTTCGGAAAAAGGGAACTCTATTATTCCAGGAACAAAATTAATGTGTTTGAACCTTAGAAAAGTACATAGAGAATGAAATTATTCCGCTTTAATTGGAATAATCCTAATATAATAGGAAAATTACAGTTATAAACAAAAATATCTGAATAGGCGGGAGGATTAATGGACTATATGAAGAACTATAAATTGGTCTCCATAATTAGCAGTACTATCACCGTTTAACTAAATATTTGAAACCCACAGACCAATTTAATTTAGGGAACCAGTCATTATTTCTTTAATGGCTCACTGCTTGCCGACTATTTCATTCATAACCACTTTCAGATCTTCGTTAATATGAAACATATATTGAATTACTACATCATGTACAATACAGTGTTGTCAACACATTAATATCCCATATAAATATTACTTTAATGACCGATGGAATGATGGTTGGGGACATGGCATAACATCTAGTTCAAACAAAATAATAGTTATGTTTGGGGTGCTTGAATGGCACATAGTATTGCATTCAACATTACAGGAGTAATTTCCTTCTTCTCTTGCACTGTCTCTTGGAACCCTTCAGAAAGCATCTAATTTCCTCAAATACATGATCCTTCCTTGAGTTCACGGTGCTCATGACAATTCTTGAGCAAAATTCAGCACGCAGCATCATCCTTGTGCTTCCCTGCACTAATATCCAAATTCGCACTATTTCAAACCAACTACTCGACTAAAATACCCAATCAATTTCCAAACTCAGCCTGTGAAGTAATCATAAACCTAACTTATATCTGTGGAAAATTGTGAAGATGTCCCTTGAAGTCCTTCTTGTGTTTCATTAAAAAAATTCCGCAATCATGCCCGATATCCTAGGTCATCCCCGGTACGTGGACCTCAAATAACTTGTAGCCATCGACCTCAGCGGCTCGGGGGTGGTTAATGCCGCGAAGGTATTTTGCAACAGTGTTACGCTGAACCATGACAGCATATCCAATGAAAACAACCCCATTAATCGATAATAAGGAATTCAAATGAATACAATAGTTATTCCAATGATTACCAAGAATTTGCAGGGTGTTTTGAACCAAGTTTTATCCGACTGGATCCAGTTATCAGGTACTGTAAGCGGGTCCTTGCAAAATTGATAACCAGAAGGAAGTAATGCATATCCACGTGTACCGAAATAAAAATCTGCACATAATAAATGTGTGTAATCCAGGTAGTTTGCAAAAAACTTATGTAATCAGAAATCGAGTTGGCGAAGAAATTGAAATTTTGATACAACACAAGGAAATGTAGTACTTCAATAGGTTTCATACCATGTCAGCCCTCTTCATATCAATTCCCATTAATCGAGTCTAGAAATGCCAATGTCTCATGATGTGGACGGTTGTACACATGCGGATGAAAGTTGCCAAGGACGTGTTATTAAGTAGCGAGCTCGTATAACCTCTTAACTTACCCGAAAATTCAGAGAACTAAATTAACTAACCTAAGCTAACTTAATTGAGAATTTCGAACCAAGTGTAAGAAAAAGTTTGAAACATGCAAATTAATTAGGTAGAGCAAATAACCTAATTAGCTAAGTTTCATGCAATATGTAAACTACACGCATGCAAATACATAAAGCAATAAAGGGATGGTACTCAAAACTAATAGTTTTATGATCTGAATACTCTGAATATTATTGATGGGCGGCTGCCTATTTATAGGCTAAGGACAGCCGAAAAAGTCATGAAAAAGAATAAGGAAAAGAAGTAGAATTGGAAATCAATCAAGAGATGATTTCCTTTACAATACCAAACCCTGAAAGAAGTGGGGAAAGTAAAACAAGGAAAGGAAATTTTCAGTCACCTTATTTCTTTAGGGGTAGCCGAAAATTACACTTAAAACAATAAGGAAAAAGAATAAAAGTCCTACTCCAAAAAGGGGATCAAGAAGGAACCCTTTTTGGAAACTAACTAAACTAAGAGTAAAAAAACCCTAGCTCTTAACTTGTAACCCTAGCGACTTAAAAGAACCCTAGCCCTTAACTTGTAACCCTAGCTACTTAACTTGTAACCCTAACTAATTAAGTTGGCCGTGTGGGCTTTTCTTGTGGGCTGGCCGACTTGTGGAATGGACTCCATGAGTTGGGTCGGCCCAATGTTGATGTCGCATTATGGAATGATGAAGGGAGATTCTGGAATCTTCTGGAACCTCCCGGAATCATTTCGGAATCAAGATTTTCAAGATTTCAAGATTCTTCAAAGATTCTGCAAAATATGAAATTCAAGATTTTCATCCTAATCAAGAACTTCAAGAAATGTCTCTTTAAAGTCCAAGAACCTTCCGACATCTTCAAGAACTTCAAGAAACAACCATTTTCTTTATTGTGGAGGGTTTGGAGATGCATTGTCTTCAAGGATCCTTTTGAATAGAATGACTCTCACACTCTTCCCCGCATTCTTTTCAAGGGCTTTGCCTTCAGGTTGGCTTCGTTGATTCTGACTCATAATGTGTGTTGTTTTAGCCCTGGATGTCCTCATCATCTCATCAGTTTGCCGGCCTTTTTAATCTTGGATCAAACTGGTTGTGCGATACAGTTAGAAAGCTCGCTAATTACTATTTCATGTTCACACAAAGAGATGCATTCAAATATGTATAAAAAGCTCAAACATAGTGGTTCTTACATTTACTATGACATTGAAATTGACCCGGGACATTGATGAGTTCGTTGACAGATTCTCGGAGTTCATAACCTCAGCCCATGTATTGATCACCATTGTAGATATGTAGGCATTTGATTCAAGAGACATCATCAACTCTCGGTCGAGCATGTAGCAAGAACCATCATAGTATATCAATTCACTGCATATGTAATAACCAAATTCAGTACAGTTCCATGCCTCCATATTTCCAGTGCAATCTCTTTTATTTACGTGCAAATGTAGCCAGGCAATATAAATTTATATATCACAAATTTATATACAAATAACATGCTCACCCCTTCATCCTCTCCAAACTGGCAGATAAGCAATAGTCAGCTATGTAAAGTGACTGACGGGGCAACGATTGGACCACACTGTTACATTCTGATATCAACTTTGATGTGACCTTGAATTCGTCAGCCACCTCTCAATTTAAGCCAGGTTCTTGTACCATAGGTTCTGGGTTAATACGAATTCTTCTTTTTTTCACATGTGGGATTGCAGCAACAACCTAAACATCAGGACAATCTTCTTCACCTCCTTTAGCAACATCATTGTCATTCATCCCATCAACTCCGAACATTTGGTTTGATCATCACTGGTCTGTACATCTTCACACTGTTGCCTACGCGACTCAGGAAAGCATCGGCAGGCAGAGAAATAGTAATGGGAAATTTCATTCCATATAAGCTGTAAGAGAAGTGGCTTAAAGAGGAACTATCAGACGAGGTATGGGTGGGATCAGCAACTAGATTTAATGGATTAAAATGTCTAGCTAGATCTGACATTGTAGAAGATTCCCTCTCAACTACATGTTCCGAAATTTCTATAGCCCTGTTCAAATTAGCCACATTATAAGCAACTCCTGATTTCCCTGGTACAGTTGTGCATTGTTTGGATAAAATAGATTTTAGATCAGTCAGCATATCCTGTGACTGAACAATGTTTGATAATAGACCACATTCTGATGACTTCAACAGTTTCTCAAATTTTGATGGATCAACCCCCGGCTCTATAGCTCTAATGACTGAACTTAACATTTTCATTGCTAACCTTGATACAGCCGATAAATCCTGAATAGTCAAAGCTATTCTCTGTGCTTCTGGCTGAATGAATGACAAAATAAAAATAAGGTGAATGTAAACTTCATTTACTAGATCTTTTGATTATATAAATACAGACGAATATCTTGAATATAAAAGACAGAAATTATGGTACAGCGATGTTAATTACAAGGAGTTTTAACCATTACCTCTGTGTACTCCCTCTGAATTTGTAAGTCATCATGGTCGGCATCGGATAGATTGAAATAAATCAATCTGCTAGCCGGATTAGTGACCTTTGACGCACCAACAATGGGCAAAACAAGGTAGGTTAAAATATTTAGCTCTCCCCCGCTATAACCCCCAGACTCCGTTTCCTCCAAAATTCGATCCTTTACTGATTCATTGGTCTAATGCTGTATAAGTAGTAGGGTAGATGGAGCTAGACTACCTTTCCAGGTAAACCTGTGGAAATATATTATCTGCAACAGAATCAGACAACCATCGAAGTTCGACGTTTCATTATCAACTCTATACTTCTTACATGCCCAACACAGTCGATCAAGGATGTAGCCACACCAGTCAAGCTTCTGTATCCCCACGGCATCAACAATTGCACTATACGGCACTGACTCAACTGCCTGATCTACGGAAGGGGTGAAAAACGATGCTAAGCAGAACACTACAAAGAAAAACTTGAAATCATCCTCCCCATCTATTAGCTTGCCAAGCAATAAATCATATATAACAGTTAATGGTGGCTTCATGTTTAGGTCAACACCGTACGTATGTAATAATCTCCGTATTATAGGAGAGGATTCAACATCCTTGTAGGCATCAATTACATTACCACAATCGTTATGGGGCAACATGAAAACATCCCGCACATCTGCGAGAGTCACTGCGAACCGATTCCAGCTGTTCACCTCAAACATTCGGCTGTTAAGGTTGAAACACTTGAGTACCCAATAATACATATCAGTAGGTAACGTAGAAAATTTTAACCTTAGTAGGCCCCCGAATCCAATCAAACAAATGCCCTCCCGCTGAGTAGGGGATAAATTTTCCAACAAAGACACAATCAGGTTTAGTTGGGTAATATGAAACATATGTGAACCGCGGTCATTTGGATCGTTGCGGTTTCTATTTTCCCCAATTGGGACTCCTCGCCGCTGCTTGGGTGGCAAACGGATTTTTGGATTCTTTATGTATTCTGACTCTTTTGCTGCGAGAATAATTTTCTTATTGAATTAGAAAGTCACCTACCTCGAAACTAACATAATGAAATGTTCCAAACTCAATCTGAAACTCAACACATACATTATAACCTATAAAAATATATGATGCATTGTTTCAGCATGTTATTAACTGTAAATTCAATCGACTGAACTACAATTCATTGACAATATACAAGACATCTGAGGATTTACCTGCTTCTATTTCCACATTGTCCCCAACACATTTCCCAAAATCTAAAACTGCGGTGTTAATGGCGAAAACCTGATAATGCTGTGCCTGACTTCCAGTTGGAGATGAATCTAATTCCTCCGTCAAATCTAACATTATTGGTGGTGTGTTAATGGATTTTGATGTCGATGATTGCACTCTCTCAATTCTATAAGAGCTTCTCGTCCTCATAGCTGGTTCGGCTGGTCGTCGGACTTTCGTGTTGATTCAGTTCCCTTAACCTCCCAGTCCCGTCTCAAATAGGGGTCAGGTCATTGTGTGGAAATAGAAATTTTAGGGTTGTGGATTGCATATGCGGGTTGCTGGTGTTGGAGATGATGTGTTTGTGGAAAACCCTTTTGATAATTAAGGATTATGTTATAGCAATAATTGCGGATTCGGTCCACATTTGGGAATTTTGTTTTCAAATCAACCTACTTTATTTTAAATTTGCATCCAATTACACTTCACCGTCCTTAATTCTAACATGTAAATAAGACTCAGCGGTGGAAGTTTTTAAGCAGATGTTGGGCCAGTCCTGAATGTGTTATTATCTAGTTGCTTAGAAAAGGCCCAATTCACAATTTAACTGAACTAATAACATATTTACCAATTTAATGTCAATATAATAATGATACATTACAGCTGTTGTAATGATACAGACTGGCTGCGTAGATAGTAAACTGTATAAAATTTAAATTAAATTTTCAGCCGATTCCTAAATAGCTTGAAAAATTCTTTTAATAATGAACTCGTTTGCTTCTCCCCTTCGGTAACATTATTTATCAATCGATAATGTTTTATCTATAGCTTACATTTTTAAGACAATTGTGTAGTTTTTTTTATTTGGGAATGAGAAAAGCTAAAAAAATGTTTTAAAGACTGCTACAGTATATCAGAACTTGGAAAATAAAAATCCAACATGAAGAAGTTTGGAACTACGTCCTACTACACATATGGTGAATTTCACCCTTAGTACTGCTCATCATGTCTTGTGACACTTAGTCAAGTGTTTATGTCTCTTTTGCACCATGGTCAATAGATAATTATTCCACTTTTTTATTATCTATATATTGTCATAATCTAAATTTGTTGTGATCACTAGCGACCCCCCGTGTTACTCCCTTTCCAACGCTTACCCCCCCCCCTTTGTGTTTAAAACAAACTAAGTACCCCTTCCCCTTTGTCTAAATCATGTGTTACTAACATTGAAATGACAATATTGCACTCGTTAAATAACGACATATCTACCACGTCATGATTTCTCTCCATCCTTGGTCACCATAACCATTACTTTCTATCTCCGTAATGCCATCGCAAACACCATCAAAGACGCGGATAAAATTTGATTCTACTAGCAGGGGATTGAACACTCGACCACCAACTCCCCTGCGTGTGAACTAACCAATAAGGTAGTGTTGCTATTTATACCAATTATAATTCTCATTAGCAATACCCTTTACTCTAGCCCAAATGACCAAATAAGAGAGCATAAGACTATATTTTGTTTATTCCTTTATACAAGAATCATTACTTTGTCATCCAAAATAATTTTGTTTTCACATTAAATTAATTTCCCACTCAAAGGAAATTCAATTTTTGAGTTTAGATTATTTAACTTTAAAATTCATGGATTTTGAATATTGAATACTAATAGAAAATCAACGTATGTGTAAAATCTCAGGTTTTGGAAAAAATAAGTAATGATTATTGCGGAAAGGAACAAACAAAACATAGTTTTATGCTCTCTTATTTGGACATGTGGGAGAGAGTAAAGGGTAAGGCTAATGAACAGGACATAGAATTTACAAGAAATAAACGAAAATGACAGGTGAACGTGCTTGTTACCGGGTGGCACATCGCCCCAGGTTCAAGCCGCGTTTGGGAACCCAGCACAGGGTTACAAATAACACGCACTAAAATGGTTCCAGGTTAAATATGTCGGAGTAATCCGCAACAAGCACTACTACAAAATAGAGCTTTAACGGCTGCGATTTAACTGCGGAAAAGAGAAAACCGCCATTATAAAAGAAATACGGACTTTCTACGGCAGTTTTAAAATAAACCGCCGTAGAAAGGGACTTTCTACAGCAGTTTTATAATAACCGCCGTAGAAATGGACATTCAACGGCGGTTATAATCAAACCGCCGTAGAAAGGGACCTTCTACGGCGGTTTATAAGCAAACCGCCGTAGAAAGTCCATACTTTCTACGGCGGTTTGTCCCAACCGCCGTAGAACGTAGAAAGTCCCTTTCTACGACGGTTTTACAATTAACCGCCGTAGAAGGTCCCTTTCTACGGTGGTTGATATGAAAACCGCCATTGTATTGACATATTTAACCCTAAATAACAACGTGTATCTCCATATCGCGGCCGAAAGTCTTCTTCTCCAAATTTCTACTACGGTTTTGCACGTTTGATGTAAAGAATCGTCATTTGAAGCTAAAATTTACCACCTTAAGGTTAGAAACTTCTAAAATTTCTCAGTAATTGCTTATTCTTGTACTTTAGATATGTGTATATTGAATTTATTTTTATTTATGGTAGAGTACTGAAAATTAAAGTTGCAATCCATGTATATGGTGAACCTTAGTATTGTGGAACCCTATTTAGTTATACTATGTAGTTTCTTGGTGATGTGATTTGATTTATAGTGTTTGATTTTTAATGGATGATGTTCATATAATTAGCACTACTTAGAGTGTGTATTATTTTTTTATGCATTGCATGTGTTTGATAAAATGCATAAATGAAAAACTTATGGGTTCTTCTTCATTTGATTATGTCTATTGCGCATGTGTAGGTTATGCATTATTTTTTCATTGAGGTATTATATTAGTTTTGATTATATGAGTAACATTAGTATGACATGTGCTAAGACAAGCATGCAACTTGATACTTTCTACATTGTTTGTTGAATTATTATTTGGTTTTTTTAATTATTTCAAGGAGTTAGTTACGCATGGATCGAAATATCTTGTTGTATGGTGATCGGACCTCCGATTTTTATGCAAAAGAAGTTGAGAATTTCATTGAATTGGCTTATAAGAATACAAAGTACGTCCATTGTTCGTGTAAAGCTTGCAAAAATGGTGCGCAGTTTGATAACTCATATACAATAAGATTCCATTTATATCAGAACGGATTTGATCCTTCTTATAAATTGTGGATTTGGCATTGTGAAAGTATTGATAGTTTACCTGAGCAAAGAAAATCTCATGTAAAAGGAGATGATGGGATTACTAGAGATCGATTAGATGACATGATTGAGGATGTGGCCGAGGATTTTGCTAGTAAACCGGAAGTTCTTGCTTCCATTTTGGGTGACAATGAGAAGCCTCTATACAACGGTTGCACAAGATATACACGCTTGTCTAGTGTTTTGAAGTTGTTTAATTTGAAAGCGGCAAATGGGTGGTCAGATACTAGTTTTACAGCCTTATTGAGGGTATTGAAAGATATGCTCCCAGAAGATAATGAACTTCCAGATCGAATTTATGAGGCAAAAAAAATATTGTGTCCAATGGGTATGGAGTATAAGAAGATCCACGCTTGCCCAAACGATTGCGTCATCTACAGGAATGAGTATAAGGATTTATTGCTTTGTCCTAAGTGTAAAACTTCACGATACAAAAACAAGCAGTTGTGTGATGAGGTTGAAGACAATTCTGATGCGCAAAAGAAGGGGTCGCCGGCTAAGGTTCTGTGGTATCTTCCTATAATACCGAGATTTAAACAGTTGTTCGCTAATGCAAAAGATGCAAAACTTATGACATGGCATTCAGATCGGTGTATTCCCAGTGATGATGACAAGGTGATAATGCATACATCAGACTCGGATCAGTGGAAAAAAATTGATTCAATGTATCCTTTATTTGGGGGAGAAGCTAGAAATTTGAGGCTTGGTTTGTGTACTGATGGAATGAACCCGTTTGGCAGTCTGAGTAGCACACATAGCTCATGGCCGGTGATGTTGGTTATTTACAATTGCCGCCTTACTTGTGTATGAAGCGCAAGTATATACTTATGTCTCTAATGATTTCAGGCCCACGGCAACCAGGAAAGGACATCGATGTGTATCTTGCTCCTCTTATTGAAGATTTGAAAAAGTTATGGGATGAAGGCGCACTTGTGTTTGATGCATACCGTGAAGAAATGTTCACATTACGTGCCATGTTGTTCTGTACCATTAATGATTTTCCTGCATATGGAAACTTGTCTGGGTACTCTGTTAAAGGGCATAAAGCATGCCCTATATGTGAGCAGAGTACAGATTTTTGTCAGCTTGCACATAGGAGGAAGACAGTATACCTTGGGCATCATAGATTTCTTCCCGAGACTCATCTGTATCGCTGTATGAAAAGAGCATTCAATGGATTTCAAGAGTTTAGAAAAGCTCCAGAACCCTTGAGCGGGCCAGAGGTGAAAGCTCGCGTGACGGACATTAATGTGGAGTTTGGAAAACCTTCGGAGTCCAGCAATAATGATACATGTTGTTGGAAGAAAAAATCCATCTTTTTTGAACTTTCATACTGGGAGAACTTGGATGTCAGACATTGTCTCGACGTTATGCATATTGAGAAAAATATTTGTGAAAGCCTGTTAGGTACGCTTTTGAACATACCTGGTAAAACTAAGGATGGTTATAACGCGAGACTTGATATGGTTGATATGAACATAAGATCAAATTTAGCACTGGTAGCTCGAGGACCACACATATCTACCCCCTGCCTGTCACACTTTGTCCAAAAAAGAGAAAAAACAACTGTGTTCAAGTTTGCGTAGCATCAAAATTCCATCCGGATATTCTTCAAATGTAAGTAGACTTGTTTCCTTGAAAGATTTAAAACTGGTTGGTTTGAAGTCTCATGATTGCCATGCCTTAATGCAACAATTGTTGCCTGTAGCTATTCGCTCGATATTGCCCAAGCATGTTAAGTCCAGTATAACAAGACTTTGTTTCTTCTTCAATGCTATATGTAGCAAGGTTATCGCGCGCGAAAGACTTGATCAATTACAAGATGAAATAATTGTTGTCCTTTGTCAATTAGAAATGTATTTTCCACCCGCCTTCTTTGATATTATGGTACATTTGGTGATTCATTTGGTTAGAGAGATAAAAATCTGTGGGCCTGTTCATTTGCGATGGATGTACCTATTCGAGCGATATATGAAAGTATTTAAGGGGTATGTTAAGAATCGTTATCGTCCTGATGCTAGTATTGTTGAAGGTTATATAGCTGAGGATGTAATTGAGTTTTGCACTGAGTACTTGGCCGATACAGCATCAATTGGAATATCTAAGAATCGGCACGATGGAAGGATTACAGGTATAGGCACAAGGGGAGGAAAAATGTTTACGCCTTCTAATGTTGAATTGATGAAGGCGCATCTCTACATACTGCGCAATTCTGAAGAAGTTGAGCCCTATGTGAGAGACCATATGCGTTCAATAAGAACGTCTTATCCTGCTTGGACGGATCAAAATGTGCTCAATGAACATATTCGGACATTTGTCTATCGGTTTGGTAATGCTGTCATGGGCAAAGACGTTTCGGAGACATTAAAATGGTTGGCGTTTAAGCCCAGCCATGCGGTACGAGCATTTTCATGCTATGACATAAATGGATATTCATTTGCTACTAAGAGACAAGATGAGAAGAGCACGGCACAAAACAGTGGTGTTACATTAATCTCGAAGGCTTTACATGTTTCTAGCAGGAAGGATAAAAATCCAATATATGCAAGCATGGCATATTATGGGGTGATCGAAGATATTTGGGAGCTTGACTATGTTTGTTTCAAAGTAGCTGTATTTCGATGCAAATGGGTCGAACTGATGATCCATTGGGTTTTATCTTCGTTGACCTTCATCGAGAGGGTTTCAAGGGGGAACCATTTATACTTGCATCGCAGGCAAAACAAGTTTTTTATATCACCGATCCTTGTGACGAACATTAGTCTGTTGTTCTTCATGGTAAACAACATCACGGAGTGGAAGGGATTGATACAAAAGAAGGGCTTTATGAGGCGGGTCCTTTCTCTAGTGGGTTACCTGAATCGGGAGCAGTTGAAGAAGATAGGGAACTTGATAAATACATACTTCGTGATGACCACAGCGAAGGATTATGGTTCGAGGATTAAGTGTCCCATAAGAGAAAAAGAATAAGTTAAGAATCATTTTAAGGTATATTATTATTTTTTTTTTTTTTGTTTCTGTGGGTGTGTATGTGTGTGCATGTATGTGTGTGCATGTATGTGTGTGTGTGTGTGTGTGTGTGTGTATATTTATATATGTATATTTGATTTTAATGAAACGAGGTGGACATAATTTTATAACAACATTTATTTTTATCCTTCATACTGTCTGATTGAAACAGGTCACAACTTGGATGAAGCCGCGCAAGCAAAGGATAAAATTTCCAGGGAACTTCATATAGCGAAATGTTTATAAATGAATTTGTTATTGTTGGAAATTGTGTGAAGCTTTTGTGTTGATGTTAGGATGACAGAGTGTTTTGGTTAAATTTACAGGGGAGACTCTGTCGGAATTGATTTTAAACTGAATTCCGTATTATTTGAAGTAGTTGGAATCTTAATGAAGTATTTAATTATGTGCATATCCTTGACAGGGAGTATGTTACATTTATACGGGAGACTCTGTCGAATTTTCTAGCAAATTGATTTCCTTGTTTTTCATTTATGAATAAATGTCTCATGTTTTTTTTTTTTTTTTTTTTTTTGGCAAGGAGTAGTACTTTTGGTAAAATTTACAGGGGAAGCTGTACAATGATTTTTGTTTTGATTTTATATTTAACTCTTGATAAATTACTTTTCTATGCATCGGAAAAAAGATATTCATTTAGCGAGGTTAGTTATTGACCGCTAAATGAATTAATTATTTGTTTATCGATTAATAAATCTTTATTATTTTAGAGAGATTCTTCAATATATTTTATATTGAGGCGCGCTCCGTACCGGTGGCAACCTATTTCTATTTTTTGCCTCTTAACTAGCATGCATGTGTACGAGATATACAGCAGCACTAGAAAATTATTAAGACTATACATGGATACGACATTGAGTACTTGTATCCAATTGTAAAGAGTATTAATTCTTTCAAGCTATTTTTGTTTTATATTAACATAATTGCAATTATTGATTGCCTTTAATTATTAAAATAGAGATAATTATTTAAGAACACATAAACTGAATTTTGCGCTTTTACCTAAAATTATTGTGTAATAGTACATGAAATTTTTCTGTGGAATGTTGCATGGGAAAATTTGAAATTTAATTATTAAATGTTTCATACAAGGCTTGCTTCTGTACATAATTAATAAATATAATGTAAATTGGGTATATAATATTATATTTACAAAGTTTTGGGTTAATTTATGAACATGAAAAAAAAATAGAAATTTATAGGGTTTAGGGTTTAGGGTTTAGGCTTCATAAAATGAAATAAAAATAGAAATTTATGCGCGCGCGGGAATTGGCTCCAATTGTTTCCACTTTTCTACGGCGGTTCAAAAACAACCGCCTTAGAAAATACTTTCTACGGCGGTTCATGAACCGCCGTAGAAAGTATTTTCTAAGGCGGTTGTTTTTGAACCGCCGTAGAAAAGTGGAAACAATTGGAGCCAATTCCCGCGCGCTCATAAATTCAAATATTTTGGTCTAATATCTATAATTTCCCCACAGTTCCCCTGCTTCTCCCCTGCATTCCCCTGTAATATTGGATATGCAATTTCATAATGATCAACCGGTGCAAGTAAATAAAATACATTATATTTTGCAACATACTAAATTTAATGTATTTCACTATACATATTTGATTAATATTATCGTCCTTAATTCCAAATATATATATATATAAAAGCTAATGAAATCCAGTAAGTATTTCTTTTTTTTTTTTAATTGGGCCGTTAAGCATTAATTTTTCTTATACTACGTACTTAATGCATTTATTGATTTGATTATTTTAGGACTGATAATGAAGCTTATTACTTTATCACAGCTTACATGTAATTTTACGAAATTTATTAATTTTGAGCTTTTACCTAAAGTTATTATGTAATAGTACATGAAAATTTTCGGTGGAATATTGGTGCACGGGAAAATTTGAAATTTACTTATTAAATGTTTCATAAAAGGCGAGCTTCTGTAATTAATAAATATAATGTAAATTGGGTATGTAATATTATATTTACAAAATTTTGAGGTTAATTTATGAAAATGGAAAAAAAAAATTAATAGGGATTAGGGTTTAGGGTTTAGGGTTAGGGTTCAAAAAATAAAATACAAATAGAAATTTATGCGCGCGCGGGAATTGGCTCCAATTGAAACTACTTTTCTACGGCGGTTCAACATAAAACCGCCGTAGAATCAACTTTTAACGGCGGTTCATTGTGAAACCGCCATAGAAAGGTGGCTTTCTACAGCGGTTTATTTTTGAACCGCCGTAGAATAAACCGCCGGTCTAAATTCAAATTTGTTGGTCTAGGGTGTTAGGGTTTAGGGTTTAGGGTCTAGGGTTTTGGCCGAATATCTCTAATTTCCCCACAGTTCCCCTACTTCTCCCTTACATTCCCCTGTAATATTGTATATGCAATTTAATAATGATCAACCGGTGCAAGTAAATAAAATACATTATATTTTGCACCATACTAAATTTAATGTATTTCACTATACATATTTGATTAATATTATCGTAATTGCAAATATATATATATATGTAAGCTAATGAAATCCAGTAAGTATTTCTTTTTTTTTTTTTTTATTGGCCACTTAAGCATTAATTTTTCTTATACTACATACCTAATGCATGTATCGATTTGATTATTTTATCCCCTTCGCCCAAGTCGAAAACGTAGAAAATTTAGGGAAGATAATGAAGCTTATTACTTTATCGACGCTTACATGTAAATTTACGAAATTTATTAATTTTGATCTTTTACCTATAATTATTGTGTAATAGCACGTGAAATTTAAATGCAAATGGTTCAAGGGAAAATTTAAAATTTAATTATTAAATGGTTCATAAAAGTCGAGATTCTGTACATAATTAATAAATATAATGTAAATTGGGTATATAATATTATATTTACAAAATTGTGGGGTTAGTTTATGAAAATGAAAAAAAATATAATATCAAAATATGCCCGCGCGGGAATTGGCTCCAATTTTTTTCCCCTCTTCTATGCCGGTTCACAAAAAATGGCCTTAGAAGAGAACATTCTACGGCGGTTCGCGGTTGAACAGCCGTTGAACCAACCCGCCGGTCTAAGTTCCAAATATTTGAACTTAGACATCTTTTTCCTTATTCTTTTCCCCTTCTTCTTCCCTGCTTCTCCCCTGTTTCCCTCTCCCCTCTCCAGCCCCGGTTCAGTTTCTTCGCGCCCAGGACCCGTCGCCGGCGCAACCCGTCGAACTCCGCCCATTTCCCGCACTTCCCGGCGGCTGCTTGGCGTGTTGATCGGACATCGAGGACCAAGGGCTGATCTTTGTGTGTCGCTTCACCCAGCCAACATTTCTTCCATTTTCCCACTCCAATATTTTTGGCCTTGGATGTAGGAGTGCAAACATAAGGTTTATCCAACTTCTATGCTTGCATTTTAAAGCTTTTGCAATGTTACCTTCCATTTTGTAATTACTTCTGATTGGACTAGGGTTTTTGAGCACAATATAATGTTGATTTCAGGTTTGATGCTAGTGATGAATGATTGGAATGCTTTGGGATTTATCGATTGTTGGTTGCATTGGTTTGGTTGTTGAATTTCGTGTTTTGTCCCACATAAGTTGAGAACTTAGGTGTTTGATTGGGACTTCAATTAAGTACCCTTTCAATTCGGGTTTCCTTCACTAAGATGAGAAACACAAATGTTGATTTCGGTTTTGCTTGATTAATTTGAGAACATTGGTGTTGGCTTTCGGTTCTTAGTCGATTTAGTGTTCCTCCTTTAGTGATAATGAAGAAAATGCTTGGTTGTTGAGTCCACTATGTGGAATTTAAGCTTTGTAAGGTTCCTTCTTTGGGGCTCCCTTGTTTTAATGTCTTGAATGCCCCTTATATATTGAAAGTAAAGCTATCTTTGCATCAATGTAAAGCATTTTTATTGCACAAGCACAAAGTATCTTTTGAGTGTTGCTTCTCTTGTTTTAGGGAAGAAGAGTGCTTTTTAAGGGTGAAGTACACCTCCTTTACGCTTTTACTTTTCTCCCTATATTTTGGTTTTTCCCTTTAGTAGACATGATTTTTCTCATTAGTTGTTGGTTGTGAAATGTGAAGTACTTTATCAATGGTACCCTTTATAAGTCCACTTTTTTGGGGCTCCTTTGGTTTAAGTTGGATAATGGCACTTGTGTATTGCAAATATACTATCTGCTCTTCGCTTTCCCTTATCTTTATTTGAAATGCGTGAAATATGCTTTGTGAGTCATTCTCCTTGATGAGGGGGATTTTTTTCATAAATTTAGAGTTTGAAATACCACTTCTCCTTAAATCTTTTACCTTTTGCGATTTAGTGTTTCTCCTTTAGTGCTAAGGAGGATAAGGCTTTGTGGTTGAGGGGAAGGTGTGTTCCTCCCTTGGTTTAATGTTATGAATTCCCCTAATCTATTGAAAGCGAGGCTATGGTTGCATCAATGTAAAGCTTCTTTATTGCAAAAGCACAAAGGACTTCTCTTGTTTTAGGGAAGGAGAGGAGAGTATTTTTTAGGAGTGAAGTTGGGAAATGTACATTGCCTTTTAAATTTAAACATTACAAGCATTCTTGTTTTTTGTCTCCTTTGGTTTAAAGTGTTCAATGGCGCGTGGGTTTTGAAATTAAAGCTTTTCTTTAAATGCAAATATGTTATCTTGTATTCTCTTTGTATTTACATGAAGTTTAAGGTAAGCTATTGGCCCCAAAAAAAAACACAATGAGGACCATAGTGATGAGGGAAAGAGCAATGGAGATGGGTCTTATACTAGAGCTAAAAGAGGTAGAGGGCCTACAAATTACAACGATCTTTTGGAAATTCGTATGAAGGGGAAAACTCTTGAGATTTCGTTTGATTCAAAAAATGAGCCTAAAAATTATCATACGAAGTGGATTACATTCGTAGCATTCACGGCCCAGAGCAAAGTGGACATTATGGAATATGCATCATGGCCCAAAGTTCCCGACGAGATCAAGAAGAGAGTGTGGATGGAAATACAGGTATTCTACAAAATTATAATGCATTGTTTGTTTACCCATTCATACAAATGAACCCAAATTTATCTAAATTTGTATTTCTATTGTTTATTGTAGGCATTATTTGTTTTTGAATCAACCGAAGAACTCAAAACCAAGTGGATTTCTTATGCCGGTAAACGTTGTAAAGATTGGAAATCCTTTTTAGGTAGATATGTAAATGGTGACTTGCAGGGTGAGGACCCATGCCTTGAATATAAATATCTCCCTAGGGAGACATGGCTTAAGTTTAAGGCTAGCCGCGAAACAGAAGAATGGCAGGTGGGTTTTTGAAATTCATTTCCTTCTTGTTTTTGGATATTTGAAATTGCTCAGTTTATGGATAATCACTTTTCATTGTATTTTTCTCTAGGCAATTCGTGAAAAAGCACAAAAGAATGCCACTTTAAATGCTTTTTACCATAATTTATCTCGCGGTGGATACCGACTGCTAAAGAAGAATTTGCATGAAGAGGCTTTGATTGCAACTGGGAAGAAGCCTTTAGAGGACGGTCCGTCCGAAGAAGAAGGGGAAGAATCTTATGCAGGGCCAGGCCGGCATCTACTTTGGAGACAGGCTCACACAAACAAAAAAGGCGAATACTTCACCCCAGAGGCTGGTCGTGTCAGAAGGGAAATTGTAAGTTTGCACCATACATTTTCTTATGTTTCAGTTCTTTAAGTTACGCATAAAATTAAAACTATATATAATTGATCTATTTACATTTCATATTTTTGGCAAAACGTTTAGGAAAATCTATGTTTGCTCTAGTCCCAAGGGGAGAAGTTGCAAAGGGTAGGAATGACATTCTTGTCAAGGCAACGGGAAAGAACGATCACCCCGGTCGTGTTCGCGGCCATTCTACTAGGGTACGTATCACAAAGGTTTTCCCGAAAACAAGCCCGTCGCTTAAAGATGAACTAGATTTAACTAAAAGAAAGCTTCAGAAAACCACTGCCCAGCTCGATGAATGTCAAACACATCTTAAGCATGATGGTTGGGTTTATATGTGGTAAGATGGGGACTGACTATGATACAGCAAGAGCCACTGTCCTCAATAGTGCTAAAGCTCAGAGCTTGAACCCAGAAACCTCCGGAATGACCCCAGAGATGTTTGAGGTCCATGGTAGCAATGTTTCCCCTGTGAGTCCGACGCTACACCCTAAAGAACATCGTAAAAAAAAAATTTCTCCTCTTATCCCTACAAGTTTGCCTGAGTTACATACGATACCTGTTTCATCTATGGACCCGATCAAAGCCTCTGAGGTTTAGAATAGCCCTATTGCAACAAACTTGGAAGATGTGAGTTCTTTAGGCGAATACAAGGTACTTAAAGTACATTTATGTCTTTCATATTTGTTTGTATAATTTCTTTCATATTGTCACTTCTAAAGAAGCTTGATATTGCTTTTCATGATTACACTTGGTTTTTGAAGTTAGCAGAAATAGTTGAGTAATGTTCATTCGCTTGCCTATTATCTCAGGACGGGTGTGAATGTCATCTGTTCATCTCTGAGGATACATGTAAGAGACGTAAGCTTGTGGCCAAGGGAAATGTTTATAAGGAAAGCACCACGGTCGCGAGGTAAGGAAAGGTTGCGCGAGGGTTACAATTAAAATTTCATATGATGACTTTGCCCCGCTACCATTTCCTGAGGAAGAGGCTTCAACTGTGGGAATGTCCCGATCCTTTTTCGTGGAATGGCCTATACATTTGATTGAACTTATTCTGGATCCAGTAACACGGGTATATTCTTACATTTATTTGTGAATTACTTAATACCGTTTTGTATATTTAATGTTATTTCAAATGTTGTTAGGTGGATAAATGTTTAAAAAAGAAAAAAGGTCGTTTGAATTCTATGGATTATATAAAATCTTCTTCGACGGTTCCAAATGAAATGGCATCCTCTTCGACATCTGATCCACTGCATGAGTTACAACTTCGAATAGAGAAAGATTTGAACTTCAATGGCTACTTGTTTCAAATGACAAGAGATATCATAGGTGTGCATCATCCTATTTCGATGGATCGAATGGATGTCGGTGAATTATTGTCAAGAGAAAGTGATGAGGATATCCAGAGCTAAAACAGCACACATTATGAGTCAGAAAGATGGACGCCAAAAGGAAGCAAACGCCTTGGAGCAAAATGAAGGAAATGTTCAAATTGCAACTCTTTTAACCAGTCTTGAAGAAGAGGCGCAATTCTCCACTTCCTAATAAAGAAGAAGGCTGTTTCTTGAAGTCTTGAAGATGCCGGAAGGTTCTTGGGCTTTAAAGAAACAATTCATGAAGTCCCTACATTTTGGGCCGACCCAAACTCATGGAGACCAAGTCCACAAGTTTCGGCCAGCCCAAGAAGCCCACAAGAAGCCGCATGGACAGCCCACAAAGGAAGCCCACACGGCCTTAATTAGTTAGGGTCTTTTAAGTCACTTAAGTGTTCTTTTTACTCTTTTTGGGAGTAGGATTTTTATTCTTTCCTTATTGTTTTTAAGTGTAATTTTGGCTGCCTCTTAACAAAAAGGGGGTGAACGAAATTTCCTTTCTTTTTCTTACCAAATTCTACTTCTTTCCGGATTTGGTAAAGGAAATTAACCTCTTGGTTAATTTCCAATTCTTTTTCCTTATTTTCTTTCTTAATTTCGGCCATCCCTACACCTATAAATAGGGCAGCCATGCATAATAATATTCAGAGTATTTCAGATCAAAAACTTAGTGTTTGAGATACCTCCTTTTATTGCTTTATGTATTTGCATGTCGTAGTTTACATAATTGCATGAACTTAGCTAATCAGGTTACTTGCTCTACCTAATTACTCGCATGTTCAAAACTCTTTTCTTGCACTTGGTTCGAATCTAAAACAAAAACAACTAGATTAGGTCTTTTTGTTTATTCTGATTTCGAAGGTAAGTTAGAGTCTTATACGAGCTCGCCGCTTAATCACAAGGTCCTTGGCAACATTACCCGCATGTGTACAACCGTCCACATCAATTGGTATCAGAGCTAAGGAGTGGTTTCGTGGCTGGAGGAGATCAACCGATCAAATCCTTTCCAGGTGTTTTCTTTTCCTTATCTTGAATTTTGGATTAGACTTCATCTTCTTGGGGAAAATTTTTCTTTCAAGCTTTTAATTTTCGGTTTTGCTGCTGTTTCTCCATCTTTTCAAACCGAAAATTTTCTAAATACCCAGACTGCCCTTGCTGTAAAAATTCAGAAAATAAATCGGGTTTTAGAAAATAAGTTCGGGTTTTTGGCAAATCGGGTTTAAGAAATTTTTAAAGGGTTCGGTTTTTGTGCTTCAAATTGGGTTCGGGTTTTTGCTTCTTTTAGGGTTCTTGGATTTCTCTCCTAAACCCTATACCCTAAACCTAACCCTAAACCCTAAATCCTAAACCTAACCCTAAACCCTAAACCCTAACCCTAACCCTAAACCCTAACCCTAAACCCTAAACCCTAAACCCTAATTTCAGTTTTTGGGTTCGGTTTTCTGTTTTGGTTTTGCTATTCGGGTTTTCAGTTTCGGGTTCCATTCTCGGGTTTACCTACTTTCTAAGGGTTTCCGGGTCTTGCTTGGGTTTATCTATTGCTGGGCTTCTTGCGAATTATTTCTATCCCTCTTGTGCTGTTTTGTTGAGAAATAGTGAGTTTTTGCGGTTGATGTTAAGCAGCTCACTTTGTTTGCACCTTGAAAAATTATATGCTCTGGTTTGGGATACCTTGTTTTGAATTCTTGAAAATATATTGAATTCTTGGTTTTGCATCCTTGTGCTGCTAAGATAAATTCCTAGGAATAGGTTAGTGAGTCAAAAATTGAACTTGCTAGCCCTAGGGTTGTCAATTCTTGCAATCGCATATTGCTGCAATTTGGTGCTGTTTTTGGTTAATTGAGGGATTAGAAATCGCAAGTTGGGTACTGTTTTGCCTATTAGGAGTATTGATAATTTGTGGGGATTGGTTTCTTGATTACCTATTGGGTGGGTGATCTCTTATTTGGGTAGTTTTAGGACTTTCCTAAAGTTGTTTCAATTCTGCTTATATTTCTTTGCTTCTATTCAATTTTGAATTGCCCTGCTTTCATATTGCCTAGTTATCTTTTCGTGCTACCTGAACATTAGATCTTTAATTATAGTTTGGATTTTGTCATCGTGCACACTCATCTTTTCTGAAATTTGAGGGCTTATCCCCGAAATTTCCTGTTGTGTACTTCATATCTGAACTATATTACAAATATCGTTTTGCGAAAAGATTTTTCAAAATTAGAACCAAGTGCTGGTTTTAGCGAAAATTTTGCTTCTTTCTTAAGTGTATTGCTTTTGTGTGATTTGCTGCGTGCCTAATACATTTATCAATACCGGGAGGTTTGAGTGGTAAAAGGCTTGAGTGCACATCTTATACAGGGTGCCACCCTAGAGTGAAACACAGGGTTGTGTGTAGCTATTAGGTGGGAAACACTTGGGGGAATAAGGGGGTAAGGTTATTTCTCACTTTTCCTTATTCTTAGCAGACAGGTTTTCGCTTTCTTATCCATTGTCAGGTGGAGGTGCTCCTAACCCTATAGGAAACGAACAAATCCTGGCTGCGATTGCGCAACTTTCCGCGCGATTCGCTACTCTCACAGAGGAAGTCGCCGACCTCAGGATTGAACGGGATCAGAGGCGCACAGACTCAGACGACGATGTTGCCGCCCCAGGCACCAAAGCCGCAGACCAGCCATTCGCAGGCCTCAGTCAGTGCAAAACTACCGTTCCACCCTTTGCCGGAGACACGGATCCTGAGGAGTACTTAGACTGGGAGATGAAGATGGAGCGCATCTTTGAGCTTCATGCGATCCCAGACCACAAGAAGGTCCAGCTCGCAGTTGTACATTTCACGGACTATGCCCTAATCTGGTGGAATCAGCAGCAGGACCAGCGCAGAAATACATGCCCAATGCGTGCCCGCGCACCGCCTCTCTCTTGGTTTGATTTGACTACTTCTATGCGTAGGACTTTTGTACCGGACTATATTTTAGAGAATTGTATAGGAAATTACATACTCTTGTACAAGGTTCTATGTCTGTAGATGAGTACTATAGAAAGTTAGAGATGGGAAAAATTAGGGCTAATGTACAGGAAGATGAGCCCGCATCTATGGCTCGCTTTCTTAGTGGTTTAAACAGGGGTATTGCTTTAGCTGTGGAATTGCAGAATGCTACAACGCTGACAGACATGCTGCACAAAGCTCGGGTTATGGAGGAGTATCTGAAGTCCATTCCACCAGTCCGGACACCTACCAGTGCCCCACCAACTTGGCGCAAGAATCCGACCTACTCGCCACCAGCAAGGAGGCCGATCATGTCTGAGCGCAAAGCCCTAGTCCCTGTTACTGCCGCCACCTCTTCTTCATCACAGCAGAAAACGCCATCCACTCCCAGGCAGTCTATCAGCAACATAACTTGCCACAAATGCTCAGGCCGTGGCCACTACATGAGGGATTGTCCAAATATCCGGAAGGTCTTGTTGGGACAAGATGGTGAGTACATTTCAGAGGAGGATGAAGAAGACCCAACCGTTGACCCTACAAAGGAGTTAACTGACAGCACTCCGTCAGAGCCTCTGGAGCAGTTCGAATTTCTTGAAGA
Organism: Leptodermis oblonga; assembly: GCA_016801395.1. Lineage (NCBI taxonomy): Eukaryota > Viridiplantae > Streptophyta > Magnoliopsida > Gentianales > Rubiaceae > Leptodermis > Leptodermis oblonga. Next base: position 21,848,730 of record CM028760.1, read on the forward strand.
AGATCCATCTCAGAGCTTGGTTACTCGCACTCTGACTACAGCTGATGTCCCGGACACGTCCCAAAGGACAAACATCTTCCATGCCCGCACCAAGGTAAATGGAAAGTTATGTGTTCTGATTATTGATGGAGGGAGTTGTACTAATGTTGCTAGTGAGTACATGGTTGATAAGCTGCGCCTCCCTATCATCAATCATCCCCGTCCTTATCGGCTTCAATGGCTCGACAGCTCAGACGGCTACAGAGTCACCAAGCAGGTAAGCGTACCATACGCTATCGGTAAGTTCGAATCCACGGTTTTATGTGATGTTCTACCAATGGAGGCTTGTCACATTCTACTCGGACGACCATGGCTCTTTAACCTGAAGGCAACACATGATGGGGTCGCCAACACTTACTCGGTCTGCCAGAAGGGCAAGATCCACACGTTCCTACCAATGCCACCGGCTGAAGTGCGATCAGAAGCTGTTCGCATGAAGGAGTCAATCGCAAAATGGGAAGCTGAAAGGTGCCAAGCGAAGGGTAAGGGGAAAGAACTTGTTGTAAAGGGTAGTAAGGCAAACTCTGATAAGCCTGCTCAGGAAAAAGTTAGGAATAGTTGTTTTGCTAGGGGAGAGATAGGTCAAGTGTTAGACAGCAATGATGATGTACTTGTTTTAGTATGTAAAGATAATTGCACTAACCCTGACGATATCCCTCGGGATATCCCTATGCAAGTCGTTTCTTTGTTGCAGGAAGAAGACAAACCAAAGGAGACAAAGAAGTTGCAAAGACAGTTCGACGAGCTTTTGGCTCACGATCAGAACTACTTCAAAGCACTGTTGCCTGTTGTCTACGCTGCCAAAGACATGTCAAAGGAGCTTAACGCCCGTGATGGCGATATACCTTTTTCAAATCGTGTCAACAATTGGGCATCATGCTTACCCGCTTACAGGTAAGTATGATCTATGTTTTGTGTTAATCTTCCTGACTTGTTTCTGTTTATTTTTCAGCGCCTTGGATTCGAGGACGAATCCTTTCCAACCGGGAGGGGATGATGAGGATATCCAGAGCTAAAACAGCACACATTATGAGTCAGAAAGATGGACGCCAAAAGGAAGCAAACGCCTTGGAGCAAAATGAAGGAAATGTTCAAATTGCAACTCTTTTAACCAGTCTTGAAGAAGAGGCGCAATTCTCCACTTCCTAATAAAGAAGAAGGCTGTTTCTTGAAGTCTTGAAGATGCCGGAAGGTTCTTGGGCTTTAAAGAAACAATTCATGAAGTCCCTACATTTTGGGCCGACCCAAACTCATGGAGACCAAGTCCACAAGTTTCGGCCAGCCCAAGAAGCCCACAAGAAGCCGCATGGACAGCCCACAAAGGAAGCCCACACGGCCTTAATTAGTTAGGGTCTTTTAAGTCACTTAAGTGTTCTTTTTACTCTTTTAGTTAGTTTCCAAAAAGGGTTACTTCTTGATCTCTTTTTGGGAGTAGGATTTTTATTCTTTCCTTATTGTTTTTAAGTGTAATTTCGGCTGCCTCTTAACAAAAAGGGGGTGAACGAAATTTCCTTTCTTTTTCTTACCAAATTCTACTTCTTTCCGGATTTGGTAAAGGAAATTAACCTCTTGGTTAATTTCCAATTCTTTTTCCTTATTTTCTTTCTTAATTTCGGCCATCCCTACACCTATAAATAGGGCAGCCATGCATAATAATATTCAGAGTATTTCAGATCAAAAACTTAGTGTTTGAGATACCTCCTTTTATTGCTTTATGTATTTGCATGTCGTAGTTTACATAATTGCATGAACTTAGCTAATCAGGTTACTTGCTCTACCTAATTACTCGCATGTTCAAAACTCTTTTCTTGCACTTGGTTCGAATCTAAAACAAAAACAACTAGATTAGGTCTTTTTGTTTATTCTGATTTCGAAGGTAAGTTAGAGTCTTATACGAGCTCGCCGCTTAATCACAAGGTCCTTGGCAACATTATCCGCATGTGTACAACCGTCCACATCAGAAAGCATGGTCACAAACTGTTTGATGCAATTGTTCACCAAGTGAGTTTCCACTTAATTTTATAACATATTTGATTATTGTTATATATAGTATGCATTCCATGTGCCTAGACTAACCAATGATGCATGATAATGTAAATTCTTTAGAGCTTTACATGATTTGGTTGAAAGAAATGACCGGAAGGGGATACGGTTTCTCTCAGCTGATCATGTCACGGCACTAGGAAACACATATGAAGATAGGGTACACTACATTGCACGAAACTTGAAGGATCGGAATAAAGAAATTTATCTTGTGCCGTATCTTCAAGGGTAAACACTGTAAGCGTTTCTCTAATTTTTAAGAAACACTGATTTAAAGATCTGAGGTCATTAAATTTTTGGTTTGCAGTGAACATTGGATGCTTATAGCCATTAGACCGATTGAAAAGGTTGTGTACTGGTTTGATTCTTTACAAAACCCACAAAAATATGAGGCAGTAATACTTATAGACGAGTGAGTTATATATATTAACTAATGTTAGAATGCATATATAATTTCTAATACCAATCATATATACATATGTTGCTAATTATTTTCATTCCGCTTTCATTTTTATAGGGTGATGTTTAATTATCAAGCTTTCTTAGGATTGCCCAGAAATGTGCATATGCAACCTGAATGGATAGTAGTTAAGGTAAAATTGGTTCTTATTGAATTTTTTATTCAACGATGTGTTGTATAAAATTGTATGATCTTTTAACTCGTATACTAATATTCATTAGCATAAAAAGCAAACGTCTAACTGGGAGTGTAGCTACTATGTCATGCACTACATGTACCAAATCGCAATGAAATCCGACACATTGGCACTCGAAAAGGTATTTGATTTCTCATAACTTACTTGACTGTATTTCATTTTGCTACTCAATTACTTTTGAATTTATACTCTGTTGCAGTACTTCAAGCTTGACCGCACTCCATTAAGCAATATGGATATAGATGCTATGAGAAAAATATGCGCTAGTTATATTGTGGAGCATTAGCCGTAGTTGATGGATACTAATGAAACTTGTTGATATTATAGTTGTACAAATATTTTTGGCTATGCCCCTGTAATATAATAGCGATTTCAATTTGTATCTTTGTGATATTTGTATTAATTTTAAACTTTTAGCAACAGGTTTTGCTTTAAACCAGATTAATTTTCACTTTCTATCGCGGTTTGGGTCTGAAAAAGTGGACACTTTCTATGGCGGTCCAGAACTAAACTGCCGTAAAAAGTTTCCACTTTCTAAGGCGGTAGGGAAGAACCGTCGTAGAAAGTGGTGACTTTCTACTGCGGTTTAGAACTAAACCGCCGTAGAAAGTGGCCACTTTCTATGGCGGTTTGGGACCGCCGTAGAAAGTCCGCTGACTTTCTACGGCTGCTAGATAGATGGCGGTTCAAAAAGGCCAAAAACCGCCATTAAAAGCCCTTAAAAACCGCCATTGAAAGCCCTTTTTGTAGTAGTGAAGGCATCCATAAATTAGTTTATTAATTCACTTGCATAATTAAATGTGACATAGATGTAAACCATTTCATAATAAATAATACAACAATCAAATACTAAAGTTAAATGTCCTTTAAATTAAATTATATGGAGGATAGCCAACTAACCCAATTGTCTCTAAAGTATCCATTAAGATGACTAATGTATCTTGGATTCTTAATTGTCCTAGACATACAACGCAAATCAAATTTCTCCTACCCTCCCGGTCGAACTATGTGCAACTCCAACTGTTCTAGATGTAGTATATCCAATTCGACAAACTCACCAACTGTTACACCTGCCGAATTGAAGGTAGTTTGCAGGTCATCACCATATAGAAAAACTTCCCTATCGAACGAGGTTAACCGTAGACTACAATCAATTTTTTTTTTTTTTGCACCGTACAGTGCTTGAAATTGATTCTGGAATTGGTGTACTTAAAAGTTATGAATACCGCTTAGGCAATACCTACGAAAACAATAAAAAATTCCTTAATTTCTACGATAATCACTAATTCAAGACATATTTTAATAAATAATACAAATATATTTCGAATTTAAATACTAATAGATAAAAAGATTTATATGAAATATTATTATACTAACAATAGACAAATATTCTAAATCTTCGATTTCAATTTTCGCACTAAGAAGCCGTTGGCCTTCCATTATGTATTGCACCAAACCCCTTCTTGGTTTCGCACCACAAAATATAAGAGTTTCAAGTATAATGAGACAAAATTCCACTCACTAAACAGCCTTACCAATCACGTGGGTCTGCAAATAAACTCCAAAAGAGATCGAAATTGCTGGCCAAATGGGATCAGTCAATTGTATCATCATCAATGGAGAATATTCTCACGCTTCCCTCTCCCAATTAAGCCGAAGAAAAATTTTGGGTTCCGCACTTCAGGATTTGACTGAGGTGGTGGCCCATTATAGCAGTGATCTACACCTTTTAGGTGTATTATTTTAGCACTTGTTATGGCAGTTCTCACAGGCTTTTGTCCAAGGTTTTAATGTTTATTTGCAGTTTTGGAGATCGGGCTTAAGAAGAAAAGAATGTGCAAAAGAGTATAAGAATTAGAGCGGATGAGTCACGCCTGAAAAGCTCACACGATTTGTGGCCTAAACCAAGAAAGAAGCCCACAGGAAAGATTAGCCGATCCAAATTGCATGAGAGGAAGAATTGGCAAAGTCAAAAGCAAAGAAGGAAATTGGATGCGTGGAAAATAATTGCAATTGGAAGATTGGTCAAAAATTAATTCCAGTTGGAATCTTAATTAAAAAGCCAATCCAAGTGAAGTCCATAGTAAGCTGTCTCCGAAATCTAATTGGAATCCAATCCAATGGCAGTCGATCGCATACAAGTATGGAATATGCACGCCTGCGAAAATTAAGGAAGAAGCAAAGAAGTTTTGGGCAATTACCAATTCAAGAAGGAATTAAAGAGAGAAGTTGTGAGTTACCAAATTTGAAGAAACTCCATGTGCTTAATTAATTCTCTTTCCAATTATAAGAAGGTTTCCTTATTCTATTAGGAGATTGATTAGTTACTAATTTGTACTCCTATATATAGGGGATTATTCATGCGCTAGATACACAACAACTTTTCCATTAAGAATAGTTTTCTTAGTTTACAATTAATTCTCCACGCAATATACAGCTTCGTTTTAGTTTAGTTTTCCTCTATTTTTCTCTGTTCTGTTCTGTTTTGCTCTGTTTCTATCGCAACTTTGGATTTTTTCAACGGGCAGTCTACCGTTTGGCTAAACCAACATTGTCAGATCACGAAATCTAAAATTCCAGTACAATATTATTTTTTCTCTTTTAATATCTTCTCTTATATTTATGTGTTTTTCGTATTTTATTATGAATAGCTAATTTCTTGGTTCTAGTATTATGTAAGAAGCCATAATCCATGCATGTATGAAACCTAGGAATTAATCTAAGGTCTAATGAATTGTGTTTCTAAATTGCCTGTGTTTATATGTCTAATTACTGAGATGTTATTAAGCCTGGTCAACTTAGTTTAATCTGGTAGAGTCAGTGAGTGGTATAACTACCGACCAAGTAGTACAGGATTAATTGGGTAGTAATTTCTAATGCATCGTCAGTAGGAATTATTAGTTTCGGGTTCTTCTAGTTCTTAATGCTTCTATTTGTTAATTAATAAGGTTTGCGGGGACTCGCGGTCTGTTAGTTAACATAGTTAGAGAATAATTCCTTTGCAGGGACTCGTGGGGGATTATTGAGCATCTATGGGAGAATTGGAATTATTTGCGGGGACTCACGGTAATACTATAACTGAACTGGCATAAGTAATTAGACAAGTTAATAGGTTATTATTAGTTTAATTATTATTTTGCTACATTTAAGTGACAACTCTAAGGTCTCTTAAGAGATACAAAGATGACTACTAGTCAATAGTTTGGTGAACGTGCATGTTAATTGGAATTTGAATTAAATTACCGTCTCTGTGGATCGACCCTCTAATGTGCTATATTTTCTTAGCATCTTAATTGCAGGTTATAAACATTTGGTAGACCCACAACAAGTCCTATCAAGCATAATAATATTCCATATTATTATTTACAACCCACATAAATGTGTCATTGCGATATACCCTTATAACTATTACAATACATCCTTACTAACAAAACAGTACACAATTGCAAATTCAATTAAATATCCCAAATTGTTATAAAAAACTAAAGAATGAAAGAAAAAAATAATCATCACATTTAGGTTCATAAAAAATTCTTATAGGGTGGTGACTAAAATTTACCATAACGTTATATCCAAACCACGCTATTTATTTAACGGATAACGCCACATTTTACAACTGTAACCATGTATTCTTATGTGAACATTAGCTCATATATGTAGTACTAAATTGTTAGGATAAAAAAATTATGATATTAATATATAGCTATGATTGTACCATTCAGTAAACCATGACATTGTTATGTAATTAAATTTTGTAATTATTTGGAGCTTACGATAAGGGCACCTGGAAAATCAATTATCTATTACATTACTTATTAATTTACCTTATTAACTGTATTTTGGTTTATATGTTACTGCCAACGTGCACTCATAACTTGGAATAAAATGAACTCGTAAGCAACAATCAAAAATTCCACTATCTCAATTTATGCAGTAAATCCATGTGGTTTTTTTTGAGAATAAATCACAGAAACATTGATTTCTGTTAACATGGATGTTATTCATATATCCTCAATAATGTTAACTTAGTAGAATTTAATTTTTCTGGTATATGACAACACCATATAATCAAAAAAAAATTTTATTATTAATTTATATTTTTTCCCGCAGTTAAACCCTAAAAATATATATGAACAACATAAGACCTTCGTTATTACTTCTATATTTTATAATGTTCATTACACGCCTTTGGTAGGTTACAATTATTTTAATCTGTTATTTGTTATATTCGTATAGGACATACTGGTTTTGGGGTGTGGAAATATATATTTGGATGCAATTATAAAATTATTAAAAACCCCTCAACAAAATCCCACTACTATCTCCCATGCTTTGTGCTTTAGTTCATTTTTTACCGCGCAAAAAATGAATAACCTTGATCCCTAAAGCTGTTTGTGGAGGGAGAATCTACGTTATAAATAGGGGAGGTTTAGATTCAGTAATCCATCCCCAAACACCATTTGCTATTTCTTTGTTTGCATACACGGTTCATGCAATGGCTCCAACCAGAACCAACCCAATGATCTTGCGATCTTCAACCATTAAGCTTAGGGTAAACCCATCATCCACCCAACGGAACCCCAATCCAGCTGTACCCAGACCAAGAGCCGTAGTAATCGCTCTTCCACGCCAGCTTGATCAACCCCCAAAAGACATTGCATTCATCAACCATCAAGCCCACGTCAGGGATCTCATCCAACTCCAGGGTCTTATCCGAGCTATAATACCAAAATTTGGACTAAAGACCATGGCGTCAATCCCAGACAGCTGCAATAGCCCCGTTGAAACTATTGAGAGGATTTATAAAGAGGAAATGCACAGGGAACTCTACAACAACTTCGACTTCAACTCCCTCCCACGTACAAGGTGTGGGAAGATAGTTATGGTCATCCCTAGGGTTGACATGTCGATCCTCCATCGCGAGGGCGGCCAAACCCCAAGGATGCTACTTTATCCACGTAAACTCACTAAGGTCGTGAAATTTGTTGACCTAACAGCTAATCCTTAGTATCTTCACAATATATGCTTTTGACCAATGCATCTATTTTCCAGTAAAAAATCAACCACCGGTAGAGATGTTGATTTTTTTCCTTTTGGGAAAATTGTATGTATTCCTATTTTCGCAAGGATGCCTTAAGTAATTTTTATTCCGTCTTATGACTTAGTATTTGTATTGTATAAATTTTATCTTCTTATGTCTTCATATATGTTTGACCAACATTCATTATATTCCAATATGGAAAATGTTAAATCCACCATAAAATATTGTTATAACAACGAATAAATAGTCTAACAAAAAACAACACAACTCAAATTTCCAAACGTTACGTACAAGTTTCATGAATGTTACAAGATTTTCCTTTACCCGTTTGATTCTGTATTTTAAATCACATTAAATAACCGATGTGGCAATTCACAAATGTAGTAATTATTTTTGGTTCGATACATTACCCTCCAAGTAAGTGTTCTGCACAATGATTGATGCATTATTTAATTTATTTTTTCTCCCAAACCACTTGCAGCGACTGAGTTTCCCTCCCAGCACAAACATACTCCCCCCCCCCCCCCGGTCCAAAAAAAAAAAGGAAAAAAAACATAAAAAACCATCCCCCTTTCATAAAAATATATATATTTTCCTCACGGTAATTGTATATTCTTCAGATTAAACTTTAAATGATATTATGACTAAAATCTTATGTATGGTAATAAAAACTTATTATAGTGTTACGTTTCAACTAAAATGTACATGTCATATATATACAAAATCACATTAACATAGTCATATTCGGTTTCTACCACCTCTTTTAATAAATGCATTATTCAGTTCAAATGAAGTTCACATCGATCCACTTATAATTAGTAATTGCTAATATTTTATAATTACATTAACCTGAACTTAATTGCCATAATTTAATTTTTGTCAATTCCATTAATAGATAACCAAGATACCATTATCCGAGACATTATTATTTGTCATTATATAGCAATGTGGCCTTTGGCAACTACAATTTACTGTTTACTCGAATGGTGTGGGAGATGAGGTTTGGTTAGGTTGGGTTAGGTATCACCCTTCAAACTGAACGTCAATCTATTTTACTCTTTCTCTCACATTAAATGCGACTGTGTTGGGGTGGGGTACTGTCTACGAGCTGATTTCATTCAGTCTCCCCCAAGCAATGCATGCGTCTATCTATCTCGGCCGCATTAAATGCGAATAATCATTACCTCCAGTGATAATGACCCACCCCCCCCCCCCCCCCCCCACCCCCTCAAACACCAAATCTATGCATCTTGCTCACGTCCAATGCAGTGTTTCAATGGAAAATCAAATCAAATATTTCGAGGCCAGAATTTTGTTGTTTAATAAGGGACCCATTTTAACGTCCCTTTCAGTGTTTAAAAGGAAATTTACATTACATAATTCATATTTTCCCTTTGTATTATTACAGATAAAGGAGTTCAATTTTCAATATGTTTGATTGTACAATGCAGTGGTCTCGATTTTACATTTTTGTAATGGTAAATAAATTTTCAATCACCCGCATCCACTTTGTGCGAAACAACACACTGTAAACAATAATTTAGTACATTCTAATTTGACAATTAGTACGTGGTTGTAAGTAAACTATAACATGCATGCTTCACACTAAACTCACTAATCCATTTGGAATTACTGCTTTTTTTCCTGCCTAGCCAGTTGTTACGATATGATCTTCAAATTGAATTGATTACAACTATGCAGACTGGCTGCATTAAATGAGCCGATCCTTACATTACCGGCAACCACGACTCTTACGTCTCTTCAGCCTCCTATCACTACAGTGTCCTTACATCTACCAAGTCCTACTTCGCCTCAAACACCCTGTTGCTCAATTTTGGCTGCCAAATTCGACTCCCCTACTTTCACTACCTACCTAGATAAAATTAGTATTCATCACTTTTGTATCCATTACATTCAGTGCTTAGTAGAACATGGCATATGCTCTGTATCAACAGATTTTTGGCTCGGACGATGACGAACTTGCCATTGTTGCTACCCCCCTCTGGGAAGGTGACTGTACTGATGTTTTTGAAATTTAGGATAACGATGATGATGTTTCCGATTCTGAATATTCAGAGGAGGGTATCCATGACGACACTGTGCCGGAGGAGGAATGTGTTGTTAATGACCGGTTGCTGAAATTTGAGAGGGATCGCATACTCTATCTGGGAGAATATGAAAATTTGGATCCGCCAGGTGATGTGCGCATGCATAATAAATACAGTTCTGTTCTAACCATGGTGGATGCGTACCAGTCCCAAGCAAAGAAACTAGGTTTCAGCGTTGCTATTCGTACCAGCAAAAAGGATGACGGATTCTTGCGATGGATAACTATCCGCTGTCACTGTGGGAAGAAAGTTAAGTTCAAAAAAAGTTCACAGAGAATTGGCTGCCCTAACAGAATCAATGCCAAGCGATAGCTCCCCCGTGGTTTCTGGTGGATATCTGGCATCGATCACACTCACAACCATGAACTCATTCCTCATATGTCCTGCCTTATGTTCAATCATAGGAGAATCTCTAACTCTATCAAGAGGGAGCTCATGGCAAACGATAGCACCGGGGTCTGACCATCCAAAAGTGCAAGAGTGCTAGAGCTCAAAGAAGGTGGTCCGACAAAGATGGGATGTATCCCAGAGGATTGTCTCAATTTCATCTACAAACAGAGGGCTTTAAAAATCGACCCCGGCGATGCTGAGTCAATCAAGTCACTTTTCCTGGAGATGCAATCAGAGGATACCTCTTTCTTTCACGTTATGGATGTCACATAGGATGGAAGGCCGTCAAAGGTTTTATGGGTACATTCTCAGGCAAGGTCGGCATACCAGGACTTCCACGACGTCATAACTTTTAACACCACCTACTTGGTCAAAAAATACAAAATGCCATTTGCAGCAATTCTGGGAGTTAACCAGCACGGCAACTCCACTTTGCTCTGGTGTGCCCTGATTTCGCACGAGGATATTCCAACATACAAGTGGCTCTTCTCAACATGGCTTTGGGCTATGGGAGATCTGCATCCAACTGGGATTTTGACCAATCAGTGTGAAAGCATAACCAAGGCACTCAGGGAGGTCATGCCAGGTACAGTTCATGGGTTTTGTTTGTGGCATATTAGCTCTAAATCTTGCCAAATTCAAGAGGGGAGCTGCTGTGCATGCCCGATTTAAGTGGGTAGTTTACCAAAGCCACTCCATAGATCAATTTGACCGTAACTGGGATAGGTTCGTACAGAGGTTTGATCTTCGTGACAATGCATGGCTTAAAGGACTTTATGCAATACGCCATAACTGGGCCCTTACTTTTCTGAATCACTTGTATTGGGCGGGTATGGTTTCAACTCAAAGAAGCGAGGGTATACATGCATTCTTCGACAATTATGTCCGTCCTACCACCACTCTTACTCAGTTTGTTTCCCAGTATGATTGGGCTTATTCGAAAAGAAATTACAGTAAGTTCTGCTTGGATTTCAAAGATAAGAACAAGGTCCCTGCTTGCATCTCAGAATTCCAATGGGAGAAACAGTACCACGGGGTGTACACTGCGCCTGCTTTTGGTTGGGTGCATGACCAGATCCGCACAATGATGTATTGCAATATCGTTTCCCCCCAAACTTGGGAAGAAACTAATGATTTCTCCTCCATCTTTGGTAGAGAAAGAATTAAGGTCCTCCAATCATTGTACTGTGAAGATAATCCCCCTTTTGCGGTTGCCTTTTATGTGGATTACATCGAATCTGGCCAGTATCTGAGCTGCAGCTGCAGGAATATGGAGTTTAAGGGTATACCTTATGGTCATATGTTCAAGGTTCTTTCATCCAGAAAAGTGCCCCTGATTCACGAAAGATATCTTCTTCCACGGTGGAGAAAGGATATCCCACGCCGGTACTCTAAAATCCTTGATTGCAAAGGTGTACCAAGCATGACTGATGAGTACCAGAAATATGAGGCTCTGCAGGACATTTTCAAAGCTTGTACTGACCTTGCATTTGCTGATCATGTAAAGACTCAGTATCTTCGTGCAGCTTTGATTCACTTGCAGCGGGACCTCTCTAACTGGACAGATCAAATGGCAGCTACTGTGAGGGCTGTTCCTTAATCTACCAATGCTAGAACTACAATTTTGGATCCAACTGTTAAAGTCGGTCGTGGTCGACCACGCGAGATTGCCAATCGTGGAAGAGTCTCAAAACAAAAAATTACTTCCAGGGTCGGTCATTCAGCTGGTACTCAAGGTGGCGGTGCGAGATCGTCTAGGGCGGGAAAAAAAGGAAACTCAAAGCAACAAGTAAGCTTCATGTTAATTGCTTGAACTTTTTCCATTACCGATACTCATTTTAATATCCGTATCTCCGAGATTAATCTAATCTTTACAGACAATTGCAGCTCACGAACAATATTTTTTCAGCTTGCAGAGCAAAATTGAGACCTCAACGCTGTGTGGGAATAGTTTCGTGTCAGTCTCTTAAGGTCTCTTGGTTAGCCATCTATATCAGCTACTATTTAAGGGCTTCATTTATGTTATGGATTCATGTTTAAATGTTGTGCTATGTCTGTAAACTCGACGTAATGTAATCTGAACGAGGTTGTACCGTTCCTAGTTTGCATTATCTTATGAACTTTACTTAGCTTCGGTACCATTCATTTGTTTTGGTTGTACCGTTTAATATGTAACAGCGTACTTTTGTTGGATGTTGAATTTAATTCAACATTTATTCGCCTTTTTCACCATAATTATTGGAATATCACTATTGGTAATTTATCACTGCCAAGCTTGTTCATTGAAAATAAAAATACAGCCTCAGCATCTGTAATTATTTTCTGCTTTCGCTATTTATATCCAAATATCAGACTTTCGTAATTGGTTCTTACTCGTTACACAATTTAAGGGGTCCCCGACTGCATTTTTTTAACGTTATTGTTGATAAATTTTTTCCACCCCTATCGATTTGCTTTTCATGTACCTCAACTCCATATGTTTGTTAACGTTATTGAAGCGTGAGACCAAAATGCAACAACTGCATTTCATGCTTCTTTCATTGGGCCATCCTACTACAATTCTCTTTCTCTTTCTAATTTTCACCCTTCAGCCTAACTTATAAAATCATTTGGGCAGCCCTTAAACCCCATCAATTTATGGGCCTTCAACTACAAACTACTAATTACAAATTTTTAAACACATTGGGCCAGATTTAAAAAATTCATCTGGGCCTCCGTCCCGGCCCCCATACCTCCCCCCTCCAGCTTTGTAAACAACCAAGAACATGAATGGTCAACATTTTCTGCCTTCAATAATTCTCGATCTTAATTTACTTCATTATAAAACAGTTCAAGAGTACGTATTATCATCAATTCAGTATCACTGAAACCCCACTTCTGCCAATGAAACTTCATTCAGGGTCTCTGATCACACATATCGATTCTGCATTTAAACTATCTCCCACAACTATATTTCTCAACATTGGGTTATATATGTCTTTGTTCCAAATAACTCCTTATATCATTTTCTCTCTTTACTGCCTCCCAAAAACTACTAACTTCAACTCTTTTCACATCTAAACTTTTCTAATTTGTATATTTATTTCTGCTTAAACAAATTACTGTTCAGACGAACTATATTTTCAATTTCATATCAAATTTTGGGCTTCTTTATTAAATTTAATAACACCCACCCTAGTGATTCTATGTCAGCTGTGTATTGTTCATCATCTAAGTCTTCTATTATGCCTTTTCTTTCTGTTGTAATGTTTGACTCTTCATATTGTGCTTTTTTGTTACTTTCAATGTATTGTTTTATATAACCGTTCCGGCAGATTTATTTCCTATATGGTTCGGCCGATTTATCCCTTCTCAGCCGATATTTACGTATCTTTCTTTCAATTATATGATTTATACAGTGAACATTACCTTCATCCTCCCAGTTTTCAACCATATCACAAACAAATACAACAAACAATACATTATAAATTTAAATTCACTACAACCTTCGTGGATCTAAAATAATAATAGGGTCCTATTCAGCAGCAACAGAGCATCACTTACGACTATCTGCATACAAATTTAATATCTGAATAATTTGTCTACCCTCTCACTTACTGCTATCTGCATTAACAACTCTCCTTATTGAGAGTCACTCCAAATGGTGGCCAGGTGCTATTGCTCATATAAGAGCTTGACTCTTGTCGAAGATTAATTTCTTTTTCAACCATTACCACTATCACCCACCTTTTCAAGCACCGTCGGCGTGCACCTCCACCATCTCCGGCGCCACCGCTGTGCACCACAGTCCATCAATGATCATTAACCCACAATTTATTCTGCCAGCAAATCAACCATACCCTCACATCAAATCCAAATCCAGATAAGACAGACTTAAACCAGATCTAAAACAAAAAATTTATAAAATCTGAACGCAAAAAAAAAAATTTACACAAAATTGCATAACCCTAAACCCAAAAAAAAATCTTTGATTTCTCCCATGGCTTCTTCACATTCATACTTTCCGCTACTTACTCGATCAACCACCAAAACCGCGTGGAAACCCACCGAAAAGAAAAAATTCTATATCACAACGATCATCGACAGTCATCCGCTTGCTTCAATGATTGCCTCCGCCCTCATGTTCGGTTGAAGTCTTGGGAGAGAGGGAGAGGAAAGAAAGGGAAAGATACGATGAGGGGAGAAGAAACTAAAGCCAGTGAGGAAGACAAAAGAGAGAGTGGAGGAGAACATAAAAGTAAACATATTGATGTGGGTTGCGCAGGGAGAAGAAACTAAAGCCAGTGAGGAAGACAAAAGAGAGAGAGGAGGAGAACAGAAAAGTAAACATGTTGATGTGGGTTGTGCAACTTGAGCTTGTTCACACGCTCGATCCACGTGGATTTCCACTAACAAGGGCAAAAGAGGTACACTGAACACTTGGTCCCATTGCACAGTCCCTCGGGAACTCTCGGCGCCAAGTGCATTCGGTCCATTTACTATTTCCCTTTAAAATTATAGGGCAAAATACAAAATCAACCCCGAGATTTATTCTAAGTACAAAATAAATCCTCGATTTTTAAAAGGTACAAATTAAACCTTGGATTGAGGAAAATAATTTTTACTCATAGAAGTATAAAATTGTAGACAAAAATACTCTTCAAACTACACATGTGGATCATTCTAGACTTTTGCAGCCACCACCATGTTCGTATCCTCTCTCGACACCGGCTCTTCCCTAAAATCTCCGAGAAGTTTGCCAAGCTTAGTTTTGTCTTGGTCTCTAGATTCATATTGCGTTAATTTAGTAGATTTTGGGGTTAATTTAACTCTCGACTGAGGTGTTCATCAGGTAGTTTAATTTCACTCCAACAATTGAATCATGAAGTACCCAAATTAATTCTTGAATATTTGAAGATGGATTTCAGAGGCGATGTTTCTGGGTTTTTGTCGTCTCACCCCAAAAATTTAGTGTTGTCCCTCCATCATATTGACACTATAAATAGATTAATCATATTTGCTGCAGCTTCAGCTTCCATTGCTATGGCACAAGGTATTTCTCGGGTTATATTGCGTTACAAATCAGAATCAACACAAGCATAAACATTAGATGAATGGAATAATCCAACACTAGTCATATTTATATCTTCTTCAACGCGAAAGAAATAGGAATCCAAAATTATAACCACGCAGTAGGAGTCATGAGCTAAGCTAACTACTGTACTCTGAAACTACTTTATTTCAGAAGAACAAATAAAAATAAAGTAACAGTCTTCTCATTCAAACTCTATACTCTGTTTTCATACCTAGATACGAACTAATAAGGAAGCGGAGGCGCAGATTCATCCAAATTGCCACCGGAATTGCACCCAGATGGAGCCCCGCCCAATAGCTCTAATTTCGTCCACTTTAATTGTTGCTGCGTCACTCGGTTCCACCCGCTTCTCCAAGGTTGCAACAGCCATTGCTTCAAGTTCTTCTCTGATAATGATGATGTCACTTGCATCATAGTGATAGTAATGCATTGATATTTGGTGATGTCAATTGCATCATCGTGGCCAAGAACATCAATAGTAATGCATTGATATTTGGTGATGTCAATTGCATCATAGTGGCCAAGAACATCAAATCTATCATTGAAATCAGTTGCAGACTGTGTGGTAGATACGGACTTCTCCTCTGGGTCTGTCCCAACCCAACACCCTGGCTCAAGTGACATGGCCGCATCATCTGTGGGTGCAATGTTCTAGAAGGTTAAGGGTATTTTTGTCTAAAAATTTATATTTTTATCAATCAAAATTATTTTATTCAGTCCATGGTTTAATTTGTACCTTTTTTAAATTAAAGGTCAATTTTGTTCTTACAATAAACCTTAGGTTGTTTTTGTATTTCACCCAAATTTATAACTAGATTAACTCTTGAGTGAATTGCAAAAAAATCACGTAACTATGGGTTTTTGCAAAAAATGACACTTTCTTTTGAAATGCTTTTTCTATATTACGCAACTATCATTTTTGCTCGAAAAATACCACTTCGTCAATCTTGTCCGTTAACTTGCTAACAGAAAGTTAGGGGTAAAATCGTCAATTTTATTTTCTTTATATTATCTTTCTTTTCCATTATTAACTTTCTGGGGCAAATTTATAATGAACCAACAGTAAAGGGGCCCTTTTGCATTTTTTTTTAAATTCCAAAAAAATTTGCACTGTTCATCCTCTCAAAAAAAATTCACTGTTCTTCTCCATAAAAGCATGCTTTTTTTTTTTTTTTTTTTTTTTTTGGATTTCTAGTCTATTGTCGGCGACTGGTTATGGCTTCAGAAGCTTCATCCGTTACTTTTTCGAACTGAATATGAATGGGCTTTGGTTTTGGTAACTGTTGGAATTGTTTTGGATGTCTGGAACTGTTTTGCCGTTGCTGTTGTGCTTTATCGGTTGCTGTTTTGGCTTTGCCGGAAAAATAGTTTCGGACAAAATAAAAGAATTGCGGATGGCTACGCCAGTTCGATGGAGAAAATGGTCGCGTCGGATCTGGAGTTCAGATATGGGCGCCATCGGAGCTGGTGGACAGAGGAGAAAAAAGGTGAGAGCGCCGGAAAAAGGGGCAAACGGCGGAGCTTTTTTTTTTTTTTTTTAATAAATAAAATCTTGGAGAAGATGAACAGAGGAAAAAGTCTTGGATTTTTTTTAAAAAATTGTGAAGTACCCCTTGCTTGTTGTTTTATTATAAAGTTGCCCCAAAAAGTTAATAATGGAAAGATGACATAAAGAAAAAGAAATTGACGATTTTGCCCTCAAGAATCAGAGTGGTATTTTTCGAGCAAAAATGATAATTGCGTGATATAAAAAAATATATTTTTTAAAAAAAATATCATTTTTTACAAAAACTCATAATTACGTGATGTTTTTTTGCAGTTCACTCTTAACTCTTTATGACAAAGAGTCTCTACTTGCTAAACCCTCCTATTCCCTTGAAATACCACTCACAACACCTTCCATATCACGATAGCCCAGAGGACAAAAATTCAAAATTCATGGACCTAATGTTTTGTTTTGCTTTGTTAATCTAAAATTAAGCTGCATATTTACTTAGGGCATGTTCTTTACGTTTTGATTTGAGTTTTTGTTTTGTTTCAAAAGTAAATTTAATATATTATAATTAGTTTTTATCATTTCTAATAATTCCTCCGTTCCATTAGCAGGGTCCAGTTTGACAAATTTTTTTGTTCCATTAGAAGAGTCCACTTTTAATTTTTTGACACCTCTTACTCTTACTGATATAATTATGTATTGTCTATAATTAGTCATTACTTTTTAAATAAAGAAACAAATGAAACAAATGGTGACAAATTAAGTATTTCAGATATTGTACCTTAACATTCATAATAAGTTGTACATAAATAAATATAGACTCTTCTAACAGAACGAAAGGAGTACAATTTTTACTATTTAATTATATCATTTTATATTTTTAATACACTTTTTATATTATAAAATTATTTTTTAAAAATCAAAACTCAAACTTTTAATAAAGAACATCTATTAATAAGAAGAAAATAACGCATGCTCACCAATTTTAAGTTTTAACTGAGGTAGGGGTGGCAAAAAAACCCACTAACCCAAAAATCGCCCAAATCTATTGGGTATTAACCAAATAAAACCCACTTAAAATAATAATGGATTGGGTGGGCTTGGGCTAAATATGTAATGAGCGAGTTTAGGGTAGCCCATTGGGTACTCTAAAACCCGCCCATCATGGCTACCAAAAATACCCATCCAAAACTACCCTTAAAAGTATAAACAAAAACCCAACAACTCACTTATTTTAGTGGGTCCATTTTATTTTTTTCTTCAAACTTTTTTTTTCTTATTTATTTTTCGTGTCCTACAATTACTTTACGTTTTTTTCTCCCATTTATTCTTTTATAATATTTTTAAATTACCTACTTAAATACTAATTCAAAATTCGTTCGGGCTTAGGCTCGGGTTTAGGGCTGGGTTTGGGCTAGGCTGGTTCAGTTCTGGATCGATTTCTGGGCGGGCCCAGTTTCGGGCCGGGCCCAATTTCGGGCCTCAGGTCCAATTTTGGCCTGGGCCCAATTTCGGGCCTCGGGTCCAGTTTCGGCCAGGGCCCAATTTCGGGCCTCGGATCGGGGCATGCACGGGTTTATATAAGTATAAAAAAATTAAAAATTGTGTTTGGAAAAAAAATTTACATATGATTAAATATAAAAGTATACAAAATTTAATATTTCAAATTTTAGAATAGATTCAAAAAATTAAAAAAAAAATTAAAATGAAATTAAAAAAAATTTAAAAATTTATTAATAAATTATTAAATAAGCCTTACATTTTTGTATAATGGATATTATGGGTACCCATAACTACTCATTACCCATTTGAGTTAAGACCATTAATTGAATGAGTAATGAGTACCCATTAATTTAACACCCATTTAATACCTGCCCAATACCCACTCAACCCGCCCATTTGACACCCCTAAACTGAGGGACAGCCGAGAAAGGGGTTGGTTTTTGTGACAAGACAGATTTAACAGGAGAGGTTAAAAATAATGTTTTAAAAATCAGACCGGGCATCGAATCGGAAAAGTTATGGGTTATAGAGTCAATAGGTCAGACCGGTTGAATCGAGGTTGAGCCGGTGATGTCATAAATATACTTCAAATAATAAATACATTAATAATTATACAACATTTAATATTTCTAATGTTATTTATAAAGTATGTTATTCATCTAACTTTTAAATTACCTATAATTATAAAATGTAAAAAGAAAACTATCAATGAATTAAAAATAAATGATCATGTAAAATAAAATTGTCCCACATTGATTATATAAGAAAGTAGTAGAGTGTGAGAGCTCTATAAAACTAATACAAATGGTCTAAATTATCATAGTAAATTTCAATGCCCAATAATAAATTTATTATAGGAATGAAATTATGTTTAAAATATTAATAAATTGCAATCCAAAATAAAATGTGGGCTGAAAAAAATTTTATAAAAATTAAGAGCCGATTTGATTAAAAAAAATCCGGTCAAAATCCGGACAAACCAGATCAAACTCGAGTTTTGACTGCCGTTGACCGGTTTTTTGATAATCCGATTTTAAGTGTCAAATCGGACCGGACCAGTAGCCGGTTCGCGGTCCGACCGATTCAACCGGTCAGTCCGATCCGATTTTGAAAACACTGGTTAAAAAGATCGAAATTGGGGCACATGTGCCCCTTGAGAAAATTATTAAAGAAAAAAAAAAAAAACGAAAATATACCAAAACAAAGGGGCACCAGTACCCATAAAACAAAAGGCCAAACACTTATTTATATCTGAATCAGGCTAGAGGCTGAAAGTGAAAGGAGTGTTGTACCCTGATACCATTCAAATGGTGTCAGCACCCATGTGACCTTGTGGACCTTCCCCCCCCCCCCCCTCTACTGCCCCCCACCACCCCCATGTCCACCTAAAAGAAACCACAAAATGAGACAAAAGAGTCCCCTAAAGTTGCCTTTAATCACATAAAAGAAGGCCCTTTTCTTTCACCATCCCTTTTTAATTCTCATTTTTCTTCTGCTTTCCTTTTTTTAAATTTTAATTTTTACCCCCTTTCTTCTTTCTTGCTCTGCTGCTGGGGGTGGGGGTGGGGGTGGGGGTAGGGGCGGGGATGGGGCCGTAAGGACTACGGAGTTGGTCAGATCTTTCGTCTGAGCGCACGTTGTGAGATGATCTAATTGCCCCATTTTTAACAGCAACATTTAAAACACACAACAGAGTGACAGAAAAAACTCATCTCATCTCATCATGTGTCTCTATACTAACTACAATCTTTCTGGGCCACTTGTTCGATGTTTCTTTCCCTTCCGGGTTTGAATAGTCAGCCAAGTAGTCGCGCTTTGGCTTCAACGCCTTTGGACTCATTTGGGATGCTTCCTGCTTCCCGCTTCTGCTTCGGAATCATATTAGTACTACTTTCTCTAAATCTTTGAACCCTTTGTTCTTTTTACCTTATTTTTAACCTTTTGGGTATTGGTTTTCATCATAGAGAAAGAGGGGGGAAAAAACATGGGTAAAGAAAGAAGATGGAAGACAGTAAATAAACAAGGTATGATAAAAGTTGTTACTACTGCCCTTTGTTATGCTATTGTTTTTTTTGTGTGGTCCAGCACACACTACTACTACTACTACAGAGAGGGTACAAAACAAAGAAAGCAAGACCCCACTCCCATAAATCAGTTCATCTGTCCTTTATGTATGCATTATGTATTGTTGTAAGTAGTATGGTATTGATGATGACAATAATCTTGGGGAGATCTTCCTTACAGATCTTTTCTTCTGCTGTGGGTATGGTTTTGCTATACAGCTAGGACTTTTACTTCTATATTGCTAGCTACTCGACTTTTTCTGCACGAAGGAACATTGAAAAGCCAAACATCAACAAAAAACACCAACGAATAAAGTGTGTTTTGCATTACTCAACAGGAATTTAGAGGAAAAAACAAAGGAAAAAGAAGGGTTCACGGATTCTCTTACCAAACGCTAGAGCTAATTCCTCTGCTAGCCATCTTTCACTCCTATCTCCTAAATTTCAGTGGCTTCTTGCCCAGAAGAAAACCTGCTGAAAAGCAAAATCCAGCCTCAAGAAGTTCAAAACATGATGGTCATAATCAAGAGAGAGATAATTTATACGGTTATGGGGGGGCGGAGATGGGGTGGGAGAAAGGATGCAAAATGAATGCGGTCTTGTGTACCTTGGCATTTGAAAGTAACAAGATTTAAGAGAAGCCATGCTAAGTGTAGAAGCAGGGGGCAGCATTGGAATGTAGTTAGAAGGTGATGTTTTTATTGGGGAACTTTCATCAACACTAGCTGATGTTGTAGCAAATGCAGAGTGCAGCTCAGCAGCTGATTTCGTAGGAGAAGCAAATAGGTTATCAGGAAGGATGTTCTCCAAGCTGCTTTGATGACAAATATGAATAATCAAGTCAGGAAAGTTTTCAGTACAAACTCAAGATTTAGCTAATAAAGAATAGCCGAAGGAAGAACCGCTAAATGACTACTTAGTGCCAATATAAGGGGAAAAAAATGGCCATCAGAGCTTAACTTTCCATACAGGAGGATTGAGAGTTTAATAGGTACCTTTCACGGACATCTGTGTCTGCAACATTAGAGCTCTCCTCTTTGTTGCCATTGTCACTTCCAATGCTGACTGCCTCGGTTGATTCCTCGGGCATTTGCTCATCGTTCAAAACTGGTGGAGAATGAGCAGCTTCTTGGTTACCATTAAGTTCTTCAACAAGACAATTTCATCAATTTTTTCCCATAAGCATCAACAACAAAGAAAAACAAGATTAAAGAGCAGTCCCAACCTTCGGAGACTTCTAAATTGACTCTATCAGATGGTGGAATGGAGTCCTCGTTTGTCTGAGATTGAGGTAGACCTGTAGAAGGAACACCACCAGGAAACATGCCAGGCTGGAACTGATGGACATGATGATGATGATGATTCTTCAAGTCCATAAGTTGCAAATTCATAAGCCTTCGGCCCTGAAGTTCAATGGCTTGCTGTAGTTCCGCCTCCTGCTCCAGCTTTCTTCTCAACATCATCTCTTGAGTGTTGTAAAACATTCTCGCTCCTTTAATAAAAATTTAATTCGTGGATCAAGAAGAGAACTTAACAATGAAAACTATGGAAAAACATATGTTTAACTCACCAAAGGGGAGATCAAAGGGCTCCCTAGAATCAAGTCCTGAAGGACTCAAACACCCAGAAAACTCGCCTCTCTCCAAATGCGGCGGCTGCTGCTGATGTTGCTTTCTGCAAAAAAAAAAAAAAAAAAATGGCCCCAAACCAATGCCTCAGTAATCACAGTATATGAGATCACACTATAAGAAGATCAGAACGAAACTACAACACTGATTATTCATACTTGTCCGGAACTTTGCCCTTCTCTTTGTAAGGCTTGACTAGCACTCGAGAATCACAAACAAAATGCGGGTTTCCTTTAGCCAAAATGAGCTTTACAGTCTCTGGGTAGACAAACGTAACGAATCCAAACATACGCTTCTGTTGGTATGGAATTCTAACATCTTGCACTGGACCATACATGCTGGAAAAACAAATCAAAGAAAGGATATTCTTAAGCAAAATTGCTACTCAAGACTTCAAAATCAAAATCAAACTGCATGAAGTACCTGAAGTAATTAGAAACATCCTCTTCCTTGAAGGTGCTATCAGCGGGAAATGTCAAGTAAATTTGTCGAGAAGCCGAACTAGCACTTCCCCCCAACCCCATTGCAGAAAACTCGCTCCTTTCAGGACGGCACCGGCCAAATTTTTGGAATTCATCACCACCCATCATCAATGTCGCAGCGGCGGATCTAAAAAAAAATGTGTGCATACATAAATCATGTTCAATTACATTCTAAGTCGATGAGCCTAAGAACCATATAACATTGACTTGATTAAAAACTCCAAAAATCAGGACCCGTAATCAATCTAAACAAGCTAATTTTCCAGTCTCTTATTACTCGAAAACTCTATGGGCCTTATCGTACATAAAAAACCATCATTTTCAACAACCAACCGAAATGCAATTAAAGCTTGAAGCATGGGTAAAATAAAAACAAATAACCAGAATTATTATAGCCACAGAATCCATCCGTAAACATGAAGCTGTTTGAAAAACACAAAATTGTAACCCAGATGAAATCACTTAGTGGCATAAACAAACTAAAGGCAGAAACTTTACTTAAAGAACAACTACAAGAAGTTTAAAAAAGAAAAACTCCGCCTTTCAGAAAAGAAATACCTTGGACTGTCATTCAAGAAGTTCATACACTTGTTGTAAGCAAAAGGAGGAGGCGCCCCGGAGGCCATTAGCTGCTGGGCTGCAGCAAACCTCTGCTGCTGAATGGCTTTTAGTCTAATTAACTCGTCAAAGCCATCAATTTTGCTTGGAGACCCCACCATAGGACCAGCTACATCAGGTGAAGAATCTGCAGCACCAAAACCCCCTCCACCACCACTATGCAAGAATTTGCAAGTGGTTCCATTTTTACAAAAGCCTCTGGCAAAGTACAAGCATGGTCTCCAACCAAAGCCACTGTTTCCACCTCCACCGCCGTCCTCACCACCAAGAAAAACATCGTTAACAGAACAACTCCTCCTGTGGAGTTGCTGGTGGTGCTGCTGCGTTGCGTTGTCCTCACAATTCCCATATGGAAAAAGCACAGAAGTCACTCCTACCACTGGGGCTAACAATTGGATCCAAAGAGTCGTCCAGAAATGACAACTGATCCTGAACTTGAATGTTCCCAAACTCATCACTTAAATCACTGCTATTATTGTTAAAAAAGGGCAAAGAAAGAGAGGAACTTGAAGACCCAGAAGCAGTATTAGTGGAGCCATTGACCACAGCTGCATAAGAAGCTGATCTAGAGCTTCTAGAAGACCATGGCGAGGATGGCGAAGTGGGGTTGTTCAAGTGGAACCTGTTGTTATTTGGTATCATGATTCTAGGAGATGTTTGGGAAAATGGGTTCGGCCTAGAACCAGGATTTGAGATGGGATTATTATTGAACGGGGAGGGAGAGGAAGGAGTAGACGGCGTAGAGCAACTGTTCGACACAAGTCCAAGACATGCTTTTGCTTGGTTGACATAAGAGAGCAAAAGAGACTCCGGACTAAAAGCTAACCTTATCATCTCCTTCTCTCCCTGGTCCTGTATCAGTATATAACCTGTGATTCTTGAAGCATTTTCTGGATCCAAACTTTGGATTCTCGAAAGAACTATCTTTGTTGCTTCATAAGTATCCATATCTACTCCTATTTTCCTTGTTTCCTGCTTCCTGCGGTGTAAGTGTTAGAGAGAGAGTGAGAGAGGAGAAAAAGGAGAGAGTGAGAGCAAAGAGAGAGTAAAGCTCAAGTGCTACTATCACCACTTACAGCACAACCATTAATTCTACAACTACAAGAATTAATAGTAAAACTACTTCAGCCCTTTTGTTTTCCCCTCTCTACAAATAGACTTTTAGAGAGAGAGAGAGAGAGAGATAGAGGGGGGGAAGGAGAAAGCAGGAGAAGGTGAGAGAGCAGCTCTGTAGGGTTTTTAAATACTGAGTTAAGAGAAAAAAAAAAACGTCTGAGATTGAAAGGTAAGGGATGATGGGGAGAACAAATAAGGGGAGAGAAGTGTGTTTATTTTGGGGAATTATTAAGAAGAGGTGGCTAGAGATTTAATAATGTTATAAAAGGTAATGATGGTTTGGAGACTTATGAGGTGTTATATTTGGGTAATCATTATATGCTATTCTATGCGAGTATAAAAGGTTAGCAGATGTTCTAAAAAAAAAAAAAAAAGGTTAGCAGAAAAGTTTTTATTTATTTATTTTTTTGAATTTTCTTTTCTCTTCTTCCTGTTCTCACACTCTACTCTCTCACTGACTCTCTCTCTCCTCCACTATCTACAGAGAAAAAATGAAAATTGGAGGAGCCACCATTCTCAGAGATTAGAGAGAGAGAGAAGAAGTTTTGAGTTATGGTCAAAGGGGGGTTTCTGGTTTCTTTCAATAATTTAAGACTTTGGTTGGGTTGGGAAAGTGAAGTGATGGGATTGAGGAAGAAGGAGAAGGTGCTTGGTGGGAGGAGGAGGTGAGGACTGAGATTGAGGGAAAGAGGAGAGGGTCAAAAACAAGAGCGACCATGTTTTTTTGTTTTCGAGAAAATATGTTTTGAAAATTTTGATTTTAAAACTTAGTTTTAAAGATAAAAAAAATATTAAAAAAATATAAAATTATATAGTAGAAAAGTAAAATAAAAAATTACAAAAATATTTTTTTTAAATAATTTTGATTTTTCTTTGCTTTGGGTTCTGCAAGGCACACACAGAGGTCTCAAAAACTAAGAACCACAACTTTTGGTAGCAGTGCAACCTGCAGCAGCCTTGGGGAAAGTAAAAACTTTCTCTTTCTTTCTCACCAGTCTAGTCCTTCTCTTTCTCTCTCTCTCCCTCTCTTTCTTTCTTTTGGACCTTTTCTCTATCTTATAGTACTAGTATATTTGTGGGGCTCTCTTTTTACACAATTAGACAAAACAATGCTAAGTGGAAGTGAGGTTTCAGATCTGCTTTTATGAGTAATAATAGTGTAATACTCCTCCATACCCACTCTCTCTTTCTTTAAAGTTTAATTTCGGAAATTATTTACACACACCAAAATTGGAACAAATTTATGCATTTTCTCAGACTGGGTGGGATCAACATCAACTTGGTGTTGCTGACATATTTAGCCCTATTTCTCATCATTAACAGACAGATCTTGTAGCCTAGATTTTCATTTTTCTTCGTTTTTTTTTGTTCTGTGCCTCCAACTGTGTGACATCACAAGCCATTCTTCTTTATTACAAGATTATTGTAGCAAATTTATTGAATCAAAATTATGAGGGAAGAGAAAATAGAAAGAAAAAAAAAATGGGGTTTTTCATTTTTGTTATTCTAAAGCATGGTTATGAAATTGGGCCCAAAAATCTATCCGGTCAAAGGGTCACTATTTCGACGAATTGATAGAATCGGTGACTTAAGGGTTTGTTCTTTTTCATCATTTTAAAAATAATTTTGAAAACAAGTTTTTGAAAATAGTTTTATAATGTAAAAAGTGTATTGAAAATGTAAAAAGTAGATGCTGAATAGTAAAAAATTGTATTAGAAATGATAAAATATGATTAAAATATATTAAATTTACTGTTGAAACCAAAATAGTTTTCAAAACAGAACAAAAAGAATAGGCCCTAAAACAATCACTAGTTTTTTACCTCAAAAAAAAAAAAAAAAAAAAAAACAATTACTAGTTTTGATTACAATAATATTACACTTATTTATGCGTAATGTATCAATGACACATACTATATTCATCTTATCTTAATATGATTTAAGTCCCTATAGTATACTTAATTGAAAGATAGACGCACATGTCCATTCGACAATATAATGACAAATAAGAGAAGAACTTTTACCTTCAACTAGAGCCCAAAATCCAAATAATGAAACACACCCAAGTTCCCAGCCCAACAGGCAGAGCAAACCATGCATGAATTTGCATCACTGTGTTTCACCTGAAAAATAAACCATTATTGCTTCCTTTGTGTATCTAGCCATCCTTCACGATGTTTTATAGGCTTAATCACATTAAACACCATTTGTTATAAGTTTATATTTTGCTCTCTTATAACGTTACAATGGTTGGAATGCATAATTGATCACCATATCTTGTAAAACTGCGAAAACAATATGGAACTTTTAAAATTCATTTTTCATTACCATACTTTTTAAAACATTGCAAAATTTGACACTCGTCAAACCCCTCCGTTAATGTCCAAATTGGAGGTAATTTTTTAGCGTAAAAATACCTCATTATAAAACATTAATAATATACTAGATGGAATTATCATGGCAATAACACATCGTGGATGTAATCTTTTTCATTATTAATGTGAAATAAATTTTGTTATAATTATATGTATAATAAATTTTTGTTCTGTGTTTATTGTAACTGCTATTTATAAATGTGCAAGTATAATTTGTTTGGATAAAAATAAAGGATGGAAATCTGTGTAAATATTTAATAGATTTATATTGATGTGAGTTGTTGCGGAACGCCTCATGTCACGGAAGAAGTTGCAAAGGAAAGTTAAGATCTTGAAGGTCACCAACTTACTCTCTTTGTGCTCAAAATTCTTAGTAAATTTAAGTGAGACTTAAGCTACTTTTATTCTTAAACTAACGAAAAGAATGATGAACAACAGAAATCTAGGAGGAGCAAGTAACATAAATTCTTCTAAGTTCGGAACTTGTAGAATTATCAAACACTCGAAAATACACAAACTCAAAAAGTAAACAATTGAGAATTATAAAAGTAAAGGAATAACCTCACAAGTTTAAACCAAAGAATTCTGAATCTTATTAGTTCGGTTCTCCCCTATTTATAAGAATGGGAGAATCGAAAAATAGCAATAAATAGAAAAGGAAACAAACTAGAATTTGAATCCAATTAAGAGTTGGAAACCTTTTACAAACCCAATTCAAAAGAAGCATGAATTTGGCAAGTGAAAATTCAGTTATCTCAATTTGTAGAGATCTGAAAATACACTTAAAAATAATAAAGGAAAAGAAGTTTGAATTTGGTATCTTGAAGAGAAAATTCAAATTCAAGTTTTAAAATAAATATAACTAAAAACCAAAAAGGAAACTATCAAAGATTAAATCAAGTTGTAACAGTTTTGGAACTTGACTTAAAAGTAAATTGCAAACAGAAAACAAACAGGAAAACATGCAATTTTCAAATCCCTCTTGGATTCCATAAGTGACTTGTAGAAATTGCAAGTGGGCTCTGCGATGGGGAACCATGGATCGGGCTGTTGCGATGGGCCACGGTGATGGCCTGCGATGCGGGCTTGAGTCGCGGCTTATCGTGAAACTTGCCTTCTAAATTGTTGGGCCAACTTGTGAAGCTCGAATCTTGTATGGATTGACGCAAAATAGGATGGAGCATGAGTTGTGAAAAATGGTGGTTTCGCAAAGTCCATGGACTTTACGAAACGGGCCGTCATTCTTATCGAAGGACTATGGGCTGGTTCTCTTTGTTGATTGAAAAGATTGTGACCATCTTGTCCTTCTTGAATCGTGGATCTAATGCGTGGCCTTCTTCTATTTTGTGGGTTTGAGCTGAGCTAGAAATGCCGAGGTTTTGGAGAGCCTTATTTACAGCTTTCTGTCGTTTATTTGTCATAGGCCCAATGATGTCAACTAGAGTATCTCGCTGGTATGGCTTGGGTCCTTCATTAATACTGGGCCGCGATGTAGTACTCGTGGCCTATCCTCTGGTGGGATCTGTTGGCTTTATCTCTGCATCATTGGTCGGGATGTCCTCATCATTTGTATTGCAGTTGTATTAAAAAATTAAATCAACTATAAGCAAGTAGAGATAGAACATAAGTGAAAAAAATAGAGCACGCATTGATCGAACCTGAGGTTGTAAACTGAGTCCCTCTCAGCAACGGGTATTGTGTTCTCACCCCAATTCTTCATTCTGATTTTAATTCCTAAAATATCTCCCAATTTCCCACTTCTATTTAACTTCCAACTGCTTCTTCTGCGATTTTCTTCCAACGTACGTTCAACTCCAAGAAGGGAAAATCTTGCAATAATGAAGAACATTTAGTGCAGCTAATGCCCACAAAATAGCTCTAAAATTGGCAACAATTAAACACAAAAAAGAGCTCTAACATTTGGTCTACTCTTGGAATGAACTCCATTTTCAAAATTCCACTAGTACTTACCACATCTACAAATTTGCAGATTTTCAGTCTATATTTTCTGGCATAACTGATTAGAACAGTCTATCATGAAAAACCATTATGTTAATTTTAAAGATTAGATTAATTTCAAATGATGTAGATATAAGGAAACAGAGAAGGCATAAATTTAGGGGTTACTGAAATTCCAATTATCAATAGCAACATAAGATGAACCTAAGAGAGGGAGGGGGTGAATTAGGTTCTCGACTTTTTAAAAATTTCTTCTACAAAGAGCAGCAACTTTGAAAAACCATTTTCAAAGATAAGTGTAAAATCGATTTTGCTTAAGTGTTGTGTGTGAAGTGATTTGCAAAACCGAAAGCAAATAAATAAGGCAAGACACACAAATTTATCGTGGTTCAAATTCCCCTTGAATCCTAGTCCAATCCCTAAATTCTACAACTTGAGATTTCTAATCCATTAGGAAACACTTAAAGGATTATTTCAATCACTTACACTCGCAACTCTTTCTCAAGAGATTAAGACTTTTCTCTTGCCTAAAGCTAGCAATGGATCTTTTACCCTATCTGTGACGCCCCACACCTAACCCCCCCCCCCCTGCTCGAAAAATTATTCCCGACGAGTAGAAGAGAGCCAGCGTGGAGACGTCATACAGGGCTCTCGCCCAACAATCGATACAGAATAAATAGAGAGAAACAGGAAATATAATAAAATTATCGAGGACGGCCCTAGGCCAAGTTATCCTCCCAAACAGGGTTTATGAGCTAATCTATTACAAAGCCCCCTCAATGTTATTTTGGACGCCCAACGGCCTCACCTCTAGCGCACGCGAATCAAGCACCTATAATCAAATTTTGAAGGGAGTGGGGTGAGCTTAAGCTCAGTGAGAGACCTCGGAGTTTGTACAAAATCCCACCGTATGTCTTTATAGAAAAGCTGGGAAATCAAGTATACAGTTCGTGCATCCATCCGCACATGTAGATATATATATATATATATAATCATATAACATCGAAAGTATAGACAATCAAAGTCCATCAAATCAGGCAAGTCAAGCACATCAGGCATATAGTTCAGCACATAGCAACTACAAAAAATGAGCATGGCAACATAGATACAACAGTCATATGCACATATTTGAGCCACTAGACTCCTAGCAAGCAGATTGCACAGACAAGCCTTCTCTAATAAAGCTAGGTTGGAACCTATTCAAGTGTTCGAGTTGTTCAAGTACTTGATGGTTTGCAAAGCACATCACCCCATGCGGTAGCCGTACAACGGAGGTATGCTCGACGGCAAGGGTTTTGGATCCTAGCCCTTTTTTTATCTCAGGCCACAAGTGTTCCTCTCATAACGAAGGAGCGTCAACTGTCTGCGACACTAGTCATCACCAGCAGGACTTTCTTCGGGGGCAAACGGATACATGTCAAGTCAAGCAAGAAGACTCGGAGCCCGAGTCTTATTAAGTAGGTCTCCGACCTATTTCACACTAAGGTGATAATGACAACCCTAGCATGCTTTATACATATCTAAAGGCATTATGCAATCCTAGATGACATGCAACTTACCTCGAGAAGTCTAGGTCCTTCAAGGTTGGCGGGTCATGCTAGCTCATCGTTGCAAGCACACGTAATGTCATGTAAGCAAGTAGACATGTCATGCTAAGCAGAGTATGTAACAAGCAGGACATAGCATCAAGTAGGCACGTAGCACATCAGCACGCATATTTCATGTAAAGCGCAATCGAGAAAACAAGCAAACGATAGGTGTGGGAAACCTCATTGACAAATATAAACACACAATAGTACATATAGATACACATAAGTACTACGTAGATATTTCATTTAAATATTAGGAAACTAACGAGTAATCCCTCACCTGGAAATCTGAAAGGCGCGTATGTCGTCTGACTCGGTCAACTAGGGTCAACGATCAGCTTCTACGGATAACGGAGACACGGTTATTACTTAAGGAGGAGTTGCTAACTTTCCAATCAAGTTTGACTTTTTGGTCAACTGGGGTTGACTTTGACTTTTCTGGTTTCGATTGACTTTTTAGGTTAAGTTTGACTTTACGGTCAACTTTGACTTTTCGGTCAACCTTTTACTTTTTGGGTTAAGTTTGACTTTATTGTCAACCTTTGACTTTCTCTGGTTAGGTTTGACTTTTACGGTTAACTTTGACCTTTTGGTCAACCGTTAACTTTTCGGGGTAAGTTTGACCTTTCTCGGGTTAGTTTGACTTTTACGATCAACTTTGATTTTTGGTCAACCATTGATCTTTCGGGTTGACTAGGACTGACTTTAGACATTAGGGTCAACTTTAGGTCAAGGGGTCAAGTTTTGGTCAAACCGATCAAGGTTGGGTGAAACCGGTCAAGGTTGAGTCAGAGGGGCCAAGTCTTGGTCAAAGGTCAAAAGTCTAGTCTAGGGGTCAAAAATCCAGTCTTGTGATCAAGGGTCAATTCTTGTGGTCAAGGGTTAACTCTTGTGGTCAAGGGTCAAGTCTTGTGATCAAGCAAGTCAAGGTTGGTCAAAGGAGTCAAGGTTGAGGTCAAATGGCCAAGGTTGGGCACGAATTGGCCCGATGGCTATGCTAGCTAGCCTTGTCGTGTGCACAGCGTAGCCATGTAAGCACAGCCCGCGCGCATGGGCTGGCCATGCACGCACGGGCCGGCCGGGCTCGCATAGCTTGCGTGCATGGGCTGAGCAACGTCGGCCCTCCTTGGCCGACGGCTGCCCAGCTCAGAGTGGCTTTTTCGGGGCCACCATTTTTGCTTCTCTAGTCCGATTCAATCCGTTCCAAAAATGCCAATTCGTAGACCTGCATCAATACTAACAAACCAACCACTTTTTATATAATTCTAACCATCCTAACCACCTTTTTCATGGCCTCAAACATGGCAAGGTACACTGATTTTCCATATTTTAATTTCTTGTTATTGATTTGCATATTAATTCAAGATCTCGTTTTCAACCATTCCCACTAGATGCAATCGGTCCTAAACCTTCTTAAACATGTATAGCCCCCCTTTCATGCATAGATTTCCTCCCGTTGTGAAGAAATTAAACAACCCACATTAAATATCAAGATCTCCTAATCTATGCTTTCATGTCACTTTGCAGGGGTTCAAAACTAGTTCTAGAGACTTACCCTTATCCTATGATTGCCACAAACTCGTTAAGGAGGTGCAAGGGAAGGGAAATGCGGTGGCTGCGGCAACTTTCCCGGCGGCGGCGGCGTTTCGTCACTCCAAAGGCGGCTGCAACTAGGTTTTCAAGTTTGTGAAAAAGAGAAAGGAGAGAGCTAAGGATCTATTTATAATGCTCCTTTAGGTTCTAGGAAGGTTCTAGAACCTTCTCCCAATACCTAGCAGGCCCCTCTCCAGGTTTGTTTCGGATTTGGATTGGAGAAAATCCAATCCCAAAATTTAAATTTGAAAGCTCCCACTGTTAAGCAGTGGGCGCGTGCACACGTGCTGAGCCTGGCGCGAGGGGTCACATGGCAAGCGTTGAGCTGCATGCTATTGCGCGCAGTTCCCCGCCTGCAACGGTGGCAAGTCCCTGTCGCAGGGAGCCTCTTTTGGCCCCTTTTTCCTCGCTTTTGCTCTGTTTGGCTCCTAATTTCGCGTACCCTTCTAGGTATCATTCCTCTTGGGTTTTCTAACATTTATTTCCTGCCCGGGGCGAGTTCTCCGCCCTATATCTCTCCAGGGGTCTACCGTACAACCTAGACACTTAGCAAGCACACAATAAATCAAGCAAGTAGGTCACGTTTCACATCAATACATAATTTAAACAATTTTCTTTTTTTATTTTTACCATTTTTATCCCTATGATTTTGCTTTGAAAAATTCGAGGCTTCACACTATCCTTCCTCAATGACTTTAGGTCTTACTCAAGACTCCCTTGCCTTGCAATTAGGACTTTTGTTTAATCAATCTCTTGATTAAAACTTTAACATATGCCTAACTTAGCTCTAAGATAGGACCTTTAACCTTTGCCTAATCCAAACTCTTGGATAGGACTTTATCCCAAATTGCCCAACTTACCTCAAGTTAGGATTTGTACAATTGCCCAAACTCAACCTCTTGAGTTGGGTCTCTTCTTCTCTTCTTGCTCCCCATTTCTTCTTGCCTAACTCTTAAAAAAAGTTTAGGACTTTGCCTCACTTACAAGATACCTACAACACTTACTCAAGTGTTTAGAACTTCCCTCAATGTGTTTACAAAAAAGAATGCTCCACAATGGAGTTTACAATGAACTAATGCAAATGGGCATGAAAAAGCATCTTGTTAATCCTAATTCAACAAGCAAATTTGACAAGTTCTCTTGAATGATGCTTGAGTGTAGGAGACTTGAAGGAGATGATTAGCCCTCAATTTTAAGCTAGGGGGTATTTATAGGGGGTGAAGAAATGACTTCCAACGGTAAAAAAAGGCTAGCTGTAAAATCTGTCTGTTGGAAGCTTAGACGGTGACTTCGACGTCGAAGGAGTGTCGAGGCCGGGGTTCGAAGCTTCCCAAAATTTGAATTTTGGCTAGAACGGCTTGCTCTTCTATTGTTGTTTCTTTTGTCTTTAATGGCTTCAAAGTCGAGAGTGTGTCGAGGCTCGGAGTAGAACATTTCTGGTCAGCAAGCTTCGAGCTCAAGAGGGTGTCGAGGTTG
This sequence comes from Leptodermis oblonga, assembly GCA_016801395.1. NCBI lineage: Eukaryota > Viridiplantae > Streptophyta > Magnoliopsida > Gentianales > Rubiaceae > Leptodermis > Leptodermis oblonga. The sequence goes on from CM028760.1 coordinate 21,881,978, forward strand.
GGTTCGAAGCTTCACAATTTTTCTCTTCTTTTTGACCAGTAGCCTCAAAGGCTATCAAGAGCCTGTCTAGGTTCGGGTTAGAAGCTTCACAAGTTTTTCTCTTCTTTTTGGCCAGTAGCCTAAAAGGCTGTCTAGAGCCTATCTAGGCTCGGGTTAGAAGCTTCACAAGTTTTCTCTTCTTTTTTTGTTTGCTGGCCATTTCTTCCTTTTAACTCCGTTTTCTTCGCCATTTTTTGCTTGGTCCTCCAGTGAACTTTTCTTCTGCATTTTCTCACTTAGAACATCCATTAACTTAATTATCATATTTATCAATCAAAATAAGGGTTAAGACCACCCGGTCTAACAATTAAGTTGTGAAATACGCCATGGATAGGAAAGTTCATGGATATCTAAGCTGGCAATGGCATGGAAGAAGATGTCTGGAAATGGCTCATCGGTTGGTTTGAGATCCATATCTAGTTGGTTGTCAAGCTCGGCTTTTAGGTCGTTGGCGATCATAAACAATTGAGATTGACTACAGTGATGCTTTTAGATTATGAGGCTACGGTTTGTTCGGGACATCCAATGGGTACGTCTCAAATTAGATCTAAAGTACGAAATTTTAGTGAATCGTATTTGGACCCTTTGCTTATAGATGAAGCAAGAACCACAAGTATCAAGAATCAGCCACACTCAATTCAGTATTCTAGTGATAAGGACCAAAAGTTACAAAAGTTTAATTCGAAACTAATGATAATTTTGTATGAGTATTACACTCTGGGTGTTTACACATAGTTATCTAAATAATACATCTTAGTTGATTAGAAGTTTAAACAATTGTTAGGTGATAATGAGTTGAGTTTTGAAGTGTTCATTTATTTATCGAACCCCAAAATCTTGTTCATGTTCGTTTATTTATTAATCGAGTTGAGCTCAAACTTGTTCATGAACATACGTCTACATTCTATCTTGTAAACTTGTAATATTTAATTAATTTAATATATTGTATAAACTTAAATAAATATCAAAATTCAATTTAAACTCATATATTGTATCTACACTTTAAAGATGAATGAATAAGGGAATTTTCATGACCATAGGAGTGTGTTTAATCAGCTAGTATGTAGACTTCAAAACACATCAGAGGAACCCGAAGATGAAGAGCAAGCTTTGTTGTTGGTGTCTTTCTTGTCATTATCTTATATACCAATTGTGCAAACGAGCTGAGCTGAGTTTTGAAGTGTTTATTTATTTATCGAACCCCAAAATCTTGTTCATGTTCGTTTATTTATTAATCGAGTCGAGCTCAAACTTGTTCATGAACATACGTCTGCATTCTATCTTGTAAACTTGTAATATTTAATTAATTTAATATATTTTATCAACTTAAATAAATATCAAAATTTAATTTAAATTCATATATTGTATCTACACTTTAAAGATGAATGAATGAGGGAATTTTCATGACCATGTGAATGTGTTTAATCAGCTTGTATGCCGACTTCAAAACACATCAAAGGAAGTCGAAGATGAAGAGCAAGCTTTGTTGTTGCTGTCTTTCTTGCCATTATCTTATATACCGATTGTGCAAACAATGCTTGTTGAGAGAACAAGTTTGACACTTAATGATGTTGTTACGTAGCTGAGGGAGAATGAGAAAATAATGAGTAAGCAAATTATGCCTAGGGGAGAGGAAGCACTAGTTGTTGCAGAGTTCTAATTGAGTGAGGAGTCGTTCGCGAGTGAGGAGTGACATTCGTGGAAGATCTCGGCTGAAAGACTACAGTAATGTGGAGCGTTATTGCTGTGGGAAGAAGGGTCATATCCAATATAGATGCCCTATTAGTGTGCACAGAAATAGTTAGACCCATTGGGCCTGGCCCAATAGGCAAAAGAGAGTTTAAGTAGCAGGAAGACAAAAGTATAAAAGGCCCAAATCCATGTTTAGGTCGGCTGGAGTTAGGTATAACCGAGCTAAGAAAAGCTTAGGTCGGTAGGCTGTTGAAGTGGTCAAGTTTGAAGCAAATGTTTAGGTCGGTAGGCAAGAAAAGTAGCTAAAGTCTGAAAAATCTTAGGTAGAAGTAACGGTTAAAAAGGCAGGATAGCTAGGCAATAATAAGGGGTGGGAATCTGGGGTTTGATTTCATGCAGGAGTTACGCATAGCAATAAATGCAAAGGAGCCTTATTCGAGCCATAAATGTCCAAAAACATTACCAAAGCAAGAAAAATGAGGCTCATTTAAGAAGGAGGCAAATCAGGTATGCAATAAAGGCTCCAGCTCAGAATGACGCAGAAGGCAAGGCCAGGTGAGCTATATATGCTCAGGTATCAGACTAAATCAGGTACGCAATTTCTCATAAGATTAAGCTTTTGGTCAATACAGTTTGTTCTTACACTTTGCTAACTTGAGTGTCAAAACGGAACAGAGGGGGATAGCCCCGCTTTTTCCTTGTTCTTATCGTCATTGCCAGATTCTTAGAAAAGAGAGTCAGTCCAAGCTATAACATCAGCAATCCGACCCCCATCAACATTCATCTGAGCCACAGTTTCCCCAGGTCTGAGCCAAGCCTCCAGGATCTCCATCAGGCGACTGAAGCATCCAGATCCAGACTTTTTAAGTCACATCAACTGGTGCCAACGATGGGGAACATTTGATCGAACCGTTTCATCAAAATTTTTCCATAATTTAAAGAAATTTGTTGAAATCATGAAGCAAGAATGTTCGATAGTGAGTGCTTCTTCTTTCGATGTTGTCACTGCTTCCTCCACTGCTCCGCCGGTTGCCATCAACGCTTCAGTCATTCCTACCACTGTTACTCCGCCTGTTACCACAACTGTGGCTGCGTATGCTGATTTAGTGGTTTCCACCATAGTTTCCCTCACCCCTCAGCAAGAACATGTTGAGAGAGAGAAGTTTTATTGCTTATTTCCACAGTTGTTTTGTTTTGTTAACCATGGACCTCGGGCTAATCCTGCTTCTAGTTTGGGGCTCCCTGTTTCTAGTCTTTCCCCTATTGTCCCTGAAATTATTACTATTAACGATCTTCCTGTTTTGCAGGTTACTTCCACGGTTTCTTTGCCCGTTACTTCTATTACGGCTGGTGCTAGCTGCCGGTACAAATCCCAGTCTGCCTTCTCCACCCGGCTTTCCTGGTTTCACTTCCGGGTGTACCCTTTACCCTGGGTGGGCTTACCCTTTCTCTGTCTCTAACCCCGTTTCTAGTCTTCCTGCCCTCTCTGTCGCCCCCTACTGTTTACACCACCTTACCCCATACTCATGTTCATCCTACCTTTGCAGGTCCTTTAGGGATTCCTACCGCTCAGCCCAGTAATTACCCTGTAGCTTCAGGAGTGCCTTTCCTTTTTTTTGAATAGGGGGGGGGGGGACGAGGGGGGGGGGTAGGGGGTCAGCCAGGTCAGTTTGCTCCTGAAGGAGGTCAACCAGGGTATCCCGGATATATGGGCCAGTTAGGTCAGCTTGCTCCTGAGGGAGGTCGGTTAGGGTATTCCCGATCAATGGTTCCCCCAAATTTGGCCTAATTTCAGCATTATGGTGTGGGCACAAGCCGAGCTGTACAACCTTCTACTAGATACCCTCCTTTGTTTAATTCGAGATATTACACTGGGGCTGGGGTGGGGGGGTTTGGCAGCCGGGGGGTCGTCACCTAGGTATCTTGGAATGGGGGGATTTCAATTAGGTCAGATAGGATATGCCCAGACCGGATAACCAATCATGCCAGGATCGAGATATGCCCAGCAAGGATGGGTCGGGCCCACCTCCAGCGTTTCTTATCCATTCGGCTGGGAGACCCAATCGGCTCCATTTCCGCCAGGCTACAAAGGTTTAGGTAAGATTGATAAATGTGATGACACTGCCGACCCAACAGCCCATTAGATGCAATGCAGGAGTGTGATGGATGCTGCTAATTTATCCGATGCTAACCGTTGCATGACATTTCATCTCACCCTCAAAGGTCAGGCCATTAATTGGTATTGTACTCTGTCCCGTAACACTATTCATTCGTTAAATCAGTTTGGGGATTTATTTTTAGCTAACTTCATGGGTAATAAAATCTTATCTAAACCCATTTCCCATTTAATGAATAGAACTCAAAGGGTAGGTGAAGGATTGGGCCTATATAGATCATTTTAATGTAGAATATAGGCAGTGTCATGAAAAAGATTATAGAACTAGCGATCAACACCCTTGGTGAAGTGGACCAAGGTACACATGCGGATGAATTGCCAAGGAAAGTCTGATTAAGTGGCGTAGCTCGTATAAACTCTTAACTTACCCGAAAATCCAGTTAACAAAAATAAACCAACTTAAGCTAATTTACTGAAGGGATTTGAACCAAGTAAGAAAAGAGGTGAAACATGCAAATTTAATTAGGTAGAGCAAATAACCTAATTAAGCTAAGTTTCATGCAATATATAAATTACCAGCATGCAAAATAAATAAAGCAATAGAGGGAGAGTACTCAAACTAATAGTTTTAAGATCTGAATACTTGTATTATTATGGTGGTTTCGGCTACCTATTTATAAGGCAAAGGGGCAACCGAAATTCTACCCTAAAAGAAGTAGGAAAAGAATTAGAATTAGAAACCAATCAAGAGATTGATTTCCTTTATAATACCAAAACCTGAAAGAAGTGGGTAATGGTAAAAAGAAAAGGAAATTCGGTCACCTTAATCTAATGGCAGCCGAAATTACAAGTAAAAACAAGAAGGAAAAGGAATTGAAAATCCTACTCCAAAAAGGATGTCAAGAAGGGATCCTTTTTGGAAACTAATAAACTAAAGGAAAAATAGGGAACATGCACAAACCCTTATTTTCCCCCAAACCCTAAACCTTAATTTCGCAAACCCTAATGGACTAGGCCTTGCGTGTGGGCTTCTTGATGGGCTGGCCGACTTGATGATGTGGAATGGACTCCATGGATTGGGTCGGCCCAATTGTTGATGGTGCATGATGGAATGGTGTAGGGAGCTTTCGGAATCTTCTGGAATCTCCCGGAATCATTTCGGAATCAAGATTTTCAAGATTCTTCAAGATTTTCAAGATTCTGCAAAATATGAAATTCAAGATTTTCAAGAAAATCTAGAACTTCAAGAAATGTCTCTTTAAAGTCCAAGAACCTTCCGACGTCTTCAAGAACTTCAAGAAACAGCCTTCTCTTCATTGTGGAATGGGGAATTGCGCATCTTCTTCAAGAATTGTAAGGAGAGTGGCAATTTGAACCTTTCCGGCTTTGTTCTCCAAGGCGTTGGCTTCTACTATCAATTGAGTATCCTGTCGGCAAGCTTGTACAAGGTTGTTGAGAGTCTCTTGAACCTTCTTTGCTCTGCTTCTTGTCATTGGCCCAATGATATCTACAAATGGATCCCTTTGATATGGATTTGGATCCTGAAGCATTGTTGGGCTTCCGTGTAGAACCCGAACCTCCTCAGTTTCTCTGGACTCACTTGTCTGTGGACTTGTCGATGGACTTGGGATGCCCTCATTATCTCCTCCACGTTGAAAATGATTTGACCTCAAATCTTTATCCTGTTCATAAGTAAACGGAGACAAGTCAGCAACATTAAATGAAGTGCTAACACCATACTCACCTGGCAAATCAAGCTTGTAAGCATTAGGCCCCATCTTGGACATGATTTGAAAAGGCCCATCGCCTCGGGGATGGAGTTTAGTCCTCCTCATAGCAGGGAATCTTTCCTTCCTCATGTGAACCCAAACCCAGTCTCCTGGTTCAAAGTTCACAGCCTTGCGCCGTTGGTTTGCATGGGCGGCGGCTCTGGCGTAATTTTTCTCAAGGTTGGCCTGAACCTTGGCATGCAGGCGTTTGACAGTTTTAGCCTTCTGGGCGCCGTCGAGATTAACCTGTTCCTTTAGCAGCAAAGGGATTAGATCCATAACCGTCAAAGGAGTGAAGCAGTAGGCAACTTCGAATGGATAGAACCCTGTTGAGGAGTGCTTGGTGCAGTTGTAGGCAAACTCTGCAACGGGTAAGATTTCTTCCCAACGTTTGAGATTCTTCTTTAGTAAAGCCCGAAGTCGATTGCCAATGGTGCAGTTGGTGACTTCCATCTGACCATCCGTCTGGGGATACTTGTAGTCGAAAACAGTAGTTTTGTGCCGAGGCGTGACCACAAAATCTTCCAAAAGTAACTCAGAAATTTGACGTCGCGATCAGAAACAATAGTGTGCGGAATACCATGAAGCTGAACTATTCCCTGAAAGAACAAGTCCGCAACATGTTTGGCATCATCTGATTTCCTGCAAGGGATAAAGTGAGCCATCTTAGAAAAACGATCGACTACGATAAATAAGGAGTCATTACCTCTTTGCGTCCTCGGAAGACCTAGAATAAAATCCATTGAAATGTCAGTCCAAGGTAAAGAAGGAATAGGTAAAGGCGTGTAAAGTCCATGAGGCTTAGATGTAGATTTAGCTTTTAAACAATTAATGCAACGAGTGCAAACATGCTGCACATCTTTTCGCATATGAGGCCAATAAAAATGTTCCTGTAACACATCAAGTGTCTTATGTACACCAAAATGACCCATAAGTCCCCCATTGTGAGCTTCACGAACCAGTAATTCCCTAGTAGAACTACGAGGGATGCATAACCTATGTTCCTTAAACAAGAAACCATCATGTCTATAGTACTTATAGAATGCACCAGATTCACATACTTTATATAAAGTAGCAAAATCAATATCAGAAGCATACAAATCCTTTAGATATGCAAATCCTAGCAAAAAATGATCTAAAATAGCCAGAATTTCATACCTGCTAGATAGAGCGTCAGCAACCAAATTATCTTTCCCTTTCTTATATTTAATAATGTAAGGAAAAGTTTCAATAAAATTAACCCATTTAGCATGACGTCTATTTAACTTACTCTATTCCTTTAAGTGTTTAAGGGACTCGTGATCACTGTGAACAACAAATTCCTTGGCCATTAAATAATGTGACCAAGTCTCGAAAGCACGGACCACTGAATAGAGCTCCTTATCGTAAGTTGGATAATTTAAGGCAGCTCCCTTTAACTTCTCACTGAAATAGGCGATTGGCTTGCCTTCCTGCATTAAAACTGATCCAATTCCTATACCTGATGCATCACACATTAGTTCAAAGACTTTATCAAAATCAGGTAATGCTAAAACAGGTGCATGAGTGAGATCATGCTTAAGAACCGTAAAGGCATTTTCCTACGCTTGCCCCCACACGAATGGAACATTCTTCTTGTTCAAATCATTTAGAGGTGCTGCTTTGGTGGAAAAGTCCTTAACAAACCGTCGGTAAAATCCAGCCAAACCGTGGAAAGACCTTACCTGTGCGGCCGCGGTTAGTGTAGGCCACTCCCTAATGGCTTTCACCTTGGCGTCGTCAACTTTGACACCAGCTTTAGAGACTACAAACCCGAGAAACACAACTTCCTCAATACAGAAAGTACATTTCTTCACATTGGCATACAATTTATTAGCACGTAATTCAATTAATACCAAGCGAATATGTTCTACATGCAATTTTATATCTCTGGAATAGATCAAGATATCATCAAAATAAACCACAACAAACTTCCCTATAAACTTTCTAAGCACGTGATTCATTAATCGCATAAAAGTACTAGGTGCATTTGTTAGGCCGAAGGGCATTACTAACCACTCATACAAACCAAACTTAGTTTTAAAAGCAGTTTTCCATTCATCCCCCTCCCTCATACGAATTTGATGATAGCCCTGTGTAAGATCTATTTTAGTGTAAATCGTTGAGCCATACAAGTCCTCTAACATGTCATCAAACCTAGGGATATGATGCCAATACTTGATTGTTATCTTATTAACAGCTCTACAATCAACACACATTCTCCATGTACCATCTTTCTTAGGGACAAGAATTACAGGTACAACACAAGGACAAAGTGATTCCCTTACCTGACCGTTAGCCAAAAGCTTGTCGATCTACTTCTGCAATTCTTTTGTTTCCTCTGGATTTGCTTTGTAGGCAGGTCAATTTGGAATAGATGCGCTAGGTATGAAGTCGATTTGATGTTCAATCCCACGTAGAGGCGGCAATCTCTACGGCAGCTCTCCTGGAAATACATCGTTGTATTCCTGCAACAAACAATCAACTTCTATAGGAATATCCCGAGGGATATCTTCAGGGTTAGCACAAGTATCTTTACATACTAAAACTAGTACACAACCTTTGTCACCTAACACCTGTTCTATTTCTCCCACTGTAACGAAAAAGCTACTTCTAACGTCTTCCTGATTAGGCTTATAAGAGTTCGCCTTATTACCCATTACAAGTTCTTTCCCTTTCCCCTTATCTAGGCGCTTTCCAGCTTCCCATTTAGCGAGGGTGTCCTTCATTTGGATTGCTTCTGAATGCACTTCATTAGGTGGCATAGGTAGGAACGTGTGGATCTTGCCCTCCTGGCAAACCGAGTAAGCGTTGCCTTCAAGTCGAAGAGCTATGGGCTTTCGAGCAGAATGTGACAAGCCTCCATTGGCAGAACATCACATAAAACAGTGGATTCAAACTTCCCGATAGCATATGGTACGCTTACCTGCTTGGTGACTCTGTAGCCATCTGAGCTGTCGAGTCATTGGAGCCGATAAGGACGTGGATGATTGAGTATGGGGAGCTTCAGCTTTTCGACCATATATTCACTGGCCACATTTGTGCAACTCCCTCCATCAATGATCAGAACACACAACTTTTCATTGACCTTAGTCCTGGCGTGGAAGATGTTTGTCCGTTGAGACGTATCCTGGACAGCAGCTGTAGTCAAGGTGTGAGTAACCAAGTTCTGATTAGGATTTTCTTCGATGAACTTAAATTGCTCAACCAGTGCAGACGTAGTACTGTCAGGTAACTCCGACAAGGGGTTTAACGGTTTGTTCCTCTTCATCCTCTTCGGAAATGTACTCAGTATCTTGCCCCAATAAGACCTTTCGGATGTTTGGACAATGGCGCATGTAGTGGCCACGGCCTGAGCATTTGTGGCAAGTGACATTGCTAATGGATTGTCGAGGTGTTGATGGCGTTCTGGATTGGGATGAAGACGGGGTGGTGGAGGGGACTGGAGCCTTCCGTTCTGATGTAAACAACTTCTTAGCTGGTGGTGAGTAAACCAGATTCTTTCTCTAAGCCAGTGGGGCGCTGGTAGGCGTCCGGACGGATGGAACTTTCTTTGGGTATTCCTTTATGACCCGAGCTTTGTGCAACATGTCTGTCAAAGTTGTTGCATTCTGAAGTTCAACGGCTAAAGCTATACCCCTGTTTAGGCCATTAAGAAAACGAGCCATTGAAGCAGCCTCGTCTTCCTCTACATTTGCCCTAATTTTGGCCATCTCTAACTTTCTATAGTATGCGTCTACGATAAAGGTCCTTGTACAAGAGTATGTAATTTCCTATACAATTCTCTAAAATAATAATCAGGAACAAAAGTTCTACGCATGGAAGTAGTTAAATCATACCAAGTTAGAGGTAGAGCACGGGCCCGCATGGGACGCATATTCCTCCGTTGGTTCATCTCTTGATTCCACCAGACCAGGGCATAGTCCGTGAAATGTACCACCGCGAGTGGGACCTTCTTGTGTTCTGGGATCGCATGAAGCTCGAATATGCGCTCCATCTTCATCTCCCAGTCTAGGTAATCCTCCGGATTCGTACCGCTGGCGAAGGGTGGAACAGTTATTTTGCATTGACTGAGACCCTCGAAAGGTTTGGCAGCGGCATTGTTGTCATTGGCAAGAGTGTCCTCCTCTGACTCCGTACGCCTTTGTTCTCGTTCGATCTGCAAGTCAGCAACCTCTTCCGTGAGGTAGCAAATCGCGCAGAGAGGTGTGCTATCGCAGCCAGTATTTGCTCACTTCCCAAAGGGACAGAAGCACCTCCTGACATCGATTATAGGCGAAAATCTGTCTGCTAAGAACAAGGAAAAATGAGTAGTAACTGATGAGGGCATCCCCAGGCCATCGACAAGTCCAAGCAGAGAGGATCAACAAGTAGATGCAGAGGACTCGAGAAAGGAAGCAGAGCCTGTTCGTGTGCTACACCGAGGCCCACCTATGCTCTAGGACCTGAGCCCATTCCAGAGAGATCCATTTGTAGATATTTTTGGGCCAATGACACGCAGAATGACAAGAAAATTAAAGGCCGACCTTGAAAATCTAGTCCAAGAATGTTCCCGACAAGCCCAGATGGTATCCGGCACACAAACCCCTGAAGATAAAGCCCAGAAGAGTCAGAAGGGTAAAATGGTCATTTTACTCACTATTTCCGAAAATGGGTCTAAATTGAAGAATCATGAAGAAATGAAGAATTTGTAAAATTTGAGTTTTCAGAAATGATTCCGGAAGCTTCTACACTTTTCACAGACACGCCATTGAGTTTTGGGCCGAATCCACTTGCAACCCACCATCATAAAATTCGGCCAGCCCAGACCTAAAGGAAGGAGAGGAATCCGAAATTGGAAGCCCAGTGGAGCAGCCCACATCCGAATTTGAGTTAGGGTGTTAAAGGAGTTAGTTTGAGTTTACAACTCCAATTAATTCTAGTAGTTTATTTTAATTTTACTTCTTAATTTTAAGATAATTTTCGGCTGCCATTATCTCTTAACACAACCGAATTTTATCTTTTCGCAAACCTAGTTCCTTTAGGTTTGTTTCTTTTCAAGAGATCAATCTCTTGATTGATTTCTACTTCTTAGTTTTGATTCATTTCTACTTCTTTATTTAGTTAGGAATTTCGGCTAGATACATTAAGTGAGAAATCCGAATTTTATCTTCAACTAAACCTAGTTCATTTAGGTTTCTGATGAGGGCATCCCAAGTCCAGCAACAAATCCACAAGCAAGTGAGTCCAGAGAAGCTGAGGAGGTTCGAGTTCTACATCGAGGTCCAACAATGCTTCAGGATCCAAGTCCATATCAAAGGGATCCACTTGTAGACATCATTGGGCCAATGACCAGAAGCAGAGCAAAGAAGGTTCAAGAGACACTCAACAACCTTGTACAAGCCTGCCATCAGGACGCTCAATTGATAGTAGAAGCAAAAACCTTGGAAAACAAAGACGGAAAGGTTCAAATTGCGACTCTCCTAACAATTCTTGAAGAAGAGGCGCAATTCCCCAATCCACAATGAAGAAGAAGGCTGTTTCTTGAAGTTCTTGAAGATGCCGGAAAGTTTTTGGACTTTAAAGAAACAATTCTTGAAATTCATATTTTGCAGAATCTTGAAGAATCTTAAAAATCTTGATTCCGAAATGATTCCGGGAGATTTCAGAAGATTCCAGAAGCTCCCTTCATCATTTCATAATGCGACATCAACATTGGGCCGACCCAACTCATGGAGTCCATTCCACAAATTAGGATCGGCCAGCCCAACAACAAAAGCCCACACGGCCAAGCTTAAGTCATTAGGGTTGGAAGTTAAGGGTTAGGGTTTGGGAGAAAATAAGGGTTTGTGCATGTTCCCTATTTTGCCCTTAGTTTAATTAGTTTCCAAAAAGGGTTCCTTCTTGATCTCCTTTTTGGAGTAGGATTTTTATTCCTTTTCCTTATTGTTTTTAGTTTGTAATTTCGGCTACCACAAGTTAAAGGTAAAACCGAAACTTCCTTTTTCTTTTACCATTCCCCACTTCTTTCAGGATTTGGTATTGTAAAGGAAATCAATCTCTTGATTGATTTCCAATTCTACTTCTTTTTCCTTATTCTTTTAGATGACTTTTTCGGCTGTTTCCTACTTATAAATAGGCAGTCGCAGATCAATAATAAACAAGTATTCAGATCATAAAAACTATTAGTTTTGAGTACTCTCCCTTTATTGCTTTATGTATTTGCATGCGTGTAGTTTACATATTGCATGAAACTTAGCTAATTAGGTTAATTGCTCTACCTAATTATTTCGCATGTTTCAACTCTTTCTTACACTTGGTTCGAAGATCTAAAACAAATTAGCTTAGGTTAGCTTCTTTTTGTTTCTCTTATTTTTGAGTAAGCTAGAGATTATACGAGCTACGCTACTTAATCACACTTTCCGGGCAACTTTCATCCGCATGTGTACAACCGTCCACATCAATTGGTATCAGAGCTTAGGAGTGGTTTCGTGGCTGGAGAAGGTCGAAGTAACCCGACCAAATCTTTATCAGGTGTTTTCTTTTCCTTGTTAGTCTTGTTCATCTTAAAATTCTTGGATATAGAACGCATCTTCTTGGGGAAATTTTTTTTTTCTTTCAAGCTTTGAATTTCGGTTTTTAGTGCTGGTGACCCTACCTTAAAATCATAAATTCTTTAGAAAAATTGAACCAAATTTTAAAGTACTGAAAAACGCAACTTAGGGTTTTAAAAATTACCTTCTTTTGCGAAAAGCTTGTACTGTTTTGGGGCTGTTTTTCTTACATTAAAATCGCATATCCCTTGTTAGAAATTCACAAAGAAATTCGGACTTTAAAAATAACTTAGGGTTCGGGTTTTTGGCTAAAACTAGGGTTTCGATTTTCGGTTGTATTTTTAGTCGCCTTGCTTACGACACTAGGGTTTGGAGAGACGCTTTAGTGTTGCTGTTTTTGCGTCTAAATTGCTGGGTTTTGCGACTATTTTTCTACCCCTCTTGTGCTGATTTTGTGAAAATTGGTGAGTTTTTGCAGTTGATGTTAAGCAGCTCACCTTATCTGCGCATTGTAATTTGCATGCTCTAGTTTGGGATACCTTAGTTTGAATTCTTGAAAATATAGTGAATTCTTGATTTTGTCCTTGTACTACTGAGATTATCCCTGGGAATTGGTTAGTGAGTCAAAAATTGAACTTTGCTGGCCCTAGGGTTTTCTTTTCTTAAAATCGCATATTAGAAATTTTCGCCACTTAGGGATTGTTTAAAAATCGCAATTTGAGCTGTTTGCATATTGAAAAAATTAATAAGTTGCTGGGATTGGTTTCTTGATTACCTATTGGGTGGGTGATCTCTTCTTTGGGTAGTTTTAGGACTTTCTCAAAGTTGTTTCAACTCTGCTTATTTTTTTTTTTTTGATTCTATTCAATTTTGAATTGCCCTGCTTTCAACTGCTAGTTGTATCTTTTCGAGCGACCTGAACATTTACTCTTGAATTATAGTTTGGATTTTGTCATCGTGCACACCCATCTTTTCTGAAATTTGAGGGCTTAACCCCGAAATTTCCTTGTTGTGTACTTCTTATCTGAACTATATTACAAATATCGTTTGCGAAAAGATTTTTCAACATCAAAATAGAACCAAGTGTCTATTTTCTAAAATTTGTGCTTTTTCCTTAAGTGTCATTGCTTTGTGTGAATTACTGTTTGCCTTATACATTTGTCAATACCGGGAGGTAGAGTGGAAAAAAGCTTGAGTGAACATACTATCAGGGCGCCACCCTAGAGTGAAACACTGATTTGTGCGTAGCTGTTAGGTGGGATACACTTGGGGGACAAGGGGGTAAGGTTACTACTCATTTTTCCTTGTTCTTAGCAGACATGTTTTCGTTTCTAACCGATGTCAGGAGGAGGTGCTTCTGCCCCTTTGGGGAGTGAGCAAATACTGGCTGCAATAGCGCAACTCTCTGCGCGATTTGCTACCCTCACGGAGGAGGTCGCAGAACTACGCACTGAACGAGAACAACGGCGTACAGAGTCAGATGATGATATAGCCGCACCTGAAAACAATGCCGCTGCCAAGCCTTTCAAGGGTCTCAGTCAATGCAAAACGACTGTTCCACCCTTCGCCGGCGGTACGAATCCGGAGGATTACTTAGACTGGGAGATGAAGATGGAGCGCATCTTCGAGCTGCATGCGATCCCAGAACACAAGAAGGTCCCTCTCACGGTGGTACATTTCACGGACTATGCCCTGGTCTGGTGGAATCAAGAGATGGACAATCGCAGGAATACGCGTCCAATGCGGGCACGTGCTCCGCCTCTAACTTGGTTTGATTTGACTACTTCTATGCGTAGAACTTTTGTTCCTGATTATTATTTTAGAGAATTGTATAGGAAATTACACATTCTTGTACAAGGTTCTTTATCTGTAGACGCATATTATAGAAAGTTAGAGATGGCCAAAATTAGGGCAAATGTACAGGAAGACGAAGCTGCGTCAATGGCTCGTTTTCTTAATGGCCTAAACAGGGGTATAGCTTTAGCTGTAGAACTTCAGAATGCCACAACTCTGACGGACATGTTGCACAAAGCTCGGGTCATGGAGGAATACCTGAAGACAGTTCCACCCGTCCGGACGCCTACCAGCGCCCCACCGGCTTGGAAAAAGAATCCGGTTTACTCTCCACCAGCTAAGAAGCCGTTCACGTCAGAAAGGAAGGCTATAGTCCCCGCTACCACCTCGTCTTCATCCCAATCCAGAACGTCATCAACACCTCGGCAATCCATCAGCAATGTCACTTGCCACAAATGCTCAGGCCGTGGCCACTACATGCGTGATTGCCCTAACATCCGGAAGGTCTTATTGGGGCAAGATGGTGAGTACATTTCAGAAGAGGAGGAAGAAGACGATCAAATTGTTGACCCTTCGCAGGAGTTAACTGACAGCACTCCGTCTGCACCAGTGGAGCAATTCGAGTTCATAGAGGAAGATCCCAATCAGAACTTGGTTACTCGCACCTTGACTACAGCTGCTGTCCAGGACACATCTCAACGGACAAACATCTTCCACCCCAGGACTAAGGTAAATGGGAAGTTGTGTGTTCTGATTATTGATGGAGGGAGTTGCACCAACGTTGCCAGCGCATATATGGTCGACAAACTGAAGCTCCCTATAATCAATCATCCACGTCCTTATCGGCTACAATGGCTCTACAGCTCGGACGGCTACAGAGTCACCAAGCAGGTAAGCGTACCATACGCTATTGGTAAGTTCGAATCCACTGTTTTATGTGATGTTCTGCCAATGGAGGCTTGTCACATTCTACTCGGACGACCATGGCTCTTTGACCTGAAGGCAACACATGATGGAGTCGCCAACACTTACTCGGTCTGCCAGGCGGGCAAGATCCACATGTTCCTCTCTATGCCGCCCAATGAAGTGCGATCCGAAGCAATTCGCATGAAGGAAGCCATCGCCAAATGGGAAGCTGAAAAGCGCATAGATAAGGGTAAGGGGAAAGAACTTGTAAAGGGTAGTAAGGCGAACTCTGATAAGCCTACACAGGAAGAAGTTACAGGTAGCTGTTTCGCTACAGTAGGGGAAATAGGTCAAGTGTTAGATAACAAAGATTCTGTGCTAGTTTTAGTATGTAAAGATAATTGTGCTAACCCTGACGATATCCCTCGGGATATCCCTATAGAAGTTGATTCTTTGTTGCAGGAATTCAACGATGTTTTTCTAGAAGGGCTGCCGCAGGGATTGCCACCTCTACGTGGAATTGAACATCAAATCGACTTCATACCTGGCGCACCTATTCCAAATCGACCTGCCTACAAAGCAAATCCGGAGGAAACAAAGGAGTTGCAAAAGCAGATCGACAAGCTTTTAGCTAACGGTCAGGTAAGGGAATCTCTAAGTCCTTGTGCTGTACCTGTAATTCTAGTCCCTAAGAAAGATGGTACATGGAGAATGTGTGTTGATTGTAGAGCTGTTAATAAGATAACAATCAAGTATAGGCATCCTATCCCTAGGCTTGATGACATGTTAGAAGATTTGTATGGCTCCACGATTTACACTAAAATAGATCTTACACAGGGCTATCATCAAATTCGCATGAGGGAGGGGGATGAATGGAAAACTGCTTTTAAAACTAAATTTGGTTTGTATGAGTGGTTAGTCATGCCCTTCGACTTAACAAATGCACCTAGTACTTTTATGAGATTAATGAATCATGTGCTTAGAAAGTTCATAGGGAAATTTGTTGTGGTTTATTTTGATGATATTCTGATCTATTCCAGAGACTTAAAATCGCATGTAGAACATATTCGCTTGGTATTAATTGAATTACGTGCTAATCAATTGTATGCAAGATGGCGAAATGTACTTTTTGTGTTTCGGAAGTTGTTTTTCTCGGTTTTGTAGTCTCTAAAGATGGTGTCAAAGTTGACGACACCAAGGTGAAAGCCATTAGGGAGTGGCCCACACCAACCTCGGCCGCACAGGTAAGGTCTTTCCACGGTTTGGCTGGATTTTACCGACGATTTGTGAAGGATTTTTCCACCAAAGCAGCGCCTCTCAATGATTTGTGCAAAAAGAATGTTCCATTCGTGTGGGGGCAAGCTCAGGAAAACGCCTTTACGGTTCTTAAGCATGATCTCACTCATGCACCTGTTTTAGCATTACCTGATTTTGATAAAGTGTTTGAACTAATGTGTGATGCATCAGGTATTGGAATTGGCGCAGTCTTAATGCAGGAACGCAAGCCAATCACCATTTTCAGTGAGAAATTAAAAGGGGCTGCCTTAAATTATCCAACTTACGATAAGGAGCTCTATGCAGTGGTCCGTGCGTTCGAAACTTGGTCACATTATTTAATGGCCAAAGAATTTGTTGTACACAGTGATCACGAGTCTCTTAAACACTTAAAGGGACAGAATAAATTAAATAGACGTCATGCTAAATGGGTTAATTTTATTGAAACTTTTCCTTACATTATTAAGTATAAGAAAGGTAAAGATAATCTGGTTGCTGACGCTCTATCCCGCAGGTATGAAATTCTGGCTGTTTTAGATCATTCTTTGCTAGGATTCGCATATCTCAAAGATTTGTATTCTTCTGATAATGATTTTTCGGATTTGTATAAAGCATGTGAATCTGGTGCATTCCATAAGTACTATAGACATGATGGTTTCTTGTTTAGGGAACATAGGTTATGCATCCCTCGTAGTTCTACTAGAGAATTACTGGTTCGTGAAGCTCACAATGGGGGTCTTATGGGTCATTTTGGTGTGCATAAAACACTTGAAGTGTTACAGGAACATTTTTATTGGCCTCATATGCGAAAAGATGTACAGCATGTTTGCACTCGTTGTATTAATTGCTTAAAAGCTAAATCTACATCTAAACCTCATGGACTTTACACGCCTTTACCTATTCCTTCTTTACCTTGGACTGACATTTCAATGGATTTTATTCTAGGTCTTCCGAGGACGCAAAGAGGTAATGACTCTTTATTTGTCGTAGTTGATCGATTTTCTAAAATGGCACACTTTATTCCTTGCAGGAAATCAGATGATGCCTAGACATGTAGCGGACTTGTTCTTTCAAGGCATTGTTCGGTTGCATGGAATCCCGCACACCATTGTCTCAGATCGCGACGTCAAATTTCTAAGTTACTTTTGGAAGACTTTGTGGTCACGCCTCGGCACAAAACTGCTATTTTCGACTACAAGTCATCCTCAGACGGATGGTCAGACGGAAGTCACCAACTGCACCGTTGGCAATCTCCTTAGGGCGTTAATTCAAAAGAATCTAAAACGTTGGGAAGAAATCTTACCGGTTGCAGAGTTTGCCTACAACCTGCACAAAGCACTCCTCAACAGGGTTCTGTCCATTCGAAGTTGCTTACGGCTTCACTCCTTTGAGGGTTATGGATCTCATCCCTTTGCCGCTAAAGGAACAGGTTAATCTCGATGGTGCCAAGAAAGCTGACACCGTTAAGCGCCTACATGCAAAGGTTAGGGCGAACCTTGAGAAGACTTACGCCAGAGCCGCCGCCTATGCAAACCAACGGCGCAAGGCTGTGAACTTTGAACCAGGCGACTGGGTTTGGGTTCACATGAGGAAGGAACGATTCCCTGCTGCGAGGAGGACGAAACTCCATCCCCGAGGCGATGGGCCTTTTCAAATCGTGTCCAAGATGGGGCCTGATGCTTACAAGCTTGATTTACCAGGTGAGTATGGTGTTAGTACTTCCTTTAATGTTGCTGACTTGTCTCCTTTTACTTATGAACAGGGTGCTGATTTGAGGTCAAATCCTTTTCAACCGGGAGGGGATGATGAGGGCATCCCAAGTCCAGCAACAAACCCACAAGCAAGTGAGTCCAGAGAAGTTGAGGAGGTTCGAGTTCTACATTGAGGTCCAACAATGCTTCAGGATCCAAGTCCATATCAAAGGGATCCACTTGTAGACATCATTGGGCCAATTACCAGAAGCAGAGCAAAGAAGGTTCAAGAGACACTCAACAACCTTGTACAAGCCTGCCATCAGGATGCTCAATTGATAGTAGAAGCAAACGCCTTGGAAAACAAAGATGAAAATGTTCAAATTGCGACTCTCCTAACAATTCTTGAAGAAGAGGCACAATTCCCCAATCCACAATGAAGAAGAAGGCTGTTTCTTGAAGTTCTTGAAGATGCCGGAAGGTTCTTGGACTTTAAAGAAACAATTCTTGAAGTTCTTGATTTTACTTAAATTCTTGAATTTCATATTTTGCAGAATCTTGAAAAATCTTGAAATCTTAAAAATCTTGATTCCGAAATGATTCCGGGAGATTCCAGAAGATTCCAGAAGCTCCCTTCATCATTCCATAATGCGACATCAACATTGGGCCGACCCAACTCATGGAGTCCATTCCACAAATTAGGATCGGCCAGCCCAACAACAAAAGCCCACACGGCCAAGCTTAAGTCATTAGGGTTGGAAGTTAAGGGTTAGGGTTTGGGGGAAAATAAGGGTTTGTGCATGTTCCCTATTTTGCCCTTAGTTTAATTAGTTTCCAAAAAGGGTTCCTTCTTGATCTCCTTTTTGGAGTAGGATTTTTATTCCTTTTCCTTATTGTTTTTAGTTTGTAATTTTGGCTACCACAAGTTAAAGGTAAAGCCGAAACTTCCTTTTTCTTTTACCATTCCCCACTTCTTTCAGGGTTTGGTATTGTAAAGGAAATCAATCTCTTGATTGATTTCCAATTCTACTTCATTTTCCTTATTCTTTTAGATGACTTTTTCGGCTATTTCCTACTTATAAATAGGCAGCCGTAGATCAATAATAAACAAGTATTCAGATCATAAAAACTATTAGTTTTGAGTACTCTTCCTTTATTGCTTTATGTATTTGCATGCGTGTAGTTTACATATTGCATGAAACTTAGCTAATTAGGTTAATTGCTCTACCTAATTATTTCGCATGTTTCAACTCTTTCTTGCACTTGGTTCGAAGATCTAAAACAAATTAGCTTAGGTTAGCTTCTTTTTGTTTCTCTTATTTTCGAGTAAGCTAGAGATTATACGAGCTATGCTACTTAATCACACTTTCCGGGCAACTTTCATCCGCATGTGTACAACCGTCCACATTAGTTTCAGTTTGTAAGGAATCAATCTCTTGATTGAATTCCAATTTTAATTGTTTTCTACTTCTTTGTACTGCAGAATTCGACCACCTACTACTATAAATAGGGGTCCTATTCTCCATTATTCAACACACAATTTTGATTCAAGTAATAGAATAGTATAGTTTTATACTTCTTGAATCATTCTCTTATTTTGAGCTTTCGTAGTTTGCATGCTTTGTGAATTACTATAAGTTTAGAAACTATAGCTTTTAGGTAATTGCTCTGCCTAATTGCATGCTTTTGTTTCAACTCTTTTGTTCTTAAACTTGGTTCGATTTGCGTATTTAAAATTAGCTTAGGTTAATTTTAGTAGACTGCCGAATCCGAGGTAGGGATTCTAGAGGTTAAGAGCTGCGTCTTGCAATTTCCAGACTTTCCTTGGCAAGTATTCCGCATCGTGAACTCCGGTCCACATCAGTAACCTTACCCCCTTGTCCCCCAAGTGTATCCCACCTAACAGCTACACACAAACCAGTGTTTCACTTTAGGGTGGCGCCCTTATAGTATGTTCACTCAAGCCTTTTTCCACTCTACCTCCCGGTATTGACAAATGTATAAGGCAAGTAGCAATTCACACACAGCAATGATACTTAAGGAAAAAAGCACAAATTTTTGAAAAATAGATACTTGGTTCTATTTTGGAGTTGAAAAATCTTTTCGCAAACGATATTTGTAATATAGTTCAGATAAGAGGTACACAACAAGGAAATTTTGGGGTGAAGCCCTCAAATTTCAGAAAAGATGGGTGTGCATGATGACAAAATCCAAACTATAATTCAAGAGTAAATGTTCAGGTAGCTTGAAAAGATACAACTAGCAGTTGAAAGCAGGGCAATTCAAGAATTGAATAGAATCAAGAAATAAGCAGAGTTGAACAACTTTAAGAAAGTCCTAAAACTAACCAAAGAAGAGATCACCAACCCGATAGGTAATTAAAGAAACCAATCCCAGCAAATTATCAATTCTTTCAATATGCAGATAACCCAATTACGAATTAAAAAACCCCCCAATGGCAGAAAAATCCCTCAAAATTCTAGTTTGGTGCTGTGGGAAGTAGTGGCGATAATCGAACACTATCAACTTTGCAAGCACACTAAAAAAAGAAGAAGATTCCCAATGAAGAAAAGCGTCCTCTTTGGTCGTAAAGTGTAGTGCTGTGAGGAGTAGTGGCAAAAACGAACACTATCAACTTTGCAAGTACACTTTAAACTGTGGAGAAAACAATCCTTACTTAATAGGTGCCACAAAAAAAAAAAAAAAACACCAATTTGCGATTTTAAGAAAAAAAAGCCCTAGGGTCAGCAAAGTTCAAGTTTGATGCACTAACCAATTCCTAGAGATAATTTCAGCAGCACAAGGACACAAAATCAAGAATTCAATATATTTTTAAGAATTCAAAACAAGGTATCCGAAACTAGTGCATGCAAATCACAATGTGTAGATAAGGTGAGCTGCTTAACATCAGCCGCAAAACTAACCAACTTTAAACCAAATCAGAACAAGAGGAGTATAAAAACAGTCGCAAAAACCCAGCAATTTAGACGCAAAAACAGCAGCACTAAAGTGTCTCTCAAACCCTATTGTCGCAAAGCAAAGGCGATTAAAAGATTCAACCAAAACCCAAAACCCTAGCAAAGCCAAAAATTCGAACCCAATTTTATTTCTAAAGTCCGAATTTAATTTTGAAATTTCAGCAAGGGATATGTGATTTTAAAGAAGTGGAAGAAAAAAAAATTTTCCTCTCACAGATGCGTAATTTTCCCACAATTTAAAACGAAAGCACGAAGTAGGAAAAGAAAACACTTGATAAAGATTTGGTTGTGTTACTTCAACCTCCTCCAGCCATGAAACCAGCCCAAGCTCTGATACCAATTGATGTGGACCAAGGTACACATGCGGATGAATTGCCAAGGAAAGTCTGATTAAGTGGCGTAACTCGTATAAACTCTTAACTTACCCGAAAATCCAGTTAAAAAAATAAACCAACCTAAGCTAATTTACTCAAGGGATTCGAACCAAGTAAGAAAAGAGGTGAAACATGCAAATTTAATTAGGTAGAGCAAATAACCTAATTAAGCTAAGTTTCATGCAATATATAAATTACCAACATGCAAAATACATAAAGCAATAAAGGGAGAGTACTCAAACTAATAGTTTTAAGATCTGAATACTTGTATTATTATGGAGGTTTCGGCTGCCTATTTATAAGGCAAAGGGGCAGCCGAAATTCTACCCTAAAAGAAGTAGGAAAAGAATTAGAATTGGAAACCAATCAAGAGATTGATTTCCTTTACAATACCAAAACCTGAAAGAAGTGGGTAATGGTAAAAAGAAAAGGAAATTTGGTCACCTTATGCTAATGGCAGCCGAAATTACAAGTAAAAACAAGAAAGAAAATGAATTGAAAATCCTACTCCAAAAAGGAGGTCAAGAAGGGATCCTTTTTGGAAATTAATAAACTAAGGGCAAAATAGGGAACATGCACAAACCCTTATTTTCCCCCAAACCCTAAACCTTAATTTCGCAAACCCTAATGGACTAGGCCTTGCGTGTGGGCTTCTTGATGGGCTGGCCGACTTGATGATGTGGAATGGACTCCATGGATCGGGTCGGCCCAATTGTTGATGGCGCTTGATGGAATGGTGTAGGGAGCTTCCAGAATCTTCTGGAATCTCCCGGAATCATTTCGGAATCAAGATTTTCAAGATTTTTCAAGATTCTGCAAAATATGAAATTCAAGATTTTCAAGAAAATCTAGAACTTCAAGAAATGTCTCTTTAAAGTCCAAGAACCTTCCGGCGTCTTCAAGAACTTCAAGAAACATCATTCTCTTCATTGTGGAATGGGGAATTGCACCTCTTCTTCAAGAATTGTAAGGAGAGTTGCAATTTGAACCTTTCCAGCTTTGTTTTCCAAGGCGTTGGCTTCTACTATCAATTGAGTATCCTGTCGGCAAGCTTGTACAGGGTTGTTGAGAGTCTCTTGAACCTTCTTTGCTCTACTTCTTGTCATTGGCCCAATGATATCTACAAGTGGATCCCTTTGATGTGGACTTGGATCTTGAAGCATTGTTGGGCCTCGGCGTAGAACTCGAACCTCCTCAGCTTCTCTGGACTCACTTGTCTATGGACTTGTCGATGGACTTGGGATGCCCTCATCACTTGGCCTGAATTAGCCATTAGACCCCCACACACTTACTTTGAGATAATGGTTCTACTACTAATTTTGCTATCATTGAGAATGCTGCAGCAATTAAACAGGAACGAGAAAGAGGGCTCTCTGATGCTTATGGTAAGCGGAAGGCTTCTTGATGCGAACCCCTGATTTCCAACGCCTTTGGAAACCAAGAACTCTACGCGGAATGTGCCAAGGAAAGTCTGAATGCAAGACACTGCTCTTAAACCCTAGAATCCTTACCCTTGGATTCGGCAGACTACTAACTTACAAAAATTAATTAAACACGCAATTCAAACCAAGTGGAGTAAACTAGAATTCAAAACAAAGCTTTGATTAATAGACAGAGCAATTATCTATTAGCCTATAGTTTCTTGACTTTTAACAATTAACAAGCATGCAAATTACATAAGCCCAAATAAGGTGAGTGATTAAAAAAGTATAAATTCTAACTTAATCAATAATCAACTGTTTTTAATCTGGAATTCGGCAGCCCCTATTTATAGAGTAGGTTGGCCGAATTTTAATCCTAAAAGAACTAAGAAAAGAAGTGAAATTGGAAACCAATCAAGAGATTGATTTCATACAAGAACCAAGTCCTAAAGGAACTAGGACTGGTTAAATAAAGGGAATTTTGGCTGCAATAATAATGTGCTGGCCGAAAATACACTTAAAAATAAGGAAATAAAGAAATAAAAATAAATCACAAAAAGGTTTCAAGAAGGTAAACCTTTTTGGAAACTACCTACAAATCAGCATAAGTTGTAACAACTTGTAACAACCCTAACTAACTTGTAACAAACTTTGAGTAGAATTAGGAAACATGCACAAATCCTAATCCTTCCCTAACCTAAGCTTCCAAGTGGCGTGTAGGCTGCTCCTTGTGGGCTTGGTCTGGCCGAAAATTTGTGGAGTGGATTTCAAGGTGGGTTTCGGCCCATTTGAGGTGGCGCATGGTGGAGATGATGTAGGGAGGTTCTGGAATCTTCTGGAATCTCCCGGAATCATTTCGAAACGTCAAAAATCAAAAACTTCAAGATTCTTCAAGATTTTCAAAATTCTTCAAGATTCAGTAATCCGCGAAATTCAAGATTTTCAAGAAAATCAAGAACTTCAAGAAATGCCCTTTCCTTCAGCTGGATTGAGTAGTAGGCGCCATTTCCATTGTGATGGAGAGTAAAGTGACGCTGTTATCCTTCCTTCTATTTTCTTCAAGGGCGTTTGTGTCCGCAACGAGTTGGGCTTCTGTAGCACTCCTTTGAACAAGGTTTTCAAGATCTTCTCTGAGCTTCCTTGTCCTTCTTCGGGTCATAGGCCCAACTATGTCAACGAACGGATCTCTTTGATATGGGCTCGGATCCTGGAGCATTGGCGGGCCTCTATGGAGCACACGAACCTCTGCTGCACTTTTCGAGTCCTCATTGCTTGATCTGGGATCCTGTGTGTACTGACTTGGCGTAGGGCTGGGGATGCCCTCATCATTCCCTCCCGGTTGGAAAGGATTCGACCTCGAATCAAGATCCTGGTCAAAATTCAACGGAGACAAGTCAGCAACATTAAAAGATGTACTAACGCTATACTCACCTGGCAGATCCAGTTTGTAGGCGTTATCCCCCATCTTTGCAATAACTTGAAAAGGCCCATCGCCTCTGGGGTGGAGTTTAGTCCTCCGGGCTGCTGGAAACCTTTCCTTCCTCATGTTAACCCAAACCCTGTCACCAGGTTCAAAGTTCACAGCCTTGCGACTCCGATTTGCATATGAAGTGTACTTGGCGTTTTTCCTCTCAAGGTTCTCACGAACCCGTTGATGAATTCTTCTGACGGTGTCTGCTTTCTTTCGCCATCCAGACTTTGATCCTTCAGGGGTAGTGGCAGTAAATCCATGACCGTCAACGGATTGAAGCCGTAGGCAGCTTCAAAGGGCGAAAATCCAGTTGATGAATGCTTGGAGCGATTGTAGGCAAATTCTGCAATCGGCAAGACCTGTTCCCAACATGCAAGATTACTTTTAATCAGTGCCCTTAACAAATTCCCTACTGTTCGGTTGGTCACCTCAGTTTGACCATCCGTTTGTGGATGACTAGTAGTAGAAAATAATAATTTAGTGCCTAGTCTAGCCCACAATGTTTTCCAAAAATAACTCAAAAATTTAACATCCCTATCTGAGACGATTGTGCGTGGGATTCCATGTAGTCGAACTACTTCACTGAAGAACAGTTCAGAAACGTGTCTGGCATCATCTGTTTTCCCTGTCCCTTAAGGTGTTTAAGGGACTCGTGATCTGAATGGACAATAAACTCCTTGCCCATCAAGTAGTGCTGCCAAGTTTGTAATGCCCTTACCACGGCGTAGAGCTCCTTATCATAAGTCGGATAATTTAAGGCAGCTCCCTTGAGTTTCTCACTAAAGTAGGCAATAGGTTTCCCTTCCTGCATTAAAACAGCACCTATACCAATTCCTGAAGCATCACACATTAGTTCAAACACTTTCTCAAAATCAGGTAATGCTAAAACAGGAGCATGAGTGAGATCATGCTTAAGAATAGTGAAGGCGTTTTCCTGTGCCTGACCCCACAAAAATGGCACATTCTTCTTACACAATTCATTGAGGGGTGCGGCCTTGGTTGAGAAATCCTTCACGAACCTACGGTAAAAACTAGCTAACCCATGGAATGATCTTACCTGCGAGGCCGAGGTGGGAGTAGGCCATTCACGAATGGCTTTCACTTTTGTGTCATCAACCTTGACACCATCCTTCAAAACAACAAACCCAAGAAAGACAACTTCCTCCACACAGAATCTACACTTTTTAATATTGGCATATAATTTATTATCACGTAACTCAATTAATACCAACTTAATGTGTTCTATGTGTTCAGGCATGCTTCGACTATAGATCTGAATATCATCAAAATAAACCACAACAAATTTCCTTATAAACTTCCTAAGCACATGATTCATTAATCGCATGAAAGTACTAGGTGCATTTGTGAGGCCGAACGGCATAACTAACCACTCATACAAACCAAATTTAGTTTTAAAAGCAGTTTTCCATTCATCTCCTTCTTTCATTCTTATTTGATGATAACCTTGTGTGAGATCTATTTTTGTGTAAATAGTAGAGCCATATAAATCTTCTAGCATGTCATCAAGCCTAGGGATAGGATGCCTATACTTAATGGTGATTTTATTAACAGCTCTACAATCCATGCACATTCTCCAAGTACCATCTTTTTTTGGAACAAGAATAACAGGTACTGCACAAGGGCTTAAAGATTCCCTTACCTGACCATTACCTAAGAGTTTGTCAACCTGACGTTGCAGCTCCTTAGTTTCCTTCGGATTTGCTTTGTACGTGGGCGGTTTGGAATTGATGAGCCAGGCACGAAGTCAATCTGATGCTCAATGCCACGAATAGGGGGCACTCCTGCCGGCAGCTCTTCAGGGAACACATCTTCATATTCCTGCAAAAGAAACTTGACTTCCATAGGGAGATCCCTAGGGACGTCGTCAAGGTTAGTGGAATCATCCTTAGCAATAAGTACAAAAATACAACTATTTCCCCTTAACACTTGTTCGACTTCCCCTACTGTGGCAAAAAGGCCACGACTAGTATATTTTTCGGAAGGCTTATCAGAGTTCGCCTTACTACTAACCTTTACAATTTGTTTACCCTTTCCCTTGTCTTGTCGCTTTTCAGCTGCCCAGGCAGTGATCTTGTCCTTTATCCTGACGGATTCAGCACGAACTTCCTGTGGGGAGAGAGGTAAAAAGGTATGGATCTTGCCCTTTTGGAAAATTGAGTAGGTATTAGCAACCCCGTCAAGTGTAGCCTTCATGTCAAAGAGCCATGGTCGTCCGAGCAGAATGTGACACGCCTCCATAGGGAGCACATCACAGGTAACCTGTCCCTCGAACTTACCTATAGCGAAAGTAACTCGTACCTGCTTGGTGACTCTGTAGCCATCTGAGCTGTCAAGCCATTGCAGCCGGTACGGATGTGGATGGTTAACTGTTGGGAGCTTGAGCTTTTCAACCATGTACTCACTGGCGACATTGGTGCAGCTCCCGCCGTCAACTATCAGAACGCAAACACCTCCATTAACTTTGGTTCTGGTATGGAAGATGTTGGTCCGTTGAGAAGCATCCTGGGCAACAGCTGTGGTTAAGGATCGGGACACAATGGCCATCTGGCTATAGTCTTCAGGGCGATGAATGTCCTCCTCCGTATCAGATTTGCTGTCGTTTGGCAACTCTGGGATGCGACTAGCTTCTTCCTCGTCGTCTTCTTCTTCTGAGATGTACTCATCATCCTGTCCCAGAAGTACTTTTCTGATGTTAGGATAGTCCCGCATGTAATGCCCGCGGCCAGAACAACTATGGCAAGTGATCTGCGAAATGCTCTGCCTGGGGGTGCTTGGAGTTTTAGCTGCTGAAGAAGAAGAGGTGGTTGGGGCAGATTGAATAGCTTTACGTTCAGGGGTGAACGGCTTCTTGGCGGGTGTTGGCGTGTACACCGGATTCTTTCTCCAATTAGTAGGGGCGCTGGCAGGCGTCCTAGTTGGTGGAACTGTCTTCAGGTATTCTTCCATCACCCTGGCTTTGTGTAGCATATCCGTCAAACATGTAGCATTTTGTAATTCTACCGCTAAAGCTATCCCTCTATTAAGCCCACTAAGAAAACGTGCCATGCTGGTGGCATCGTCTTCTATTACATTGGCCCTAATTTTAGCCATATCTAATTTCTTAAAATAAGCATCGACAGATAAAGAACCCTGTACAAGAGTGTGTAACTTCCTATACAATTCTCTAAAATAATACGCAGGTACAAAAGTCTTGCGCATCGCTGTCGTTAAATCAAACCATGAAATAGGTGGCGCACGTGCACGCATAGGCCTGGTATTGTGCCTCTAGTCCAACTCCTGATTCCACCAAACGAGTGCATATTCAGTGAAATTGACCACCGCGAGTGGAGCCTTCTTGTGTTCGGGAACCGAGTGAAGCTCTAAGATTCGCTCCATCTTGATCTCCCAGTCTAAGTATTCTTCGGGGTCCGTACCTCCGCTGAAAGAAGGCCCAGATGTCTTCATTTGACTTAGACCTTCAAAGGGCTTTGGATCAGTGCCAGCCCGTGGGGTGCGAATTTCTTCCTCCTCCTCGAACTGATCCTGCTGGGCGGCCCTTATCTCATCGACCTCGCCCTTGAGGTCTGCGAATTGATTGGTCAAATTCGCAATGGCAGCCATGAGTTGTGCATTCGTAACTTGGGGCGCGTCTCCTCCTGACATACCTAGTAACCAAGAAAGATTCCTGCTAAGTACAAGTAAAAGTGAGCAGAGTAACCTTACTCCCTTGTCCCCCTAGAATGACCCTCCTAAAAACTACACACAACCCTGTGTATCGCTCGTAGGGATGGCAACCCTTATGTACTGTATCACTCAGCCTTTTACCTCAGTCCTGTATACTCAAATAAGTTCACAAAATCCTGGGCAAAGGTAACAAGCAAGCAATCAATCACACAAAGAACAAACTATATAGGAAAGTAGTCAAAAATCTTTCGAAAAAAAAGAACTTGGTTTGATTTTCAGTTTTAAAAACACCTTTTCGAAAAAGAAATTTTGATAATATAGCTTAAATAAGAAGTACACCAAAAGGAACTTTCGGGGAGAAGCCCTCAAAGTTCAGAGATAATGGCAGTGCACGAAGACAAAATTCAAGCTATAATTAAGAGTAAATGTTCAGGTCGCACGAAAAGATAGCAAGCTAAAGAAGCAGGGCAATTCAATTGAAGAAACAAGAATAATTAGCAGGTTTGAAACAAATCAGGAAAGACCTAACTAACCCAAGAAGTGACCACCCTACCCAACGGGTAATCAAGGAACCAATTCCAACCAATTATTCAAGTGTTTTGAAAAACATTTTAACCCCTGTGGCAGAAAAATTCCCCTGATGTCACTGTGGTGCTGTGGGGAGTAGTGGCGAAAACGAACACTATCAACTTTGCAAGCACAATGACAGAGAAGAAGATTCCCAATAAAAAAAAGAAACCTCTTTGGCTTTGGAGCGTACTGCTGTGGGGAGTAGTGTCGATAAACGAACACTATCAACTTTGCATGCACACTTTAAACCGCGGAGAAATCAATTCTTGAAGCAATTGCCACAAAGATACAAAAATTGCAATTTTATCACCTCCTAAGCCAAATATGCGATTTTAGAACTTTAGACAGCACGACTAAACAGTTTCAGGAATTCGATATTTTCAAGAATTCAAAACAAGATAGGCATGTAGATATATCACAAATTGCAAAAGAAGGTGAGTGGCTTAACTTCAACCGCCAAAGTTCACCGAATTCAATAAAATTGCAAATAGGGAGAGGTGTGTAAACAGTCCAATAAAGAGCAATTTCAGCAACAAAAAGTGTCAGTTATCCTTTAATTGCAACCGAAAACAGCACTAATTGGATCCACAAAGGCAATTGCAAAACAGTACCAAAAGTAAGCAAAAGAGCCCTTGCTTTAAAACCCTAAAACCGATTTTCCCAAATTATTAAAAAAAACTGATTTTAAGCCTTTCTTTTCGCAAATTCTTCTTCCTTTTTCAATCCACAATTTCGATTTTACTAGCAAAGCAATATGATCAAAATCGAAAATTTATTTAAGAAAAACAGAAAAAAATTTCTCAAAAAGGAGCGTTCTTTTTCACAAATTCATTAATTAAAGTAGAATAAAGGAAGAGAAAACACCTGATGATTCAACTGAGTTACTTCAGTCTCCTCCGGTCGAGCAAACAGCCCTGGCGCTTTGATACCAATTGATGCGAACCCCTGATTTCCAACGCCTTTGGAAACCAAGAACTCTACGCGGAATGTGCCAAGGAAAGTCTGAATGCAAGACACAGCTCTTAAACCCTAGAATCCTTACCCTTGGATTCGGCAGACTACTAACTTACAAAAAGTAAATTAAACACGCAATTCAAACCAAGTGGAGTAAACTAGAATTTGAAACAAAGCTTTGATTAATAGACAGAGTAATTATCTATTAGCCTATAGTTTCTTGACTTTTAACAATTAACAAGCATGCAAATTACATAAGCCCAAAATAAGGTGAGTGATTAAAAAAGTATAAATTCTAACTTAATCAATAATCAACTGTTTTTAATCTGGAATTCGGCAGCCCCTATTTATAGAGTAGGTTGGCCGAATTTTAATCCTAAAAGAACTAAGAAAAGAAGTGAAATTGGAAACCAATCAAGAGATTGATTTCATATAAGAACCAAGTCCTAAAGGAACTAGGACTGGTTAAATAAAGGGAATTTCGGCTGCAATAATGATGTGCTGGCCGAAAATACACTTAAAAATAAGGAAATAAAGAAATAAAAATAAATCACAAAAATGTTTCAAGAAGGTAAACCTTTTTGGAAACTACCTACAAATCAGCCTAAGTTGTAACAACTTATAAAAACCCTAACTAACTTGTAACAAACTTTGAGTAGAGTTAGGAAACATGCACAAATCCTAATCCTTCCCTAACCTAAGCTTCCAAGTGGCGTGTGGGCTGCTCCTTGTGGGCTTGGTCTGGCCAAAAATTTGTGGAGTGGATTTCAAGGTGGGTTTCGGCCCATTTGAGGTGGCGCATGGTGGAGATGATGTAGGGAGGTTCTGGAATCTTCTGGAATCTCCCGGAATCATTTCGGAATGTCAAAAATCAAGAACTTCAAGATTCTTCAAGATTTTCAAAATTCTTCAAGATTCAGTAATCCGCGAAATTCTAGATTTTTAAGAAAATCAAGAATTTCAAGAAATGCCCTTTCCTTCAGCTGGATTGAGTAGTAGGCGCCATTTCCATTGTGATGGAGAGTAAAGTGACGCTGTTATCCTTCCTTCTATTTTCTTCAAGGGCGTTTGTGTCCGCAACGAGTTGGGCTTCTGTAGCACTCCTTTGAACAAGGTTTTCAAGATCTTCTCTGAGCTTCCTTGTCCTTCTTCGGGTCATAGGCCCAACAATGTCAACGAACGGATCTCTTTGATATGGGCTCGGGTCCTGGAGCATTGGCGGGCCTCTATGCAGCACACGAACCTCTGCTGCACTTTTCGAGTCCTCATTGCTTGATCTGGGATCCTGTGTGTACTGACTTGGCGTAGGGCTGGGGATGCCCTCATCACTTCTTCCCCTCTCCCTAATTCTGGAGAGGGGAAGAGGCAAACTTTTACGGGTACTGCTAACGTTAGTCTAAGGGCTAGGGTTGGTGTTAATGCCTTGCAGGTGATCGAGCCCTTTTCCGTGCCACGAGTGGACATATACACAGCCATCCAGCATCAAGGGTTATTGCCTCTAGCTCGTTCCATACCGGCCCTATAGATAGGCTCAACCCCAACAGTTATTGTAATTGTCATAAGTATATTCGTCATAACACTAATGATTGCAGGGATTTAGCTTCAGAGATAGCAAACTTATCCAAGCTGGAAAGTTACCTCAATATACACAAGTGGCTCCTTTGCCCAAGCTCGCAGCTTTTACAGGGCAGGAGCGGCCTGTAGGATGTTACAGGTGTAAGGAGCTCGCTCATTTTGCTCGAGAGTGTTCTCAACCCGACCCTCGGGCCTCACAAATAGGTGCTGGTGCCGATCCAACAATAGCTGGAGTTGTTAACACCATAGCTGGAGGGGCAACTCAAGGTGATTCAAACCGCCAAAGAGAACAGGCATATCGTCAAAGGGAAGGTATTCTAGGTAAGCGTAAGGAGATCCTGGGGCCTCGGTCATTACCTTTGATGACAGTGACCATTTCTTAACTTATAATTGTGATGATCCCCTAGTTATCGATTGTTACATTTCTAATTTTCAAGTACGTAGGACATTATTAGACATTGATAGCTCTAGTAACATAATTGCTACGAAAGCATTAGCAGGATGTCAATTGCATAAGGCCTAGTTAGATCCGGTGCGTACACCCTTAATTGGCTTTGGCAGCTACCATGTTATTCCTACAGGGTAGTTAAGCATACCAGTTACCTTGATAGCTGGCCAGCTAAAACATACAGACACCATAGACTTCGTGGTCATAGATGACCATCACCTTACAATGTGTATTTAGGTCGGCTAGAATTAAATTAGTTTCAAGCTATTGCTTCTACCATGCATATGCTTTTGAAATTTCCTATCATGGATGGTGTGGCTTCTCTTCGTTGTGGTGTTAAACAGGCTAAGCAATGTTATATAGCTTCACTCAGAGAACAGGTGCCACTGAAGTACAGTCTACCTGTTGTTTCGGTGGTTCCACTGACCCCCACATCTCAGGCTCTACCAGTTATTCTTGAGGGCAGTACCTCCCGCATTATTGATATCACCGACCTGCAAGATTCCACAGGTCATCCAGAACGATTCATTGAGGCTGGAGCTGAGGTTAAGGCTGTTCCTCTAGCTGCCGACCCAAATAAGGTAATCAAGGTAGGAGCTGATCTATCTCATCAATTAGAACATGATTTACTTAACTTGTTGTGTTAGTTTGCGTAGGTCTTTGGTTGGGGTCCAGAAAATATGCCTGGTATTTCTCAAAATATCATTGAACATAGGTTATCCATTGATGCCAGTCATAAATCTGTTTGCCAGCGAAAACGTAATTTCAAAGGAGAACGCATTAAATACGTGGAGATTGAAGTCAACGCCTTGTTGAGGTACGCATTATTCGTGAAGTGGATTACCTAGAATGGTTGGCTAATCTCATGTTAGTGCCCAAGCCAGATGGTACCGGTGTATATGCATAGACTTTACAGATCTGAACAAAGCCTGCCCCAAGGATTGGTTCCGACTACAATGCCATAGCTGGTTTATGCTTTCTTTAACTTTTTAGATGCATACAAGGGCTATCATCAGATCTTCATGGCTAAGGAGGATGAGGAGAAAACATCATTCATCACGGACAAAGGTACCTATTGTTTTATCACTATGCCTTTTGGTTTAAAAACTGCAGGGGCTACTTTGTAACGCTTAGTCAATAAAATCTTCAAAAGATGGTTAGGTCGGAATATGGAGGCATATGTTGATGATTTGCTTGTTAAAAGTAGAAAGGAATCTGCTTATTTACTTGATTTACGTGAAACACTTGGGCCCTGTTTGGTAACATGACTCAAACCATGTTTTGAAATCACTTTTGATTTTATAATATTAAAAGTGTATTGAACATGTAAAAAGGTGTGTTGAAAATGTAAAAAGGCTTATTGGGAATGTAAAAAGGCTTATTGGGAATGATGAAAAACCATTATAAAATCAAAAGTGATTTCAAAACATGATTTGAGTCACGTTACCAAACACGGCCTTGAAACCTTAGCTCAGTATAAATTACATTTAAATCCTAAAAAATACATTTTTGGGGCTACTTCGGGTAAGTTCTTGGGTTACTGAGGGTGGTATTTTTGTCAATCCCACAAAAGCAGAGGCTGTTTTACAAATGCACCCCCTAGGTCAATACATGAAGTACAACAATTGACGAGTAGATTAGCTGCTTTAAATCGATTTTTAGCTCGGTCAGCAAAGCGAGCCTTACCATTTTTTAACATTTTGAAAAAGTCAGATAAATTTATTTGGACCCCAGAATGTCAAGTAGCGTTTGAACAATTAAAGTCATATTTAGCTTCTTTACCGTCTTTGACCATGCCTATTCTCGGGGAACGATTGTACATGTATTTAGCTACCATTGAATCTGTGATTAGCTCAGTTTTGCTTACGGATGATAATCGGGTTCAAAGACCCATCTATTTTATTAGCAAAGTTTTACAGGCTGCAGAGAAGAATTATTTCAGCTTGGAAAGATTAGTTCTTTGTCACTGTTTATACTGATGCCCCACTTAAGGCAGTCTTGCAAAAAGTCGGAGTGTCTGGTCGCCTTACTAAATGGGCCATTGAGATAGGGGATTATGAGATTACCTTCACGTCTCAAACTGCTGTTAAGGTCTTCGTACTGTCTGATTTTTTAGCAGAAGGGGTATCTGATACCCCAGTGATTTCACAGGTTTCATCCCAAGGAGCCGGGCTTCCAGTGTTAGTTTCAAAAGTCAGTGATTCGTGGGTCATTTATGTTGATGGTGCTTCAAGTCAGTTAGGGTCGGGCGCTGGGCTTATTCTTACCTGTAGGCCGGGGAAGCCTACACCTACGCTTTACGGTTTTGTTTTCAGGCTACCAATAATGAAACTGAGTATGACCATGGTAGCGGGTTTAAAGCTAGCTCCGAAGCTGGGGGTCCAGAGTTTGAAAATTTTTTCAGACTCATAATTAGTTGTTATACAAATTTTGGGAGAGTATGAGGCTAAAGATAGGCAGATGGAGGAATATTTAGCATTGGTACAATAGTTGTTGCAAAAATTAACGAACTGGACTATAGAAAGGGTTCCACGTGGGAGAAACACAAATGCAGATGCACTGTCTAAGTTGGCTTCCTCAGTTTATTCTCATTTAACTAAGAATGTGTTGGTAGAAGGAGTGCAAGCTAGAAGTACAGCCGAGCCAGCAATCTTGCCCATATTTGAAGGTCAGGATTGGCGGTTTCCTTTGTGGCAATATCTGCAAGATGGCACGTTACCTGATTCACAAAAGGAGGCGCAACGAATACGATGAAAGGCAGAGCATTATCAGATAGTTGGGGAGGACTTATACAAAAAAGGGTTTTTAATGCCATTGTTAAAATGTTTGGGTCTGGGAGAAGCAAGTGGCTATGCTCCGGGAAATACATCAGGGAGATTGTGAGTCCGATATTGGGCCTCGAAATATGGCGTAAAAAGTAATTGGGGCTGGGTTTTATTGGCCACGGTTATTTCATGAAGCGGATGAATATATTCAACAATGTTCTAATAGCCAGCATAATGCAACAATTCATAGGTTGCCAGCGTCTAGCTTTACGGGGATAGTAGCACCTTTGCCTTTCGCAGAGTGGGGGATAGATCTCATGGGTCCATTTCCAAAGGTCAGTTCTTGCCAGGATTTAGTTATGGCCATAGATTATTTTACAAAGTGGGCAGAGGCTGAGCCATTAACAAATATTACAATACGCACCGTGGCTCGATTTTTGTGGAGGTAATTCATCTGTCACTTTGGTATACCTGACTCTATTATCTCAGATCATGGGACTCAGTTTGAGTCAAAGGAATTCACGGCACTATGCACTAAGCTAGGAATTACTCAACGTTTTACATCAGTAGCTCATTCTCCAGCAAATGGGCAAGTGGAGCTCACTAATCGAACCTTATTACAAGGACTAAAAACCAAGCTAGAAGATAAGGTAACAACTGGGTAGAACAGTTACTTCATGTACTATGGTGTCACCGAACCCCGCTTAAATTCTCCCTAGGTAAAACTCCTTTAAATTGGCATTTGGGGTTAATGCAATTATACCTCCAGAAGTACAATATAGTGCACCCCGGGTCATACATTTTGAGAGGAGTCAGAATCAGGAAAATCTAGAGCTTAGCTTAGACTTATTGGAAGAAGTCCGGGATATAGCTACGTACATCAGATTAATTATAAGAATTTAATTCAGCAGCACTTTGATACTCGGGTCAGAGAACGAGCCTTTGTACCAGGGGATTTGGTTTTTCAAAACCGGGCTATTAGCAAACCACAGGATCAGGGTAAATTGGAGTCTAATTAGGAAGGGCCCTACCGAGTGATAGAAGCACAACCTACAGGTAGTTACATGTTAGAAGATCTGCAAGGGAAGTTAGTTCCCCGTGCTTGGAATGCAGTACACTTACGGAAATTCTATGTATAAATAAGAAGCAAATGTCATGGTAGGAAAAAATCAAGTTAAGACATTCATAAAAATTATGCCGGAAAACCCAACCGCCGGCCCAATAGAAGCAATCGGAAAATATCCAAAAAACAGGAAAAAATTGTCTAGTAAACCAAATACAAAAGGAAGTGTGCTAGAGGGGCTTGAGAGGTAGCCTCTTGGTCAACTGGCTCGGTGGGGTCGGCCGTCAGCTCTTCTTCTTTCGCGTTTTCTGGCAGGGGAATGCTTATATCTCGGCATTCTTGTTTAACCTCATCAATGAGATCAAAGGGATCCCGACTCAGAGCCAGCAGTGATTTATGGGCTAAGGACTCTTCATGTAAGCCTTCCACCGAACTAGGACCTCTTGTTTCGTCCCAGCTTAGAGTGTATCCACATTGGATTAGCTCCATGAAATGCCTGTTCATCAGCTCCAGCAAGGGCCCCTCCTTGAAAGCCCTTAAGGCGGCTTGGCGCGCCTCCTCCACCTCTGTTGGGCTCAGCAGTGCTGCCGACTTTTCCTTCTCCTCCTTCAGTGCCTTCTTCAGATTGGCATTTTCTTCCTTCACACTCCCGACCTCCGGCTCTAAGCCACTTGTCTTGGTCTCCATTTGGCTAGCCTTTGTACCGAGCCTTTTATTCTCTTGGTATAGCTCAGTATTTTTGGATTTCAGGTCTGATACCTTGCTTGACTCCATCCCCAGCTTCATCTTCAGATCATCAATTTCTTCGATCAGCCTCTTTAGCCTCTCCTGTTCGTAGCTTTGAGACAAAATGTCCAAAGCTATTGTTCCCTTGGCCATGGCTCCATAATTCATTCCGACCTGCAAGGGAAATTATATGTATTTCATCAAGTATCACACAAAGCATTAAGCTATTTCAGGAAATAAGCTCGGAATTCAGAATTTACACGTTTTATATGAGTAGCAAGAAGGGTTTCTTGTTGGCTGATGCTTCTGGCCAGGTCATTCATCCTTTCAACCCCCTATCTCATTTGGTTGCTTGCCTCGACGATTTCCCTAAAAGAATTGTGAGAATCATTTATAAGATCGGTGTAAGGCATGATATCTCCAAACTGGGGTTTGGACAAGTGAGATTGGTAAATAGGCCGGGCTAAGGAAGCTGGCATTTCTTTTAGATATTTCAGAATGATCATTCTTTCTTTGGTCATGTAGTCAAAAGGCCCCAGCAGCTCATCTGGTTTGGGGACTTCAGCCCCGAGGGTCGGATCCGTAAGTAAAGGCAGGTCAGGATTAATCTGGGGAGCCTTAGCCTTCTTAGCAGCTTGGATCTCCGTGGAGGTCGGCCGATTTTTCTTGGAGGCACGGAGAATGAAGGCATCATTTTGGGGGGGGGGGGGGGGGGGGGGGGGGGAGTCATCACCTTCCCCCACTTGGTTAGGTCTATCTCTACAGAAAGTTTTTGGGTTGAATCCGAGGTCGTTGTCATCTTCCTGTTAGACTTTCGCTTCCAACCAAAGCCACTGAATCCACCTGCAAAGTAAGACAAAAAGATATTAGAAAAACTGACCTATCATCAGAATTCCATAGTTAAAGCTCAGGCACAGGTTATTACATTCACTCTTAACATTGAGGGCTTGGCATAGCCCAACCCAGACTAGAAAGCCCTCGGATGAATAGGTGACCGAGTATTTCTGTTTCCTTGTAAAAAATCTAGCATTTTGTATTGAGACATCACTACCTGGTCGGAGTTATCCCAGACTTGGCTCATTGGCATGATTAAATCCTTCCATCGGCAGGAGAGGTTGACTTCATCAGCTTTCACCATGAAGAAATGAGATTTCCAGTTTTTATCACGTCGTGGAAGTTGGTTATTAGGACAGGTCCATTTTTTCGTTTTTGCAAGGTGATCCAGCCCAGCCCTAATGGATACTGAAGAATGGTATAGAACTGAAGTGGCAGATCTAGGGAAGGTCGGATATCAGCTCCGGAACAAACACACAGGAAACCCACTAAGAACCTAAAGGCATTGTGAACAAATTGGCTCAGCCCAACGTCAAAGTGTTCGCATAGCTTGGTCAAAAAGGAATGAGCATGGAATCTTAGCCCGAATTTAATGTGTTGTTCGTAAATGGCAATCCAACCGTCGGGGGTGCTACTAACCCGTTCTTCAGCGGTGGATAATAAGGTCGAAATGGTCGGGTCAAGGTGGTGGGCCAATTTTAGGGCTTTTAGTTCCTCTATGGTTAGTTCAGTGGCAATTTCATTGGGATGAAACCTAAGGGGGGCAACGGTCGTGCGCACCAGAGGAACTACTGGGGCACGGGAATCAGGCATTTCACAGTCCCGAAGGCCTGAAAGTTCTACAGCTAAGTTTTGATTACTTACTAAAGGAGTGGGGGAAGAGGGAACATTTAACAAATTTTTGAAAGTTATATCAGCCGGAACAGAATCATGCATTAGCCTCGCCGAGGATATAGCCCTAACTAGCGATTGGCTCATAGTGCCCTCAGAACTTAAATAATGAGAGAGAGAATGAGAGACAGACTGACCTGGAGCAGGGTTTAGGGGAGGGAGACCGGTACCGGAGCTTCTTTCCTCAGTCATGGAGTTCTCTGAAACAGGGTGGGTGCGCGGCGGAGTAGGTAGTAAAACAAAGGAAAAACGCAACACAACTAGGACGAAAAGGATGGGTAAGGCAAGCAAAGTTTTATGAAGGCTAAAGGCAAGAATGAATGAGGCTTTGAGGTTTTAAAGAAAGTAAATCGCGGCAGTTGGAAAAGTTGAAACGAAGAAGGAAACGACCAATTTAATTAAGGGAAGCATTCTCGAGAATTAAGGTAACGTGGGAAGTTGAACAGCTTGTATCGAAGATCGTGCTGTATCATTATTAGCAGAGTCACGTGCCTGCCCTATCATATCCCATCCAAGGTTAGCTCAGACATTTTTAGGTCGGGCTACGAAGGTATGTACTTGGTCAAGCTTTCATTTTATCACTACCAGTAGGTCTACAAAATGTTGTTAGGTCGGATAAACACAGGAACAGGTTATCATCCTTAGTTTGCTGGGGTCGGGGAAATAACTCTAAGGGTCAGATACATATAGGTCAGATAAGTACACAGCAAATACATAAGTCAAGGCCTTAGTTATTCTCTGGGGAGCATAAATGGTTATGTAAAAAAAACAAAATGTTACCAAAGCAAGAAAACTGGGGCTCATTTAAGACGAAGGCAAATCAGCTATGCAATAAAGGCTCCAGCTCAGAATGACGCAGAAGGCTAGGCAAGGTGAGCTATATATACTCAGGCATCCGACTAAATCAGGTACACAATTTCTTATAAGCTTAAGCTCTTGGTCAATACAGTTTGTTCTTACACTTTGCTAACTTGAGTGTCGGAGTGGAACAGGGGAGATAGCCCCACTTTTTCATTATTCTTATCCTCATTGCCAGATTCTTAGAGAAGAGAGTCAGTCCAAGCTATAACATCAGCAATCCGACTCCCGTCAACATTCATCCGAGCCATAGTTTCCCCAGGTTCTAGCCAAGCCTCCAGGATCTCCATCAGCCGACCGAAACATCCAGATCTGGACTTTTTACGTTACATCACCTATCATGAAAGAAGACTTGAAGAGTTTGAAGGATATGAAGAGGAAGGGCGGAGAGAATATTAATGACTCCACAAGCACAAATATTGTGCATGATGATAAAGATGGTGTATTTATGATGAAGGACACTGAGCCAAGCAGCTGAGGTTGGGTGATTGATTCAGTAGTGAATCCAGGAACTATAATTTAAAAATTTTGGAGGGGTCCAATATATATATAAACTCCTTTTTGACAGTTGAATACATTGTTTAAAAAAAAAAATAGATATACACTAATAATAAGGGTTGCAGGAGAGGGGTGGAGGGGTCTGGGACCACCCCACCCCCCCCCCCCCCCTCTTGGCTCCATCCTTGGATGGATTGTGCAATGTCAGCGCAAATATGTAGAAATATATCTTGTTTTGATACTTTGCAGGTTGATGAAGATTTTGGACACATTGTTGTGGGGAATGGTCAGAAGCTGAAGATTGAGGGTGTTGGTACCACACGTCTCAAGACTCACAATGGTGCTGTGAGGAGATTGACTAATGTGAAATATGTGCCTACTTGTGCTGATAACATAATTTCGTTAGGTATATTATATTCTCGTGGGTACAAATCCACAGGTGATGAAAATTTTTGCAAAGTATTCAAAGGAGACGAGTTGATGTTGCAAGGAGCGAGGAGTAATCATCACATCTTTTATGTTAGTGATTCGAAGAATGAGTCTTATAATGAGTTTGGCATTCAAAAGGAGGAGTGGAAGTCGAAGAAAAATAAACAAGTTCCATTTTCTGATGATGTTGTTCTATATAGGAATTTGAGTCGAGGGAGAATTTGTTGTGATATCTCCTCAAAATCCTAATACAATTAGTATTGGGCCAGTGATGAGGGCATCCCCAGCTCTACTACAAGTCAACACTCAGGGGATCCAGCAAATACTGAAGAGGACTTCAAAAATGCAGTAGAGCTTGTTTGTGTGTTACACCAATGCTACACGACCCAAGTTTATACCAGAGAAATTCATTCGTGGATATAGTTGAGCCTATGACCCACAGAAGGACAAGATAGCTCAAGGCAGATCTTGAAAACCTAGTTAGATGTGTGCTAGGCAAGCCCAACTCATCTGACTCAAACGCTCTTGAAAAGAATGCCGAAAAAGTTAAAAGCGTCATCTTATTCACCATCATAGAAGAAATGGCGCCTATCAATCATTCCAACTGATGAAAATGGGTCGTTTCTTGAAATTCTAGAACATATCGGAAGGTTCTTGAAC
Organism: Leptodermis oblonga; assembly: GCA_016801395.1. NCBI lineage: Eukaryota > Viridiplantae > Streptophyta > Magnoliopsida > Gentianales > Rubiaceae > Leptodermis > Leptodermis oblonga. The sequence goes on from CM028760.1 coordinate 21,922,010, forward strand.
TTTAGAGAGACATTTCTAGAAGTTCTTAGTTTTATTGAAAATTTTGGATTTCATAATTTGTAGAATCTTGAAAATCTTGAAGTTCTTGAATTTTGACTTTCCGAAATGATTCCGAGAGATTCCAGAATCTCCCTACATTAACACCATCATGCGCCATCAACAAATGAGCCGAAACCCTTGCTATCCATCTTCAAGTTTCGGCCTTCAAGTTTCAGCCAGTCCAAAGCCCAATTGTGACACCCCAGATTTATCACCCCACACACAAGGGGTTGGCTTCACCGGATGCCTGCCTGGTTCGCACTAAGACTCAGTGTCGTACAGAAAAGAGACTAAAACATGATTTTATTATAACTACCAAATCTTAATGTACATATATCAGTTCCTAAATACAGAAGTGGAAGCTTACTAAATATATGCAATTCTATCTAGCTGATATAATAGGTTCAACCTGCAGCACTCCTATCCTAATATTGGAAATGAGCGAAGTCATCTTCGTACCAAGGATCTGTAATAAAATTTTGAAAATTGAAAGCAAAAAAATTGAAAAATGGAATGAGCTCTTGCCCAGTGAGAGTTCATGTTTTCGCAAATATTTATCGAGTTGTAATAATTACCAATGCATATATTTCAGGTAATTCTTAACATATAGCATTCATGACTCATGCAAGATTCATAGAACATATAATGAGGATGAGGGGCATTCGCCAACGTTCGATATGAACGATGAACAACGAACGATGGGCCAGCTCACCTCGGAGAATGAGGGCGTTCGCTAGCGAGTACAGGTATGCTAAACGACGGAACAACTCATCTCAGCATAATCATAAGCAACATATACATATATCGTCAGCCAACTACCAAGCATGTATATATATGGGCCCCAGTGGTCGGGACTGATTTCAAAATCAGGAACGCATATGATCCAGATGACCAAGCCCTATGCTGGCTCGTGGGATCAAATCGCAACACATAATGGATCCGGCACAACTCATGTTCATATAGTAGATTCAGTGCACAAAGAAAGTGTAATTGAAACATAATAGGTACATATGCATTCCAGCTGGTAAGTAAACACAACTGGCAGTTTAAAATCAAAACGTATTTCAAGCATTTTTTGAAAGCATTTTAAAACATGCCACATAATATAGTTTAATGCATAGTCAATTAGTAATTGCATTAAAACGGTATTCATTTTCAGTGATAAACTCACCTCGGTCCTAAGATGCCTGCTCATTATTTCCCCCAATTATCTGCAGTTCATAAATATTAGAAATTTCAGTTTCTATTTCATTCTAAATAAATGCTGACCTTCCTAGAGTTATAAAATCCTAACTTTCAATTTTGAGTGAACTGCAAAACACATCACTTAACCATGTGTGTTTTGCAAAAAAATGATACTTTATTAAAACTGCTCTTTTTATAACACTCAACTTTCATTTTTGCTCCAAAAGTACCACTCTGTCAAACTAGTCCGTTAACTCAATAACAGTTAGAATTAGCCAGGGATAAAATGGTTAATTTCCTTTAAAAAATAAAAAAAATTGGCAGAACTTCGGTTCTGCAAATTTTTGATTGCAGAACCAAGGAAATTGCAGAATTTCTGCCAATTTTTTTAAAATTTTTGAAGGAAATTGATCATTTTACCCCTGGCTAAATCTAATTGTTAGTGAGTTAACGGACTAGTTTGACAGAGTGGTACTTTTGGAGCAAAAATGAAAGTTGAGTGTTATAAAAAGAGCATTTTTAATAAATTGTCATTTTTTGCAAAACACCCATAGTTAAGTGACGTGTTTTGCAGTTCACTCTTCAAATTTTCTAATCCCAAATATTCCTTAAACCTATTTAAGAAAAATAATTACTAAAACGAATTTGCGAAAGGTTTTAAATTGAAAAATCAAGAAAATTATAACTTTAAAGGTCAATCGGTTTTAACTGATTTTGGATCTGATTTAACCGATCCTATCGATTTTACCCAATTATTGGATCGGTTAAAACCGCTCCAAACGATTTTACCTATTTCGAAATTGGTTTTACCCATTTTTCTTGAGCATTGATCGGTTTTACCCGCCCTTGGATCGGTAAAACCAGTCGTGCCCATAAAACTTCACCTTCAAGTTTTGCTTCGAGTTTTGGCTAGATTTTTACAGAAAATTCATTTTTCTTTGATTCCTTTTGCTAAAAACTCTTCCTACAGCATTCATGCATCATTCTTAACGTTACATAACACATATTCCATATCAACTCAAGGATTTAATCTTCAAAATTCCTAGAGAAATCAAATTTTCAATATTTTCATTTCATGCATCTTTTGCTCTAAATAACATAATAAGTAGGTTGAATTCATTACCTTTATATTATGGAGACTCCCTAGCACGATATCCACCGTGTCGAATCCGAATCCTAGCTCCAAAACCTTCCTAGCTTTCCTCTTCTTCTTCCTCTTTTTCCTTTCCTTTCCTTTCTCTCTCTTTTTAGTGTGAGTTTGCAGGAATTAAATGGTGTTTATAAGGACTGGAGAGGTCCTATTTATAGGCAAATCCACCTAATAAGCCAAAAGGTTCACGATTATCTTGAAATTGTATATATATTTTCATTTCTAGAAACTGATCGGTTTTACCCGTTCATGAATCGGGTAAAACCGTTCCAATCGGTTTTACCCGATCATGGATAGGGTAAAATCGGTCGGAGTACTTTTGTCTTTTTCCCGGATCGGTTTTTCCTGCTCTCAGATCGGTTAAAACCGGTTGTTTAAGCGGTGATATATTTTTCTGACTTTTTGGATCGGTTTTACCCGTTCCAAGACTTGGTAAAACTACTCTATGAAACGGTGGAATCGGTTTTACCCATTATAGGATCGGGTAAAACCTCTCCATTAAGCGGTGGGATCGGTTTTACCCGTTGCATGATTAGGTAAAACCGATTCTTTCTTAATTTCTTTACTTTCCATTTATTTTCTAATTCCTTTATTCTAATTACTTAATTACTTTATCACATATTACTTAAACATAATTCTAATCTTATTTCTAATGTCCTAATCCAAATAAAACATCACAATTAATGAAAAAACAAATAATTCTTCATTTATCAAAATTCTTAAGAAAATCATACGAGTCCATAACTATACATATTGCTTTGAAAATTGAAAATTAAAATAATTTACATGAAAATACAAACCTACTGCTAATCCTAGGGCAAAATTTATGAGATCTCGCACCAATAGGTGAAGTGTCCTACACGCCTAGGGTTGGCGTATGGGGAAGGATTAGGTTTTATGCATGTTTCCTAATCCTACTCTTATTTTAATTGGTAGTTAGTTTAAGGTTGCTACACTTAAACTAGTACTTAGTAGTTTCCAAAAATGACTTCTTTCTTGAACTCCTTTTTGTAGTTGAATTTGGTTAGTTTCCTTTTAATGCATGTTTTTACTTGTATTTTCGGCCACAAACAGTGTATGGCAGCCAAAATTAGGTAACAAACCAAACCTAGTTCCTTTAGGTTTTGGTTCTTGTAGGAAATCAATCTTTTTGATTGGTTTCCAATTTCAATTCTTTTCCATTTTGTTTTTGGATCAAGAATTCGACCATCCCTCCTATAAATAGGGCTGCTCGAATTTTTCATTATTCAGTTGATTTAATTATGAGAAAGTATTAGCTTTATACTATATTAAATCACTGTCCTTTATTGAGTTTAAGTAATTTGCATGTTTGTGAATTTACGATAGGTTACAGAAACTATAGGTTTATTAGGTAATTGCTCTGCCTAACTGCATGCTTTATTTCAACTCTTTATATTCTTGATCTTGGACCTTGATAAATCTTGAGGTTTTCAACTTCTTGGTTTATTAGGATAATTACAGGTTATAAATCTTGAAGAATTGCAAGAATCTTAATTTTCTTGATTTCTGGCATTTCCGATGGATTCCGAAAGGTTCTCATTTTGTCCGGATCGCTCCGAACTATTTGGTGAAGATTTACTCGACATTTCTACCACAAGCATGCTATGCATTTCATGGGCCAAATCCATCAGCAGACTTCTTCATAAAATTCGGCCATACACACTGAAGCCCATTGTTGAAACCCTCATTCCTATCAGGGTTAGGTTTCTAGGTTTTGGTAGTTCTTGCATTGGATTAGGATTTGTGCATGTTTCCTAATTCTTTTCCTAGTTTGTTAAGGATTAGTCGAGGTTGTTATAAGTTTATTTCAACTCCAAGAAACTCCTTATTTAGTTGTTTCAAAAAGGTTTCACTTCTTGAATCGTTTTTGCAATAGGAATAATTTCTTCTCTTTGTTTTCAAGGACTTTCGGATTTCCTCTTTCTTTTAGGTGGCCGAATTCCTTCCACAAGTCTTCCATGTACTTCTTGGAAACTTATTTTCTTGTTGGATTACCAACTCTAGTTGGATTCCACTTCCTTTTGTTTTACAATTTCCTTTACTTATCTTACTTGTAAAAGGCACGCAACTTCTTCTGTTTAAAGAAGAGCTGGCCGAAACTTAAAGAAGCACATTGTAAATTCAGATTGTTATATCTTGTTAGGTTAATCCTTAGCTGAAACGCCTACCTGGGTTTTTTTTTTTTTTTTTTTCAAGACATCACCGTCCTCGCCGCAACGGCAATTACCAGAGAAGTTGGAAAAGGAGGAAGAAGACATTATTCCTTCGATCTAGGTTTTTTTTTTTTTTTTTTTTGATGCTCTTGCTTCTTTCGGCTTACACATCTACTTAAATAAGTAGATTACGTGTATTTTTTTTCAAAAAAAATTAACTTCTGGGCGTTTTACACGATTAGAACATGAAAAGACGAATTTGCCCCTGAGTTTTTCCTTCCGTCATCCACTTAACGTCCGTTATGGAGAAAGTGGTAGTTTTTGTCCATTTTGAAAGTAAAGTGTCTGTAGAATGAATTTTTAAACGAAAGTGGTATTTTTTGCAAAACTCGATAGTTGTGTGGTATTTGGTAAATTATTAAGATATGTAACATGGAATGTAACAGGAAAGTGTAACAGGAATCTGAGCCATTTTCGGGGGTGGATTTTGAAGGGTATGCTATCCGAATCACAGATCATTAAAGGCGTGAAGAAAGATGATTGGAATTTCGATACAAATTATAATTGTATTTTTACCCTTTAACTCAAAAATATTATAGAGGCAATTTCCAGTTAGATGTACAATCACACGTGCCCAAACTTTTTTAATTTTTTATAATCATGCCATACTTTTTTTAAAGAGGCAATATTTCAACCCTCATAATCTATACTTTTTTTTTTCTTTATTGGCAATATATATAGTATTTAAAAACCGACAATACCTCAGGAGTTATAGTGATACTTATTTTTGTGTGTAAGGAACATCCAATACATTAACCGCTATATTCGATACATTAGATATCATAAACAATACGCGATATCGATACATTATAGGTCATATGTGACAAGCAACATTTCACACTTTTGAAATTAAATTTGATACTGTAATTAAAAAAACATATCACGTGTTTATTTTTTTCTTAAAGAAGTCAAACGGTACTACAAGTATTTTTGAAAGTTATAATGTACATTTGTTATTTTGTCGTATATCAAACCAATAAAGATAGAGAAATGATATAAGTCTAGCCAATTTATTTCGATAAATCTTTTATTAAGAAGTTTAAACTTTTACCATGAACAATGTTACAAATCACACCAACGTTGGATTATTGGTCTCTCAACAGTATCAAAATGAATGTGTAACTCTGAAATTATTTGGCACCATTTTTCTTTCTCTTTCTTTTGATGGTATTCTTTGGCAGAAATTAAACATTCAGAGACAGCTCAATAATGGCACATCGAATTGTTTGTTTCTATTACTGAAGTCAACAACAAAATTTACAATTGCAAAATTCACAAAATCCTAAATAAAAAAGGAAGCCTTAATTACCATTAGAACTGATTTTGAGTGCTTACAAATTAATAGGGAAAAGGACCACAGCATCATAACTCAACCGACCCTGGAACCCGATCCATATTTCTTCACATCCAAATCTTTTGGGTGTGAATTAATTAAGCGTTACGTACTATCCAATTCATATTTCTACAAACGCATGGATCGATCATAAAACGTCCAAAGGGACGGTTTTCTTTCGGATCCTCCCTTCAATTTGCTTTGGTTTCCCCATTTTTTTTCCGTTTTCACTAAATATTGCAGACTATTAATTATAAGCAAACAATAATGTATGTGCCTCCATGCATTTTTTTTCCTTCATTTTTTCACCTAGTATACAATTTATATATTTCTAGATGAATTAATATCCAATCTCATTTAGACAAACACATTATCCCGTCGCTTCTTTGGATTCGCTCCAACATCTGGATTACCTTTCTTCATCATTGCCACAAACTCGTCGTAGTTGATCCGACCATCCTGCGTGCAAAATTAAGTAAGTACTTGACCCAAACAGGACCTTAATTAATGATTGTCGAACTTTTTTAACACTTACATTATCACTATCAACTTCAGAGACGATTTCTTTAATATCCTTCCCATCACTCATACCAAACTCGCGGAGAGCTTGTTCAAGTTCTTCTATTGTAATGTACCTGAAATTTTGATCACACATTCCATGCATGCAAATGGTTAATTTAATTACTTTTTAATCAACAAGAAATTAACATTTATTAATTCATTAATTAATTACCCGCTATTGTCTTTATCGAAGTATTGGAAGGCTGTGTAAAGATGCTCTTCTCTGTCCATTCTATTCATGTGCATTGTTGCCGTAATGAACTCCTCATAATCTATGGTTCCATTTCCATCTGCGTCAGCCTAAGGATTTTTGAAAAATAATTTAATTAAATCCCTGTAATTAAAATTATGAATTAATAAGCATGGAAGTTAATTTGAAAATTAATTAAACTTACTGCTTCCATTAATTGTTTAACTTCAGATTCTGTTAGCTTTGTCCCTTGCTCTGACAATCCATGCTTCAGCTCCTCAAGTGTTATGGTACCACTATTATCAGTATCCATGCCTCTGAACATTTGCTTTAGCCCCATGATCTCTTCCTCTGAGAGGCAGCCCGCAATAACCTATTCAATCCAACAAATAAAAAAGATCAGGTCATGAGTTTGAACCTTTTTGGGTCGACCACGAATGAATATATATTTGTTTCTCCACCATTTCTTATTTGTATATTGCTAATGCATACATTTTTATATTTGCAAAACATGACTGAAACGTAAGGAAACCAATTAAAACGCTGGCAATAGATACCCACAAAAAAAAAAATGTTAGGATTTTGTTATTTTCTTAGGTAAATTTGCACAACGTTTGAGCAAGTTCTGAGTGAAAATTGCAGAATCTGTAATTTTATACAAACAGTTCAAGATTACCCTAAGAGCAACTTTTTTGAATTTATTCATGGCTCTGAACTGTTTGAGCCTGCCCAGAACAGCATTGTCAAGAGGTGTGTCAGGTGCCTCTCCATCTTCCTTGATCCATGGATGATCTGCAACAAATTATAAATGTAATATCCAAAAAAAATTAAATAATAATGATTCGGATTAACGCGCTACAAAATAAACAAACCAAACAATGTAACAACAACACATAATTTTAACGTGGTTCCATCTCTATGCATGGTTAAATTCCAATTGAATTAATTAACGAAGGTGAAGGTGAACGTACTTAGGACTTGAAATGCTGAGAGTCGTTGCTTGGGGTCCGGATTCAACATTTTCCTCACGAGGTCCTTTGCTCCGGTAGAAATGGAAGGCCATGGGTCACTTGTGAAGTCGATGTGACCACGCAAGATTGCATTGAATATTCCGTTCTCAGATTCTGCATAAATTACATCGATCAATCAATCAATCTTCCCAAATTAATAGCTTAATTTATGTATTTTCTTGCAAACTAATTAAGAATAGTAGTAAAAGTTGAAAAGTAAAGATTAATTACCAGCCCAGAAAGGAGGAACTCCACAAAGAAGAATGTATAGCATGACCCCAACGCTCCAAATATCAACTTCGGGACCGTATCTTCTCTTCAACACTTCTGGCGCAATGTAATAAGCACTCCCCACAATGTCTTTAAATGTTTCTCCTGCGATATATATATCATCGAGGATATTCAGTCACCGAGAGTTTTTGGATTAAGAAATCAATTGCGTTAATAAATAAATAAATAAATAATGGTATGTGCACGCATGTGCTCCAATTAAATGAAGCAATGCTTAGTTCTAATGGTTAATTAAGGATTTGAAAGAAAAAAAAAAAAACTCAAAATGGTAAATGGACATGTTTAAGAACTCAAATCTAATTCTTGAAGGAGAAATTAATACACCGCATTATAGATTAAGAATAGGAAGGAAAATATGAGATCTTCTGTATAATATTCTAATTTGTATTTTGTGTCTACCTTCACACAAGAGGGGATGAGATCTCACATCATGTGAACCACATCATTATGAAAGGGTAGAGAAACATGACAAGATTATGAAGAGGGGAAGGGATATACCATGCATGTATGATATTATGGTGCAATATTTCCTTTTCTTAGAGTTACATTTTTTTTTTCATAATAATTATTAAAACAAAACCTCCTCTCTCATTTTTACACCCCTTAAAAACAGATCTTGCTCATTACTCTCTAACATTGCCCAAAAACTTGTAATGAAAAAGTTAATTATAAATTGTTTGTTGCATTGTGTAATTAATGAAGAAGAACATATGGATTAATAAATAATAATTGAGATCGATTAAGGTAGAGGTAAAGAGGTAAAGGTGAAGGTACCTTGCTTGTAAAAAACAGAGAGACCAAAATCAGTGGCCTTGAGAGGAGCATTTTCATCCTTGTTCAAGAGAAGGAAATTCTCCGGCTTGAGATCCCTATGAATGACCCCCATACAATGACAAGTGTGAACGATCTGAACGATAGTTCTGAGCAAAGAAGCCGCGGCACGTTCGGTGTAGTGGCCCTTTGCGATGATCCGATCAAACAGCTCTCCTCCAGCGCACAATTCCATCACCAGATGAACCGAATGCTTATCCTCGTAGGCTCCCTTGAGCTCCACGATGTTCGGCTGTCCGGTCAAGTGGTGCATGATTTGCACCTCCCGGCGGACGTCCTCTATATCCTCCTTGTTTACTAGTTTCCTCTTCGCTATGGTTTTGCATGCCAGTTGCTCTCCTGTCTGCTTGTTCGTGCACAAATGGGTCACTCCGAATTGTCCCCTTCCCAGCTCCTTTCCTATGCTGTAATAGTTCCGGACGTCTTCCATCGGCCGTCCTAGAACCGGCCCTATTGGTGCGTTCTTCGCCGGTTTCGTCGACTGGTTTGGAGATGCTGACGGAGGTGTCGTCCTAGGAGGGGTGGTGGCAGGGTTGTTGTTGCTGGCATTTTCACCACCTTTTGAACCTCCTCCATGGGCGCTTCCACCCGCATTGTTATTATCTTGTGGAGCAGCTTCCTCTGATCCCCTTGAACAACAGTTCCCCATTTTCTATTTTTAGAAGGGGAGCTGGTGGCGACGATGATGATCGATAATGATTTGATCAAGATCAGGAGGAGGAGGACGTAAAGGACGTGCGTTCCCGGTGTGGTGCGGTGTGGCGTGGCGGGGGAAAGGCCCGGAGGGAGAGCAAAGAAGGAAGAATGGGGTTTTGGGGTGTGGGGGCCTTGGAGAGAAGGAACGAGAGAGATGGTTCAAAGAGGGAGATCCATGCACGCACACACAAAAATGGAAGTTGGAGGGTTGATGAAACAATAAGGAGTTTGCTACAATGAGGTGGTCATTGCAAACCAGAAACTGATGGTGAGAAATTTTAGGAACACAAACTTCGTAGAATTTTCTTTTTCTTTTTTTTTCATTACACTAGTTTTTTTTCTTGGTCCAACTGGATTGGCTTGAATGGGTCTTTTGGAGCTTAAAGGAGGAAGATTATGGAAGCAATTTGGATTTTAGATGAGAATGGCTAAGAGGAATTCTAGGCGCAAAATATGTTTCTGTTTTTTGGTCTAGAATACGTTAATCAAGCACGTGCTAATCTTACAATAAGGTAAAATTACATTTTTGACTTCTGTAAAGTTTGTGAGAATGGTAAATGTGCAATGCTAATTACACATGTAATCTATATCGGTATGGACAGTGCTCCTCGTATTAAGCTAGTCAATAAAGTAAAACTAATTAAAAACCTACCTGCATAAACAAATTTGGTAGTTTGAGTAGAAACATGAGTCGCCGACGACTAAAGTCTTAGATTGTTTCATATGAAATTCTTGCAGGTACATTAATCTTAATGACTTAATCATAACTTCAAAATTAAGAGGACTGGAAAACATTCCCGTTTTTAGGTTTTTGTGCTCTAATATTCAATATCATAATGTTGATCATACTATTAATTAGGGGTGTTATCGCAGTTTGGATAGGGGCCGCCGGGCCGAGTTGATCCAATATTTTTTTTTAATTTTTTTCTTATAGTGTTTTAAGAGTTCAGAAAACTTCAAAAATATTTTTGGACAATACAATATGAAATGTTTTAAAAATATAATTGTAAAAGAAGTATATTTAAAAGTATAATTTTTGAAGTACAAATTAAACATATTTTATAACATTTTATTTGCAACAACAAAGTTAACAAATAAAATTTTGACGGGACAAAAACATAAAGTTTTCTTTTATTAACTTAAAAGAATCTCGAAGCCCAAAAAATAAAAATAATAATTAAAACAAAATGAAGTAATTTAGAACATTCAGAAAAGAAAGAAAACAGAAAAATCAGGAAAGCTCAAATAATATTAAAAACAGTTCTGGGAGGTTCGGAGCGGGGGCGACTGATTTCACCACCCCTAAATTAATAATCCCACCCCTAAATTAATAATCTCAACCGTATGAGATGTTACTTTATGCGATTTAGAAACATAATGTTATTTTCTCATAGTTTTATATTAGAAGTGTTCATTAAATGAAAATTAGTACTCCCTCCGTCCATTCAAAGAGTTCACTTTGAAATGTGTACAATTTATTATGGGTTATGTGGTACAACACTTAAAATAAATAATTTACTACCGTATTTTCCACTTATATCTTTACTTTAAAAGTAATAGTTAATTGTGAACCACACATTGTAATATTAGTAAGGGTATATAATGTAAATAAATTCAAAGTGAACTTTTTAAATGTGACAAGCTTTTTTTAAAAGTGGACTCTTTGAATAGGACAGAGGGAGTATTAGCCAATAGGGGTGTCAAAAAAACCCATTAGTCCAAAACCTACCCAAGTCCATTGGGTTTTAGCCCAAAAATACCCATTAATAAACATGTCGGGCTGGGTGGGTATGTGCTAAAAAAATAGGGGCATACTATTTACAGGAACATTTATACTATTCACATGAACAATTTCCTGTGAATTGTCTATTATACCCTTGGGTATTAAAAAGAAATTTTTTTACTATAAATTCTATGCATTGCAGGAACATTTTCCTGCAATCCTCAGCCTCCTTAATGCAATCCTCTCCTATTACAGTTTTTTCATTTACACTCTACCTATTTACAGTCATTCATTTTTCACTCACACGTGTATCTAAATATGACCGGTAGTCACGAGGACAATCCATATTACACGGTAAGTAAACAATCTATTCATTTTTTTTTACGTAAAGTTTGTTTGTTAACAAAAAAAAAATCCTGTTTGGGCCGAGATTTTGGTCAAAAAACCCCAAAATGGGCGAAATTTTAATAGAAATCTCGCCACTGCCGAAAAAATATTCCATAATTCCGCCCCCTATCCCACCCCCTATGGGCATGATTTTCTTCCAAGAGGCGTGATTTTGAAACCTATGGGCTAGATTTTGGAATAAAATCTCGCCCCCGGGGGGCGTGATTTCCGAAATCTCCCTCCCCTATGCATAGCGAAATTTTGTCACAATCTCGCCCCTCGGAGACGAGATTTTTCCAAAATTTGATGGTTCCAGCTAAATTTTAGGGTTTAGAGTTTAGGGTTTAAGTATGCTTACCTATCTTTTTGTATTAATAGGAGATCCGTATTGAGAGGGATGACATATTTGCTGACCACACGGATGTATTTCAGACGAACGAAGAGTTCAGAAATAGGAAAGATTTGCTTGTATAGGTTAAAGCTAAAGCAGCCGAAAACAATATGACTAGAAAAATTACTTCCTCTTCCAAAATATTGGGGCTTTTAACAAGAGGGAGAAAATAACGAGTTGAGATAGGGTACGATAGATCAGGAAAAATTAGAGATAAGCCACCCCTACCCGAAGGGAAAAGCAGGCGGAACAATACAAGCAGCAAGTTGACAAAATGTCCATTTCACCTTCTGGGACGAGAAATTGCTGGGGAAATTGGAAGTTAGAGGCCAAAAACGGTAAGCACAATCATGAATTACAAGAATTTCAGAATTGGCATTCAGTGTACTCACGGTTAACAGAATCGGAGAAGCAAAAGATTGCAGAAATGTCAAGTATTAACATCAGGCCTAAGTATGTGTTGGCCCAGTTGCGATCGGATGATCCGCAAAATGTCAGCCACATAAGACAGGTGTACAATGAATCAGCAAAAGTTAGAAGGGAGGCGAGGGGAGATTTGACTACCAGGCAGTATTCATTCAAACTTTTGCATGATCACGAATACGTATATGCGCACACAGTGGAAGTGGAGAGTAATGCAGTTGGGCACGTGTTCTTTGCCCACAAAAAGGCGCCTTATCTACTTGGTTTGTTTCCGTACGTTTTATTTATGTATACGACGTATAAGACAAACATGTATGACATGCCTCTACTGCAGATAGTGGCTCATGTACCCATAGCTCAGTTGATTCATATTGCTTTCGTTTTCATGATGGATGAGACTTTTCCGAACTATTTCTGGGCCATGACTCAATTGAGACAGTTATTCAATGGCGACAAATACCAACATGTTGTTATGACTGATCGAGAGACTGCCTTAATGAACGCTGTGCATAATGTATTCCCCATGGTAGCCAACTACTGTGCAGGAGACACATTGAAATGGATGTAAAGAAACATGTACCACAGGCTGGCAATGACAAAACTACAACGGATGTGTTTCTATATCGTTGGGGGCAAGTGGTGAAAGCCTTGACATATGAGCAGTTCACGGAAGCTGTGGATTTCATTGATACTAAATATAGAGGTAAATCTAAATTCAGAAATGTGATTCCATACTTGAAACATACATGGTTGGATCCCCACAAAGACAAGCTTGTATCTTGTTGGACAAAATATATAAAGCATTATGGAGGGCGAACAACGAACATGTAAGTTACTTATAGATTTAATTTATAGTTTGTATACTATATAATTACATGATACTTTATATAATGATTTATGTGAAAATTTAATTTTCAATGTTAATTGGCTTTTAGGGTTAATAGTGCACATGCACAGTTGAAGAAGGCAATTGGGACTGATAGAAAGGAATTTTGAGGTATTTTTAAAGGAATTAATATTATGATAAATGAGCAATTTGATAAAATTTGGACTGCAATGGAGTCTTCTCGTAGCAAAACATACCGGAAGAGCAACTACAGAATACTGTCTTTCGCTGGTATTACAATGGTAGAAGAAGAATATTCAAAAAGAGTTGGCCTTATCGGGGAAGATGGTGCGCTGTGTGATTGCGAACTTCGAACTAGTTGCGAGGTGCCGTGTGCATGTGAGAGACAACAGTTGGTGCGAACATACAGGCCAATTGATCCTGTCGATGTGGACGCCTTCTGGAAGACGCTGCATTTGGGAGATAATAATATTCCCAACAATGAGGAAGCAAGGCAATCCGCCGAAGAGCGACTGCATGACATGTTTGTTGATGTATTGACGCGTCCAAGCGCTGATATATATAGGGTGATGGGTACCGTGCATGCGACGCTTTATCCAAAAACTGTTGATCTAGCTGATCCAGTAAGTAAGCCACACAGGGGACGACTGAGACACAATCCAACCCAACGAGATCTATCAGGTATGAGCATGCAGAAAGGAATGAAATACAACGATGTACAAATATTACTTTTCATATACCGATCATTGTGTTTTATTACATATCGATGTACTAAATTTAATATGATTTACAATCGCAGGACGGAGATCCACAGGAGGGCAGAGGAGAAAAAAGACTTTGAAGCCCCACGCTTCTAAATGGCCTTTCGACCTTCCTATATTTCTGAAGCAGTTTGTGTTCGACTATGTTACCGATCACGTTAATGTAGATGCCGATGGACATTGTTGTTTTAGAGTTACTTCCTATTTCGTACACAATAAAGATGAGGAGCAATGGTTGATGAGGGCATCCAAAGTCAACACGCAACAAGTCCAACTACAAGTGATTCCGGAGAAGCTGAGGAGGAGGTTCGAGTTCTACATCGAGGCCCGACAATGCTTCAGGATCCAAGCCCATATCAGAGGGATCCACTTGTAGACATCACTGGGCCCATGACCAGAAGCAGAGCGAAGAAGGTTCGAGATGCACTCAACAACCTTGTTCAAGCTTGCCATCAGGATACTCAGTTAATTGTAGAAGCCCACGCCTTGGAGGAGAAAGGAGGAAATGTGCAAATTGCGAATCTTCTACACATCTTTGAAGAGGAGGCGCAATTCACCAAGTCCAAATGAAGAAGAAGGCTGTTTCTTGAAGTCTTGAAGATGTCGGAAGGTTCTTGGGCTTTAAAGAAACAATTCATGAAATTCCCTACACATTGGGCCGACCCAAACTCATGGACCAGCCCACAAGTTTAGGCCAACCCAAGAAGCAACAAGAAGCCGCGCGGACAAGCCCACAAAGCAAGCCCACACGGTTCCTTAATTTAGTTAGGGTTTTTCGGATTTAATTAATTAAGTGTTTTATTTCTTTTACTTAGTTTCCAAAAAGGGTTCTTTCTTGATCTCTTTTTGGGAGTAGGATTTTTATTCTTTCCTACTTGTTTTCGAATTAAGTTTCCTTCTTGTTTTGGTAGTTGTAAATTCGGCAATCACCCAATTATGAGGTGACCGAATTCTTCTTTCCTTTTCTTACCATTCCTACTTCTTTCCGGGTTTGGTAATTGTAAAAGAAATTAACCTCTTGGTTAATTTCCAATTCTAGTTCTTTTCTTTTTCTACTTCTTGTATTTTCGGCCACCCTACACTTATAAATAGGGGCCGACTTCTTCAATAATAATAAGCGTATTTCAGATCATAAACTTAGTGTTTGAAGAACCCTCCTTTTATTGCTTTATGTATTTGCATGTCGTAGTTTACATAATTGCATGAACTTAGCTAATTAGGTTATTTGCTCTTCCTAATTACTCGCATGTTCAAAACTCTTTTCTTACACTTGGTTCAAATCTAAACAAAAACAACTAGATTAGGTCTTTTTGTTTCTCTGATTTCGAAAGTAAGTTAGAGTGTTATACGAGCTCGCCGCTTAATCACAAGGTCCTTGGCAACATTATCCGCATGTGTACAACCGTCCACATCAATGGTCGCAAGTGCGGGCTGAACTGTTACAAGAACTGTGCGATGAAGCTACTTTTTGGTGCCACGTTCTTGGCCTAGTCGATTACGACTTAACATGCAGCGTGGTAAACTGTCATGTAGCTCCGACCACATATGAATTTTGGTTTGATTCTCAACTTTTTAGATTACTTGTCGCCACGGAGTACCAGAGGGTTGTTATATTATATGCCCAACAGAGTAATACTTTCCTTCCACTTCAGTGGCGTGGGGTCGGCGTCTCTAATGATTCGAGCAGTTTCATCAATATGGGGCATGTCTTCCAAAATCATTTCATTACTTTGTTAACGACAGGGGACGTCATGTTACCCTCAGTCTATCCAACGTGGAGAAACAGAGCCTCAGAACAAATGAAGAGTTGGAGATCTCATTTGAAATCCCGATTTGATGCTTTCAGGGATAAATCTACTGTTGAGTGTTAGTATTAGATGTTCTGCAATGCCACTATTTTCGCGTTGAATGAAATTTGTTATTACGTACACAACCGAAGTTGCCATTTACTATTGATTTTACATTCCCAATATAAGTTTTTTGGTTTTTTGTTTCATATGTAATGAATTTTAACATTATCGAGACACTATACAATGCATAGATAGCATCACGAATGGGATATTAATTCATACACTGCATCAAAAATCGAATATAATAAATCTCAATAATTTACAAGGTGTTATTCAGTAATTTTTCAAAATATTATTTAAAACAAGAGTCAATAATTTTGCACAGGTGACCTTGCCGCAAGTTCTTCTAGTGCCGGCATCAAATCCTCCAAATGGAGAGCCGCCTCATCTATGGCCCTCTCCCTCACCTTACTGGGTATAGAATGTCTTGTCCGGAGATGAGCTAGAACCATTCTACTTGCTAAATATTACAAACGCTGTATTTGGAAGAAAAATACAAGTATAGTAAAGAAACAGTGAAATAAAAAATATAACTAATGGACAGAAGTAAGAATAAAATCACATGTACTTACAGCAACACTGATAGATGTCTGGGGTCCGGTGTCTCTTCCACTTCCATGTCGTCGGGACTAACACGAACGTGAGATCGAGTCTAGAAGTAGTCGAGGTACTCAGGGCACGACTGATCGGCCCACTGAGCCCTCTGCATCCCCTTTAACAACCTCATATTGTACAGTTGCCATGCCATATAATTTGGGTCGTAGTGGCATGAATACTTAAGAAGTTCAGAGCCTCTATAACAGTTCTTTGGCACTAAAACTCTCTGAGGGATCGACTGCGTGTATCCAAACTATCGCAAGAACCGATCAGGCATATAGGACTCTATAATCGCAGGGCAATAAATCTGTACAATGTTATTGGATATAACCTTGCAGGATTTGGCCCAAAAGGAAGCCAATTTACCTAGTTCATTTGAAAGCAAGTCAGTGGTTAATCGACCAAATCGGATATTACACTAAAAAAACTGCAGACATTTAAATGATATAGAAATATTACCTCCTTAGGTTTCAATCTATCAAGTGTGCATCAGTATGACACCGCACTTCTTGCCAGTTGCGATGTGCCACTTCATTGCAGTAGGCTAGTTGACATCCCAGGATATCATCTTTGGAGGACTAAATGTGGGAAAGTACTAGTATATCCAGCTCTATTAAGTATAAGAAAATAAAAAAAAAATTTAGTGAATTTAATAAACCATTATGCATTATTAAACTAATTTATAAATGATTCCTACAAACCTGCAATAATGTCAGACACCCTCTGATGTGGACGGTTGTACACATGCGGATAATGTTGTCAAGGACCTTGTGATTAAGTGGCAAGCTCTTGAAAAACCCCTAACTCACGTTCGGACTTAAGAGAAAACAAAGGAAAGCTAACCTAGCTAACTTGTTTGTAAATTCGAACCAAGTGCAAGAAAGAGATGTGAAACATGCGAATAATTAGGCAGAGCAAGAACCTAATTAGCTAAGTTTCATGCAAGTATGTAAATTACGATATGCAAATACATAAAGCAATAAAAGGAGGTACTTCAAACACTAAGTTTATGATCTGAAATACGCTGAATATTATTGAAGGGGTGGCTGCCTATTTATAGGCTTAAGGCAGCCGAAAAAGGGAAAGAAATTAACAGGGAAAAGAATTAGAATTGGAAATTAACCAAGAGGTTAATTTCCTTTACCAAACCCGGAAAGAAGTAGGATTGGTAAGAAAAGAAAAAGGCAATTTCGGTTTTCCCTTTATCTTAAGGTAGCCGAATTTACAATCTGAAAAATAAGGAAAAGAATAAAATTCCTACTTCCAAAAAGAATAAGGAACCCTTTTTGGAAACTAACTAAAAGAGTAAAAAGAACCCTAACACTTAACTTTTAACCCTAGCGACTTAAAGGAACCCTACCCTTAACTTGTAACCCTAGTTACTTAAAAGAACCCTAAGGACTTAATTTGTAACCCTAACTTCTTCACTTGGCCGTGTGGGCTTCCTTGGCTTCCTTGGGCTGGCCGAATTTGTGGAGTGGACTCCATGAGTTTGGGTCGGCCCAATGTGTAGGGAATTTCATGAATTGTTTCTTTAAAGCCCAAGAACCTTCCGGCATCTTCAAGACTTCAAAAAACAGCCTTCTTCTTCAATGTGAAGTGCTGAATTGCGCCTCTTCTTCAAGGATTGTTAGAAGAGTTGCAATTTGAACATTTCCTCCATTTTCCTCCAAGGCGTGTGCTTCTTTTGGCCGTCCATCTTTCTTACTCATAATGCGTGTTGTTTTAGCCATGGATTTCCTCATCACCCTCCTAACTGGGCACTGTCCACCCTAGAGGCCCTACCAAAATTGCGATATAAATTCGCCAAGCAAGCTGCCCCCCAAGAAAGTCCCCTTACGCCATTTACATCCCGGAGGAAAAGCGGAAAATGCTCAGTAACATAGGTTTTTTTTCTTATCCACGAACAGGGTGTTTCCAACTAACCACAACAAATACCCCGCGGCAAAATTGGCAGGGTCCACCTGTCCACTGACACAATGGTATCGAAGTAGGGACATTTTCACACTTGCAAAATCTCGCTCCCCATACTGGTCTGCCTCTATCCCCAACATGTCTAAAAGCAGTGCCTGCATTTCTGCGGGCCTAATTTTCTCACTAATGGGATATCCGACAATTGGAATTCCCAATATGTATGCCACATCATGGAGAGTGATGCTCATCTCTCCGAAAGGCAGTGGAATGAATTCGTTTCCGGGTGCCATCTCTTAACAAAGACACTGAGGAGTGCAGAGTCTAACTCTGCATGCATGCACAATTCCAAATGTGATAAACCGGACTGTTCCACTATTCTTTTCATTTTCCCTTCGGCTAAATCCCACCTTAGCATCTGCTCGTACCCATTATGGCACCTCAATATATCACGTTCCTACGTAATTCAAAAAATAAATTAAAACATTTTAGGCACCAATTTAGTAAGCATAAATCTAAACAATAAATCAAACATATTTCACAATAAGTAGTAAAGCATAATACGATACATGTCCATGCCATATGTAGTAGGCAACATGACCCTTAAAACTCTTTAACAACTCTGGATCTGAAAGTCCACCGTCAATCGGACCATTTAGAGTCCCGTATGCCTTCCACCGCCCATCCCTCCAGGACTCGAACCCTGACACTGACACTGACCTACGTTCGGAGCCCATTAATTGTTTGCCTTTTCCACTCGTTCTTGGTTGATTAGGTGCATTTGTCAATTCGTTTTCGTCCTCCAACCGCCTCGAATTCCATTCCATATACCCCTGCGACTGAGACATTTTCTTCTCAAATCGTTCAGCATTTTCCCGAGCTTCCATCTCCGCATTTCCAATGTATAGCGGTGCAAATTTAGTTTCACAGAAATAAATGTTACTTGCCCCCTCCGCATTTAACATCCGAGAAGAACCTTAAGCTCTATATGGCACCCTTCTCTGACGCTCGGATGCCGTGAGAGGGATTCGGCCAACTATTTCCTCAGAGGAGGAGTGTGTTTCCTCATTGTCTCCAACAATTTGCAAATTGCCGGTATTTTTGCTTCTGTCGAATTTTAATTTCAATTTTTTAAATGTCTCTACCATCTGCAATAATACAAAGATGCAATTATCAATAGAACAATAATTGAAGGGATATAAGGAAGAAGAAAACAATTAAAGCTTAAAAAAAAATTTTAAATAATGTGAAAATCTCGCCCATTTCAGGCTGGAAAGCGAGAAAAATACGGCCGTCCGCCAGAAAATACCACCGGCCTCTGGGCGGTATTTAAGGGAAAAATACCGCCGGAGGACGGCGGTATTTTGGGGAACCTACAGAATACCGCCATACTGCGGTTATATTCTGCCATTCCTGCCACAAGACGGAAATCCTACCATCCTGGGGCGGGATTTCTATTGCAAATCCCGGCTATCTCGGGCGAGATTTTTGCCGGAATTCGTTGAAATTCAGGCCAAGGAGTTCGTCTTCTAGGCCGAAATTTTACATATTCGGCAAAAAACGGCAGGATAATCGCAGATCCGGGCAAAAAAAATAACAAATTCGGCCAAATTAAAAACAAATTAATCAAAACAACCAACAAAACATGAACGAAACAAATATGAATTTTAGGCACTCACTGTTGCCAATCCGATTCGTCTGAACTTTTATCCGATTTGGCAAATTTTTTGCTTCACAGGAAAATTTTGGGTATAAGGTTGCAGGAACAGAGGGAGAGGATTGCAGGAAATGTTCCTGCCATCCTATAGCTTTTATAGGATAATCGCAGATCCGGGCAAAAAAAATAACAAATTCGGCCAAATTAAAAACAAATTAATCAAAACAACCAACAAAACATGAACGAAACAAATATGAATTTTAGGCACTCACTGTTGCCAATCCGATTCGTCTGAACTTTTATCCGATTTGGCAAATTTTTTGCTTCACAGGAAAATTTTGGGTATAAGGTTGCAGGAACAGAGGGAGAGGATTGCAGGAAATGTTCCTGCCATCCTATAGCTTTTATAGAATGTTTTTAGGATTTTTTATTTATTTTTTATACCCAGGGGTATTTTAGACTATTCACTGAAAAATATTTATGTGAATAGTAAAAATATTCCTGCAAATAACAAATCAAAAAAATAATGGGTGAGTTTAAAGTAGCCCATTAGGTACCCTAAAATCCGTCATCATGGGTACCAAAATTACCCTCAACAGTATAAACAAAAAAAAAAAAACTTTTTTCTTTTTCCTTTTTTTCGTGTCTTACAATTACTTTGCGTTTTTTTTCTTCTCATTTATTCTTTTATAATAATTTCAAATTACCCTTTTATAAATACAAATTCAAGATTGGTTCGGGTCCCAGGTCGTGCCTCGGTTCAGGTTTGGGTCAGGCTCGGGGTCCGGGTCCCAGATCGTGCCTCGGATGAGGGCCTCGATTTAGGGTTTGGGCCTCGGGTCGGGGTTCGGGCCTTGTTTCAAGTTCTGGTCGAGCTTGGGGTTCGGATCGGGCTAGGGGCTCAGGTTCGGGCCTCATTTTAGGGTCCGGGCCTTAGTTTATGGTTCAGGTCTTGTTTCGGGGTTTGGGCCTCTGTTCAAAGTTTGAGCCTCGGGTCAAGGTTTGGGCCTCGTTTCGGGGTTCGGACCTCGGGTCGGGGTTCGGCCTAGAGTTTCAGGCCTGAGTCAAGGTTCGAGTCTCCGATCGAGTTTTGGGCCCTGGTCAAGGTTCGGGCCTCGGGTCGGGTTTCGGGCCTTTGGTCAGGTTTCGGGCCTTGGGTGGGGGTTCGAGCCTTGTTTTAGGGTTCAGGCCTCGGGTCGGGGTTTGGGCCTTGTTTGGGGTTCAACCTCGAGTTTCAGTACCGGGTCGAGGTTCAGGTCTCCTGTCAAGTTTCGGTCCCGGGTCGAGGTTCGGACCTCGGGTAGGGTTTCGGGCCTCAGGTCGGGTCCTGTTTCGAATCTCGGGTTGGGTTTCGGGTCTTGGGTCGGGGTATGAGACCAAATCTCGAGTAGGGGTCGAGAGCAATGTCGAGGTTTGGATCCCGGGGTCATGGGTCGCGTATGGGTCTGGGTCGAGGGCGTGGTCGCGGTCGAGGGTCGGGGCAGGAGCAAGGCGCGAGATTTATATAAGTATAAAAAAATTAAATTTGTGTTTGGACAAAAAACTATATACGATTAAATATAAAAGTATACAATATATAATATTTCAAATTTTAAAATAGATTAAAAGAATTAAAATGAAATAAAAAAAATTTTAAAAATTATTAATAAATAATTTCAAATATTATAGACGGTTTATTATGGCTACCCATTATGGGTATTCGTTGGGTACCCGTTATAATACCCATTAAATAACCCCCATTACATTTGTATAATGGGTATTATGGGTACCAATGGGTACCCATTACCCATTTGAATTATGACCATTAATTGAATGGGTAATGGGTACCTATTACCCTTTTAACTTAATACACATTTAATACCCGTTCAATACCCTCCTAACCCGCCCATTTGACACCCTAGTAATACACAATATATATAAGGTATTGCATCAATATCATTCTCTCATATAAATGGTTTTCATTGAACAATTTTGGGATATTGTTGGCTGACTGATAATTGGAAAATGGTAGAGTTTAGTCAATTTTCATTTTCATAATGTTTTAGAAAAACAAAATAGCAAAACTACACCCACGTATTAATTTAGGGGCATGTTAATTGCAGGTACCATTTTACTAAACACATGACACTTTTTAAAATTTTAAGTGGTGAAAAGACATTTATGCCCTTGATTCTAACTTAAAATTTAAAAAAATTACCCACTTTTTTACCCTAATTTACCCACCTTCTTCATCCATACAACACTACATGCACTACATTTCCTTTGAAGCTATCCTCCCATTTCCTCTCAATCTTCTCATTAAACACTACACACACTACATTCATTCCATAAAAAAAACTTGCATTTTGCTTGCGTGCCATGGACGGAAATGCAAATGAAAATCCATATTACACGGTACGTATCACATTTCAATGTTTATGGACAAAAGTTAGCACATTTTTTACGTTTTTCGTTCACTGGGGGAGAATCGCCCACGGGGGGAGATTTTATCAGATAAAATCGCCACAGGCCACCGATTTTTTTATAGGAAAATCGCTAGTAGGAGGCGATTTTCTTATATAAAATCGCCCAATACTAGCAATTTTATATAAGAAAATTGCCTCCTACTGGCAATTTTCCTATAAAAAATCGGTGGCTTGTGGCAATTTTATCAGATAAAATCGCCTGCAAGAGGCGATTTTATCTGATAAAATCTCCCCCCGTGGGCGATTCTCTTGAAATTAATCGCTCCTCGTGGGCGATTATATGCCATAGAATCCCCCATTCTGGGCGATTCTAAGGTATAGAATCGCCCCTGAGGGGCGATTCTCCCCCTACTCTTTTCTCGCCCCCGATTTCAGCAATTTCTAATTTCATATTTGTTTTCTTCACAGGCTCTGCGTGTTTCGGATGATCGAATCTTCCCATATTTCACCGATATATTTCGGACTGAGGAAGAGTTCATGACTAGAGCTGATTTGATTGGTTGGGTTGAAACCAGAGCGGCGGAGCATCATTTTGATACTAAAATAACTTCTTCTAAAAAGTGGAAGGGGCCTCTAAAAGGGAGAAGAGGGAGAGTTGCCATATGTTGTGATAGATCGGGGGAAGTTAGAAGCAAACCACCCTTAGGCGAAGGAAAAATATCCTGGAACAACACTAGTAGCAAGCTGACTGGTTGTCCCTTTCAGTTATTAGGGAAAGAAATTAGTGGGGGTAGCTGGAACCTGAGTGTCATTAAAGGTCAGCACAATCATGAATTACCCCTTGTTAGAAATTGGCATCAAAAGCACTCCAAGTTGAATGACGAGGAGAAGGAGAAAATTTCAGAAATGATGAAGATAAATTTGGCTCCAAAGCAGATGTTGGCGAAACTGCGATGTGACAATGCGACTAATGTCACACGCATCAGGCAGGTGTACAACGAAACGTCGAAGGTTAGAAGAGATGAGAGGGGAGATTTAAGTCCAATACAATACTTCTTGAAACTGATACAGGATTACAGGTACCACTATTGGTACACAGCGGAAGACGAGCGCAATGCTCTTGAAAACGTGTTCTTCGCCCATGCGGATGTTCCTAGTGTGCTTCGTACGTTTCCTTACGTATTGTATATGGATACGACATACAAGACCAACTGGTATGACATGCCTCTGCTTCAGATAGTCGCTCATGTTCTGACTGATCAATACATCCATGTTGCTTTTGCTTTCTTGAGGGATGAGACACATGCAACTTATGTCTGGGCTATGACTAGGTTGAGGCAACTTTTTGATCCATTGACATATCCCCATGTTGTTATGACGGACAGAGAGTCAGCTCTATTGAAAGTTGTGCACCATGTTTTCCCCGATTCTAAACAACTATTGTGCAGAAGGCATATTGCCATGGATATAAAGAAGAAAGCACTGACTGTGTGTACTCACAAAGAGATATTAGAAGAGTTCGAAGGTCGGTGGAGAGGAGTGATGAGTTCTCTAACGTATGAAAAGTTCACGAAAGCTGTGGAAATTATTGAGACTAAATATAGAGGCCGTTGGATTTCTGTGGTTAATTACATGCACCATACATGGTTGGAACCCCACAAGACCAAGTTTGTCTCATTCTGGACTAAGGAGATAAAACATTATGGCGGGCGCACAACATGTGAGACTCTATTAACTTTCGTCGCATATAATTATAGATATGACTCTATTATACATTATTCTCTGATTTAAAGCATTAATTTTGTCCATTTTTTATCTCTGCAGGGCTGAGAGTGCGCACGCAATGTTGAAGCGTGCTATTAAAACTGACAGAGGATCATTTCCTACAATTTTTCTGGGCATAAATGAGATGATAAAGTTACATTGGGTGAGATCCGTAGTAAAATGGAGGCATCTCGGAGCAAAACATTGCGTGAAGCCAATTATCTTTTGTATAGTAGGATCAATGGCAGAGTTTCGCAAGATGCCATACTGTTGTTGGTAAATGAATGCAAGAAGACATGTTCAGTCTATGGGGTAAATAGTGAGTTGTGTGGTTTTGAACTGCGAACCAGCTATGGCTTGCTGTGTGCGCATCAAATGGTTGAAATGGTCAAGAATTACAGACCTATTGATCCTTTGGATGTGGACCTCTTCTGGAGGACCCTATCTTTGGATGAGGGAAACATGCCTAGCGATGAGGAACGGCAAACAGCACAAGGGCGACTGCATGAGATGTATGTTGAGGCCTTGCAGCGTCCCAGTGCGGACATTTATAGAGTTGCGGGTGTCATGCATAGCACTTTGCATCCAGAGATTGTTCACCTCGCCTAGAGGGAGCCGGCATAGGCAAAGGCAGATCCAGAGGCAAAGGTACATATATTTGCCATATCCATTGATCCTTTGGTTTTTTTTTTTTTTTTTAAAGTCTCTTCTTTATTATGATAAAATTATTGTTTCATGCATACGAATAACATGTGCAGGTCGCAGCAGGTCACGTGGGTCATCAACCAGGAGGAATCGACTGACTTCTAATGAATCCATATGGCCTTTCAACCTGCCGTCTTTGGTAAAACAGTTTGTGTTCGATTATGTGGTGGATTATAAAAATGTAATGGGGGATGGACACTGTGGTTTTAGGGTAATATCTCGATTCGTACATGGTAATGAGTTCTCAGTGAAGAAAACTACGATAAAGCTCTTACAGCGTTGGATTACCATATAAGTCCTGCAACAGAGGAGTTTTGGTTTGATACTTATCTATTTGGCTTACTTGTCGCCACGAGGTACCAGAGGGTATTCCCATTCTACGGCGCGGAATATTGCACCTTCCTTCCACTTCGCTTGCGGGAGTCTGGCGTACCCGATGATTCGAACACGTATATCACTATGGGTCATATCCGAAGCAACCATTTCATTTGTTTGGAAATGAGGGGTGAAATCTTGTTGCCCCCAATCTGTGTATTGTGGCGACACCATAAGGAAGACCTGATGGATGAGTTGAAGGGCAGGTTACAATCTCGCTTAGATA
Organism: Leptodermis oblonga; assembly: GCA_016801395.1. Lineage (NCBI taxonomy): Eukaryota > Viridiplantae > Streptophyta > Magnoliopsida > Gentianales > Rubiaceae > Leptodermis > Leptodermis oblonga. The sequence continues at coordinate 21,947,552 of CM028760.1, forward strand.
ATTATCAAAGGCTGGACGTCGATAGCATAAGTAATGTAGACCCTGAACCCATGATAATTATTGATTAGGGTTGAGGGATTTTATGATTTCAAATGTTTAGGATGTAGGGTTGGATTGTATTGAAATTTAGATGTACAGTATAATTAGACTAAATTTGTTTACTTTTTCAGCAAGTTTGAAATGTATTGATGTATTCTAGTGTTGCTTATTATTTCAAAAGTTTTGGAGTGTGGTTATGTTTGTATTGCAATTTAGATGTTGGGGGATTAGACTCAAGTTGTTTACTTATTCAGCAATTTTGAAATATATTAGTGTATTAGGGATGCTAATGGTTTCAAAAGTTTTAGAGTGTGGGTTGGTTTAGGTACTAAAGTTTGATGGTACTAAAGTTTGTTACTTTTTCAACAAATTTGAAGTGTATTAGTTCATTCTAGTGTGTTTATTCTCGCGAAATTTGGGCAAAGTCTCCCCTGTACGTGAGCACCTGAATACCTGTTCAGACCACAAAGTGAATCACTAAATTATCATTTCTAAATCATTCACCAGCACAACAAAGCCAAGGCACCAATTCAACATCCAACCACAGTGTATAGGGGCATTAAAAAAACAAACATAAACCAACATTACATTTAATTCACTGAGTACAAAATCCAAACCTTGTATGAGAGATTTCCCAACCACTGAGGTCAGCAACGTACTTGCAGACATACTTCTTTGTCTCTGGGCCTCTGTGGCACTCCTTCGGTTTGAAGACTTGAAAGGGAATCTGTTGGGCGTAACCGAACTGTCTTAACACCCGATCCGGCATGTAGGGCTCCTCAACATTAACGCAATATATAAGGCCCCTATATAAGGAAATCTTATGGACCAATGCCGGGTTGGGCTCAAATGGTATCCAATTAACCTGTCCGATAATAAAACAAATCACCTAAGATAGCACAGAAATAGAATAAACATGTTCACAAACACACAGAACGGACAGCTTACATCGTTCGGCTGCAATACATCTAGCGCCCTCCTGTAAGCCTCCAAATCATATTTTGCAACACGCTTCTTCCCGGTACCAACTTGCCATTTCATTGCCGCAGGCCATCCAATATTACACGACCTCTTCTTTGGTGGGTTGAATGTGGAGAAGTATTCATATATCCAACTCTAATAAGAATGAACAGAAGAATAATTAAAACAGATGTTCGACCAAAATATAGAACTGCCTAATAAGGAAAGCAACAAGTTCAATGACAAACCTGCAGTAAAGTCAAACAAGCAGAAAATTGAGCACTTTGTGCCATAGATGCCTTCCCAAGTTGGTGAAATAAGTACACCAAGCAAGCTGCGCCCCATGAGTACTCACTTACTGTCTCAATATCGCGCAGGAAAGTTAAATACTGCGCAGAGACGTGGGTTTTCGACTTGTCCACGAACAAGGACAGCCCTAAAACCCACAATAAATAACCCGAGGCGGCATTCACCTGATCAAATCTACCGGCACAATTTGCCTCAATGCTTGTCAACTTCACAAAGCCAGGTTTATCTAGTTTCACTTCATCTTTTCCCAACACAGCTGCAACATCCGTCGCTATTTGTGCAGTCTTTGTTTTTCCATAAATGGGCTTACCCCTAAGCGGAATGCGCAGTATGTAGGCAACATTATGAAGTGTGATTGTCATCTCCCCGAATGGCAAGTGGAATGAGTTGGTCTCCGGATGCCACCTCTCCACAAAGGCACAGAGCAGAGCGGCGTCTAACTCATCATGCATGCACTGTACTAAATGGGCCAAACCAGACCCCTCTACCAGCTTTTTCATGTCATCATCGCCGGGCCAATTTTTCAAGCGATCGGCCCCATTATGACATTTCAATATCCCCCGTTCCTACCAAATTTAAAGAATGGAATTACAACAAAGGGGTACAATTCATAAATCATTTCTTTTGTAAACAAAATGTAAACAATGCGAACATACTTTATTATTCCACTTTGGATCACAAGTAATGAAGCATATATAATTAGGAAAAAATTAATTGCTTGAATACATAACAAATACAAGTGCGCAATTTAATAGAATTACCTCTCATGCCAAACGTGGTAGGCAGTGTGGCCTTTGAAACTCAATAGCAATTCAGGGATTACAGGACCACCTTCGACCATCCCTGTAATCTTTCCACCCTGTAATCGCTGCCCTAACCTCACTGCCCATTAGTCATTTCCCTACTTTCCTAGTTGTCTCGATGCTTGTATTCGCCCCTTCAGCATCACTTCTTCCAAGAGCCCCCTCGCCGTCACCATCGTCATGGGACATTTCAACATCTGAAAATGGCGGTGCAAAAGGTTGTTCGGTAAAGGACGCACCGATGTACTCATTTACCGAGACGAAAGGCTGAACGGAGTGTTCCGTAATGGGAGCAGTGACATTCCCTGTCGCAGAAGATGCTCGCGACCGTGCCACGACCTTCCTCGAACGCTCAGACGCCGTTGGAGGAACACGAGGGGCATTTTCCGCAACTGGAATAATAGGAGCCCCGGATTTATCGGGAATAACACTCTCCAGGGATGTTTCTGGATTACTACTCTCTCCGGATTTGGATCTGGATTTGGATTTTTTTTCCCGTTCGACGGAATATATTACCTTTAAATCTATCCCCCATCTGTAATTACAAGGTTGCATAGCAATTAATATTAATAAAAATACAAAACCAAACAACATATTCATAGGAAAAAAAATTAAACAGCAAGACAGAAAGAGGAAAATCGCCTGTTCAGGCAATTTTCCTAGGTTACTCCGCCTGAATCCGGCGATTTTCCGGGTAAAAATCGCCAGAAAGAGGATTTTTTCACAAAAATTCGTCTCTTTCCTGCAATTTTTACCCTAAAAATCGCTTCCAAAAATAAACACCACTAGGTGGCATTTTTTTGGGGGTCCCTGAAGCGATTTTCCGGTTTGTTCGTCGGAAAATCTTTTTTCCAACGAACAAACCCGAAATTTACCCTACATTTTTAACTACAGAGCCGGAATCGCAACATTAGCACTACCAAACATTATTACACAACCATTACAATGCAATCTTTCAAGATTCAAACAAAATTTCCATTCACAAAAGCCCCGAAATCCCCACAACATACATTCATGGAAATTGCATGTTAATTATGCACAAAATAGCCGAAAAACGCAACAGGCATCCGAAATCAGCCATAAACTTGCCCATAAATTTCACAACAACCAACTAAAGGCAATTTGAAGAATTTGAAAAAAAATTTAAAACACAAAAAAAAAAAAAACACTTACCGACGGAAATGAAGAGCGGCGGTCGGCAGAGAGGAATAGAGCGGCTGTGCCGGCGACGGAAATAGATAGCTCGCAAGGGGAAATGGAGAGCGCCGGTGGTCGGAAGACGCCGGGAGATTTGGCCATGGAAAACTGAATTGGAGGAGAAGGAATGGGGAAGAAGCCCGACTGGAAGAAGAAGGAATGAGGTAATAAAAAAAAAAAATTGTACTTATAAAGAGGGAAGGGCATTTTGGTAATTTCACAGGCTAAATTTTAAAAAAGTGATCTATGAATAGTAAAATGTGTCTTGCTGATAACAATTCCTTTAATTTATTACTAGACAAATTTACAACAAATAGTGGCTACTCATGCAAAAGAATTCATAATCTGATTTCAGAATCACAATTCAGTCTTTCTCCAGCCAAAAACTACATCTATAATAGAATCAATTTATGACCAGAGAGGTAATATTGATCAAATTTCAACTCGTAATTCTAAGATTTGAGAGATTATTAATTGGGTGCGTCTGCTGCATTATACGTTCATGGGGTATAATGTTATTTTTGAAGAAGTAATGTATATGTATAGAGACTATGAACTAATATAAATATGAATTTCTAATTTGTGATAAATTTGTTGCACTATTTTTAAAGATTCTGCAGATGCATTCAATAATTTTTCCTAAAATTTTGAAGCAATGATCTCAAAAGGTCCATCAAACAACTCCTGCCTAAAGTAAACAAACATTCCTCAATCAATTTAGTGATATTGAAATAAGTACATAATTAGCTAAATTTGCTAGCTAAAAATTGATTAGCTAGTTTTACAAAATATAAAAATAAATGCAAAACAATTAACCCCTGCTCCGGCCGGCCGTAGCACAATTGATATTAAGGCTCTGTTCTCTTCTGTCCTAAAATAGGGAACTTTCACTTTCTACAGTTTGGACTCTGTTTCTTTGTGAATTATTTCTCAGAAAGGGGGGAAACTTCACAAAAGTATTAACTGCCTTTGACTGCACAGTGTCTTTTGAAAAAAATGAAAACCTGCAAAAGGCACTCCCTACTGCCTTTAACGCAATCTTCTGCCTTCTGCAACGACACCATTGAAGCCTCCCATCAGCGCTGCGATTCCGTCCCGACAACCACCCGTGAAGAAAAAGCTCCTTCATTAATGCGTCTGATCTAAAGCCCCAAAGACTACCTCATCTTCAGTTGGCTATTTCTCCGAGAAGTCGCGTCTATAAATCGGCCAAACCCTTCAACCAGTTCATTGCTCTGGCGAATGTTTGCGGGAAATCTCCGACGGTCGACCAACCGGGATCCGTACATCCTCCTACTTCATTCCACAACCCTACGGTGCTTGTCATTTGCGGTGAAATAGCGGGTTTCTGAACTTCATTCAAACTTCAACCCAGGCCTTGAAGAGCAGGACTTTAGCGGATTCCTTCAAGTTCTCAGATTTTGCAGCCTTGCACAAATATTTCGAGTTTAGAGGTACTGCTTTTGCTTTTTTCCCAATTTATTATACATATTGTTTATTTCCCGTTTAATTATCTTCTTTTTTTCAATTTTTAGTGAACAACTTCAGAATCTTGCAAATGTGTAGTTGTGTGGTTTTGCGATTTTTGTCATTGTATTGTTGATTAGTGGTTGGTTTAGTCGTTGGGGAGAAAGAAGGCTGAGAGGAAAGGGGAGAGCGATAAAGAAGAAAAGAGGTCTAGCTAGAAAAGCTAAAGAGACTTTTTCGTTTTCCATTAAACAAAGAGGGACATAAACAAAGAAAGTGGAACTGCCACTTCTGCACTTCAATGTTTTGGGAATTTTTAATTCCATATGCAATTTTTTTGGAAACAACACTTGATTTCATTTTCTGTTTTATTAATCCATGTCCATGAATTTGAAACACATAGAAAGCAGTTAATTCCATATGCTAAAGAGACTTTTTCGTTTTCCATTAAAGAAAGAGGGACATAAACAAAGAAAGTGGAACTGCCACTTCTGCACTTCAATGTTTTGGGAATTTTTAATTCCATATGCAATTTTTTTGGAAACAACACTTGATTTCATTTTCTGTTTTATTAATCCATGTCCATGAATTTGAAACACATAGAAAGCAGTTATAGGATTTAATTAAGTTCAAATTTGTTTGCCGTGTGATTGAAATGAAGAGTAAGGGAGGAAGAAGTAATGCAAATAAGAAATTTTGAAATGTTGTTAGCTAAGAGGTGGCTTTAATCTTACTTTGTGGTGATTATCATGGTGATGGAACTCCGAACATATGTGACTGATCACTGTAACGGTGGTGTATGCTTTATTATCTTACAGAATTTGCAAATTGAGGTATGGTTCTTTGAAATTTTACTTTTACAGAATTTGCAAATGCTTGAACAATCATGATTTTGATTTATTGTCAGAGATGGTTTGGACCTTTATCTTCCCTTCCATCCATAGAGTCTGATCTTTTTGTTACTACTGCTTCTCTAGTGTTTGAACTTCTGCACTTTGAATATCACATTATGTCCTCTTCCTGATGCTTTTAAAAAATATTCTTTCTGATGCTTAAAAAAAAAACTCTGCTTCAAAATCTGCTTATCTAACTCTGATTGTTCGAGCTTCTTCACTTTTCTTTTTTCTTTGCTCGTTCATGTAAGATAAAGTGTTCATATGACTATTATTCCCTCTGTCTCACTAACAGAGATGGGGGACAGAGGGAGTATATAATTCTTGTTTAAATCTTCTGGAAGCTGCCATGCAAACTGAATGCATAGGTCTATGCTATCTTCCTGAACTTTGGAATATGTCGATTGCAGGATGCGAGCATTGTGTTGCTCCCAATTTTTCTGCCATTTCTACGTCTGTTTTTTTTCCTGAAACAAGTCTGAGGAGCTAACCTATGTATCTGAATGAGCCTAAGTAGGTCTTGATTTGTCAATTTCTGCTTCTGGTTGGGTGCTGAATGCAGAAAAATCTCCTTTAAACTACATAGGTTGTTATTTTAGGCTCCTTTCCCCTAAATATTTCCCATTTTTAACTGTTCACTTGGACGGTTACAGGGGTACAGCTTATGCATTTTGGCTTCCATAATCATGTATGCCCATGTTTTGTGAAGGCTGTCAGGCTCTGTTATTCAATTTGTACTAGGCTTCATCCCTACTTTCCATTGGCCCTAATACATTGCTCTCACTTCTTCCCCGCTTGACTTATTTTATATGCACTTCAGTCCTTCTTGACATTTCTGAAAACACACATCTTTCGGCCTTATTTTCTATCTAGGTTTCCATGAGGGAATGTGGAGATGATTTGGTTTCTCTTAATGGAATGGACAATACAAGGTTGTGTTGCACAACCAATACAAGGTTGTGTTGCACAACCAACACAAGTATGTCCTTCATATCCCTAATCCCCTTTCTACAGTTTGGCATTTCAGTTGTCATCAAACATTTGACCTCATTTTTCATATTATAGGCCCTTTTGATTATAAGGGGGATACCCCGTCTTCCCCAATAAGCCTCATTCACTCTGAAACCGACTCAAATGATGTTCAACTTTGCACTAAAAATTATGAAGAGGTAGAAGAACTAAGAAAATATTTTCTATGTTTTATTTTGGTTTAATTTTAGGTGTTTGTTATTGATGATAGAGGTGTCATATAGGCAATGGCTGCACGGACCCAGAAAATGGACCCGGCACACCTTTGGCATTTCGTGGAATTAATGGTGGAAATGAAGGACAACGGGGAGCTAACCTCTAATTCCTTCAGACAGGAACAGTTTGAGGCAGTTCGGATAAATTATTTGATCTTTACAAGGTCAGATTCAGCCACCAATTCCTCCGAAAGAAGTTCAATAATTTAAGGACGGACTGGAAAAATTATAGATGGATGAAGGGATTCACCGGCGTGTCAGTTGAACACCATACCGGGGCTCTTAATGCGGACGAAGAACAATGGGCTAATTGGTTAAGGGTAAACAATTTCATCCCTAATACTATTTTCCCACTTTTTGCTTACTGAGTTTTTCAGCATCATTTATTTGCATTTCATTGGCAATGACAGATAAAGAAGCTATTTCTTTTTCGTTTAATTTTGTTTTGCTTCCGGAATGTGCATTACATTCTCCCATTACTTCAATTGAAGCATGACTGTACGCATTTTTTTTCCTTACACCTTTTCTAAATTAGTTGTAATACTAAATTCTGTACTTCATCTCCTCTTATGTAAACTGGACCATAAATTCTGCAATTTCTTGGGTCAATATCAGCGCAACGCCAGTGTTGGAAAATTCAGGAAACAAGGTCCTCCCTGTTACGATGAGTTGACCAAATTGTTCAAGGATAATACTGCAATCGGTGACATCAACATTGAACAAGGTCAAGCCCCCGCTGATTCGGACGAGGAAAGAGAAATGGAGAACAGGTTTTACAACCAAGGTTCTGCATCAATGTCCTGGCAACAATGTGCTAGTCCTCCTGCCCAGACCGTTCAGATTGGGCAAGGTAGTGGAGTGGCAGATGTGGGAGGTAGTTCACGAAGAGCAGGTAAGAGACCTGTGGCAAGTGGAGGGGCAGATTCGGGCCGGTCATCAAAGAAGAGCAGGGAGGAATCCATTGGAATGGCACTCGAGTGCTGGGCACACGCGCAACTTGCTAAGCAGGGTAATGCGGAGGATAATGTCTCCCTTGCCGAAAGCATGGGCATTCTGAATGCAATGGGGATCGTAGACGATGCTTCTATTTCAAGGCAATCAATTTCTTACGCGAGCCAATGAACCGAGTCATTTTCAAGTTGACCGAGCCGGGTCGTCGCTTGGCACTTCTTCTTCATTCCACTTAGTGCAGTGTACAAATTGAGTTAACGTACTTTATTATGCTATGTTTGTTGTTCTGTTTCGTGTATTTATTAAACTGCAATGCTGTTTTAATTATGTACCGATGAGTCTGTGTATATGGAGCTGTGGTTTTTTTATGCACCCCCATTTGGATTTCAATGTGGTGTCCTTTTTTGCAAAATTTTTTTTCTGCACCATATTTGCTGTTTTGTAGGCAGGTTTTTGGTAGTTTTCTGTATATCTATTATGCATATAGGTATAATGACACCCCTGGTATATGGACTAAGCAACAAGTTGAGGCTTGGAAACCCATTGTAGATGCAGTTCATGCCAAAGGCGGTGTCTTCTTTTGCGAGATTTGTCATGTAGGAAGAGTTTCAAATTATGGTATGTTCTCACATTCTGATCCCAGATTTTGCTGGCAATCCAAGAATCTTTTTTATTTCTTCTAACATCATCCATATGACTGACTTTCTTTTGCAGGTTTTCAACCCAATGGACAAGCTCCAATGTCATCTACAGACAAGGGATTAACTCCCAAAATTCGATCAGATGGTGTTGATGTTGCAGAATTTTCACCGCCACGCCAGTTAAGCACTGAAGAAATTCCTCAGATTGTTAATGACTTTAAGCTAGCTGCTATTAATGCCGTTGAAGCAGGTAAGCTTTCTCCTTTTTAATTTGCTCCATTTGCTTTATCAACTCACATTTCATTTGTCACGATTTTGGAAATTGTGCCTGTCTGTAACCTATTTTCATCCATCTGAAACAAAGCCTGTTAGCTCTTTACTTTTTTCTGGTTTTAGCAATTCACATTGTGAATCAATATTGAAAGTAATGTCCAAATTCTAATGTGAAATGCGTTTTCCTTCTCTCAAGGATGGTTTCTGCAATGGCCTGCAACATTATGCTGCTCTTGGACGGGATAAGGTAAATCTTTTTCTTTCCAGCAACTTTTCTAGGCTCATTTTGTAAAATATAAATGGCAATGTCTGACATAGAACGTCGGCAGCAGTTGTTGCAACTCTGATTATAATTTGCTTGGCAAGGTAGATGGCATCGATGTGTGTATTTTATTATGCATTTAGGTAATTCATATTGTATACCTTCCAATTTCCCAGTTATTGAAACTTTAATATTATTACAGGATAATGTTTCAGTGTAGACAAGGAAATTGAACTACTTCTGAATTTAAAACTTATCTTTGCTAATTTGTTGAAACTTGTTTATCATACCTTGGGATATCCTTTATAACAAAGATTCTTCTTGGCAAATGTTGCTTATGCTCATCTGGATCTTAGTCAGAACTTGTAAAGGTTCTGAAGGGATATAATATCACTATGTTCCAAATTGGTGTGCTTATTTTTTTTTTTTCCTTCTTTTTCTCCAGAGCCTTCTGGCATCTTTTTAATTTTCTTTACCAGTTGAGCTGAGCTGTTTTTCTAAAAGTACCTGAGGGAATGAATAATTATTTGATTGCAGCAACATATTGCTTCTTCCTTTTGAAGTATTCTTGGTGACTGTTGATTAATTGCAAACTATAAAATTCAAAGCTTACTTAAGTTCCTACATCTCTTCAGTTAGGAGCAATTGCAGTCAATCTTGTAGCTGGAGAAAAGCCTGCAGACCTTCAGCCCCACGCCAACTATTTTTGCTTAAATTAATTTGCTCCTTTTGCTTTATTAACTCTCAAGACATTGACATTGATACCTGCAGCCCCACAGCTTTTTTTTTACCCTGCTTTCCGCCACTATGTCTTGTGAACAAAACAGAGAATGAGTGCTGCTTTTTTTTTTTAATTTGTGTCTATAGGCCTTTTTTCCCTACTCCAACCAGCCCCTCGCTTTCTCTTCTCATTCATTTCTTCCAGCCCTACTTTTCTCTTTTTCTGTTGCTTTCTCCATAAATTTTGAATGAGTGTAATCATTTGGTTTCCTTTTTGACTTCATGAACTCCTTGTATATTGTCTTTTTCCCAATTACTGTGGTTTGTATTTTCTTCTTTTTTTTTCTGCTTTGGTTTTTTTTGCCGTCAGTTATTATTTGATTGAAGCTAGGAAGCTGCACATTTGGAACCATGAGTGCTGTTCTGGTTCTGTTTCTACAGAGTTGGGAGCCTATCCTTGTTTTAAGAAAGTGAAAGTTGTACGAAATTGAATTCCATTTTGTATTGTTTGTATTGTTTGTGATGTTTCTTGTTTGATCCTCTCTCTGCTGGTTTTTAAGTTTAGGTAAACCAATCTTTATGGATTTCCTCTAAATAATGTATAACTTATAAGACCTGCTTACGAGTTTTATGGTAGATGTAAGGGGTTTAGACTTGCAAACTGGATCATTCACTCTCAGAGAAATTAAAGCTGCTACAAATGACTTTGATTCAACCAACAAAATTGGAGAAGGTGGTTTTGGTTCTGTGTACAAGGTAATTGCAACAAATGATCATTTTCCCAAATTTATGGAGTTGAGTCGCCCATCTGATATGTTTGTTTTAAGTTGATGATTCTATGTATAGGGTCATCTGAGAGACGGAACTATCATTGCTGTGAAGCAGCTATCTTCAAAATCAAATCAAGGGAACCGTGAGTTTGTGAATGAAATAGGCATGATTTCAGGTCTATAACATCCCAACCTTGTAAAGCTTTACGGATGCTGCATCGAGGGGAACCAATAATTGCTAGTTTATGAGTACATGGAGAGCACAGAAGGCATTGCTGAGTATATCTCTCGCCCGGCTCCTGTGGAGTATGCGAATCAATTACTCCTGTATTTAAAATGTCTGCATTTTTCAGCTTGTCCTTCACTTGAATGAAGGGCTAATTATACTGTGTAATAATAGCCTTTCATGATTTATGAAGGCTGTGGACTGTGTATGTCTATGTCTATATCCTATGACCTTCTGCACAAAATTGTTGTACAGTTGAGCAAAAATCTTATAAAGATTTGATCACTATGCGTCTTGCATGATATAGTTAAATGGAATCCATGAATAAGAAAAGAAACTATGGGTCCACACATGCATAATTATTGGATGTGTGGAATATTCATGCATCATGCGTAATGATGTATATGTAGGCTACAGTTTGTTTGTGCAAATGTAATTATTTTTGCATTCTGACAATGAAATGAAATGGGGCACACCACTATTGTTGTTATCTGCTGCACTAATATACATGTGAGTAAAATAATTCATGCAAAGTATTGATAAGGACTTGCACCAAACCAATTATCGGGCAATATAAATATATGGCCTATGCTTATCAATTGAACTACAAACTTGCATCCCTCAAAGGCAGTGGAGTGGAGTTACATATTTCTGAATTATTTCTAAGGTATGTTTGATAATCTAAATTCAAATTTGCACCCCCTTAGGAATTAGACGTTTTGTATAATTGCAATTGTTCTGGAGTTGTAATTTTTTGTATGATGAATAATGAAACCTAATTCATTATTGAAAGGTTGCTATGGCCGGATCATCTTCGCACCTTGCCTGGCAACAGGTTTAGTCACTAACTGCGAGGAAGAAGAATTCGTTGACTTTCTGATTGCAATATGGCTCATGGAAGAAGATGAACCCGAAGTTATCCCACGACAACCATGCCGAAACTCAGCATTGACCGGCCGACAATGGGTTAGGGAATTAGTGAACGGGAACCATACGCGACTATTCGAGAATTGCAGGCTAGATTTGGAAACTTTTATGAGGTTCTGTCAGTGTCTACGGGAAGGAGGATACTTAACTGAGGATAACTCGCACGTTTCCATTGAGGAGAAGGTATGCATGTTTTTGGTGCTGGTTAGCCATAATTGCAGGCAACGTTTACTTGCGGAAAGGTTTCAGCACTCTCTTGCAACTATAAACCGACATATACGCGAAGTTGTTCGTGCAATTGTCCTGTTTAGTAAGTATCTGATATGTCCGAGGAATGAAAATGTGACACATCCGAGGATACGTCACAACCAAAGGTTGTACCCATGGTTTAAGGTAAAGTACAGTTCAAATGTTACCCTAGGCAAGGTACACATTTTTTCTATGGCGTTTCTGTCCAAGCCTCTCGTTAGAAGGGCATTTTAATATTGTTTTTTTGTAGGATTGTGTTGGAGCTATTGATGGTACACACGTTTCGGCATGGGCGCCGGCTAGTCGTAGAGATGCGTTTCGTAATAGGCATGGTCAAATTAGTCAAAACGTCCTAGCTGCATGTGACCACGACATGCGGTTTGTTTACATACGAGCAGGGTTTGAAGGGAGTGCAAATGACGCCCGTGTTTTTCTAGACTCAGTTACTCGAGCCAATTCTAATTTTCCAATGCCGCCAGAAGGTACGCAACACTTTCGTTCCAGTACATTTTCGCCGCCCATATTGGAATGGTATGAAAAAAAAACATTAAATTTCAGTGACGTTTCGGTTATGACAGGGAAATATTATGTGGTGGACTCTGCCTATAGAAATGTTCCTGGTTTTCTTGCACCGTATAGGGGACATAGATATCACCTGCAGGACAACCGTGGTAGAGGTAGAGCCCCTAGGACATGGAAGGAGTTGTTTAATCATCGGCACTCATGTATCAGAAATGTAATTGAACGATCATTCGGAGTACTTAAAAAACGTTTCAGTATCTTGCGGGGCCCCATGCCTAACTACATGGTAGTTAGGCAAGCATTAATGGTAGTTGCCTGTGCTGCACTCCATAATTTCATTAGGGAGCAGTTGCCTAATGATGAGTACTTTGCAGAGATGGAGGATGCGGAAATAGATTCGGCAACCGAGTCTGAAAATGACCAAGAAGGGACGGTGACGATGTTTGACACATCCCCTACTGCCGTAATTGCTTGGAATGCATATCGGGACGACATCGCATCCCAAATCTGGCACGGGTCGAGGCATCTACATTAATTTGGAGGGCGTATTTCATGAATGATTGTCCGTTGTGGAATGCGTTATGTTGTACAAGGAAGTCTTGGAGATGGTGGTTTTTTTCATTTATGAAAAGTCGTTAGTACGTTTCTATTCATAATAAAGAGTTTGTAACGGGTGTTTTTTTTGCATCAAGTAAATCATATTAATGCGTGTTAATTTTTTTCGTGTCTAATTATGCATATGGAATTTTTTCATTGCTTGAAATATAATGTACCATAATCAATTTAATTATTCCCTAATACTTTTGCCACCATAAAATATATATTACTAGTCATGTACGGTAATTAATTGGTATCAAATAAAGTAAAGTAGCCAAATTCATGCTGACAATATACAGTGCAAATGCATGTGGCATTGTATAGAGGAAATGGGGCCAGTGCTGACGTCAGCCTAGAGGCTTTCATTTTCTGGACTTCACGTGGCTTGGGTGAAACGCGGTTTCACCCCCCGCCTTCATAAAATCCACCCGCCAACATTCCCTCCATTTTTTTTTCTGGGCAGCTTTGGAAAATGTCAAAGGAGAACAGAGCCTAAGATTCAGATTTCCAGCGGCCAACACAACCAAAAAAAAAAAACTCTGCTTAATTGGTGAAACAGACATTTCAGAACCATAGTTTCCACCTCTAATAAACGAGAGCCTTTGCTGCTTTGAAAAGGTGGTATTATCAGTGCTTTTGTACCCATTGCAAGTGACGTATTCACTACCGTATCGCTGCAAAATCCCCTTAAATTTTCTCAACTGCTCGCGAAACTTCACTTTGACGACAAGCCTTTGCTGACCATCAAGAGAGGGAGGATTATGGGCCTGTTCTTCTCTTGGTCTTGAGAATTGTATTGAAAATATGTTAAATATGTTTGTGATAAATTCGTTTTCAAACCAGTTCAAGAAAATAATGTTTTCAAAACAGTTTGCAGAATATGTTTTAAAATTTGTTTGGAAATATATTTTGTAATATTTTTGTTAGAATGTGTTTTCAAATGTTGTTTAGTAATATGTTTGAAATACATTTTAAAAAAAAATTCTTAAAAAACATTGGGCAATACCGTCGCCCGCCGAACAATGTTTTAAGATAAACATGTTTTGGTTTTGTTTTGGGTTTCCAAATCCAAAACAATTCTCAAATCCATTGTGGCCAGTTCTTTTGGTTTTGATTTCTAACAGTAAATTTAATACATTATAATCATTTTTCATCATTTCTAATACAATTTTTTACTATTTAACTATATTTTTTTACATTTTTAATATATTTTTTACATTATAAAACTATTTTCAAAAATAGTTTTCAAAACAATTAAAAAGAGCATGACAATTCTTGCCATGCCAACTTTATAAATATTGCCAATATTGAGTCAATTAATGATGTATTTTATAAAATGTTTTACTAGACTTCAGTTTAAACATACAAAATTACACATAACACATGTTCTCTTTGTTTTGGTTTTGGTTTTGTTTTTGATTTTTACAGTAAATTTAATTTATTATAATCATTTTCAATACAACTTTTTACTATTTAACTATACATTTTTACATTTTCAATATACTTTTTACACTAAAAAAATTATTTTTCAACAATATGTTTTCAAAACATAACTTGAAACCATGTAAAAGAACAAGCCCAAATACATATGTCAGTTATAGTATTTCAGGTGACTAATTTTACTTGTTTGCCTTTATCCTAGTGAGTAGTTTCTTAAGTTTAAGATTTCACTTTTCTAATTACAGACCAACATTATGGGGCTAACGTGGAAAATGTAACACTATTAATTCTGTAAAATTAAAGAGTTAATTCAAGCATAAATGAATGCACGTGCACTAAGACCCATTTTTTTTTTCAGGGGCAAAAAAAAATAATGATGGTAACCTCAATATCTACTAGTTGGCGGGCAGACCGCATGTTGTGCGGTGCCCCGGACTGTATTAGAATAAAAATTAATGAAATACTAATGGAATTTGCTTTAGCCATCACCTCCAAATTGTTTGCTTAAGCAGTGACAACAAGAAAATTGCTAAACTATAAGAGTTTTTGTTTTCCAATTCAATCAATGCCAATTTTAATTTTGGAAAACAAAGTAACTTCACAATTCTAAATACAGTTGGAGCAAAATTGCAAAAATAACAGCAATACAATTGCCAAAGTAAAAATAGAACAGTAATGCAAAATATGCTATTGGTGCCTAAATGGGCCTGTCTTCCAATTTGACTTCCCTTTCCACAGCAGGATCATCACTGATATTCAAAAACATGCTAACACCTAAGAGTAAATCTGCACAATGTGCCTTGAATATGCAACTCCTATTTTTAGAGAAAAGGATAAAAACATATATCAGCACATCACATCTCTTGATTTCTATGAGACATCAACCATATTCTTACCAAATAAAGATCCATCAGGGCTCCAAATCACACGGTTAACTGAAACATGGGGATCTTTTACCAAGACAGCCTGTAATAAAATGCACAAGGTTTCAGACACTTCAATGGATAAGTCATTTTGCAGACATATAAGCTTTATTGAGGTGTGCAAAATGGTGCAGAATATTTGCCTACAGTGAATTAATAAAAATTTAGGTGCTCAACATCTGAATTATAAGATTGATGATAGTCTTCTACCTTTGGTTAATCAGCATTCGCAACCTTGAGCTCTTTAGGCTAGGGAATTCCAACTTATCACGAAACAAGAGATTTGCTTCAATAAGCTTTTTGAGTTCAACCAGCATAATTGCTCATGCTGATTTAGTCTCTCCAAATTTGGAAAGCTGCTCATTCTCTCTACAAAACAAAACCGGTATGAAAAGGCCATTCCAGAATTGCACGAAATACATCAGCAAAGGTTATGATTAGTATCTAAAATTCTCCAGGGTCAGCAACTGCGTTATCTCCTTAAAAAATTCTTCATTGAAGGGAAAAAAAGAAAAAACACTTTAAGATCCTTCACAAGAATTTCAACAGCCTTAGCCCGATCATGCCTGTAGACATAAACAAGTCAGTCCATACATGAAACTACGCTCAATTCATTTGACCATACAACCAAAATACAGAGACTTACTTATCCAATGCCTCAAGATATTTCTGCACAGCAATGCCAAAAACAACAAAGAAAACGTCAAATGAAAAATATGTAATGCAAAGCCAGTATAGAAAGGAATAATGTCTGATAAGAAACATAAGAGGAAAGCATATCTGCAGACCAATCAAGTTAAGGGGAAACATTTGTAAGATTTGCAAACCTGAATCAGATAATGCTACGATTGGCACAAGAATAAAATAGTCATAAACCATCCAAGTTACGTTAAACCTCCAAGTCATCTGAGGTTATTACAGGGAATGCCGCGTGAGAAAGTCATTCTACAATCTAGCTCCCATCAATCTGAAATTAAAAAGTTAGAGATATTCTATAATTTCCGATCAAAATGTTTTACCTAATTTTGGTCTGACCCAAATATTCACAAGAAAGTTACATTCACCGAAAAGATATTAACATCACCCAAATAGCAACACAGGGCAAACACTTGGATCTCCGCAATCAGTATGAATGCCTTCATCTCTTGAACTCGACTGACCGAACAACCAGGTTTACATTGAATTTTTGTTTATTAAGTATCTAGAATTAGAGATTTACATGGTTTTACTCTCATTATGTGTTCTTGCATAAACATAATCCGCCATCTCCCATCACTGCCGAAACTCGAATTTCCGCTATTCCATACTTTCACTGTTTCTCCACCTCGAATCCCTGGCCGGCTGCCGTTGCTGGCAGCTCTTTTTATACTCCATACACACAGAAACCGTATGCACCAAGCATTGCAAAGCGAATCCAATCATTGAAAGCCTGAAAGGCACAAACAAAGTGTTGATTCTGGGTCAAAATCAACACCGAAACCCACACAATCATGAACTCCACTTTGCAAATTAGGTGAAGGACCATAATAGGCTTGGAGTTAGGCCAATCGCCCTGTCGATCCTCAATTTTCTCCGGCACAGATTCTCTTACTGTCATGGAAGGGTCCCGCATTATCCGCCGGCTGCTCGCCCTCCGCAGGAACCGAGCCACGCATTCCACCAATCAGCGGCAACGAGTACATCTGCGTCAAATCGAAAGTCTTAGTTCACGGGCTGTAATCCTTCTCAGCCAAAAGAAGAAGAAGGCAACTAGCGAGATTTAGAATGCTTCTCGATGGGCTCTGAGGAACCGTTGTTTGGCCGGAGTTTCAGTGAGAGTGGAGGCTGGAAAGAGTATTCCGTGTAAAGCTTGGCCGCGCTGGGCGTGGAATGCCTGGGGCTGCGTGAGAAACAAAGATCGAAGACGCGTTCCGCTGATTTCTTTTTCCCTGTTGCAAGATGTCAAATGACAAATTTACCCCGTAAATGACAACTTTGCCCAAGAAAAGAAATATCGAAATCACAGCTTTGCCGCCCCCCCCCCCAAAAAAAACACACAGTGGCAGACACATGAACTAGTTCATGTGGTAGTTCCGTCCACCTCATTCATGCTTTATACTCCTTCTATTCTATTCAAAGAGTCCACTTTCAAAAAAAAATTTTGTCTTATTTAAAGAGTCCATTTTAAATTTTTTTACATTACATACCCTTATTAATATTACAATGTGTGGTTCACAATTAACCCTTACTTCTAAAGTAAGAATATAAGTGGAGAATATGGTGGTAAATTACTTATTTTAGGTGTTGTACCTCATAACCCATAATAAATTGTACGCATTTCAAAGTGAACTCTTTGAGTGGGACGGAGGGAGTATATATTAGAGCATCTCCAGCAGCGGAGTTTTCCGCTGCTGGAGAGTTGAATTTTTGGAAGCCCACCTCCGCCTCTGCGTTTTACGCAGAGGCATGAATAGTGGACCTCGGGGAGCCGAGGTCCACTATTCACAACTGGACTTATTTTTTTTTAATTTATTATTATTTTTTTTATTTATAGTTTAATCCCCAAATTTACTTTTATCTATTATTTGAACCCATTGATTAATTAAAAAACAAACTTTGCTGTTATTATAAATTTAAGAGTTTAATTTATTTACTTGTTATTTTATATGTGATTAAAATATAAATAATTATAGTCAACTCTACTTAATTATAAAGAAAATTTTAAAATTTTGCATAATATAATTATGAAAAACGCACTTTAAAAGTTTTTAAATTAAAAATATAGTAATTCAAGCATTCATATTTATAAAATTACCCTATATTAAAAAATACATAATATGAAAAGACATTACATAAAATATAAAATAAAAAGACATTACATAAAAGTAAAGAAGATTAAAATACAAATTAATTAAAAAGACACATAGACACACAACAATAACGTGTAATAGTTCTTAACATAATCAATAATCTGGTATGTCGCTCCCGGATCCACTTAAATTGCCGAAAGTACCCGCGAGATTTTCATTTTCGGAATGTGGATGTGGGGTAAAATTTTGCTGCGATATTCTTGCCATAATTTGTGTCTGTTGAAGCTGAACATACGCATTATAATTGGGGTCGGTAATATTTTGCAAATTTATTGCCATTATTGCATCCTCCCGTGTTTGTTTTTTAAAATCCAAATAAATTTGACGTTGCTCTTCCTTCTTTGCTTTCTTTGATGCCATCAGTTCAATGAGAGGTTGATTTGCCCCCTTGACTTCATCACGGATAGATAAAGATTGGCCACCGGTTCGTCTCTTTTCCTTTGCTTTTTTATTTCCCATTGGACGTTTAGACGCTGAACCTTCAGAACTATCACCTAAACTTATGGAAAAAGAATCCAAACCAGGAGTTGTTGACAATGGAGACTCAGGAGAAGGATTATCAGTGTCTGACGATATATCATTCATTTGATTCATACGAGATTTCCTTGATGTACCCCCGAAATCATTTTGAAATTTCTCGAAATCTTTCAAAATATCCCACACGTGGTCGAATTTGAAACCAGAGTGGTATTTTTTGTCTTGTTTCAGTAAAATCTTTGCTTTTTTCATCTGCAAAAAAGTTAAATATCAGTATGTACGAATTAGTTGAACATAAAGATTTTCGAAAAACATAAAATAAAATACAATGTACTTACAATATCTTCATCAGAAGCACCGCTAGGATTCATATTTTCCACATTACGGAGACAAGCTTTCAATTTTCGAACAGCAGTAGAAATCTTCCCCATGCGAGATTGGGACGATCTATGAGTACGAGGTTCCATTTTATCCACAAGATGGCAGTTGTATTTTGCTGCCACACGAAACCAAAAATTATCAGTTGGTTGGTTTCGTCCTATGATAGGATCTTGTGATATTTCCATGTATGCTTTGCACAATATCACATCTTCTTCTGGACTATAGAATGTAGACATTTTCTCTCACAAAAAGTTTAGTGTTTGAAGGTAAAATGTAAAACTGATTGTCTTCCATTCATTCAAGCTCGATTTTTTATAGATGAGAGTTCATCACTAGTCTTGTGTAAATTTGTCCACGCATGCATGGGTGGTCAATTTTCCGTCATTGAGTTGTCTTGTCTACACATGCAAGGGTGACCAATTTTCCGTCATTGAGTAGTCTTGTCTACACATGCAAGGGTGGCCAATTTTCAGTCATTGAGTAGTCTTGTCTTCACATGCATGGGTGGTCAATTTTCCGTCATTGAGTAGTCTTGTCTACACATGCACAATATGATAATCGAGGATGAACGTAATCTTTCTGCACCAATTGTCCAACCGATAAGCACAGGTCATCTCCCAAATGAAGGTGAAACTAGCCAAGATGAAAATGCCCGATTTCAAAGTTATCTTGCTCGATATAGACGAATTCGAGATAGAAATACTCACTTTGAGCTTCGCGACGCACTTATAGAGTACTTGTGGGAGCGTCATTCGAATGCTGTAGACGACTCGGATTAGTAATATTAGTTTAGTAATTTAAATTTTATTTTCTAAATAATTATGTAAGTTTTTTTAGTATTATTAAATTTCGTGTGTCGGGACTATTTTTAATTTAGTTTGCATTGCATCATTTTTCATTGTCATATTCATATAATGATCGTTTAATTTTAACTAAATGAATTTATCATATTGGATGAAATTGCAAAATAAACTAATTAGTTGGGGTTTTTGTATAAATAACTTAAATAGTACAAAAGTAATTAAATTGAATTTAAAATTATGTGTATGGAGGAATCAAAAAAGAATATTCTTAAAAAACTGGAAGGTAGAGTTTTCTGTTGGGGCAAATTTACTGTAGAAACTGGAACTGAGAGGTGGAGGTGGCTGGAATAGTGAAAACTGCTGGAGATGCCCTTAGGCTGGGTTGCTGCACTTTGTTCAGTTTGGTGTTAATACCACCTAGCCCAGTCCAAGATTAAATTTTTTTAAAATTATAATTAGTTATTACATTAAATGAGTGTAAAAATAAAATGAAATTGTTATTTGCAAGAAAAGTCTATAATACCCTTGGGTCTTAAAAAAAAAAATTCTTGTTCACACTATAAAACATTCTTTCTTCTCAGTGCAATCCTCTCCCACCCACCTGTTACAGTTTCCCATTTACACTCATTCATTTTTCACTCACTCGTGTATCTAAATATGGCTGATAGTTACGAGGACGATTTATATTACACGGTAAGTAAACAATCTATACATTTTTTTTCGTAAAGTTTGTTTGTTAACAAAAAAAAAAAAACTTGTCGGCCGCCCATTGCCAAAAATATCTTACAAAAAACCCTGTCAGGGATCGAGATTTTGGAAGATCCCATTCGTGATGCTATCTATGTATTGTATATGTACCTCGGTAATGTTAAAATTAATTACATATGAAACAAAAAAATAAGAAACTTATATTGGGAACGTAAAATTAATAATGAATGGCAACTTCGGTTGTGTACGTAATAACAAATTTCATTAAACATGAAAACAATGGCATTACAGAACATCTAATACTAACACTCAACATCTAATACAAAAAGATGGGCAAGAATATTTAAACATTAAACTCTAAACCCTAAAATTTAGCTCGAACAATTAAATTTTGGAAAAATCTTGTCTCCAAGGGGCGAGATTGTGACAAAATTTTGCCATGCATGGTGGGAGGGAGATTTGTGGGCGGGATTTTGGAAGATTTTTTTGGCAATGGGCGGCCAGACAGGGTTTTTTTTTTTTTTTTTTGTTAACAAACAAACAAACTTTACGTAAAAAAAAATGTATAAATTGTTTACTTACCGTGTAATATGAATCGTCCTTGTGACTATCGGCCATATTTAGATACACGTGTGAGTGAAAAATGAATGAGTGTAAATAGATAGCGTGTAAATAAAAAAACTGTAACAGGTTGATGAGAGAGAATTGCACTGAGAAGAAAGAATGCTTTATAATGTGAACAAGATTTTATTTTATTTTATTTTATTTTTTATACCTAAGAGGCAAAATAGACTATTTATAGGAGTTTGAATTCTTATAAATAATAAATTTGTTCCTACAAATAGTATGCACCAAATAAAATGGTTAATCAGGTTTAAATAATCACATGGTAAGGTCTTCCAATCCTGCAAGTACTAAAACAAACCAAATAATCCTATTTTTCTGCTCTTCCAAAAACTAAACAAACTTAATAATAATTTGATATTAAGCATTGGAATTTGATAAGCTGCTGTTGCTTTTATGCTATGGGATCAAACAGAATAAAGGAAGCAAAAAAAAGTATACATGTTTCATTGAACTAGATAGATTCGGGAAATAGAAATCAATATTAAAAAGCACCACTGAATCCTACCTAGATTTAATTCTGTCATCCACACTGAAAGGAAATTGTGAATGAAAGGGATGAATTACAACCATATGAAAGCATGTATACCGTTATCAAATATTTCATGGACACGCTCCATTTTCTCTAACCACAAGGTAATGATATTGGATCAGAGACCCAGTAAGTAACAGTAATGATATTGGCTTGCCATTCATTTGTTAAGAGTTTTCTCCCATCCACCTATTTTCTTACTTCAATTCTAGCTCTGCATGACTTCAGTTGAGGCAAAATACTGTATGGCAAAGGCACCAGAACAGAAGCTATTTCAACGCCAACCTGCTGTGGTTATAAAAATAAAAATGAAAATTTCATTCATCGCATTGCCTACTGATTATCTTAAACAAATTGAAGAACACAGTAAGTCTGTTTTTAGATACAGTAGAAATTAGGATAGCAGTAGAAATAGCAAAGCCAAGATGGATACTTAAATATGCTATTCAAAGGAAAATGCTTCACCTAACTTACCTAAACAATGGTGATTCCAATTCTCATGAAATTAACTACCAATCACTGTGAGTGACCAAATCCACTCCCCCTGCAAATATCATAGGAAAAATCAAAAACTCAAGAATGACAAATACTGCATGGAAAAACTCAAAGCACCACAAATATAAAAAATTAAAATTAAAACCCAAAAATAAAAATCAACAGCTCCCAACGCATTGATCTCCAGTGTATTAACTTTAAAGTAAACAAACTGGTCTCAAGTGGAAATATAACTATTTCTGAGGATTTCAAGTGTGCATTACCTCTCTAACATTTCTTCCTTTGCCAAAATATAAGTTTAAGCCTCAGACCATCTAAATTCAACATGGAATCCAAGTCTGACATTTACAAATATATGCATGGTGTCTGGCCTGCTTATGTGCAAAAGTAAACATTCCATTTGAAAATATAGTGCCTCATGTACATCACAAAAAGCAAAGAAAGGTAAGTCTTCTTTCAAAGCCATTTCAAAGTACTTCACAAGTTCATTGAGCATTAGAAAACCAGTGTATGGATTACCATGGTAAAACTCAAGTACCAAATCATTTCTAAGGTGTGGAGAGGCGCCATACACATCAGCTTACATGTAAACTTCAGAACCAAGGGTGACCATTGTCCAGAGACTGGTAACATTATATTTCTTCAGTTTATATTCCTTTTCAGATTGGAACTATACTTGATACTTGTTGTAGTTAAGTGAAAATAACCAAGAAAACATGTAACGTCAGGTTCAAATAGACGCCAGAAGGACAATTGGGAATGTAGCATGCAAAGGTTGATGAAGAGAGAAAGTGATATAATATCTTATGTTGTCCAAAAACCTTGTCCCTGCATATAGAAACACAAGTACATCAGAATCTATTTTGATAGGAAATGAGCACTTTCTGCTATATATCAACTTACTCCTCAGTGTAACCATCAGTTATAAGGTTTCAGGCAACAGAATTACTAACAAGAAGCGCAAGAAGAACCTAAAATACAGATACTTTATAGTATTAAAGTAGCAGCGGAAGAACAACTAAATAATTTCATATATCTGCAGAATGGATATGAAACTCACAATTTCTAGGCACCACTGACTCCCATAACAGCAATAGCTTTGCCTATTAGCAGTCTGCACAGGAAATCGGCTGAAATTAACTACAGTCAAATGAAATTTAGCATTCAGATAAACAGTTCACCATCAATTTCATGGTTGTATATATGTAAGAGCAGAAAGCTATGTTCATAGTTGAAAGTGAGAAAACAAAAGTTATAAAAAGCCTGCAAGGGAGTCCATCTTGATGATAGCTAGTTAAGGAAACATTTGGCACATTAAATGTTTAAAACTTGAATACAAATTCATATAAAATAGAACCTCAAAAAAATTCATATAAAATAGTCTAAATAGATAAGAAACTTTCTTTTACTCTACCTATTTAATCAAGTTGTGAAAGAAATTGCAAGAGCTCCAACAAACTCCATTGCAATATCATTGGCACACCAACTCATCAATTCAAGAAAAGATCTTTAATTTTTATCTTTCCATGCGTCTAGGTATCCACTGAACCCGTAGAGGTTTAAAACATCTGAGGAAAACACAAATTTAAATTTTGATCAGCTTTACCACAGATAAAACGAAATCCTCCAGCGATTCTCACTTCATAAATTGTCTCTAAAAGCAACAAATAAGATTCAAAATTTCAAACATATTCAAACAGTGACCTGCACTGTCGTCATATACAAGATTGAAATATCCGAATGTCAGGGACTCAAGCCCCACACTATTCTTGTCTAAACCAACAAACATGTAGTAAAATTTCTCAGTTACATTAAATGAGCTTAAAATCCAAACTTAAAACCAGTTTATAACACATTGCTCTCCTGAAGATGGTAAAAGCCAAAGAATCAAACACGGAGGAACTCGTTCATTCTAAAAATCTATAGAACGCAGATCCCTTTACAGATTTTATGAAGAACCCTCAATTCAGAGCAGCAAAAGTGCACATACCACCTAATTGAGAGCTCTCTTACTGTAGGACACTTATTCAACGCTTAGATCCGGCTCTACCCAAACTTTTCTGGTTCGCCCCAACATTCTCTAGATGTTCGATTCTTGGTAAGCAATCTTCTTCCCCTCCTTACCCTTGGCGCAATTAACTTCATTCTATTCCGGCTTCTCTAAAAGCTCCTCAACTACGGGTACAACTATTTTAACTGGGGAGGGGGTTAACTAAGATCTTCTCCGCAACAAGAGCAGAGATGTTTGTTGAATATTTACCTTAAACTGGTTGTTTGCATGGCCAGGCTTTAAAAAAAGAAGCAAAATGTGGACATCCATTAATGCACTCCCTTCCAGGCTGTTCTATTAGATCATTCAAGTATTCGTAGAAGAATCCAACAAAGTAGCCGGAGGGTTGAAAACAATTAGAAGAAGATTTAAGTTGGATTTGGGAATGGAAATATCGCCATTTTCAGCAAATTCTCCAACTGAATGCTCTAGAATTATTCCCCTTTCTTGTTTAACAAACCATGATCATAATTTTCACCTAAGTTTAATTACCAATATTGGTGACATTGCATTCTCATCTACTTACTGTACGTGGCTATTGCTTGAACGGGTATTTTTTCTTGTCTTTAGTCGTCAGCATCCCATCTTTAAAATTAGGCATTTTCAGATTTCAGAACCAGTTATAAGATACTCCCTTTTGAATCCCCTTCTATTTCTCCTAGAAACAAAATTGAAGAACAATCTTAGCAGCAGAACAAAGGTTATCCTCCTTCATGGAGTTGGGACCAGCCATGCTAAGAAAATCCAAAATGGGGGAAAAAACCAAGTGTTGCGGCAGAAACTTATTCCAAGGTTACTAAGGCTTTACATGATGACAGTTGGAAGTGGTTTGAGACATTTAGTTCGTAGAGAAAAACTAAAACTAACAGGGAATCGTACACCTAGTGAATATTACTGTATCAAAGTAGAGGCAAAGCTAGACATGAGGTAGGAATTTTGACTATATCACTGACAAGACAGTTTTGTCATTTAAAATATGTCAGCAATTCAAAAACAATATAAATGATCCAATAGATTGTATTGCAACCATTAAAAA
Organism: Leptodermis oblonga; assembly: GCA_016801395.1. NCBI lineage: Eukaryota > Viridiplantae > Streptophyta > Magnoliopsida > Gentianales > Rubiaceae > Leptodermis > Leptodermis oblonga. The sequence goes on from CM028760.1 coordinate 21,972,920, forward strand.
AATAAAATAAAAAATTGGGGAAAAAAAAATTAAAAATACAGCACAGAACAAATCAAATCTTGACTTGCACAGCATGCGTGTAAAGTTTTAACAATAGTGGAGTTTGATATAAGCTGTCCAAAGACAAGAAAAGCAAGTGACAGATATTCCTATTTCTTCTTCCATTATCCACAAATAATCACCAATTATGGATTCTCCTCCTTCTTCACAACATAGCTGAAGGGATAGTCTTTGGAGTGTTTGGACTGGGGTTTTGAGTTTAAGCTTTTCAGTTCAGTGACAGGTAAAGCAAACCATGACAAAAAAAGGCTTTCATATAATTGATAAATTTTATGGCAAACACATTCAAAACAGAAAGTGACTTGGCAGCTCCGAAATGACACAAAACTAACAGCAGAAAAGCAGCCCAAGTTCGAAATTTTCTTCAGGTTAATTATCTTGGCCCCCAAGCTGAATTTTAAAATACTTAGACATATAATCAAACACTTAGAATGCAATATTTCACAAACATCTCTGAAAGAGTGAGGTACGGAATGAAACAAAACAACATGAATTTCAACATAGCAGTAACAAAAAACCACGTAAACCCATAATAGGAGAAGAACAATAGAAAATAAAACCAACAATGCACTAACCTAGAGGGAATGAAAGTTTTAAAGGCAAAGCAGAGCCTACAGTAGTACAATCGTTAAAAATTAGAAAGAAAATTGAAATCCCTGGCCGGAAAAATATAAAACAGAATGTCAGTAACATGGAACAAAGCAACGGTCTAATACTAAAGTTGATACTTACCGAAAAGATGGAATCGGAGATGGAAGACTTCACAAAGAAGAGAGTAAAGCAGTAAGAAGAGTGAATTCGACGCGGAAGAGAAAAAAGAAGCTCGCGAAATTGAGAAAAACCTTTGATCGGTGTTTTGGTGGAACGAGCAAACCAGGACACGTGTTATCTATTTCACCGTCAACCCCCTACAAACTAATTCATTTGAACACATCCACCCTTTCTTATATGGAAAATCGCAGTTTTGGTTTCTCAATTATACCCTCGTTACACTTTCAGTCGCTCAATTATTGAAATTCGCACTTTGAGTCTCCTAACTATCACTCTTTCGCCGATTTGGTCCCTCTTACCGACAACCTATCAGGTTACCGGTCATTTGGGGTCAAAATAAAAAATATATAAAATATTTGGGGTCAAATCATAATAACTCAAAACTTTTTTAGTGTCTTTTTTAGTGCCAAATGATACCCACTGCTAGCCCGTGCCTTTGTTTTTTGTTTGAAGAAAAATTTCACTTTAGTTTCTTTTTTAAAAATGTTTTGAATTATTATGATTTGGCCCAAATATTTTATGAATTTTTCAAAAGGGCAATTACCGTTGACTTTTTTAGTCAACGGTAGCTTGCCGGTAAGAGGGACCAAACTAGCGAAAGAGTGATAGTTAGGGGACTGAAAGTGCGAGTTTCAATAATTGAGGGACTGAAAGTGTAACGAGAGTATAATTGAAGGACCGAAATTGTGATTTTCCCCTTTCTTATATGTAGATAGGATATGAATATTGAAAGAGATAAGAAATTAAATCCCTTAGAATGCTTTTTTTTAATTTTATTTGATTTTTAACAATAACTTTAATATATTATATAATTATTTTTCATTATTTTCAATACAATTTTTACTATTCAGCTATATATTTTTATATTTATAATACATTTTTTGCACTAAAAAATTATTTTCCAAAACATGTCTTCAAAACCAGTTTTAAAACATCACAAATAACAATCTTCTCCATTTAAATACACCAGTGAAGCATATGAAAAAACAAAGAATTATTAATTTCAAATTAAAAGAGAAATTGGAGGAATTAAACAGAAACTATTGAAAACTACATGATAACTTAAATCTAAACGTGAATGTGTCTTTTGACAAAATACAATGGTGAGATATTATCGATGTAGTATTTAATTAATCTCACGTGAAACTCGAGAAGCTAAAATTAGATTTGTTGCTCGATCAAACTTCAGAGCCAACACAGTTGCTGTCAGCAGACAAACAGCGAAATTCCGTATATCACAGACAATAATCTTATTCAGTAAAGAGGGACTGATGGATCAGCCTTGACTGCATAATCGTGTATTCCTCCGGACACATTGAAAACTTTTCTAAATCCCTGCTCAGAAGAAAGAGAATTGAAAAGGTTCAGACATCGGGAAAAAAAAATTACCTTCTCTGTCTCATTAAAAGAGTTAAGTAGTACAACTGTTCGATGATACCAAATCTCTGAAGATATGCATGCAGATGTAATCATAGCTATATTTGGTGCAAGATGTTCTAACACAAGACAAATACATGCACAGACTCATCCAGCTATTTCGTTCAATGAATACAAGCATCCAGGCATAAGATACAACCAGTTTAAGGGGAGATATACATAAATCCATAGTTAAACTAGATCCTTTAAAGAATATACTGATGGAAGAACTTGTTTGAAGCTATCACAGAGCTAGCATCAAGGCTAGGGCAGTAATTAGGGTGGATAAAATGAAAACACACAGCACTTCTATAACGGAGCACTTTTTTTAACTCTTTCATGTTAACGGGCTTTCCAGTAAACCATGTAAGTTGCATAGACAGTTGTTGACTACAGAAAAGAGCTTGAGACAACATGATCCTATCTCCGCTTATCTATTTCTATTGGCTACACATCTATTTTAATGGCTATTGGACAGGAAGATTGTGCAGTAATTTGATTATCATCCAGTTTGCCAGGCTTAATTTTCAGCTCTAAGATCCGGGATTCGTTAATAATGGTTTTTTCAGCATTGCAGCAGCCACTCCAAACTCTTTGAGGTTTCTGAAGGAAACTTTGGGTGTATTTGAAACTTTATGTGGTAGGAAGCAAGCCTCCCAAAATGTGAAGTTTTCTTTATCAATTGAACGAAGGATTACAGCAACAAGAATTACAAGCCTTTTTTGAACTGATTGCAGGGAAGATACAAGACTTGACAAACAGAGTATTGAGCCATTGTGGATTCATCCCAAGGAAATCTACAAAAGGATTGGCCTGACTGGCTTTTTGATGGGCTGGTAAGCTTAAAGATCACTATTTTGTTATGGTTCTTTGGAACAAATGCTTGATGTTGATGCAGTTTTATGTTGTAAGAGATACTTCGGTGAGGTGGGCGAATGGTGTCCAATACATAACAAGATTTTTTCTGGAGTTTGAAGGTTCGAGATGGCAGCTCTTTTGTATGGAGGAAGATCACTGGTTGGGGGCTTTAGTATAACCTTTTACAACGCTTAGTGATGGTTTGGGTACAAATTTCTGGTTCAATAACAGGCATTCTAATAGTCTTTTTGTACCTCAAGTTTTCTGAGATTTTACTCAAGATAACATCAGTACAGGGCCTTATACAATGGAAGATATACAAAACTGAATTAATCTTTGAGGAACTATTTCTCTTCTCGTACTCTATCTCCTCCTATGGGAAATTATCCGTTGCAAACATAATGATTCAATAAGTTTTAGAAAAGAACTGGTCAAAACCAATACAAAAAGTAAAAAATCCCAGAAAGAAAGATAAATAAATTGTGCAAGAAAAGAGAGAATGCCAAACTCATAATACCAGCCCATGGTTTGGGCATACAAACCTAGACCATGGTTCATTAGAATTAAAAGGTCAAACAAGATTTACTTCAACCTCAAAACCATGAAAATTATAAAAAATGAAAAGAATAATGACAAGTTAGCCATTTTCAGTTCAGTTTGTGTGAAGGAGGTTGTGAAGTAAGGGAATTCCTAACCTTCAATGCATTGATATTAGAAAAAGTACAGCTGATCCAAATGGATGACACTGGTTTAAATAAATTCTAATTTAAGAATTCTCCCACCATGAATCAAACTACTTAAATTCTAACTGACCACCCAAATCTATTAATTTCTAATTTGTTAAAACAATTTTTTAAGTTAGGGTTACTTTGATTTCATGTAATCATCCTTTAAGGTCAAAGAACATGAGTATTTCGAAATTACAGGTTCCTCGTTGAAAATTTTGAAACTAAGGGTTCAGTAGACTGCAACTCACTGCCATTAAAGACATTTTCCTATCAACCTCTTATGGGATATGGTAAACTCTGTAGGGATCTATGAAGATGTCTAAACAAATAAAACTCAATCTTGCTATAGATTTCAATATATATAACTTTTAAGTAAGCCAATCAAGTTAAGTCTAATTCAGTTCGAAATAATGAAAAACCTAAGAACTTCACTCCCTAGAATATATGAAGAAAATAAGGGAAAACTGTACCTGCGTTTGCAACCACCTGGCAACTTGTAAAGACCGCATCCCATGGTGACACTGCATTGTGAACCACCAATAACAAAAGTTTTTAGAAGAGACTGATGCATTAAACATTAAACAAACAGAAGAAAACAACAGCAATGCAAAGATATGGACACATTTGATTTGAGGATACGAAAGTGAATAAATATGGCAGGTGGGTTATGCATGCAACATATTCAGGCTGGACGAAACATACTTGAAATAGAACACTAGAACCAGCTAAGACATGTCAACAATCTATGATACTTCAAAATATAAAACTGTAGATAGCCTAGCTTGAAAAATTACGAGATAATATTTGGCAACAAAAAGACTCAGAGATGGACGTCAAACACTATCCTGCATTATAGCCCCCAACTTTGATATTCTTACCTTCCAATTACAAGAAAGGGGAGGGGGGGGGGGGGGGGGGGGGGTTCAAACAGAGGGAGGGTATCAAACAGGGATTTAATTTTAGCGCCTTAGTTACAAAGATGCTTGTATTTAGTGAGCAAAAAGAAAAGATAACTGACAGACAAAAATAGACAAAGCAGAGTAAATAATTATACATAAAAGAAAAACAAATTCATTTCCACATCAGGACGTATGTATCCTTTTGGGGATCAAACATCTTCGAAATTTTAGGTCCCCAATCTCCAAATTCATGAAGTGGAAGAACCTTAAAGCCACGTAGAGAAGCTTTTTCCCTATAGAAAGGAAATTAATAATCTAGTCAGCATCTTTTCCAAAGACATGAACAATACCATAAGAATGTTCATTATTTCTAGTGATATATTGAGGGAAGGGGATGGTAAACTTTAGCTAAGTAGCTGCGGCAAAATTCAACTGATCTCACGAGGCATGCTTTGAGGTTTGTGATAAAATGAGAGCTATGGTTGAAAAAGCAGAATATTGTCACAAAGCAATGAATCATTTCAGAAATTGAACTCCAAATGTTAAGTCCTATCAATCATTATGAGAGTACCATTAACACCTACCAACAATATGAACAAATTCTTTCTAAACAAGTTCCATCACATCCTTGGGATAAGTAGTCCTCAAATCATAAAACAGAATTATAGTTCCACAAAAATGTGACTTGCACTAGTTATATAGAACTCAAATTATGATATTAAAAAACCTTTTCCACAAAAGATTGTTAGCTGAATTAAAATTGGAAAAAAATAATTAAGGATTAAAAGATCATTTTGTATGCCACTAAAACTCAACCACAAATGGGTTGTTAGACGGCCAACATGATCTAACAGATTACTAGTTCGAACTAAAATGATATCAATACTAACCAGAGGATATTTTTTATGTTATTGGAAACGAACCAATTTTGTAGGTAGAATACATCAAAGCAACTGCACACAGATTGTCAATAAGGCATTTGTCAGTTCACTAGATTTGTGCAAGACTCATACTGGAAATTGTTTGTTTGATTGCGAAAATAATTTTAGGAGTACAAGTTCAAACCAAAATAATTTCAACCAGAGGACAGTTTAATGTTATTGACTCAGGAACCAATTAGTTGGGTGGAATACATCAAAGAAATTGCACACACCTTTTCAATAAGGCATGTGACAGTTGGCTAGATTTCTGTAAGACTGTCACTATAATAAATTTCCAAAATGCTAGTTAGATTAGGAGAAAATAATTTTAAAAATCAAAGAGAATCATACACTTCATCTGGCTCTTGAACATCAATCAGCTGGGCTTCTTCAATGAAAGAGGGCTCTTGCATCCTTTTATGAAGTTCAATAGGCTGAATATCTTCAAGTAGTGATTCTTCCCTTTACAGATTAGAATGCGCATTGTGAGAACAAGTAACATTATGGTTATGAGGTAAGTGAGATTTTGGTAGCTTACCTCTCAGACAGAACTTGCAGGAGATGCCATCCAAATTTGGTTTTGCACTTTACAACCTTGTTCAATGGAGCACTGAATGCAGCCTCCTCAAATTCTGGCACCTAACAAGTTTAAGGATATAGATAAGTAACCCATATGGAAATAGATAAAACTACTATCTCTAAATGATAATGTAAGTTTTAAATGCTTTCTAATTAGAATGTGATTTTGTTGCATCCAAAGAACAACCAGTTCAGAATAACAAGTTCAAACCTTGCCCTTTAACGCACAACAGATTTAAACATTCAGCATTCTACCACCACTACATGCTCCCTAAGAGAACTATACTCAGATGAAGAAATTTCAACAGACAAATCTGGAGATCACTGCTATAAATTAAGTACTCCAGTGTAATTTAACTAAGGCCTTGTTCGTTGACATGTTTTCAAAAACATGTTTTTCGAGTTTTGAATTTTATAATAATATTTCATCATTCCCACTAGTAAATTTTTACTATTTCACTACACAATTTTATATTTCCAATATATTTTAACATTTAAAATTATTTCTATTTCAAAACGAACAAGGCCTAATTTCCATTTCTTTATAGAAAGGCAAGAAAGCACAAATTTGCCTAGACATACAACTCATCCTTTAGCGATCTCTCAGGCGGAAGAAAATAACAAAATGCAAATGGGTTGGAGTTACAGATCCATGAGCTGATAAAAAAGGACCAAGGTACTACATCCAAGAATTAAAAAATAGTTTAGACTTAAAATTTAGCAAAGGTTTCCTACTAGAACCTTAACAGAATACTTAAATGTTAAGTATGCTGTCTTTGCAACATTATCTAAATTTTATCAACCCCACGCAGTGGGACAAAGGTTTAGTTGTTGTAACCTTAGTACCTTACTGTTCTGCATACTCAGCCTTCAGGAAAAAAGAAACAAACATTATAGTTTCAAGGCTATAAACAATATATGAAGAAGTCCCAAAACCGTCAATCAAGTTAGGGTAAATTACATCTACTCCCTGAGGTTTGGTTTATTACCAATCAACCCCTGTATTTTGTCATAAATACAGTTACTCCCTTAGAATATAAAACCTTAACATTTAGACCCCAACTGTTAGTCAATAATCACATTTGATTGGGGGTGAACAAATAAACCATCCAAATAAATGAAGCAATATTTGAATTGCCTGAAACGCATCTAAAAGAAACAACCAATTTTATTGGTACATTTTGGACGGGCAAACAACAACAACTAAGCCGTTGTTCAACTACGTAGAGTCGAGCTATATGGATCGTATCTCGCCATCATGTACGGTTGAGAAACAAGGATGCAAAAAATGTGCCTTTGGAATGTAAAAAGGTGCCTGTAAAAAGGGAAATGAGATCAAATTTGTGAAATGGATTGGTTGGGGTTGGGTTTGGTATTCATAGACACCCAAGCTTGGCTATTGTCCAATTCATGATAACTAGTTTTTATTTTTATTTTTTATTCCCTGAAGTTTGCATGTGCTTCCTGAATAAAAACAACTAAGTTTTTGTTCCACTATGCCGGGTCAGCTATAAGAATCATACTTTGCCATTGTGTACAGTCGAGACACATTGTTCCATTTATATGGAAATATAACATGTCAATTTTCATAGTATCTTTCCATTTTGTTTTAGGTCTTCCCCTTTCCCTTTTAATATTAGTTAACGCCTCTATGATTTCTACTTATCATACCGGGGCATCTAAGAGTATCCTACGCAAATGTCTAAATCATCTTAGGCGTGTTTCCTTCATTTCCTAATATATTGGGCTCTATTTTTTACAGGTCATACTGGGGTACCTAAGCACATGTTCAAACCATCTTAGCATGTTTATCTCATTTCCTCACCTATTAGAACTCTCTACTTTTTCTCCAACACATTCATTGCTTATGAGTGTCCACACATCCATCTCAACATTCTTATTTGTGCTACGTTTATTTTTATTCATGCTCATACTTAGTTGCCTACTCTCTGATCATAAAGCCTTGTTGGTATATGGCTGCTTTATAATAACTTACATAACCCTAACTAGTAAAAATTGGAAACTACAGAAAAACATGCAAACCGAAGTTGAATTATATAATATCCAGTCAATTGGACAGAAAATAGAGAAAATCCTCTCTGAATCTCCTTCTCATTAAAAAATCAAATGTCATCAACTCTAGTCTCCAGAAAGTTCAATTAATAGACTTATTTACTTCTTGTAAAAGATCAGGAACCTAACTCACAACAAAATTACTATCTGATCACACCAGAAACTAGCATATATGGATCATTACCTTAAACAAAAAGTTCTCATCAAGATAAAAGAACCATCTACCGACAACAAACTAAGCCTTTATACCCCTATGTGTCGACTATAAAAGAACCTTCTAAATTGTCAAAAAAAAATAAAGAAATAAACAAAGCCATCATTTTAATCTGCATCAAGGAAGTTACAGCAGAGTGGTGCTTATGCCTCCTTCAACACAATTTATATGGTCCTCTAGATTATAATTCCTACATAGCAATAGCATCTCCAATTTCAGGCGCTCTGCTTTGTAAAATATAATTGTTCTCGTCATCTAGTTCTCATACTTGCCGAATTCCTTCTCCGATCCTATATGAAGCTAAGGATATAATCAAGCATACATTTCTATCTCGTCCAACTTAATTGGATTTACAATTGAAGCCCTTGAAAATTGGATTTACATTTATATCTTGTCCAGCTTATAATCAAGTATATCTGGAATGGACTTAAGATCACAATCAGCATATTGTTTTCTTAGAGCCTTTATGAGTGCCTCTAGAGTTCTTTTGGCTTATTATTATAGTTGTCCTACATGCTTAACATGCCTCTGATAGTTCCATTATGATAACTGCAAGTAATATTTACAATATAGCAATATATCTTGCTTGAAATGAAGTTCTTCGTGGCAAAAGTATTTTCATTATTATCGTGTTATCATTTCATTTTGCACTCTTAAATATCCAGTTTACTTTCTTAGTGTGATAACTAAATGGTACCTGCTAAAATGCCCAATCCCACAATTAAAAATATTAATTTCAATAGAAGAGTCCACTTTCAAAATTTATTTATTTATTTTTCAATAGAATAGTACACTTTCAAAATTTTCACCTACCCTCACTAAAATAATAATGTGTGGTCAATAATTGACCCACACTTAAAAAATAAGGATATTAGTGGAATAAATTGTGAAAAAATAGCGATTTTAAGTGTTGTACCTTGAAATCCACAATAAGTTGTACATTTTTGAAACTACACTCTTCTAATGGAACTGAGGGAGTATTAAAATGTACTTTTAGGACTTGAAGCCCTCAAAACTGTCAGATGACAAATTAAGGATTGTGATCGGTGCAGCCTGTTAGTCAATGTTATTTGTATAAGTCTTAGCAAGAGTCAATTTGATCAAGTGTCTATAGAGGGTGTGTGCTAGAGGAGGTTATCTCAAAGTGTTGGCTGCAGCATGCTCAATGAGATTATGCCACTTCAATCAGTAACCAATGGCACAGCTAACACCTTTCATATTCTTTCTCCACTTAGGTTTCATTTACATAAGAATAATTAAAATCTCCTTCCATCATTGTATTGGCCCAAAAATTCTTGTCCCCCAAAGTTTGAACAATTTCCTTCAGAATTTAAAAGCTTATATCCATGAAGCTATGATCATATGCATCAAGCTTAAGGCATGTTTTTTGAACTAATTTTTAGAAATTTTCAATTCTCCATATTACCATTTCATGTTAGACTGCTTACTTCTCAAATTACAGAAGGCAACAGAAACAGCACGTTCATCTGTAATCATATCCAATTTTCTGATGAATCCATAAGCCCCCTCAATATATGAATCTCTCTTCTTCTTCAATCTAAAATTCACTTCTATGCAATATGTAACAGCCTTAAAAAGGAATTTGACTGTAGAACCTAAACAGCAAACCATAGTATCTCTATACAAGCACATCAATAAATAATATTCTTCAGAGGGTTACTTAGTACCTAACCATGGTAATTACTTATTTTCCAACTGCCAAAGATCCATAGTCAATCATTATCTTGTTTATATAGTGACATATATCATTGTCAAAATCTTGTAGATGTTCCTCAAGTCTATGATTTTGACAGTTTATCACAGACTGTAAAGCAATAGTAAAGCAATAAAATAGAATGTCTTCAAAAAAAGACACATATAAAAGAAATGCTAATTGTGTTGATCAATAAAAGTCCCACTCTGGTAAAGATACTTGCAAATAGAGATGTAGATAAACAGCATACCATTTAACCAGTCCTCACCCAGCCAAGCATTCCACCCTCTTCTTTTGATGGACAAAGTGAATATTGCACAGCCAAGTCACTCAGATCCTCCCCTGAATGCAAAACCGATTTTAACTATTGAAGAACTTAAGCATAAAGTAATGAATTCCCTAATCTGAATGAAACTATAAGATTCTTTTCCAGATTCAGACTACAACTTAAAAGGAGTTTTCATCCCCTATGGTGGTATCTTAGATAGAATTTATTTTAGATCTTTACTGAAAGGATAATTTGATGATCATGTAAAACTACACAAATAATCCAAAACTACCTTCCAAAACTCTTCTTTGTAGCTCCAACAGAAGCTTAACATCATCTTCTTTCACCAACAGATGCTGAACTAATATCTCCGTACCAGTACGACAGCCAGTCCCATTTCAGCATCACCGGTCCCAGTAGAATATGAGGCTGAAAATCCTGTTAAGTAAAGATAGTACTACATGAGTATAACAATAAACACGAGGGAGCAGGCAACAAAGAGGACAAAGAAGGAACACCTTCAGCTCATCTATGGGCAAAACCTATACCAGAATGTAAAGGGTGTCAGAAGATGAAAGCAAGCATTTTTGTTTACTTCTATGCTTCCTACCTAACATTGAGACACAAATTTCTACAGAGTAACAGAAAACTAAGTAAAACAAAGCATATGATCAAACATAAATTAAAGAATTCCAAATGTCACAACAAATTTTAAAAGCATTCACATCAATTTTGAATTGGGTCATATATCTACTCAAAACATGCATTCCTAGGTGTTTAAGTTCATGATGACTCACTTACTTTTGAAAGAAACAAGACAATAAATATCTGATTTTGAACCTTTTTTTTTTCTTCCAAGAGAATGAAATTTATGTTTTAATGTTATAGCAGAGGAATTGTATCACTGAATTGTTTTCACAAGTTGCACTTTGTCACATATTACGTTGGGGAAATAATTTGTCTGCAGTACTCAATTACATTCCACTGAAATTTTGAGTTTGACAAATATAGAACAAGTAGAAAAAGAGAAAAAACAAAAAAAATGCTGTTAAATTAACCTACTTTCTAAAATTTTTTATAAATCAAAATGGGATGATATTATTAGTCTTTTCCTTTTTCCTAGAACAAGCAAATACAATGGTTAAATTCAATAAAACCTAAATGAAATTGGCTGATTTTGGCTATCTCTTCAGTAACAGGTTATTTAAAAATATAATCCAAAAAAAAAAAAAAATTAAACCTTTATCAACAACCTGCAAAGTTAGTTCCGTATAAAGTTTCAACCAACATTGCTCCGGTTTTCTGGCATTTCTTTCTCTCCTAAGTAAGACTAACAATTTTTTGACAGTTTGAAATGTAAAACAATTGTTGAAAACATTCCGCTTCAATTTTTCCGTCCTAAGCCTCCTTTTAGCCGCTATTATAGTGCTAGATACGATTGTTCTCCAAACACAAACAGAAATAACTTCTTTCGAAACTAAAATTCCCAAACACCGCAACGTTCACAAATAAAATCAGAAATTCAAATCAGAGCAAGTAGGAGTAAAGAGAACAGGGACGTGTTGGAACCCACATAATGACAAACCTGTTGTCATGTCTCTGGGACAACTTTGATGCGAACTCAATAAAGGTAACAACCCTGTGAAACAAAAAGACTGCAAACGATGAGAAGAATTCTTCGGTTTAGAAACTGCCGCCTTGCTAATCTAAGTTGTACAATAAAAGGCTGAGCTAATTGTACAAAATCCTAACTAACCTCCGCGCCTTGAACTTTCAGCAACGTGTTTTGAGCAACTTTACTTCCAGCTCATTGTAGCTATCATCAAAGTTGGCTCAATTAAGCTAAACACTTAAGCAGTTCATCTCAAGTTAGCTCAACTTGTGTTTGATGCTATTTAGTTGTTGTTGTTGCTTGATACTTATTCACATGCTTACAAGAGTTGTAAACCGTGTTGGCGTGTTTTATGACATGGATTCACGCTATTCATCAGACCCTCGCACGCCCCTAGCAGGAAAAGTTGACTTCAGCCTTGATTTTTTTCAAAGCTAACAAACAAAAGGTTATAACCGCTTACCTTAGTTTCCATTAATTGCATCCAAAAGGAGTGGCAAAAACAAATTAAGCTTATTATCGTTTCTCTTTTTCTACTTTTAAACCCCAATGATATTTTCTATTTATTTTTCCTCTTTCATTTCTGTTTATAAAATAAGTTTTTCCTTCCCTTCTATCATTCTTTCAAAAGTTTTTAAAAATAAATGAGGTCAAATAAAATTAATAATGTATAAACCATTGTAAAACTATTCTATAATTCTTCTACTTTCTCTTCCTAAGGTCTTGGGCATAAACTAAAGGATTAATTACCCAAATCTCCCTTGTAATTTACGAAAGTTATTGATGACCCCCCTGTGGTTTAAAAAGCTACGAGAAGAAACCGCCCCTGTATTTTTTTGACATCTTTAACGTTAGGTTTTTGGTTAACTTTAACGAAAGTAAGGTTATTTTTGTTTGTCCCTTCCTACTAACTTCTTTTAAAATTTCTTTTTACAGCTCACTAACCTTTTGTTTAAAAAGATTTTAAAATACTTCATACTAACCTTTGTCCATAACTAACAAACCCTATCACCATCATCTTTTCATTATCACTCTACCACCCAACTATGCTCCCGCATACCATTAGTATCACACACCACAGTCGCCTCTATTGGGTTTTGTACTGAAGCCAAATAAATAGATTGAATTTATTTTTATTGCCATGAATTAAGAAACCTAAAGGTTCACACATTAAGAATTAATTTCTGAGTTAAATGGGACTAAACGTAATTATATGATAATTACATGGATTAATTGAATTAATAATTAATCTGTAAATATTTAATTAGCAAATTAATTATTTCAAACAAAGTTTGAAATAAAAAAGATTTACCTAAAAGATATATAATTATCGTACTCTTATTATACTATAAAATATATCAGGTAGTTGTCATCCTTTAGGATAACTACTACGTTTAAATAATTACTAGATAAAGATCTAGTAAATATTTATCAGGTAATTTTATTTGCTATTAATAAAGCGGTCATTAATCAGAGTACGACTGAATTTGCTTCTTGCGTACGACAAACTCTTGAGAAAATAGTTTTTTCTGTTGTTCTGATTATTGACGGAGCTAGCGCAGTCCATCCATTAGAGGCCGGACACTTGCAATCGGAGATTACGATATTTTGTACAGTATTTTATCAATAGATCTTAGTATATAAGTATAGTAGATAATTACACTGGTTTCAGAGCCTAATTGACATGCCTGTACAGAATTTTATATATATTTCATAAGATGAAAATCGTGTGTAAGAATTTAATTTATGATTTGAGAAGTATACATGAATGGTTCATGTTGTTTTAATTAATAGCGGATGATTGACGATAATAGTTAATGCCGAGCACCTAGAAAATATTTATGTGAACTTTTTCTTTGGTGCTGTGTTCGAATTTTGATGTGGTTGTTGCTGTGTTCCTGTTTTGAGTTCACGAGGGAAGGACTTCCTGCTGAAAAGGAAAACAGAAACTTGGTCGCCTCAAATTTTCGAACTGAAGATGATTTCATCTGTTTCTTGCTTTCTGGAACTAAACATGAAATCGGTTCTGAAAACTAAGAATCTAGATAATGAAAGCATGTTGGGCTGCTCTTGGCTTTCTGGAATCAGAAGTCGAAACAAAATCTGTTTTGCTTGCTTAAAATCTGTTTTAAATGGTTGGGTAGTTCTTGGATGTTGCTATAATTTGTCGCCTGAAATTTTAGAAGTTTCCAAATTTTGCCTGCTTTTCAAACTAAATCTGAGAATGGTTCTGAACATCACTTTCCATCTAAGAATCGTTCTGAAATTTTTTTTTTTTGGGATGCCTGACCTTGAAACTTTTGTCCGCGACGGATCTCGAACACAAAAGATGAATGGGTTTTAAACATGCTTCCAAGTCTGCAATCATGCTTGAACTTCTGAAATTCTTTCGGATGCTTGAGTTTTTTTTTTTTTGGTTTCGCTGGCCGTTGCTGCTGGGTCTCTGTTTCACTTCACTTCGCCGGAAAATTTTCCGACAGAAGAAAAACGGTGACTGCGGTTTCGTTCCAGCATTTTCACGGCCAGAAATTGTTCTAGCCGTAGCCGGAACGACAGGGACGGAGCTGGCTGAGCCCCGACGGCACAACCACTGCAACCAGAAAGTCTGGTCGCGAGCGGCAGCAGCCCAAGCGACCAGATTTTCTGGTTGCAGCCAGAACCATACTGGCCGAGTAAAAGGCCAGAACCGTTCTGGCCAAGGGAAGCGCCGGAGAAAAGAAAAGAAAAAAAAAAAAAAAAAAAGGGGAAATTTTTGGAGAAGATGAACAGTTGCAACGGGAAGGAACAGTAGGGTTTTTGGAATTTTAGAAATTGCAATAAAATCCCTATACTGTTATTTTATTAAAAATTGGCCCCAGAAAGCTTTTAACTGTTTTCTAATTTTTTAAATTGCAGGAACACCCAACTTCATTTTCTATTTCAGTATCTGCCCAAGTAGTTTAATGAAATTGCTTTTAAAAAGTAAGTTTTCTTATTTGTGCGATGGCCCAAAATGTTTGTATACTTAAAGAATGGCCTCGGTAATTTTATTACTTTAAAGAAATAAGTTTCTTTATTTACAAGATGACCAAAGTTGTATGTCTTCTTGTAAATTGGCCTATGTAATTTTAATTAATTACTTTAAAGCATCAAAACTTCTCAAATTGTTTAATTAAATCATTTCTAATATGATTGGAAGATTCATGGTTAAAATCATTAACATTCATTTAATATGATTAAGTGATTATATGATTATTAGGTCATGGGTAAATTATTGAAATAATAATTTGCTAATTTTGGACTTACTAAAATTTAAATGAGATTTAATATTTAGTTATGTGTTCAACAAAATTATTAAATTTATTGAAATTGTAATTTTATTGAAAGTTCCAAATTTAGATGTTTGTTAATTTTCACTTGGATTGAGATTTGACAATTATTATTTTGGAGTCTTATAAATTTTAAAATTTGATTTAAACTTTATAAAGAGTTAATATTTTAGATATTTTTCATAATTTAATTTGATTTAAGTTATGGAATAGACTCTAAATTAAATCCAAAATAGGATAAATCAAATTGAAAAGTAAAGGAATTATAATTTTAAGGTTTTGATTAGGATTTTATGATCTTAAATGCAACCGTTAATTATTCGACTTATTTTGACTTAGTTGAATATTAATTCCAATAAACTTTCAAGTTGATTCAAAATTAATATTTCTTATTTGATTAGAAATATCAGTACACATAGTTCCATTATTGTAATTATTAATTTGATTATTTAATTACATAATTTTATGCATTAATTAATTGAATATTTGATGAAAATGCTCATTTAATTTGATTATTTGATTACATATTGTATATTATATTTAGTCAAATATTTGATTATATTAATTTGCATATAATTTATGGAATTAATATTTAATAACAAATCCCTCAATAAATATTAAATCAATTTAGTTTCCTTCCATTATTGTAGTTTAAACAATTCTTGTTTGAACAACTCCTCAAGGTTGTTTTACCAAGATTAATTGTTTTGACTATTGAGACAAATTTCAAAATGATAGTAAGAGCAATTCTAGTTGGACAATATATTGAGCTACCTTAAGATTGTTTTACTTAGAATGTGTTTTAACTGGGAGATATGTTTCTGAATAATGGGTTAGATTTAATTGAGATTCGTAATTTATTGAGCTACCTCAAGGTTACATGTCTTAGAGGCAAAGAGTTAGGAGACATATACGATGTGTGTATCAAAAGTTGATAACCTAACTATTTAGGAGTTATAATGGTTGTAATTGGTAATCGAAACCTACCGCTTGAAATTATTTTGATTTGTTGAGCTACCTCAAGGTCAAAAATAATTAAAATCGGATCCTAGCCTACTAAGAATTTTTTGAAAATTCTTGAATCAATATTGAGGGTTATTGATTTGAATAAAATAGTGGGAGCAAAACCAAAATTGTTATCCATATCACTTATATTTTGGCTTTGTTCATTGCATAAATTTATTTTAGCGTTGTTAATATATGTTTTAGAACATGAGTAAACATTTATTTACCATTTATCTTGGCTAGTTTCTTGAACATATTACTTTGGCATAGATTTGATGATACTTGTCAACCAAAGTGACTTTGGTTGTTAGAGTTTCGTAAACTTAAATCAAATCTAAGATAATATATAAGCAATTTAGAAATACTTATTGTAAGCATTTAACATGATATAACAGTTATATCATGTAAACTATTAATTCTAAATTGTTAGGATAAGAATCTTTGATATCCACATCTTGATAATGCATCTCAATCGTTGGTTGATGCATGATCATATGTGAATATCACAATATCATCTTAGTTAATTATTCAAAAATTTGTTTTTGAATATAAAATATATTGAACATTTTACCATTATGGTTGAAATGTAATAGTTTAATTTTAAAAGGATATGATTCACAATTGAATTTTTGAAATTCAATTAAAGAAAAATTAAATTGTACAGACATCTATTTTAATTAAATCAAATGAGAGTGAGAGATAGAAACTGCCCAATAATTTGAAATAAAATAAATGTAATTGTTACAATTTTCTTCCAAGTAAATTTGAATATATTTCTTCCTTAAATTTTGACTTATGATATTAAATATCATAAAAGCAAATATGTTTGCAAAATCTAAGTTTGAGATGATGAAAAATAGGAATAGTCATATACTTGACAACTGTTGTCATGGTAATTATATTTATTATTATTGGACTTATTAAGGATTATAATTTGAAAATAATCCTATTTAATGTTTGACATTTTAGGTTATGATTTTCATACAAAATAACAAAATTTGTAATTTTGGAATATAGTTTTCGACTATATGTCATAATTTATGATCCCGTGTTAGTTCAATATATCTAATTTAGATAGCATTCTTTTGGCATCAAAATTTGATCTTACCTATAATTGATATTTTGCATATATACATTCAAATCACATTGTGATGATGATTTGAATAAATTGATTTTGAATCAATTGCAATATGTGAATTTTAATCATTTGTGATGGTCAAATGATCTTGTATGACTAAAATATGTGATATTTAATTAATTATTATGACTTATACATGTGATGCATGTTGTGTCATATTAATTGATGCCAGAGGTAATTTTCATATTTTATTAAACCTCAAATTTAATCATTTAAAATGATTATTTTATACTTATTGAAGTATAAGTTTGAGTTTTGAATTGTTCAAATAATAAAATAAAATTTGAAAATTTTGTAAAGAAAATTAATATCTCGATAAGATCGTGATAGTAAATATCTTAAATACTATGTCATATAAACTAAAATTGTGATATTTATACACACACTATAAGTATAATGTTGTATAATAGAAATTAAATATATGAGATATATTGGATTAGTTATATAGAATAACTAATGCGGTCTTCTATTTATTCTCAATTTATGTCAACGTTATGGTTCGTTTAGTAGTTGATTAGCTATCATATATGATATGGATTAATTAATAACAAAATTTTATGAAAATTTTAGTTTATTCCAATTATATGATGAGGATTAAGTTGGATTAGTTTTGAACTACATCTAGTTAATTAATTATTTTATGGTTTAACCAAATGAATGTTTGGCTATTAATATTATTATTTCATTGAACAAATATTGTTCAATAATATATTATCTTTCTAAAATAAATAGTTTATATTAGAAAAGATAGTGGGAGGAATGATAATATTTAAAAATTGATAACCATTAAAATGAAAGGTCAACTGATAAAACAAAATGCTCAATCACATGATGATGTGATGACCTTTAACTTCTCAATCACATAAAATATGTGTATTTGCAATTGTTGTATATTATAAACAATGGTATATAATTGTGTTATGCACAACAATTTATGTATGACATAGTTCAAAATTTTATATTGATTGATTATAATAAGATATACAAGACAGACAATTTCATTTTAAATTCTAATACTTTGATTAGAAATACAATATTTGTTTTGTAAGAATGGTTATAAGTCTTGTGTATTCAAATTAGTAAGTTGGAGCATAATGATTTTCTATTATTCTATATACAATAGAGTATATGTAGAAATTAAATGCCTTTAATTGTTAAGGTACGACTGTTCAAGAAATAAAATTTCTTGATAGATAGCAAAGCCAATTAAAACTTCATAAGTCAATATCTACATAGATAGATAATATGTATGTTGTTTTACATACATAATGCTAAATTTGTTTGGCATGTGTGCATTAAAATATAGTTATTTTCATATGTTATGAATATTGAATTTAACTTGTATGTTAGCATGTGCACTAAGAAGGAAAAAAATTATTATGGTGTTCTAAAAATTAGAAGTTAGTTGAATGAATTCAAATGCAAGTCATTTGGTCAAATTAAGTTGATATGTTTCTTATACTTGTGAAGTATTAGAATGGCTATCTTAATTTTAATTATTCAACTACTTGTAGATAAATAAGATCAAATCTTCAATTTTATGAGAATAAAATAGATTTGTTTTACAGTCAAAATTATTGGGAGAGTTTCAAAATAGATTTGAAAGCAATTTTACAACTTATGTCACATGCATTAGAATTTCTAAAGTGTTTATGAAATTATTTGAATTAAACATAGTTTATGAAACTATGCATGATGTTTTGATGATGTTGATGGTCTAAAGTATGTGTGAGTCACTATCATTTGATTTATCATTGATCAGAAATGCTCACCAACGATAAAGTAGTTTATCAATTGAACTGAACCATTGGTTCTTATTCAAGTGGGAGTTTTTCTGATGTGTAAAGATAGTGAATAGACAAAAACTAGATAATTGTAGTTTTATCACTTTCTTTACAATGCTGAATTTATGCAATTTCGAGATATAGAAATTTATCATTTCGAGTTATATGTTTACTCATATAAGTAATGATAGAGTCCTTAGAATAATATGTTTATTATTCTTAAAAATTCCCGAGTCATAGTGTTAACGAATAAGGGGGAATCATTCCAACGATTCAAAGATTAATTAAGAAAGCATAAGGAATTCTTTACACTGCTTACAAACTGTCAGTCTGATAAATTGTATAAAGAAGATAAAAATGGGTAAAACGCCCTAACAACGCCAATCCCAGGCTAACAACGGGCTCAACCCTCATCATCCTTTAAACAATTTACAGATGCCTGTTTACATTCAACAATCCATACCTTTTTTAATTAATCTAAAAACAGCAAGATGACTCAGACATATAGAATCATCATCATTACAGAAAATCTGATAACTAAGCTTCATGGTTTAACACTATGTATTTAGCCTGTTATTAGGCTAAATATAACTGAAAATAAAATATTAAAAACAGAAAATTAAATAAGACTTACTCCTAAATTGTCTTCAAGTCTTCACTTCTTGAAGAGGAATGAAATATGTATATTAAAAGAAAAATTTACAAAAGGAGGAGGGATGGATGATTTACAAGAGGGGGAAGAGGGAAGAGGAAAGAGGAAGATTCCCGATTCCGAGTTCTGCCTCCAAATGCTAATTTACAACATATTTATAGGCAAATTTTGCCTTTAACTATTACAGATTTGAAATTTTAATTTTAAATCCGCTATAGTAATTTCGGATTTAAAACTATCAGCTTTGAAGTCCGCTATAGTATTGCTATTGGTGAAGTCCGCAACCGCCTATGTTAATTATTTTTTGGACTTTTACCGGTAGAACCGGTTACTGAGCTCTTTATTGCCAGCAGCATCTCATCAATGTCGATGTCGACTTCTTCATCTTCTTCCTGGGATTCTCCTGCAAGGCAATAGCCTTGACTTGACATTGAAACCTCCGATTTTGAATCTTCCAGGTTTTGGGCTAGATCTTTCTTTAAAAGATCCATATAAGAAGCTATAATCTCTTCTCGGGAAACAATACCCTTCTGTCTTTGGAGCATCCTATGAATTTGCTGGAAAGGACTGGATTCATCCCTTGGTGATGTCTGTTTCTTCTGCTGATATTCCTGCAGCTTCACCTTGATTTGATCAATTAATTCCTGGCCTTGTATTACTCCATTAGCATCTGCTTTAATTAATTTATCCCAAACTTGGTATAACCAATTCTCTTCAGACATGGGATTTTTTCTGGAGTATAACTCACTTCTGGAACCCATTTCCAGATCCAAGGAATTGAGAATTCAATAAAGAAATACATTGGAGCGATATTATCGTTCCAGGGATGATTATTATCCAAATTCATAATTTTAGGTGAAATTTTCACCCAATCAGCATATAAAGCTTTGAAGGGTTCAGGTAGTACCTGGACTGATGGACCAAAATTAAGCCACCATTTAACAAACCAATTTGGTATTTGCCTGTTATAAACATCAGCACAGATTTTTATGAACCAAGAATGCTTCTTTCTTGGATTTTCGTAAAGAAATACTTTAGTAAGGGATTCAATATAATCCCAATATTTGAATTTGATCAGAACTTTCTGTTCAGGATGGAGGTATTCTCTATCCTTCATGGTTGATAACCCCCATTCTTCAGCTGATATAATCTGCTTGATAATAATTTTACTGAAGTTATAAACATTCTGGGCGCTACCAGCACCTGTAAAATGTGTTATTTCACAGTTTCCTGAAAACTTCAAAATATTTTCGAAGTAGGATCTGGGCTTATAAGCCAGTTCAGCATATGATGAACTGTCCAAATATCTCTGCATTAGCATCCATAGATCATTGACCCATTGTAAATCTTTTCCATCTAAGAGGATTATTACCTCTTTGTAATTATTCTGATGATATGAAGCCATATGATCTTCATTTTCTTCTTCTCCTACGATTTTTGAAAAAGAGGATGATGATGAAGCAGTATTACCCTGCTTTTGTGATATGAACTTCATAAATTCTCCATATAATGGATTTTCAGGAGACATACTCCTTCTAGCATAAATATTTTCTGCTACCAGCCTTTTTCCGCCATGCTGGGCGTTCCTCGTCCTTCTCGACCACGGTAAGGGCCAGAGGCCCTACCCTGGGGAGCATCAACCTGCAATCATAAAAATTATGATCAGTCATTATCCAAAAATTCTCTAGTCAAGAAATCTGGAAGACTATTGTCTTCTCCCTTTTTATATTGAATATCAAAATCAAATGGGGCTAAATGAGCCTGCCATCTAGCAAACATTTGCTTAGAAACATCATGCTTAAAATCCTTATTAAACATAAATTTTGCAGATTTGCAGTCAGTTCTTATAATAAACTTTTGATTATATAAATCATTTTGAAATTTTAAAACACATTTAACAATAGCTAAGTTTTCTTTAGCTACGGTAGCATAATTTTTCTGGCTTTCAGACCATTTGCCTGAATAATATCTAACAAGAAATTCTTGTTTACTATCTTTAGATTTTTGTTTTAGAATTCCACCATAACCTATATCTGAAGCATCAGTCTCTATTATTTTCTCCAGATTAGGATTTGCAATCATTAAGCAAGATAGTGATTTCACCTTAGACTGAATTCGTCCAACCGCCTCAGTATGATTTTCAGACCATGGCTTAGGATTTTTCTTTAATCTATCATAAAGAATTGCAGTATCTTCATTAAGATTTTTATAATAGGAAGAAATATAATTTAAGCTTCCTAAAAATCTTTGCAATTGAGTTTTATCTAATATTTCATCTGGAAATTTTGAGGCAAAATCAATACTTCTGTTAATAGGAATAATATTTCCTTTTTCAATATTATGACCCAAAAATCTAATTTTTGTTTGAAATAAACTCATTTTTGATTTAGAGATAACTAAACCATTTTGAATAATTAAATTCTTAAAAATATTTAAATGCTTAAAATGGTGATGTTTTAAGGAGTCAATTTCCTCCTCAAGGGTCTTTTAGTATAATAAAAGATAAAATTTCTATGAATTCTACTGCTTTTTCAAAATTATTTGAAGAAGATACTTTGACAATAACAATCAAAAATATCAATAAAATTATTGAATAACAAAATTCTACAAATGTGTATCTAATTGTCTTAGGAGAACAAATTCTCTCTTTACATGATAGATTAGATAAACTAATAGAAAATAATACAGGGGCTAGTACTAGTAATATACCTAGCACTAGTAATATAAAAGAAAATACAGGTGTCTTAGTTGTTCCTAGTCTTCAGCCTCCACCTGAAATAAAAAATTTTAAGTTTAAAACTATTAGTCCAGAATTGGAAAAATTAATAAATAAAAATTTTAAAGGGTTAAATATAACCACAATTGAAGAAGAATTTTCAAATGAAATAGAAAATAATCCAGAATATAAAAAAGTAATAAAAGATGAAATTAATAAAATAGGAGAAATGTATAAGTATGCTGATAGGCCAATACAAAGAATAAATTATTATAATCGGCCATCTCCTATGGATGTCCTCCATGAGGGACAAGAATATATTAATAATAATAGTTATAGTAGTAAAAATATCTATGAATGGAATATAGATGGTTATACTGAAAAACAAATTTATAATATTATTCATAGAATGTTAATGTATAGTACTATTTGTAAGAGTAATGGTAACTCTGATAGTAATATTGCAAAAATGATAGTTGCAGGCTTTACTGATCAATTAAAAGGCTGGTGGGATAATTATTTATCTCCAATAAATAAAGAAGAAATTTATAGAACTGTTAAACAGGAAGGTGAACAATTAGTGGAAAATTCTGTTTATACACTAATAGTTACAATTCTTGAACATTTTACGGGTAGAATTTCAGATAATAGTGAAAATATCCGTACTTGATTACAAAATCTTAGGTGTAAAACATTTTCTGAATTTAGATGGTATAAAGATGCATTCCTTAATAGAGTCATGGAATTGCCTGAAAGTAATAGCAGTCATTGGAAGTCTAAATTCATAGATGGTCTTCCTAACTTATTTGCTGAAAGAGTCAGAAAAGCTCTTAGAAAGGATAGAATTACTATCCCATACAATGAATATACATATGGTAGACTGATCGTAACTTGCGTCCAAGAAGGTTTATCATTATGTAATGAAATAAAATTAAGTCAACAAATTAAGAGTAAAAATTAACAGAAAGAAGTCAATTAGGACATTTCTGTAGTCAATTTGGAATGAAAATTCCATTTCCAAATAAAAAGTCTCATAAGATAGAGAAACCTGAAAAAATTTCAGAAAAAGAAGAAATTCTAAAAAGAATAAAGAAAAGAAATTAGAAAGAAAAAAGGCTAGAATAGCTAGAAAAAAGGACACACAAAATGTTAAATGTTATAAATGTGGAAAAATAGGACATTTTGCAAATAAATGCAAATTAAAAAAGAAAATAAGTTCTTTAGAAATAGATGAGGAATTAAAAGATAAGATTTCTAAAATATTATTAGAAACAAGTTCTAGTTCAGAATTTTCTGAATCTTCAGATGAAGAAAACGAAATAAATTTCTCTGAAAATGATTTATCAGATTCTGATTGTGCTTGTAGCACAAAAGGATCTTGTTTAAAACAATTAAATGATAATTCTGAAAATGAAGAATTTTATAAAATTATGTCTCAATTTAAAGACATAAATGTTTTAACAAATAATAGTCTATTAGAATTTTTGAAACAAATAAAAAATTCTGAATTAAGATAAAAAATAATTGATGATATTCAAAATCTTCCTTTTACTAGTAGGAATAATGAAAATGATTTTGAAAATAAAATTTAGAATGAACCATATTCTATGTTAGAGGTTCAGAAATTGATGAAAGAAAGAAGTAATAGTTTAATTTCTAATACTACGATAAATGATTTAAATAATGAAGTCAAAATCCTTCAAAAGGAAATCCAATTTCTTAAAATGAGAAATATTGGTTTTGAAGAAAGAATTTCTAATTTAGAAAAAGGAAAAGAAATAATTACTTTTTAAGAAGAAAAACCACCAAATGGTGAGGAACAATTTTTAACTTCATTAGACATTATTACTACTCAAAAGTGGTATACGAAAATTACTCTTTTAATAGATAATAATTTTCAAATTGAATTAACTGCATTAATTGATAGTGATGCAGATATCAGTGTCATACAAGAAGGTATAATACCTACCAAATATTTTTAAAAAACTACTCATAGTCTAAGACATGCTGGAGGAGAAAAATTAGATATTCAGTTTAAACTCCCCAAAGCATACATATGCAAAAATAAAGTTTGCATTCCAGAAAGTTTTTTATTAGTTAAAAACATTACAAATCAAGTTATACTTGGAACACCATTTTTGAAAAAATTATATCATATTGATTCAAAAGGATTAAAAGGTACTTATGAAAATAATCAAATAAATTTCCAATTTATAATGGAACCATTTTCAAAAGTATTAAATACTATAAAAGAAAATATTCTTAGAAAAAAGAATCAAATGATGTTTTTAAAACATGAAATAAATATTTTGACAATTGAAGAGAAGCTTCAAAATCCTAAATTACAGGACAAAATAAAACTAATCATTAATAATTTTTCATTAGAAATATGTAATGATCATCCAAATGCTTTTTGGGATAGGAAAAAACATATTGTAAGTCTTCCATATGAAGATAATTTTGATGAAAAGAAAATTCCAACAAAGGCTAGGCCTTGTCAAATGAATTCAGAATATTTGGAATTATGTAAAAAAGAAATACAATCTCTTTTACAAAAAGAATTAATACAACCTTCAAATTCTCCGTGGTCATGTACTGCTTTCTATGTTAATAAACATAGTGAAATAAAAAGAGGAATACCTAGAATGGTAATAAATTATAAACCTCTTAATAAAGTCTTGAAATGGATTAGACATCCTATTCCTAATAAAAAGGATTTATTAGATAGATTATATGATTCAATAATATTTTCCAAATTTGATTTAAAATCAGGATATTGGCAAATACAAATTAATAGTAAGGATCAATATAAAACAGTCTTTACTGTTCCAATAGGACATTATGAATGGAAGGTTATGCCTTTTGGTCTGAAGAATGCTCCTTCAGAATTTCAACAAATAATGAATGATATTTTTATTCCTTATAATGAATTTATAATCGTTTATATTGATGATATCTTAGTATTTTCTAAAGATATTGAAACCCATTTTAAGCATTTAAATATTTTTAAGAATTTAATTATTCAAAATGGTTTAGTTATCTCTAAATCAAAAATGAGTTTATTTCAAACAAAAATTAGATTTTTGGGTCATAATATTGAAAAAGGAAATATTATTCCTATTAACAGAAGTATTGATTTTGCCTCAAAATTTCCAAATGAAATATTAGATAAAACTCAATTGCAAAGATTTTTAGGAAGCTTAAATTATATTCTTCCTATTATAAAAATCTTAATGAAGATACTGCAATTCTTCAGCATGGCGGAAGAAGGCTGGTAGCAGAAAATATTTCTGCTAGAAGGAGTATGTCTCCTGAAAATCCATTATATGGAGAATTTATGGAGTTCATATCACAAAAGCAGGGTAATACTGCTTCATCATCATCCTCTTTTTCAAAAATCGTAGGAGAAGAAGAAAATGAAGATCATATGGCTTCATATCATCAGAATAATTACAAAGAGGTAATAATCCTCTTAGAAGGAAAAGATTTACAATGGGTCAATGATCTATACATGCTAATGCAGAGATATTTGGACAGTTCATCATATGCTGAACTGGCTTATAAGCCCAGATTTTACTTCAAAAATATTTTGAAGTTTTCAGGAAACTGTGAAATAACACATTTTACAGGTGCTGGTAGCACCCAGAATGTTTATAACTTCAGCAAAATTATTATCAAGCAGATTATATCAGCTGAAGAATGGGGTTTATCAACCATGAAGGATAGAGAATACCTCCATCCTGAACAGAAAGTTCTGATCAAATTCAAATATTGGGATTATATTGAATCCCTTACTAAAGTATTTCTTTACGAAAATCCAAGAAAGAAGCATTCTTGGTTCATAAAAATCTGTGATGATGTTTATAACAGGAAAATACCAAATTGGTTTGTTAAATGGTGGCTTAATTTCAGTCCATCAGTCCAGGTACTACCTGAACCCTTCAAAGCTTTATATGCTGATTGGGTGAAAATTTCACCTAAAATTATGAATTTGGATAATAATCATCCCTGGAACGATAATATCGCTCCAATGTATTTCTTTATTGAATTCTCAATTCCTTGGATCTGGAAATGGGTTCCAGAAGTGGGTTATACTCTAGAAAAAATTCCATGTCTGAAGAGAATTGGTTATACCAAGTTTGGGATAAATTAATTAAAGCATATGCTAATGGAGTAATACAAGGCCAGGAGTTAATTGATCAAATCAAGGTGAAGCTGCAGGAATATCAGCAGAAGAAACAGACATCACCAAGGATGAATCCAGTCCTTTCCAGCAAATTCATAGGATGCTTCAAAGACAGAAGGGTATTGTTTCCCGAGAAGAGATTATAGCTTCTTATATGGATCTTTTAAAGAAAGATCTAGCCCAAAACCTGGAAGATTCAAAATCGGAGGTTTCAATGTCAAGTCAAGGCTATTGCCTTGCAGGAGAATCCCAGGAAGAAGATGAAGAAGTCGACATTGACATTGATGAGATGCTGCTGGCAATAAAGAGCTCAGTAACCGGTTCTACCGGTAAAAGTCCAAAAAAAAATTAACATAGGTGGTTGCGGACTTCACCAATAGCAATACTATAGCGGACTTCAAAGCTGATAGTTTGAAATCCGAAATTACTGTAGCGGATTTAAAATTAAAAATTTCAAATCCGTAATAGTTAAAGGCAAAATTTGCGTATAAATATGTTGTAAATTAGCATTTGGAGGCAGAACTCGGAATCGGGAATCTTCCTCTTTCCTCTTCCCTCTTCCCCCTCTTGTAAATCATCCATCCCTCCTCTTTTTGTAAATTTTTCTTTTAATATACATATTTCATTCCTCTTCAAGAAGTGAAGACTTGACGACAATTTAAGAGTAAATCTTATTTAATTTTCTGTTTTTAATATTTTATTTTCAGTTATATTTAGCCTAATGACAGGCTAAATACATAGTGTTAAACCATGAAGCTTAGTTATCAGATTTTCCTGTAATGATGATGATTCTATATGTCTGAGTCATCTTGCTGTTTTTAGATTAATTAAAGAAGGTATGGGTTGTTGAATGTAAACAGGCATCTGTAAATTGTTTAAAGGATGATGAGGGTTGAGCCCATTGTTAGCTTGGGATTGGCGTTGTTAGGGCGTTTTACCCATTTTTATCTTCTTTATACAATTTATCAGATTGACAGTTTGTATTCAGTGTAAAGAATTTCTTATGCTTTCTTAATTAATCTTTGAATCGTTGGAATGATTCCCCCTTATGGTATCAGATGCCTGTTTACATTCAACAACCCATACCTTCTTTAATTAATCTAAAAACAGCAAGATGACTCAGACATATAGAAACATCATCCTAACTTGTCTTTACATTCTTTAAACTCAAGTGGTGAGAATAATCGCCATAGTACTTTAAATTCCTTTCATACTGTTTTAAATAATAGTCATTTAAATTCAAGTGATGGAATAACCCATCATAATGCTTTAATTTCTGAAGAATTATTACGTGATGGAATAAATCGTCTTAATTCTTCTACTTCATATTATATTGCTGATTATATTCCTCCTAGAAATTTTGCTGATGATCATATTCCTGTCAGTGAGGAGAAGAATCCTCATGTTGATTTATTATATAAGAAAAAGAATAATATTGTTCATGATATTTCTGATAGAAAAGAGACATATTCATTGGAATGATCCACTTAGAGATTACCATAAAGGTGCACTACTTAAGTGCCAATGGCAAAATCTCTATGTGACAGTAGTGTAAATAATCCTTGGACTTGAGATTGTAAGAGTATCATTAGTGTGGATGATTATATTTTGACTCCATTTGTCTATATCTGTGACTGGTATATGTACAATAGATGTTGGGTATAATAGGAAGCATGATTTGATAGTTTATGATCAATATAGGATTCACAACTCCTAATTATTCGAGAGTAAATCCCAGTTTTGGCCACTTGTTGAACTATCAAATTAAAAGTTTGCAAACGAATTTAGAAGTGTTCTAAATTACTTAAAAGTTGAATTTTGGTAACAAGAAAATATTAGCGCAATAAGAGTTGTCACTCATATCTTACTCTTGTGCTAATTAGGGATATAGGATTGTGAAATGATGTAAATTACATAGAATCTGGTTCATAGATAGGTGAAGTCGATCACTTGACTTTCTTAATTCTTGGGTGGTTATGATGCCTAGCTAGAGGCCGATCTTGATCTATAATAATAAATTGGTGATAAATTAAAGTGTTTAATTTATCTAATCTTAAAATTCATAAAATTCATTAATAAAGCATTAGGGTCATTAATCAGAGTACGACTGAATTTTCTTCCGCAAGGCGTATGCTTCTTGCGTACGACAAACTCTTAAGAAAATAGTTTTCTCTGTTGTTCTGATTATTGGCGGAGCTAGCGCGTTAACCTGCTGCAATCCATCCTGTGAGGTTCCCAGAAATTGTTCGTGTGGATATCATTAGAAGCCGGACACTTGTGCGGCTGTTCGATCGACACTCCATCAGATCATTGGACTTGCAATCGGAGTTTACTGAATCTGCAAACGAAGGTATGATATTCTGTACAGTATTTTATCAATAGATCTTGGCATATAAGTATAGTAGATACTTACACCTTCACCATTGCACAGTCCGCTGCCGCCACCACCATCTCACACACACCACCACCACTACCATCGCACACACCACCACCACCGCCAAAATCAATAATTAGTTGTTCAATTAGGTGAGGATTAATATAGTTGTTTGCCAAAAATAGTTGAGAACTAATATAGAGACAAAATACTCCTTTGCCAGAATGATGCTTTCGATTCGATCTCTTCTCTACTTCCCTCCATGGTAGGAGAAATGGCCACCGATAGTAGCGGGCTTTTGCAAAGCAGCGGCGGCAGTAGCAGTGACGGAAAAGTCGCAAAGGAGAGAGCAGAAGAGCGGACACGAAAATGCAGCGGCGGATCTACAAAATGTTAGTTTAATTCCTGAGCAAATCTTCCGTATAGAAATGATGGTGCTAACGGATCTGTGGCGATGAGAGCGGCGGATCTGTGGCGACAATGGTGAAAAGGGCGGCAAACCTTTGGGGTTTTTTAAATTTATTTTGAAGCTTCCAACTTTGTGGGTTCAGATTCTTTTGGCCTTTTTTTATTTTATTTTATGGTTTATCTCGTATTGAAAGATGTGGGCACTTCCATTTTTTTGTTGGATTGTAATGAAGGATGGTGGTTAATCTTGTATACATTAGTTCATATTTTTGTATTTAAACTGATTTGAATATGTTTTTTCATGGTGGTGGCAATGTTGATTCTATTAGTGGAAATCCAGCGGTGGTGGTCGTGACAGTCCGGTGGAAGTGGTGTGGTGTTGGAAGTGTAACTAAGGAAATGAATAAAAAGAAAAAGAAAAGCAATAATTAGGAATAAAAATATTATGATTTGTAAAAGAAAAGGAAAATAATTATGATATGGAAAGATTATGATTGGTAAAAGAAAAAGGATACGATAATTAAGATATAAAAAGATTTATGATTTGTAAAATAAGAAAATAATAATTAAGAAAAAAAAACTATAATTTGCAGAAGAAAAGGGAATAGTAATTAAAGGACAGTTATTAAACTTTAATTAATTTAAAGAAAGAAGGATAAAAATTAAATTTATAAATATTTGAAGGAAATTAATATTTCAATCAAAAGATACAAAATAAAAATATTTACATTTTTATTAAGGGTAAATATGTCATTTGCATGACTAATAAACATGACATTTTATTTGTAAGGATAAATATGTCATTTTACTAAAGAGTTTTTTGTTTAACTATTAAAAATGATTGGAAAGTTAACGGTTACAAATATCAGAAAAATACTGGGGTGGTTCCTCGTAATTTTTTTAAACTACAGGGGGTCATCAACAACTTTCATAAACACGAGATTTTGGGTAACTAACCCTAAACTAAATTATCTACATCAATCTTTTTTTTTTTTTTTCTCTGCCGTCTCCCCTCTCTCTCATCTCTCTCCAAACCCTAAATTTCGTCATCTTCTTTCCTCATCCTCCAATGAGGGAAGTAGTTCTACTTTTGTTCTTACTATCTTTTATTTGGTTTGCTTTAGTTTAATTTTATTCATGTCTATGTTGTTTTTCTCTCCGTTTCTGGAGTTTCTCTCTCCATCTATGGTGATTTTCTCTCTGGTTATGGTGATTCCATTCATGGCCATGGTGTATGAAGACTCGGTTGAAGATGCAGTCTCGAAACTTTCATCAGCAATTAGTGGCAGATCCGTGATTATCGGTACGAGATTTGTTCAGCGATATAATTCTACTATGTTTAGATCTATACTAGGTATATATTTACAGTTAAGTAGATGAGATACACTGTCGTAGTTCAGATATGTTAATTATCAGGTTAAATATATTGTAATTGTCAATCGATGTTGGACAATTTTTAACGCCATTAATGAAAATTTTAATTTTCAAAAAAATTATCTACATCAATCAAACTCTCCTCATTCCCTTAGAACAGTTTACTTTGAGAAATTTTTTTTTTTTTTTACTCTTCATACTTTTACTAATATAATCATGTGTGAACAATTATCCTATGTTTAAAAAATAATGATATAAATGAAACAAATAATGTCAAATTAACTATTTTAAATATTATACCTTAACATTCATAATAAATTGTACCTTTGTTAAGATGGATTCTTCTAATGGAATGGAAGGAGTATGTCCTAACTTTTAACAATCTAATTTAATACCATATCTATAACATGCACTTGGTTCGAAAAGATGGGTTCTCACATTTTAGAAAATCTGAAACATCTCTCACTGTCTTAATTGAAAGTAGATTTTGTTCTTTGAGATACAAAAGTAAATGTACATAGAACATGTTCAAAACCGGAGCACAAGGAAATTGACAATAGCTGGCCGGGCCAAGAAACCACAAATGGCTTCAGAATTCAGTCCATCTGCAGCAAAATGCGGTGGGGTTAACCATCACATTCAACTGAAGATCAACCAAGACTGAAATCACCGTCTATTGTGCGTTGAGGTGGAAGTCACTCTTTTTGCCTACTCGTACTTTCTTTCTTTGCATGTAGGGAAGTCCATTTTAGAAAATGAAAGCTACTTAATCGGTTGTTCTTTAAGAGGGTAGCCAAGTCCGCCAAACACTTAATCGGCCGGTCTTTAAAAAATAAAAATATAAAAAATAAAAAATAAAAAGAAAGCTATAGAAGGCAGCAATGGAATGGTCATCATCGTTTTCACAGCATAATAAGCAACTCCAGTTACTTTACAACATTTACATCATCTATTCACAAAAATTCAGAATATTGAAGCACGCACCCCCACAAGTAGTTACACTAAGAAAATATTAGAGTACTTTCGAACAATTTAAAGGATCTAACAATGGAGATGAACAGTAATAAAGGCAATACTCTTCCAACATAAGCACCTAAACCCAGAAGGACAACTGTTTAGATCAGGGTATTGCAGCTGGTACAGTCAATTTTGAAGACATGCATACCTTTCTAAAATAGCTTTTCCCACGT
The DNA here is from genome assembly GCA_016801395.1 of Leptodermis oblonga. Lineage (NCBI taxonomy): Eukaryota > Viridiplantae > Streptophyta > Magnoliopsida > Gentianales > Rubiaceae > Leptodermis > Leptodermis oblonga. The sequence continues at coordinate 22,005,167 of CM028760.1, forward strand.
TCACAGGAGGTTCCTTCTCTTACGCTGAGGCTGAGGTTCTGACCTACTCCCTTAACACCAAAAAAGTATCAAAAAAAGTGTTTTTAAAAATAAAAATATAAGTAAATAAATAAGTAAAATAACACTGGAAACTGCTAAATAAAATTATTAATTGGAAATGGTCTATTACCCACTAAATTGCTGAGTTTAGGTGATACCCAAAATGTCACGTATACAAAATCACCCTTGTTACATCTTTCATTCCAATTTATCTGTTCCTTTCTCTCTCTTCCCTTCTCTCATCCACTTTCTTTCTCCTCCCTTCGCTTATCCACTCTCTCCTCACCCCTCTTTTCACTTCTCTCTCATTTCTCACAAAGAGAGACCGCTCTTTCACTCAGTCGTCAGGACTCAGGCGGGGCAGCTGGGAGGCTCTTAACTGCCCTACAAGCAACACGCACACACAATACAGCCTTCCAGAGTTTCTCCCCTAATGCCAATTAAAAATTTTATGCACTTCTAGTTTGCCATGTTTCCCTCTCATCCGCTTTCTCTCTCTCCTACCCTCTCTTTTCACTTCTCTCACGTCCCACTTTTTCTCTCTCTTCCCTTCTCTCATCCACCCTTTCTCTTCCCATTCTCTCCCCTCCCTTTTTTTCCCTTCTCTCTTATTCCACTTTCTCTATTATCACAGTTTTTCTTTCTATCTCTTTCATATATTTAAAATACTGTGACATATTTATTTTATGAGCAAAACAGGAAATTTGGAGTTATTCTAACAGAATATTCAAGATAACCAAACATTTCTTTTGATAGTATTACTTAATACTCACACCCACTCCCATTTCATACCACTATTATACTCATTCCTATTTTCATTTCTGAAGGTGAACCAAGCATCCCCTAAGTAGATATACCATGGCTCTCAAAATTAGCCAGTTCAAAGAATGAAAAGGTCCCATAAGTCAAGATGTCAAAGTAAAACATACACTAGAAGAATAAGTCACCTCTTTCTAATTGAATGTTCATATACTTTCTTCTTTTACTTACATTCCGTCTCATTTTATCTTTTCCTTCATCGCTGCCTAGTAATCTCAAAAGGCAAAGAGGTGATAGCTAATGAAAAAACACAAACCAGGACAATGGACATTATATTCCCATAGGTAAGTGAAGTAGCACATTGTATAGACGACATAAGCATACTCTCTTAAGATATCTTACAAGGCCAACCAAAGATTAACATAAAGGTCGGCATCACTGTGAAGCAACAAACCTTTGGAAAGCTCATTGACTTGCAGATCTCTGATCCCCGTGATTTGACGATCCTGAAAAGAAGTTAAAATTTTTACTAATCTTGGAAAAGGCTTCGAGTACATTAACAAAAGGCATATGGCTGAGCCAAATGAGAAGTTGAAACTTTAAACTGCAAACAACACTATCAAACAGCTACAAGTACTATTTTACCATGACAAAAGGGAAAACCCTACCAAAGAAAAGAATGTCACTGAAATTGCTACATATATCATTTGTTTCAATTCACTTGTGATCAGACCCTAAGTAACTTAGCAAGTTGGGCCATTAACAACCTTATTTCCCCACACAAGCTTATCGACAAGAAGAAAGAGTTTAGCAAACGGTAGATCAGTAAGTTTCAAAAAACGGATTAAATTAATGTCACTGTAGTATTTGGTCAGCATTTAATACAGAGCAACTAAGATTCCACCAGATACATCAGAGATAAAGGGAATACCTTGAATATCATAGAGCATCTGTCCAAAAATGTAATGACTGATGGTAACCCACATCAGATAATTCATTCATATAAATGATCTAGGTAAATTTGGATTTATGCTTCTTTGGACTATTATTGTTGTTTCTAATACGTAAAAAATGTAACATGTCAATGGAAACAGAACTTTACATGTCACATATCATGTTAACAGAACTTTACATGTCACATATCATGTTAACAGAACTTCTAAACTTAAGCAAGATATGCAAGCCTAAAAGTTCTGACCACAGCATATATTGCCCTTTGGTTGCGCCAATATTCCAGCGTAGGAAGAAGCAATCTCCCTGCAAGGTGTAATACAGTAAACAAACAGTCAAACCAACATTACCACCAGCCACGGTGAAGCTATACAGTAAATGAAAGTAGTTAACTTGCTTCACTGGAAGTGATGAGACACAACAACAACTAAGCCTTTGTCCCACTAAAGTGATGAGACACAATAGAATAATATGAGGTGAAAGATTCTAGCATAAAAAGAACTACTTAAAAACATAAAAGTGAGAGGGAAGGAGAGAAAGAGAGATGGGAAAGCAACCAGTTTCAATCATGAAGACCAACTTACCTGATCTTGATCTGTTAAGACTTAAATATTCAGGTGAGATAATAGATTCATCTTTCTCCTTCCGAGAAGCACGGGTTTCCTACAAAAACAAAGGAAAAGAACCAACTTAAAAACATAGAAAACGTACACAAACTTGGATCATGGATCTCAAAGGGAAATTACAGAGAATGAACTTAACAAGGTAAGCATAATAGACCTGATTTCATGCGAAATGGATACCATCAACAGCTGTATTTGTCATAGATTTGTTTATAATAAGCTCCACATCAAAAGATTCAAGAAAAAATAAAACTACCAAACAGGGTTTATAGCTCATGCTCCAGATTGAGTACATAGTTCCCAACTCCAATAATTGTCTAAAATAACACCGAGAATGGCTGAGTTCGATTATCTAACAATTCAACAAATAAAACAAAAAACTGCCACACATTTCATGTTAGACCAAGGAGCATCTCAATCATTAGATCTAAAGATATATATGATTCATTCCTAAAATTGTCGGGTATATACTTGACCTAATACTAGACATCAGAAGAGTTCAAAGAATGACCATAAAGAAACACTCTATGCTACCGGGCCAATAAAAATTCCAAATACTTACCAAAGAGAGACCTGTTTTGAGAACATAAACCCAAGACGACATAATCAAGAGATAATGCATCATCGAAAACCATAATTAACAAAATGAGAGTATGATATGCATCTAGATATATATAATTTTAGAACCAAGGTATGGACACAAACAATGGCTGCTTTACAAAGTTGAAGGATGGCATAAGATAGGTTAAGACGTACATAGGTCTTCTAGATTTCTTCCCACGACAGTCAGTATGTTGAAAAATGTTTTCTTCACTGGCACCAGCATTCTTCTTCCTTCCATTTCCTGCCTTGCCAACCCCACTAGATGAACACAGTGCTTTATTTGATTTTCCAGCTTTTGAACTAAAGCACTTCTTGTTCTGATCTCCATTCATTCCCTCATCAGTATAAGAAGTAATTTGTTTCGGAGCAGAATCATCATCAGTAGACCTGGAATCTGGAGTCTTTAGAATCATTTCATCTCCAAGATTCTGAAGTCCAGCCATTGGAAGACTTGAGCTACAACTGGAGCTTGAGTCCATCACATTATTGCATGTAGCATTTTCCTCACATCCAGACACTCTTGTAGCTAAAGAATTGGATTGCGGGTCCGACTGCAGCACATGACCAGAAGGGTTTAGCACGTCACTCAAAGAATGTTTTGACCTTGAGCCTTCAATATAATTTGCAACATCATTTGTCGAGCCCATGTCCTTTCTGAATTCAATTTCCTCTGATAATTTTTTTCTTGTTCCCACTTTTGTTGGTTCTTCAAAAGCTTTTGATGATAAGCTGTAGTCCTTTATCTCCTTACTGAGAGAAGGGGAGAAATGAATTTTCCTTTGACATGCACCTGAATTACTCAAAATCTGTGGACTTCTGCCGTCGATGTCTTTTTGTGTGTCATTTACATTGTTTTGTTCAGATAGATAAACATCATTCTCTTCCGACACTGATGGCACAAAAGGTTGCCGTGGAATGTTACCAGGACTATTTCCTGAGGTCTCAAGAGTTTTCATGTTTTCAGCTACAGAATCTCTGGGGGAAGGTAGTTCTGAAGCTTCAGGAGCTACAAGATATAAAATTGAATTTTGAAAAGAGGTTGAATCACTATTTAGTTTAACCATAATATACTTCACTCAACAGGACATGAAGCTTTCCAAACAACTAAATACTGCACCTATTTCTTTCTGCGGAGGCAATCCTTCAGAATCTGTGATACTTGGTGCAGCACCCTTGGTGAGAGTTTCTCCTCCAAAGCAATTACGAGCATAGGTCTCCCAATAAGGTGGAAAGCCAAACACAAAATGGTCACAAACCTGTTAAGACCAGCAATTAGAACTATGCTAGAAAAACAAGAAGCTAACAAGACTCTGTAGGTTTGCAAAATCAGAATTGTTTGAGCAAGAATTTCACAACTACAGTGTGATTAGTTAGGTTAAAATTTATCGCTTGGTTGGGAATAAGTTTCTCAACAGATAGAATCAATAACAACATTTATGCTTACAACAACATTTATGCTTCCTTCTCATGGGACGTCAAAACTGAAGAATCAATAAGACAAGAACATTTATGCTTACAACAACAACAACTAAGCCCTTGTCCTACAACATGGGGTTGGCTATATGGATCATATCTCACCATCGTTACGCTTAATTAGCTAAGCCCTTGTCAAAACACATTGATCCATTCATATTTAAATACAGCATGTCCAACATCAAGAACAGTTACGCTTAATTAGTTTTTTTTTCCCTCATCTTTCGTCTCAATAGATAAGCAAAAAGCACAGTAGAAACAATGTCAACACATACACAATAGAAAATGTCCACCAACAATTCTAGAAGAGTGTCCCATGCTAGAGATATTAAAAGAAGGCACACTTCAAATGAAATACCACATCTACGTCTTCCTCAATAGTACTAAGCAACATAGAATTGTATATCTCATCAAATTTAATAAAATATGCCATGTACATCAAGCCTAACTGCTATTGATATTGATAATCATCAGAGTAAAAGTAGGTTACGATACAGAACTGGCAAGTCCAACAATAAATAAATCGATGCAAACTCAATCAAAAAGGATTTTCATGCTGTTAAGATAAACAAGTAAAGAAGAGTTCTTGACATGCCTCAGATGGAAACCCATTTTCTTCCGTTCGGGCCTTGTCCAGAAAGCCCTTGAAAATAATACATATGTTGTCAACACTCTCAAGGGTAAAAACATCGTGTCTCCTTAGAATTGGAGCAGAGAAGAACACTCGCGCAGCTTGCTTCCTATTGCATAATCAGAAAAAAAAAAAAAAAAAAAGCCGTCAAAATAAATTGAAAACACAGTCTATCACAAAAATTGGATTTGCTTTTAATGAGTGTAATGACGAAATGAAGCGTTAAAGGGGCCAAAATTGGTGAAAAGTTTTTCAACAAAAGAAAGCAAATTCTGAGGTGAAAATCCAACAACAACAAAACAAAACAAAAAAAAATATAAATAAATAAATAAATAAAAGGGAATACTCTCTGGATGTGATTCCGGCAACCGCGAGTCGGTTCCCTCCGGAGTCGTCCTCGGCCTTCAACAACCACCAGTCCTTGAGGCAAACCTTTTACCAACAAAGAGAGAAAACAGAAGGGATTAAACAAAAGACTGCAAAACGAAACGCCAAATTTGTTTTCGCGTTGAAAGAGAACTTACAGTCTTTTGAAAATAAGATTTGGAAATGGAATCAGGAGGAGGATTGTTGCCGCTCGTTGAACAGTTGGGGGTGGTGGAAGCAGCAGCCATTGCGCGGTGTCAGCCGCTATTTCTCGGGAAAAGGAGTATTTAACAATCGGGAGGGAAAACGTAAGAATCATGGGAAGGGACTGTGCGGAATTTCAGTTACCACCCCTAAAGTTTGGTTCAATCACAAATAAGTTCTCATGGTTTCTGTATATTACAGTAAAACCTCTATAAATTAATAACATTAAACCATAAAATTTTGTTAATATAAAGAAATATTATTTATTAATTTAATAAAATCCAGCTTGGCCCATGGTCCAGTTTATTTTAATGTTCATCCAAATTTTCAACTGTCATTAACCGATGTTAATATACTAGATTCTTTGACATTAAACATTAAAACACAGATTACGCACGTGGGTCTGAATTAATATGCATATGCTATAGAATTTACTATAAGCCTTTGCATACTTTAAATCCATGTTATAAATTAAAAGAACATCAGAAAAAATTAAATGAGACAATCATAATTGAATCTAATTATGATAAATTGAAAATAACTACTCGAAGGACCATTAAATGGGACAAAATTCCAATTCCTCAACATTGGAAAATGACTAAGGTGGCTGATAGCCAACCAAGAATTGAACATACAGATGAGTAATACTCCATCTTTTCCAGAAAGAACTTTGGGATATTCCCATAAATCTGGATTATCAAGATCGACCTCTATTATATCTTTTATTTCTCCTTTCATAGAGGAAGTGGATAATATTCCACCAAGAAGTTCTATTTCTAATTTACTTGGTGACAAAAATCACAATGATGCTTCTTTTCATACTGCAGATTATTTCAGTAATTTAAGTGGTGAGAAAAATCGCCATACTGATCTTTTAATACTGCATTAAATTTCAGTTATTTACGTGATGGAAGAACCCATCATGGAGCTTCAAGTTCTTATATTAGAGATTATATCCCGCCAAGGAATTTCAATGATGAGGAAAATCATCATAAAGTTCCAAGTGATGAGAAAGATTATCATGTTGATTTATTATATAAAAATAAATCAAATATTGTTAAAGGTGTTTATAACACTAAAGATGAGGATATAACCGAATTTGAAATAATTTTTCTATATGAATAGTACAACTCATAGAATTAATTTTCAGAAAGGCTCTCCAGTCAAACAAAATAGGGCTGAATTCAGCTTACCAAGTGGGAACCATTTAGAAAGTGGTTTCTCCCCTCTTTTTCCGATAATGAAAAAGAATATATTCAGGAAGAATTTTATAAATTCTTGGGGGAAAAAAGTATTTTATTCCCTTCTATGCCATGGTTTGTTTCTCATTATATTGAGCCATATATTTCTGTTATAGAAAGAGATTATAGGTTGTCAAATGGCAATATTTTGAAGGGAGTATATCCTCCTCATCAATCTTTTCAAATTGAAAAAGATAAAAAAAATATTAAATTTTAATGCTTTCTCTAAATTATTTGAGGAAGATACTTTACCTATTACTGTCAAACAGATTAATAGGATAATAGAACAACAAAATTATTCAAATATATATTTGATTGTTTTAGGAAAACAGATTATATCTTTACATAAAAAGGATTGATAAAATTCTTAATAAAGATGCTTATATAGCAAGTAGTTCTGGTGGGAGTTCGGAAGTAATAGCTTCTCTGAGTCTTCAGCCTCCACCTGAGATAAAAACAGTTATGGTTGTTCATAAATCTATGCTGGAATATGATTCCACGAGGAAGGGGTTCTAACCCCTACCGAGGACGAGGAGGCAGGGGTAATATCCTTGCTCAACATGGGAAAAAGAAGCTAATAGCTGAAAATATTGCTTCAAGCTCAACAGGAAATAATATTTCCCCAGAGGATCCTTTATATAAGGAATTTCTACAGTTCAAAAAACAACGGGAAGGTAATCTACCTCCTTCATATGCTAAAATAATTAGCAATGAAAATAATATTGCTTCCTATCAAGAAAGTTCTCATAAAGAGGTAATACTTCTTTTAGAAAATAAACATTTGCAATGGGTCAATGATCCTTGGATGCTAATGCAAAGGTATCTAGATACAACATCATATGCTGAGGAATCTTATAAACAAAGATCATTTTATGAAAATATTCTAAAATACTCAAAAACTTGTGAAATTTCACATTTTGTCAATCTTCAACAAACCCAACTATTTATAGTTTTAGCAAAATTGTTGTTAAGCAGATCATATCTTCCTAAGAATGGGGTTTATCCACTTTAAGGGAGAAGGAATATCTTCATCCCGAATAGAAAATCTCTCTTAAATATAAATACTGGGATTATATTAATGCCCTTACAAAAGTTTTCTTAAATGAAAATCAGAAGAAAAAACATTCTTGGTTTATTAAGATTTGTGGGAATGTTTATAACAAACCCATACCAAATTGATTTTTAAATTGGTGGATTAATTATGATCTGTCAATAAAAATTTTACCAGAGGCATTTAAAGTATTATATACTGAATGGGTGAAGATTTCGCCTAAATTATTAGAGTTTGATAGAACTCAACAATGGATCGATAATATGGGTCCAATGCATTTCTTTGTGGAATTCTCTATTCCCTGGATCTGGAAATGGAGTCCAAAAGTGGGTCATACCCAACATAAAATTCCTTGTCTGAGGAGAATTAGTCATACTAAGTTCTAGGATAAACTCACCAAGATGGATGCAACAACTGGACAAATACATGGACATGAACTTCTGAATCAGATCAAGGAGAAGCTCGAAAATTATCGGCAAGGAAAAGAGTCCAGACAAATGGAGGAAATCAGCCATTTTCAACAAATTTCAAGAAGACTGCAAATGCAGAAAGGAATTATTTCCCAAGAAGATATTATACAATCTTACATAGAGGAGCTCAAGAAAGACCTCACCAAAAATTTGGAAAATGCAAGGTCAGAAGTTTCAATGGCCTCAAGATCAAATGATAGCCAATACTTAGCTGGAGAATCTCAGGATCCATACGAGACTGAGTTGGATCTAAAAGAAATTCTAGAAAGAGTTCAAAACTCGGTAATTGATTCTATTAGACAAGTGGCAGACAAAAGCTGAATAAAAATCAAATAAAGTAAAGACAATGGTCAAAAGTTTTTTTCATAAAGCAACCCATAGTTATCCGTTCATGAACGGATTCGAAATTATTATAGGATACTATTCTAGATTTGAAATTGATAATTTAGAATTCGTTTGTAATAGGTTTGAAGTACGGCGAATATCGCCTATAAATAAGTTTAGTTTTAGAAGAGAGAGCACACTCCTTTTTGGGCTATCTCTTCTTTCTTATTCTCCATATACTTTCCCATCCCCCTTTCTCTTGTACAAAGCGCAGAGCCAACTTATGCTAAATAAGGAGGAGTCTTGAAGACTTCATTTTGTAAGGCTAATTTATCAAGTGTTAAGCTATGAATAATTCATATGTTTGAATATTTTATGGATTTCTAGTTATTCTGGATTAGCTTAGTCTATAGATTAATATGGTTCTATAGAAAAAGGTAGGAATAGTAATCTAGCAATATTTTATTAAACGTATGTCAGGGTAGGCGTTTAGGGCATTTTTAGTCCAATTTGATATATGTTTAATCATATTTATTGGACGGATTATCAGTTCTGTAATTATTCCCTTTTATACTATGGTTTCATATTAGTTTGTAGACTTCTTGTTAGTTTTGGTACATTTCAAAAAGAAGACACTATTAAAATAGTGTTAAAACAGAAAATGATTTACCATTAAATATGGACCTTCTTAATAAATGGACCATTTCATATGTGGAACCTAAGGTTATATACCAACAAGGATTTTTTAAATAAAATTCGTCTAAAACAAATTGTAAAACTACGGAAGAATCAATTCCTTTACAAAATGATGAAACAATTTTAAAACTACTCAATGATGAGGATGTAAACACATATCGTTTCACACATAAGTTCTTACACATTGGTTTAGTGCAACTTGCCTTTAAACCTTTGACTTTAGATAATCTACCAGAAAGTTTTATAGCAACTTTAAGAGATGGTAGAAATAAAAATTAGAGACAATCAATAATTGGAGTTATACAATCCAGCTTGGCCCATGGTCCAGTTTATTTTAACGTTCATCCAAATTTTCAGCTGTCATTAACCGATGTTAATATACTCAATTCTTTGACATTAAATATTAAGACAGGGATATGATTATGAACCTGGGTTTGAATTAATATGCATATGCTATAGAATTTACTATAAGCCTTTGCATACTTTAAATCCATGTTAAAAATTAAAAAAAACATGAGAAAAAAATTAAATGAGACAATCATAATTGATAAATCAAAAATAACTACTTGAAAGACCATTAAATGGGATGAAATTCCAATTCCTCAACATTGGAAAATGCCCAAGGTGGCTGATAGCCAACCAAGAACTGAACATAATATTCATAACATTATACAAACTCCCGAAGGAGATGTTTACATACAGATGAGTATTACTCCATCTTTTCCAGAAAGAACTTTGGGATATTCCCATAGATCTGGATTATCAAGATTGGCCTCTGTTAGATCTTTTATTTCTCCTTTCATAGAGGAAGTGGATAATATTCCACTAAGAAGTTCTATTTCTAATTTTCATGGTGACAAAAATCACAATGATGCTTCTTTTCATACTGCAGATTATTTCAGTAATTTAAGTGGTGAGAAAAATCGTCATACTGATCTTTTAATACTGCATTAAATTTCAGTAATTTACGTGATGGAAGAACCCATCATTGAGCTTCAAGTTCTTATTGGGGGAAAAAAGTATTTTATTCCCTGTTGTGCCATGGTTTGTTTCTCATTATATTGATCCATATATTTCTGTTATAGAAAGATATTATAGGTTGTCAAATGGTAATATTTTGAAGGGAGTATATCCTCCTCACAAATTGAAAAAGATAAAAAAATTAAATTTTAATGCTTTCTCTAAATTATTTGAGGAAGATACTTTACCTATTACTGTCAAACAGATTAATAGGATAATCGAACAACAAAATTATTCAAATATATTTATTAAGGATTTTATCAATCCTTTTATGTAAAGATATAATTTGTTCTAGGAGAACAAATTATATCTTTACATAAAAGGATTGATAAAATCCTTAATAAAGATGCTTATATAGCAAATAGTTATGGTGAGAGTTCGGGAGTAATAGCTTCTCCAAGTCTTCAGCCTTCACCTGAGATAAAAGATTTTAAATTTAAATCTATGATAGATATAGAAATATTACTAGGTAATAAATTTAAAGGTTTAAAATTAAACACTTTAGAAGAAGAGTTTTCCAAACAAATAGATCAGAATACTGATTATAAAAAAGTCATAAATGATGAGATAAATAAACTTAATAAGTTTGCTGATAGGCCAACTCAGAATAAATTATTACAATAGGCCTTCACATGTAGATATTCTACATGAAGAACATGAATTGATCATAAATAACAGTTACAATTAGGGCTGTTCACAAAAACTGGGGAACCGAGAACCGAGCCGGAACCAGTGGATTATCGGTTCTGGTTTACCGGTTTTTTCGGTTCCAATTTCTCGATTTTGATCGGTTAACCAGTCAGTTTTCGGTTGTTTTTTTGCCATTACCGGTTAAACCGGTAATAAATTTTGTTACCTGTTTCTCGGTAAACATGTAAGCCGATAAACTGGTATTAATTATTAATATATTTTTATTAATAGTATTCCTTAATTTTTTAGTTATTTCCTTTTAAGTTATGCATAATTGATTCTTAAACATTAATTTATTTCTTATTAGTTATTTCCTTTTTAAATTATACATGATTGATTCCTAATAATTGATTTATTCCTTAGTAGTTATTTCCTTTTTAGATTATACATAATTGATTCTAAATTATTAATTTATTCCTTATATAAATCTTTTGTTTCTTTTATTAGTAATGCATAATTGATTTGAAATAATTGATTATTCATTATTAATTATTTACTTTTTGAATTATGCATGTGACGAGGGCATCCCAAGTCAACATCACGCAACAAGTCAACCTACAAGTGATTCCGGAGAAGCTGAGGAGGAGGTTTGAGTTCTACATCGAGGCCCAACAATGCTTAAGGATCCAAGCCCATATCAGAGGGATCCACTTGTAGACATCACTGGGCCCATGACCAGGAGCAGAGCGAAGAAGGTGCGAGAAGCTCTCAACAACCTTGTGCAAGCCTGCCATCAAGATGCCCAGCTGATTGTAGAAGCCCACGCCTTGGAGCAAAATGGAGGAAATGTGCAATTTGCAACTCTTCTAACTATCTTGGAAGGAGAGGCGCAAATCATCCAACATTAATCAAGAAGAAGGCTGTTTCTTGAAGTCTTGAAGAAGCCGGGAGGTTCTTGGACTTAAAGAAACCAAATAATAAAGTTCCCTATAAATTGGGCCGACCCAAAAACTCATGGACCAGCCCACAAGTTTTCGGCCAGCCCAAGTTGAAGCATGAAGCTGCACGGCCCAGTCCAAGGAGAGAAGCCCACACGGCCAATCAAGGAAAAAGCCCACACGGTTTTAGGGAATTAGTTTTCAGAATTTTAATTAAGTCTTTTTAGTCTTTTAGTTAATTTCCAAAAAGGGTTTCCTTATTCTTTTTGGAAGTAGGATTTTTATTCTTTTCCTACTTGTTTTCCAATTAGTTTCCTTCTTGTTTTAGGTAGTGTAAATTCGGCTACCTCATGCTTTAGGTAAATCCGAATTGTAGTTACCTTTTCTTACCATTCCTACTTCTTTCCGGGTTTGGTAATTGTACAAGGAATTAACCTCTTGGTTAATTTCCAATTCTAATTCTTTTCTTTTCCTACTTTTTGTATTAAAATTCGGCCACCTTCACCTATAAATAGGTGACCGAATTCTTCAATAAAGTTAGAGTATTTCAGATCAAAAACTTAGTGTTTGAGATACCTCCTTTTATTGCTTTATGTATTTGCATGTTGTAGTTTACATAATTGCATGAACCTTAGCCTTTTAGGTTCTTGCTCTACCTAATTGTTCGCATGTTTCACACCTCTTTTCTTGCACTTGGTTCGAATTCTTAAGCAAACTGGTCAGGATAGTTTATCCCTTGTTTTATCAATTCTGAACGTAAGTTAAAGGTTTGTAAGAGCTTGTCACTTAATCACAAGGTCCTTGGCAACATTATCCGTATGTGTACAACCGTCCACATCAATTGGTATCAGAGCTAAGGAGTGGTTTCGTGACCGGAGGAGATCAACCGATCAAATCCTTTTTCAGGTGTTTTCTTTTCCTTGTTAATCTTGATTGTTCTTGAAATTCTTGGAATTGAATTCATCTTCTTGGGGGGAAATATTTTTTTTTTCTTCCAGCTTAAAATTGCGATTTTGTGTATTGTTTTTCTATCCTTAAAATCGCAAATTTCTTTCAAAAATTTGGATTCCCTTGCTATAATTCAGAACTTAATTCCGGCCTCAATTTTCAAAATTAGGGTTCGGGTTCTTAGGGTTTTCCGATATTTCCGTCGCTAAATCTCGCGACGCCTAGGGTTTTGTTTGCTTGGTTTTTGCGACACTTTTCTACCCTTCTTTTGTGCTGATTTTTGCTGAAAATTGTGAGTTTTGCGGTTGATGTTAAGCAGCTCACTTGTTTGCGCATTGTAAAATTGCATGCTATAAGTTTTGGATACTTTCTTTTGAATTCTTGAAAATATAGTGAATTCTTGATTTCGTATCCTTGTGCTGCTAAGATTATCCCTGGGAATAGGCTAGTAACTTGAAGAATTGTTTTGCTGGCCCTAGGGTTTTCATAATTAACAAAAATCGCATATTGCTATACTTAGTACTGTTTTCGGCCATTAAGGGGTAGTAATTTCGCAACTTTGGTACTGTTTTGCATATTAGAAGAATTGATAATTTGTGGGGATTGGTTTCTTGATTACCTATTGGGTGGGTGATCGCTTCTTTGGGTAGTTTAGGCTTTCCTGAAGTTGTTTCAACTCTGCTAATTTTCTTTGCTTCTATTCACTTTGAATTGCCCTGCTTTCAAATTGCCTAGTTATCTTTTCGTGCGACCTGAACATTAGATCTTTAAATTATAATTTGGATTTTGTCATCGTGCACACTCATCTTTTCTGAAATTTGAGGGCTTAACCCCGAAATTTCCTGTTGTGTACATCATATCTGAATTATATTACATAAACATCGTTTGCGAAAAGATTTTTCAAAACAGAAGCAAGTGTGGTTTTTGCGAAAATTTTTGCTTCTTTCTTAAGTGTCATTGCTTTTGTGTGAATTGCTGCTTGCCTGATACATTTATCAATACCGGGTGGTTTGAGTGGTAAAAGGCTTGAGTGCACATCTTATACAGGGCACCACCCTAGAGCGATACACGGGGTTTGTGTGTAGCTATTAGGTGGGAAACACTTGGGGGAATAAGGGGGTAAGGTTATTTCTCACTTTTCCTTATTCTTAGCAGACAGATTTTCGCTTCTTTTACCAATGTCATGTGGTAGTGCTCCTAACCCTCTCGGGAACGAGCAAATTCTGGCTGCGATTGCGCAACTCTCCGCGCGATTCGCTACACTCACGGAGGAAGTCGCCGAACTCAGGACAGAACGGGACCAGAAGCGCATAGACTCAGACGACGAGCCGGCCGGTCCAGGCCCCAACGCCGCAGACCAGCCATTCGCAGGCCTCAGTCAGTGCAAAACAACCGTTCCGCCCTTTGCCGGAGGCACGAATCCAGAGGAGTACTTAGACTGGGATATGAAGATGGAGCGCATCTTTGAGCTTCATGCGATCCCAGAGCACAAGAAGGTCCAGCTCGCAGTTGTACATTTCACAGACTATGCCCTAATCTGGTGGAATCAGCAGCAGGACCAGCGCAGAAATACACGCCCTATGCGTGCCCGCGCACCGCCTCTCTCTTGGTTTGATTTGACTGCTTCTATGCGTAGGACTTTTGTACCGGACTACTATTTTAGAGAATTGTATAGGAAATTACATACTCTTGTACAAGGTTCTATGACTGTAGATGAATACTATAGAAAACTAGAGATGGCAAAAATTAGGGCTAATGTACAGGAAGATGAGCCCGCATCTATGGCTCGTTTTCTTAGTGGTTTAAACAGGGGTATTGCTTTGGCTGTGGAACTGCAGAATGCTACAACATTGACAGACATGCTGCACAAAGCTTGGGTTATGGAGGAGTATCTGAAGTCCGTTCCACCAGTCCGGACACCTACCAGCGCCCCACCAGCCTGGCGCAAGAATCCGACCTACTCGCCACCAGCAAGGAGGCCGATCATGTCTGAACGCAAGGCCATTGTCCCTGTTGCCGCCGCCACTTCTTCTTCATCCCAGCAGAAAACGCCATCAACTCCCAGGCAGTCCATCAGCAACGTTACTTGCCACAAGTGCTCAGGCCGTGGCCACTACATGCGTGACTGTCCCAACATCCGGAAGGTATTATTGGGCCAAGATGGTGAGTACATATCAGAATCTGATGAAGAGGAGCCAACCGTTAACCCTATAAAGGAGTTGACTGACAGCACTCCGTCAGAACCTGTGGAGCAGTTCGAATTTCTTGAAGAAGATCCTTCTCAAAACTTGGTTACTCGCACTCTGACTACAGCTGCTGTCCCGGACACGTCCCAGAGGACAAACATCTTCCATGCCCGCACAAAGGTAAATGGAAAGTTATGTGTTCTGATTATTGATGGAGGGAGTTGTACTAATGTTGCTAGTGAGTACATGGTGGACAAACTGCACCTCCCTGTCATCAATCATCCACGTCCTTATCGGCTTCAATGGCTCGATAGCTCAGACGGCTACAGAGTCACAAAGCAGGTAAGCGTACCATACGCTATCGGTAAGTTCGAATCCACGGTTTTATGTGATGTTCTGCCAATGGAGGCTTGTCACATTCTACTCGAACGACCATGGCTCTTTGACCTGAAGGCAACACATGATGGGGTCGCCAACACTTACTCGGTCTGCCAGGAGGGCAAGATCCACACATTCCTACCCATGCCACCGGCTGAAATGCGATCAGAAGCTGTTCGTATGAAGGAGTCACTCGCTAAATGGGAAGCTGAAAGGCGCCAAGCGAAGGGTGAGGGGAAAGAAATTGTTGTAAAGGGTAGTAAGGCGAACTCTGATAAGCCTGATCAGGACAAAGTTAGGAGTAGTTGTTTTGCAACGAAAGGAGAGATAGGTCAAGTGTTAGACAGCAATGATGATGTATTTGTTTTAGTCTGTAAAGATAACTGTGCTAACCCTGACGATATCCCTCGGGATATCCCTACAGAAGTCAATTCTTTGTTGCAGGAATTTGCTGATGTCTTTCCAGACGAGTTGCCGCAGGGTCTGCCGCCACTTCGAGGTATTGAGCATCAGATTGACTTCATCCCTGGCGCGCCTATACCAAATCGCCCTGCATACAAGGCAAATCCTGAGGAAACAAAGGAGTTGCAGGCGCAAATTGAGAAGCTATTGGCGCATGGTCAGGTAAGGGAATCTCTAAGTCCTTGTGCTGTACCTGTTATTCTAGTCCCTAAGAAAGAAGGTACATGGAGAATGTGTATGGATTGTAGAGCAGTAAATAAGATAACAATCAAGTATAGGCACCCTATCCCTAGGCTTGATGACATGTTAGAAGATTTGCATGGTTCTACTGTTTATACAAAAATAGATCTAACACAGGGCTATCATCAAATACGCATGAGGGAGGGGGACGAATGGAAGACTGCTTTTAAAACTAAATTTGGTTTATATGAGTGGTTAGTCATGCCCTTTGGACTCACAAATGCACCTAGTACTTTCATGAGATTAATGAATCATGTGCTTAGAAAGTTTATAGGTAAATTTGTTGTTGTGTATTTTGATGATATCTTGATCTATTCTAGAGATTATGATTCGCATGTTGAACATCTTCGTTTGGTTTTAATTGAATTACGTGCTAATCAATTATATGCCAAGATGCAAAAGTGTACCTTTTGTGTTTCGGAGGTTGTTTTTCTTGGTTTTGTAGTCTCTGCAGATGGTGTCAAAGTTGATGATGCCAAGGTGAAGGCCATCAGGGATTGGCCGCAGCCAACATCGGCCGCCCAAGTTCGGTCATTCCATGGCTTGGCTGGATTCTACAGGCGGTTTGTGTAAAGATTTCTCCACTAAAGCCGCGCCCCTCAATGATCTCTGCAAGAAGAACGCACCATTTGTGTGGGGACCAGCTCAGGAAAAAGCTTTTACTACTTTAAAGCATGATCTCACTCATGCACCTATTTTAGCATTACCTGATTTTGATAAAGTGTTTGAACTAATGTGTGATGCATCAGGTGTTGGAATTGGTGCAGTGTTAATGCAGGAGAAGAAGCCTATCGCCTTTTTCAGTGAGAAACTAAAAGGGGCTGCCTTAAATTATCCTACATATGATAAGGAGCTCTATGCTGTTGTCCGTGCTTTTGAAACGTGGTCACATTATTTGATGTCTAAGGAATTTGTTGTTCATAGTGATCATGAGTCTCTAAGCATTTAAAAGGGCAAAATAAGTTAAATAGACGTCATGCAAAGTGGGTTAATTTTATTGAGTCTTTTCCTTATATTATCAAGTATAAGAAAGGTAAGGATAATTTAGTTGCTGACGCTCTATCTCGCAGGTATGAAATGCTGACAATTCTTGATCATACATTGTTAGGTTTCGCATACCTCAAGGATTTGTATGCTTTTGATGATGTGTATAAAGCATGTGAATCTGGTGCATTCCAAAAGTACTTTAGACAGGATGGTTTTCTGTTTAGGGAAAATAGGTTATGCATCCCTCGTAGTTCCACTAGGGAATTACTGGTTCGTGAAGCTCATAGTAGGGGTCTTATGGGTCATTTTGGTGTGCATAAAACACTTAAACTGTTGCATGAACACTTTTATTGGCCGCATATGCGCAAAGATGTACAGAATGTTTGCTCTCGATGTATTAATTGTTTGCAAGCTAAATCTACTTCTAAACCCCATGGGCTTTACACGCCATTACCTATCCCTTATGTGCCCTGGACTGACATTTCTATGGATTTTATTTTAGGGCTTCCAAGGACGCAGAAAGGTAATGATTCTTTATTTGTCGTTGTTGATCGTTTCTCTAAAATGGCGCATTTCATTCCTTGCAGGAAATCAAATGATGCCAGACATGTAGCTGAGTTGTTCTTTCAAGGTATTGTTCGGCTACATGGAATTCCGAGAACCATAGTCTCAGATCGCGACGTCAAATTCTTGAGTTATTTTTGGAAGACTTTGTGGTCCCGCCTCGGCACAAAACTGTTGTTTTCGACTACAAGTCATCCACAGACGGATGGTCAGACGGAAGTCACCAACCGAACCGTTGGCAACCTAGTCAGAGCATTGATTCAGAAGAACCTCAAGCGTTGGGAAGACATCTTGCCGGTTGCAGAGTTTGCCTACAACCGAACCAAGCATTCATCAACAGGGTTCTGTCCATTTGAAGTTGCCTACGGCTTTACTCCCTTGACGGTGATGGATCTCATTCCTTTGCCGCCCAAAGAACAAGTCAATCCAGACGGTGCGAAGAAAGCTGAAGCAGTGCAACGCATACATGCTAAAGTTCGAGCTAATCTGGGGAGGACTTATGCCAAAGCCGCCGCCACTGCAAACCAACGGCGCAAGGCTGTGAATTTCGAACCAGGTGACTGGGTTTGGGTTCACATGAGGAAGGAACGATTCCCTGCAGCAAGAAGGACCAAACTCCATCCAAGGGGCAATGGACCTTTTCAGATCGTTTCCAAGATTGGACCTAACGCCTACAAGCTCGATTTACCAGGTGAGTATGGTGTTAGTTCTTCCTTTAATGTTGCTGACTTGTCTCCTTTTGTTGATGACCAGGTTGCTGATTTGAGGACAAATCCTTTTCAACCGGGAGGGGATGATGAGGGCATCCCAAGTCAACATCACGCAACAAGTCAACCTACAAGTGATTCCGGAGAAGCTGAGGAGGAGGTTTGAGTTCTACATCGAGGCCCAACAATGCTTAAGGATCCAAGCCCATATCAGAGGGATCCACTTGTAGACATCACTGGGCCCATGACCAGGAGCAGAGCGAAGAAGGTGCGAGAAGCTCTCAACAACCTTGTGCAAGCCTGCCATCAAGATGCCCAGCTGATTGTAGAAGCCCACGCCTTGGAGCAAAATGGAGGAAATGTGCAATTTGCAACTCTTCTAACTATCTTGGAAGGAGAGGCGCAAATCATCCAACATTAATCAAGAAGAAGGCTGTTTCTTGAAGTCTTGAAGAAGTTGGGAGGTTCTTGGACTTAAAGAAACCAAATAATAAAGTTCTCTACAAATTGGGCCGACCCAAAAACTCATGGACCAGCCCACAAGTTTTCGGCCAGCCCAAGTTGAAGCATGAAGCCGCACGGCCCAATCCAAGGAGAGAAGCCCACACGGCCAATCAAGGAAAAAGCCCACACGGTTTTAGGGAATTAGTTTTCAGAATTTTAATTAAGTCTTTTTAGTCTTTTAGTTAATTTCCAAAAAGGGTTTCCTTATTCTTTTTGGAAGTAGGATTTTTATTCTTTTCCTACTTGTTTTCCAATTAGTTTCCTTCTTGTTTTAGGTAGTGTAAATTCGGCTACCTCATGCTTTAGGTAAATCCGAATTTTAGTTACCTTTTCTTACCATTCCTACTTCTTTCCGGGTTTGGTAATTGTACAAGGAATTAACCTCTTGGTTAATTTCCAATTCTAATTCTTTTCATTTCCTACTTTTTGTATTAAAATTCGGCCACCCTCACCTATAAATAGGTGACCGAATTCTTCAATAAAGTTAGAGTATTTCAGATCAAAAACTTAGTGTTTGAGATACCTCCTTTTATTGCTTTATGTATTGCATGTTGTAGTTTACATAATTGCATGAACCTTAGCCTTTTAGGTTCTTGCTCTACCTAATTGTTCGCATGTTTCACATCTCTTTTCTTGCACTTGGTTCGAATTCTTAAACAAACTGGTCAGGATAGTTTATCCTTGTTTTATCAATTCTGAACGTAAGTTAAAGGTTTGTAAGAGCTTGTCACTTAATCACAAGGTCCTTGGCAACATTATCCGCATGTGTACAACCGTCCACATCAGCATGATTGATATTTTTCCTTTTAATTATCATGATTTGTTTCTTTTTTCTTAAAAAAACTTACCGGTAATTAATTACTAATTTCTTTTATTAATAATATTCCTCTTTTTTAGTTATTTCCTTTTTGAACTATGCATAATTGATTTTTAATCATTAATTTAATCCTTATTAGTTATTTCCTTTTTTAATTATACATGATTGGCTCCTATAATTAATTGATTATGTATAATAGATTTTAGATCATTAATTTATTCCTTATAAATTTGTTATGAGTATTTCTTTTATTAACTATGCATGATTGATTCCTATAATTAATTGATTGCTTATTAGTTATTTCCTTTTTGGATTATGCATAATAGATTTTAGATCATTAATTTATTCCTTATAAATTTGTTATTTCTTTTATTAATTATGCATGATTGATTCTAAACCATTAATTATTTCCTTTTTGAATTATGTACTATTAATATTTTTTCTTTTAATTATGATTTGAAAATTTTTTTTTATTATAAAATTAATCACTCGGTCGATTAACCAGTTTTCACCATCCGGTACAAACTGGAACCGGTAAGCCGGTAAATCGACCGGTTGAACACCCCTAGTTAAGCAGTAAAAGTATTTATGAATGGAACCTTGATGGTTATACCGAAAACAAATTTATAATTTGGCACATAGGATGCTAATGTACAGTACCATTTGTAAAGCAACGGTAATACCAATAGTAACATAGCAAAAGTGATAGTTGTTCGTTTTACTGGCCAATTAAAAGGTTGGTGGGATAATTATTTGTCCCAATAAAATAAAGAAGAAATCTATAAAACTGTAAAATAGGAAGGAAGTTAAATGACTGAAAATTCAGTTTATACACTGATAGTTACAATTTTAGAACATTTCACAGGAAGAATTTCTGATAATAGAGAAAATATTCGCACTTTATTACAAAATTTAAGGTGTAAAACACTGTCTGATTTCAGATGGTATAATGATGCTTTTCTTAATAGAGTTATGGAGCTTCCTGAAAGTAATAGTAATCAATGGAAGTCAAAATTTATAGATGGTTTTCCCAACTTATTTGCTAAAAGAGTTAGAAAAACTCTAAGAAATGATAGAATAACTATTCATTATTAAGAATATACTTATGGTAGACTAATTGGAACATGTGTCTAAGAAGGTTTATCATTATGCAATAAAATTAAATTAAATCAACAAATAAAAAAACAAAATTTGACTGAAAGAAATCAACTAGGTCAATTTTGTAGTCAATTTGGGATGGATATTCAAACCCAAAGAAAAATGACAAAAGATAAAAAAGATGATTCCGGGAAAGGGCATTTCTTGAAGTTCTTGATTTTCTTGAAAATCTTGAATTTCGCGGTTTACTGAATCTTGAAGAATCTTGAAATCTTGAAGAATATTGAAATTCTTGATTTTTGACGTTAAGAAATGATTCCGGAAGATTCCAGAACCTCCCTACATCATCACCACCATGCGCCACCTCAAATGGGCCGAAACCCACCTTGGAGCCCATTCTATTATTTCGGCCAGACCAAGCCCACAAGGAGCAGCCCACACGCCACTTGTAAGCTTAGGTTAGAGAAGGATTAGGTTTTGTGCATGTTACCTAATTCTACTCCAATTGATGTGGACGGTTGTACACATGCGGATGAAGTTGCCCGGAAAGTTTGATTAAGTGGCTTAGCTCGTATAGGCTCTTTACTTACCCGAAATCCAGAGAACAAAAATAAACTAACCTAAGCTAATTTACTTAAGAATTCGAACCAAGTAAGAAAGAGTTGAAACATGCGAATTTAATTAGGTAGAGCAATTAACCTAATTAAGCTAAGTTTCATGCAATATATAAATTACAAGCACGCAAAATACATAAAGCAATAAAGGGAGAGTACTCAAACTAATAGTTTTAAGATCTGAATACTTGTTTTATTATGGAGTTTCGGCTGCCTATTTATAGGCAAAGAACAGCCGAAAATTCTACCTAAAAGAGTAGGAAAAGAATTAGAATTGGAAACCAATCAAGAGATTGATTTCCTTTACAATACCAAAACCTGAAAGAAGTGGGTAATGGTAAAAGAAAAGGAAATTTCGGTCACCTTTAAGTTTAGTGGCAGCCGAAAATTACAAGTTAAAAACAAGAAGGAAAAGGAATAAAAATCCTACTCCAAAAAGGAGATCAAGAAGGGATCCTTTTTGGAAACTAATAAACTAAGGGCAAAATAGGGAACATGCACAAACCCTTATTTTCCCCCAAACCCTAACCCTTAATTTCCAACCCTAATGGACTAGGTCTGGCCGTGTGGGCTTCTTTGTTGGCTGGCCGACTTTTGATGATGTGGAATGGACTCCATGAGTTGGGTCGGCCCAATTGTTGATGGCGCATGATGGAATGGTGTAAGGAGCTTCCGGAATCTTCTGGAACCTCCCGGAATCATTTCGGAATCAAGATTTTCAAGATTTTCAAGATTCTTCAAGATTCTGCAAAATATGAAATTCAAGATTTTCAATAAAAACCAAGAACTTCAAGAAATGTTTCTTTAAAGTCCAAGAACCTTCGGCGTCTTCAAGAACTTCAAGAAAAGCCTTCTCTTCATTGTGGATTGGGGAATTGCGCCTCTTCTTCAAGAATTGTAAGGAGAGTTGCAATTTGAACCTTTCCGTCTTTGTTCTCCAAGGCGTTGGCTTCTACTATCAATTGGGCATCCTGTTGGCAAGCTTGTACAAGGTTGTTGAGTGTCTCTTGAACCTTCTTTGCTCTGCTTTTGGTCATTGGCCCAATGATGTCTACAAGTGGATCCCTTTGATATGGACTTGGATCCTGAAGCATTGTTGGGCCTCGGTGTAGAACCCGAACCTCCTCAGCTTCTCCGGACTCACTTGTCTGTGGACTTTGGATGCCCTCATCATCCCCTCCCGGTTGAAAAGGATTTGACCTCAAATCTTCACCCTGTTCATAAGTAAATGGAGACAAGTCAGCAACATTAAATGAAGTACTAACACCATACTCACCTGGTAAATCAAGCTTGTAAGCATTAGGCCCCATCTTGGACACGATTTGAAAAGGCCCATCGCCCCGGGGATGGAGTTTCGTCCTCCTCGCAGCAGGGAATCGTTCCTTCCTCATGTGAACCCAAACCCAGTCGCCTGGTTCAAAGTTCACAGCCTTGCGCCGTTGGTTTGCATGGGCGGCGGCTCTGGCGTAATTTTTCTCAAGGTTGGCCCGAACCTTGGCATGCAGGCATTTGACGGTTTCAGCCTTCTGGGCGCCGTCGAGATTAACCTGTTCCTTTAGCGGCAAAGGGATGAGATCCATCACCGTCAAAGGAGTGAAGCCGTAGGCAACTTTGAATGGACAGAACCCTGTTGAGGAGTGCTTGGTGCGGTTGTAGGCAAACTCTGCAACCGGTAAGATTTCTTCCCAACGTTTGAGATTCTTCTGTATTAAAGCCCGAAGTAGATTGCCAACGGTGCGGTTGGTGACTTCCGTCTGACCATCCGTCTGGGGATGACTTGTAGTCGAAAACAGAAGTTTTGTGCCGAGGCGTGACCACAAAGTCTTCCAAAAGTAACTCAGAAATTTGACGTCGCGATCAGAAATAATAGTGCGCGGAATACCATGAAGCCGAACTATTCCTTGAAAGAACAAGTCCGCAACATGTTTGGCATCATCTGATTTCCTGCAAGGAATAAAGTGAGCCATCTTAGAAAAGCGATCAACTACGACAAATAAGGAGTCATTTCCTCTTTGCGTCCTCGGAAGACCTAGAATAAAATCCATTGAAATGTCAGTCCAAGGTAAAGAAGGAATAGGTAAAGGCGTGTAAAGTCCATGAGGCTTAGATGTAGATTTAGCTTTTAAACAATTAATACAACGAGTGCAAACATGCTGTACATCTTTTCGCATATGAGGCCAATAAAAATGTTCCCGTAACACATCAAGTGTTTTATATACACCAAAATGACCCATAAGACCCCCATTGTGAGCTTCACGAACCAGTAATTCTCTAGTAGAACTACGAGGGATGCATAACCTATGTTCCCTAAACAAGAAACCATCATGTCTATAGTACTTATGGAATGCACCAGATTCACATGCTTTATATAAAGTCACAAAATCACTATCAGAAGCATACAAATCTTTTAGATATGCAAATCCTAACAAAGAATGATCTAAAATTGCCAGAATTTCATACCTGCGAGATAGAGCGTCAGCAACCAAATTATCTTTCCCTTTCTTATATTTAATAATGTAAGGAAAAGTTTCAATAAAATTAACCCATTTAGCATGACGTCTATTTAACTTACTCTGTCCCTTTAAGTGTTTAAGGGACTCGTGATCACTGTGAACAATAAATTCCTTGGCCATTAAATAATGTGACCAAGTTTCGAAAGCACGGACCACGGCATAGAGCTCCTTATCGTAAGTTGGATAATTTAAGGCAGCCCCTTTTAATTTCTCACTGAAATAGGCGATAGGCTTGCGTTCCTGCATTAAAACTGCGCCAATTCCTATACCTGATGCATCACACATTAGTTCAAAGACTTTATCAAAATCAGGTAATGCTAAAACAGGTGCATGAGTGAGATCATGCTTAAGAACCGTAAAGGCGTTTTCCTGAGCTTGCCCCCACACGAACGGAACATTCTTCTTGCACAAATCGTTCAGAGGTGCTGCTTTGGTGGAAAAGTCCTTCACAAACCGTCGGTAAAATCCAGCCAAACCGTGGAAAGACCTTACCTGTGTGGCCGAGGTTGGTGTAGGCCACTCCCTAATGGCTTTCACCTTGGCGTCGTCAACTTTGACACCAGCTTTAGAGACCACAAAACCGAGAAACACAACTTCCTCAACACAGAAAGTACATTTCTTCACATTGGCATACAATTTATTAGCACGTAATTCAATTAATACCAAGCGAATATGTTCTACATGCGATTTCATGTCTCTGGAATAGATCAAGATATCATCAAAATAAACCACAACAAATTTCCCTATGAACTTTCTAAGCACATGATTCATTAATCGCATAAAAGTACTAGGTGCATTTGTTAGGCCGAAGGGCATTACTAACCACTCATACAAACCAAACTTAGTTTTAAAAGCAGTTTTCCATTCATCCCCCTCCATCATGCAAATTTGATGATAGCCCTGTGTAAGATCTATTTTAGTGTAAATCGTTGAGCCATACAAGTCTTCTAACATGTCATCAAGCCTAGGGATAGGATGCCTATACTTGATTGTTATCTTATTAACAACTCTACAATCAACACACATTCTCCATGTACCATCTTTCTTAGGGACAAGAATTACAGGTACAACACAAGGACTAAGAGATTCCCTTACCTGACCGTTAGCCAAAAGCTTGTCGATCTGCTTTTACAACTCCTTTGTTTCTTCCGGATTTGCTTTGTAGGCAGGTCGATTTGGAATAGATGCGCCAGGTATGAAGTCGATTTGATGTTCAATCCCACGCAGAGGCGGCAATCCCTGCGGCAGCTCTTCTGGAAAGACATCGTTGAATTCCTGCAACAAACAATCAACTTCTATAGGGATATCCCGAGGGATATCTTCAGGGTTAGCACAAGTATCTTTACATACTAAAACTAGTATACAACCTTTGTTACCTAACACTTGTCCTATTTCCCCTACTGTAGCGAAAAAGCTACCTTTAACTTCTTCCTGTTTAGGCTTATCAGAGTTCGCCTTACTACCCACTACAAGTTCTTTCCCCTTCCCTTTTTCTAGGCGCTTTCTAGCTTTCCATTGGGCGATGGCGTCCTTCATGCGGATTGCTTCTGAACGCACTTCATTAGGTGGCATAGGTAGGAACGTGTGGATCTTGCCCGCCTGGCAGACCGAGTAAGTGTTGGCGACCCCATCATGCGTTGCCTTCAAGTCAAAGAGCCATGGGCGTCCGAGCAGAATGTGACAAGCCTCCATCGGCAGAACATCACATAAAACAGTGGATTAGAACTTACCGATAGCATATGGTACGCTTACCTGCTTGGTGACTCTGTAGCCATTTGAGCTGTCGAGCCATTGGAGCTGATAAGGACGTGGATGATTGAGTATGGGGAGCTTCAGTTTTTCGACCATATATTCGCTGGCCACATTTGTGCAGCTCCCTCCATCAATGATCAGAACACACAACTTCCCATTGACCTTAGTCCTGGCGTGGAAGATGTTTGTCCGTTGAGACGTATTCTGGACAGCAGCTGTAGTCAAGGTGCGAGTAACCAAGTTCTGATTAGGATCTTCTTCGATGAACTCAAATTGCTCGACTAGTGCAGACGTAGTGCTGTCAGTTAACTCCGACAAGGGGTCAACAGTTTGATCTTCTTCATCATCTTCGGAAATGTACTCACCATCTTGCCCCAATAAGACCTTCCGGATGTTAGGACAATCGCGCATGTAGTGGCCACGGCCTGAGCATGTGTGGCAAGTGACATTGCTAATGGATTGCCGAGGTGTTGATGGCGTTCTGGATTGGGATGAAGACGAGGTGGTGGCGGGGACTATAGCCTTCCGTTCTGAGGTAAACGGCTTCTTAGCGGGTGGTGAGTAAACCGGATTCTTTCTCCAAGCCGGTGGGGCGCTGGTAGGCGTCCGGACGGGTGGAACGGTCTTCAGGTATTCCTCCATGACCCGAGCTTTGTGCAACATGTCCGTCAGAGTTGTTGCATTCAGAAGTTCAACGGCTAAAGCTATACCCCTGTTTAGGCCATTAAAAAAACGAGCCATCGAAGCAGCCTCATCTTCCTGTACATTTGCCCTAATTTTGGCCATCTCTAACTTTCTATAATATGCGTCTACAGATAAAGAACCTTGTACAAGAGTATGTAATTTCCTATACAATTCTCTAAAATAGTAATCAGGAACAAAATTTCTACGCATGGAAGTAGTCAAATCAAACCAAGTTAAAGGAGGAGCACGGGCCCGCATTGGACGCGTATTCCTTCATTGGTCCATCTCCTGATTCCACCAGACCAGGGCATAGTCCGTGAAATGTACCACCGCGAGTGGGACCTTCTTGTGTTCTGGGATCGCATGAAGCTCGAAGATGCGCTCCATTTTCATCTCCCAGTCTAGGTAATCCTCCGGATTCGTACCGCCGGCGAAGGGTGGAACAGTCGTTTTGCATTGACTGAGACCCTCGAAAGGCTTGGCAGCGGCATTGTTGTCATTGGTAGGGTTGTCCTCCTCTGACTCCGTACGTCGTTGTTCCCGCTCAGCCCGCAAGTCAGCAACCTCCTCCGTGAGGGTAGCAAATCGCGCAGAGAGTTGCGCTATCGCAGCCAGTATTTGATCACTCCCCAAAGGGGCAGAAGCACCTCCTGACATCGGTTATAGGCGAAAATCTGTCTGCTAAGAACAAGGAAAAATTAGTAGTAACCTTACCCCCTTGTCCCCCAAGTGTATCCCACCTAACAGCTACACACAAACTAGTGTTTCACTCTAGGGTGGCGCCCTTATAGTATGTTCACTCAAGCCTTTTTCCACTCTACCTCCCGGTATTGACAAATGTATAAGGCAAACAGTAATTCATACACAGCAATGATACTTAAGGAAAAAGCACAAATTTTTGAAAAATAGATACTTGGTTCTATTTTGATGTTGAAAAATCTTTTCGCAAACGATATTTGTAATATAGTTCAGATAAGAGGTACACAACAAGAAAATTTCGGGGTGAAGCCCTCAAATTTCAGAAAAGATGGGTGTGCACGATGACAAAATCCAAACTATAATTCAAGAGTAAACGTTCAGGTCGCTTGAAAAGATACAACTAGCAGTTGAAAGCGGGGCAATTCAAGAATTGAATAGAATCAACAAAAAAATAAGCAGAGTTGAAACAACATTAAGAAAGTCCTAAAACTAACCAAAGAAGAGATCACCAACCCAATAGGTAATCAAAGAAACCAATCCCAGCAAATTATTAATTCTTTCAATATGTAGACAACCCAATTACGAAATTTTAAACCCCTAAGTGGCGAAAAATTTACTAATTTGCGATTTTAAGAAAAGAAAACCCTAGGGCCAGCAAAGTGCAATTTTGACTTACTAACCAATTCCCAGAGGTAATTTCAGCAGCACAAGGACACAAAATCAAGAATTCAATATAATTTCAGGAATTCAAAACGAGGTATCCGAAACTAGTGCATGCAAATCACAATGCGCAGATAAGGTGAGCTGCTTAACATCAGCCGCAAAACTCACCAACTTAAAATCAGCACAAGAGGGGTAGAAAACAGTCGCAAAACCCAGCAATTTAGACGCAAAAACAGTAGCACTAGAGTGTCTCTCAAACCCTAGTGTCGCAAAGCAAAGGCGACTAAAAGATTCAACCAAAACCGAAACCGTAGCTAAGCCAAAAATCAGAACCCAATTTATTTCTAAAGGCCGAACTTAATTGTGAAATTGCAGCAAGGGATATGCGATTTTTAATGTAAGAAAAACAGCCCCAAAACAGTACAAGCTTTTCGCAAAGAGAAGGTAATTTTAAAACCCTAAGTTGCGTTTTTCAGTACCTTAAAATTTGGTTCAATTTTTCTAGGGAATTTCGATTTTAAGATAGGGTAAGACAGTAACAAGAAACCGAAATTCAAAGCTTGAAAGAAAAAAAATTTCCCCCAAGAAGATGCGTTCTAATTCCAAGAATTTCAAGACAAGCAAGACTAACAAGGAAAAGAAAACACCTGATAAAGATTTGGTTGGGTTACTTCAACCTTCTCCAGCCACGAAACCAAACCTAAGATTTGATACCAATTGATGTGGACGGTTGTACACATGCGGATGAAGTTGCCCGGAAAGTTTGATTAAGTGGCGTAGCTCGTATAGGCTCTTTACTTACCCGAAATCCAGAGAACAAAAATAAACTAACCTAAGCTAATTTACTTAAGAATTCGAACCAAGTAAGAAAGAGTTGAAACATGCGAATTTAATTAGGTAGAGCAATTAACCTAATTAAGCTAAGTTTCATGCAATATATAAATCACAAGCATGCAAAATACATAAAGCAATAAAGGGAGAGTACTCAAACTAATAGTTTTAAAATCTGAATACTTGTTTTATTTTGGAGTTTTGGCTGCCTATTTATAGGCAAAGAACAGCCAAAAATTCTACCTAAAAGAGTAGGAAATGAATTAGAATTGGAAACCAATCAAGAGATTGATTTCCTTTACAATACCAAAACCTGAAAGAAGTGGGTAATGGTAAAAGAAAAGGAAATTTCGGTCACCTTTAATCTTAGTGGCAGCCGATTTTACAAGCTAAAAACAAGAAGGAAAAGGAATAAAAATCCTACTCCAAAAAGGAGATCAAGAAGGGATCCCTTTTGGAAACTAATAAACTAAGAGCGAAATAGGGAACATGCACAAACCCTTATTTTCCCCCAAACCCTAACCCTTAATTTCCAACCCTAATGGACTAGGTCTGGCCCTGTGGGCTTCTTTGTTGGGCTGGCCGACTTTTGATGATGTGGAATGGACTCCATGAGTTGGGTCTGTCCAATTGTTGATGGCGCATGATGGAATGGTGTAGGGAGCTTCCGGAATCTTCTGGAACCTCCCGGAATCATTTCGGAATCAAGATTTTCAAGATTCTTCAAGATTCTGCAAAATATGAAATTCAAGATTTTCAATAAAAACCAAGAACTTCAAGAAATGTTTATTTAAAGTCCAAGAACCTTCTGGCGTCTTCAAGAACTTCAAGAAACAGCCTTCTCTTCATTGTGGATTGGGGAATTGCGCCTTTTTTTCAAGAATTGTAAGGAGAGTTGCAATTTGAACCTTTCCGTCTTTGTTCTCCAAGGCGTTGGCTTCTACTATCAATTGGGCATCCTGTTGGCAAGCTTGTACAAGGTTGTTGAGTGTCTCTTGAACCTTCTTTGCTCTGCTTCTGGTCATTGGCCCAATGATGTCTACAAGTGGATCCCTTTGATATGGACTTGGATCTTGAAGCATTGTTGGGCCTAGGTGTAGAACCCGAACCTCCTCAGTTTCTCCGGACTCACTTGTCTATGGACTTGGGATGCCCTCATCAGTCTTGCATTCAGACTTTCCTTGGCACTTTCCGCATTGAGTTCTTGGATTTCCCGGCGTGGAGTTCAGGTGTTAACATCAATTGGTATCAGAGCCAAGGCTGTTTGCTCGACAAGAAGAGATTGGAGTAACCCAATCAATTCATCAGGTGTTTTCTGTTCCCTTAATCTACTTTAATTACTGATTTTGTGGAAAAGAACGCTCCTTTTTGAGAAAATTATTTCTTTTTCTTGAATAAATATTTCGATTTTGCTCCTAATGTTTTGCACTAAAAATTGAAATTTTGGGTTTTCAAAAAGAAGGGAAAATCGAAAAGAAGGTTTTTAAAAATTGATTTCTTCTCAGTTTGGAAAATCGGTTTTTAGGGTTTTAAAGCTAGGGCTCTTTTGCTCATTTTTGGTACTGTTTTTGCAATTGCCTTTGTGAATCCAATAAGTGCTATTTTTTTGTAAAAATTAAAGGATAACTGACACTTTTTGTTGGTGAAATTACCCTTTTATATTGGACTATTTTGTTCGCCTCTCCCTATTTGCAATTTGTGTTAAAATTTGGTAAACTTTGGCGGTTGAAGTTAAGCCACTCACCTTGTTGTTGCAATTGTGATTTATTTGCACGTATTTTGATACTTTGTTTTGAATTCTTGAAAATATATTGAATTCTTGAAATTGTATCGTTGTGCTGCCTACTTTTGCAAATCGTATATTACGTGTTGGGAGGTGATAAAATTGCAATTTTTGGTATCTTTTGTGGTAATTGCTTTAAGTATTGATTTCTCCAAGGTTTAAAAGTGTGCCTGCAAAGTTGATAGTGTTCGTTTATCGACATTACTCCCCACAACTGTACGCTCTAAGGCCAACGAGG
The DNA here is from genome assembly GCA_016801395.1 of Leptodermis oblonga. Lineage (NCBI taxonomy): Eukaryota > Viridiplantae > Streptophyta > Magnoliopsida > Gentianales > Rubiaceae > Leptodermis > Leptodermis oblonga. The sequence goes on from CM028760.1 coordinate 22,035,854, forward strand.
TTTCTTTTCTTTATTGGAAATCTTCTTCTCTGTCATTGTGCTTACAAAGTTAATAGTGTTCGTTTTCGCCACTACTCCCCACAGCACCACAGTGACATCTGGGGAATTTTTCAGCTATACGGGGGTAAAAAGTTTCAAAAAAAAACTTGAATAAATTAGTGGGAATTGGTTTCTTGATTACCCGCAGGGTAGGGTGATCACTTCTTGGGTTAGATAGGTCTTTCTTGATTTGTTTCAAACTTGCTGATTATTCTTGTTTCTTCACTTGAATTGCCCTGCTTCTTAAGCTTGTTATCTTTTCGTGCTACCTTGTACGTTTACTCTGAATTATAGCTTGGATTTTATCTTCGTGCATTCCATTAACTTCTGAACTTTGAGGGCTTCACCCCGAAAGTTCCTTTGTGTGCACTTCTTATTCGAGCTATATTACAAAATCTCTTTTTCAAAAAGGTATTTTTAAGTTGAAAATTTAACCAAGTTCTTTTTTTCGAAAGATTTTGGCCACTTTCCTATATAGTTTTGTTCTTTGTGTGATTGACTGGTTGCTTGTTACCTTTGCCCAGGGTTTTGTGAACTTAATTAAGTATACAGGATCACGGTAAAAGGCGGAGTGATACAGCACACACAGGTTGCCATCTCTAAGAGGGATACACAAGGTTGTGTGTAGTTGTTAGGAGGGTCATATTAGGGGGACAAGGGAGTAAGGTTACTCTGCTCACTTTTACTTGTTCTTAGGAGGAATTTTTCTCAGTTACTAGGTATGTTAGGAGGAGAAGTGCCCCCAGTTACGAATGCACAACTCAAGGTTGCCATTGCAAATTTGACTAATCAATTCGCAAACCTCAAGGTCTAGGTCGCAGATATAAAGGCCGCCCAACAGGAACGGTTCGAGGAGGAGGAAGATGTCCACACCCTATGGGCTGGTACTGATCCAAAGCCCTTTGAAGGTCTAAGTCAATTGAAGACATCTGTGCCTTCTTTTGCAGGAGGTACGAACCCTGAAGAATTCTTAGACTGGGAGATCAAGATGGAGCAGATCTTTGAGCTTCACTGATCCCCGAGAAAAAGAAGGTCCCACTCACCGAATATGCACTCGTTTGGTGGAATATGGAGTTGGACCAGAGGCGCAACACCAGGTTGATGCCTGCACGTGCACCACCTCTTACATGGTTTGATTTCACGACAGCTATGCACAAAACTTTTGTACCTGCGTATTATTTTAGAGAATTGTATAGGAAGTTACACACTCTCGTACAAGGATCTTTTACTGTTGATGCTTACTTTAAAAAGTTAGAGATGGCTAAGATTAGGGCCAGTGTAATAGAGGACGATGCCGCCAGCATGGCACGTTTTCTTAGTAGGCTTAATAGAGGGATAACTTTAGCGGTAGAATTGCAGAATGCTAAGAGTTTAACGGATATGCTCCACAAAGCTAGAGTAATGGAAACACCTGAAGACGGTTCCAACAGTTAGGACACCTGCCAGCGTGTCACGGGTCGCTATTTTGAATCACCAAAATGAGCGCACCGTATGGCAAGCAAGGTTATCACTAGCCAAGTTTCCGCCAATTCTCAAATCTGGGACTCGTTCCCGAAGTACTTGTAATTAGCACATCTGAGTTAAAGAAAATAGACAAAGGCAAACTCATAAGCCAAAGCTTGGTTTTCATTAATAAAAGAAGGAAATTATAAGAAATAGCCAAGAGCTTAAATGGGTGGTGGAAACCCAACTCCTGCTTGCATTAAAACAACCCACCAACAACTAGAAAGGCTAAAAATTAGAAGTACCTGGAGGGGGGATCAAGGCGTACAAAATGGGTGATCTTCTGAAAGATCACCTGTCTAACTAAAACTAACATCCCCCAACATTACTAACTATTACAACATGAATAACTAACACAGATTAATATATATACAAGGTTGGGCGCTATTGGATTCGGTTGTTGTGGTTCTGGGCGCTGGGCGCGTTGATGCTGTGGCGGGCTCGCGCGCTGAGGTGCTGGGCGGGGCGCACGCTGAGGTGCTGGTGCGGGGTGCGGGCTGAGGTGCTGGAGCGCTGGGGCGCACCACTGGTGCTGGGGCGTAGGCGCGAACTAAGGTTGGGGCGTGGGAGCGCGGTGAGGCGGTGTTGTGCTGCACCATGTGTTGGGCGCCCAGTGCCGTCCGATATATGGTGCGACGCGTTGTGTGATTTCGCTCCGTCGGTTCTCAGTTTTGAGCACGAGCTGCAACATGCCAGTTTATGCTCATGGGGTATCGATGGGGTTGCGGGGTAAGCACGAGAGGTGCGACCTGTAACATTCTCCCCCACTTGATTTGGCGACGTCCTCGGCGCCATCAATAATTTTCTTGACACTTCACCACTTGGAAAGCATTGTGGTTTCTCGCCATGTGCCCACTTCTGCTTGTGCATTTTCGTCATCAGGGAGGAATCGCTCACTGAACATTCGCTCATTTTAATTTGAGTCCATGATTAGCAAGACACAAATGTTCTACTTGGATGGCTTCAACACACATTATAATGTTGCAACTATCTGCTCTTCAAAATGTCTCATGGAGAAGGAAAAATTCTCAAAGTGATAACTTAGTCTGAGCAATATTACTTCTATTTGCCGCAACTCAGCCAAAGCAATCTTTCCTTCGTTTTGTCGCAATATTCTTCTCCCCATTGTGAATTCTAGCCCAATTCATCATTTTTTTTTTTTTTTTTTTGTTGTTGTTAGAGTACATCACCATAGGGACAAGGTTGGCGGTTTCTTCAATTCTGATGACGGTAGTTCCCTGAACGGGAGTTCCTTGAAAGTATGTGAACGTTTCTGACACCCTTACAAAATGTGATAAGCCTTCTCAACCAAATTGCCCCCACCCGTTGGAGAATTGTTGCCCTTCAACTTACCGTTATGCCCAGAAATATCCTTGCTCATTTCTGCTCACCAATTATCCTTAGAATAGGTCTTCACAATCGATCACACACCACTCGTGGGGTAATCATTATACTTCAGCCTATCATCTCGTCGTTCTCCTGTACTAGCTCAACTCAGATTTGGCCTTCACAAATGATTACGTTCCATCTTGGAAAGAACCATTGCCCTTCAGCCTGTCTCCTCAAAAGGTCTCAATTTTGATTTGGCCTTCACAACTGATTGCATTCCATCTCGAAAAGAACCATTGCCCTTCAGCCTAATTTTAGAAATTGTGCTTCACATCTCAGCATAAGTCTTCACAACCGTTTGCTCCACTCCCGAAAGAAACATTGTCCTTGAACTTAGCATCTTGCAACAACACAGAAGTTTCACCGACTCGTAAGTTAGCAACTATTGACCTGGTACCATGAGCGCATCTACTTGAACCACGCATGGAATCAACGCTGCACATCATGCCATTCAACTCTGGAACACTTGACTACCTCCTCTGGCACACCAAGTCGAACCAGCAAAATATGCGCAATACGCGCAAGCTCACTCCAAGTATTCCTTGAAGCAATTTAATCTCTGATGATTGGGGACCTTGTTCCATTAAGTCGAACCCACATAGTAAATCTCGATCATTCCACTAGGGGTCTCGCTCCCTGGGTTTTTGCTTAACCGTAACTCAAGAATACTCTCCTTGAGGGACTCTAACGTGTGATACTTGGAATCTTAACAACCACCACGCTCACGATCCAACGTCCATGGCGGTACACCTTGATTGGCCTACACTAGGTATAGGTCACCCCTTCTTAGGTTACCACTTTCGTCCACCGGCGGTTCACTCTGATTGGCCTACTCTACCCTTAGGTCGTCCCTTCTTAGGTCACCACTTCCGCAAATGTAGATAAAGCATGGGTCCGTCTCTAAGACCAACTGTCATTTAAACCCAATCAGAACTGCGATCCAAACAGACTCAATTTCAGCATCAAATCTTCGGGTAGCTGCCATTTTAAATCCAGGCGGAATCTGCGATCTAAACGGTCTAGCTATTCTTAATTTTAGCATCAAAACTTGATCGCAACCATTTGAATCCAGGCGTAATTTGTGATCCAAACGGTCTAGTTAATCTCGTCTCCAGGGCTAACTGAAGAGTTGTTTCTTCAGCTGCCAGCTCTGATACCAACTGTCACGGGCCGCTATTTTTAATCACCAAAATGAGCTCACCGTGTGGCAAGCAAGGCTATCATAGCTAAGCTTCCGCCAATTCTCGAATCTGGGACTCATTCCCAAAGTACTTGTAATTAGCACATCCGAATCAATGAAAATAGACAAAGGCAAACTCATAAGCCAAAGCTTGGTTTTCATTAATAAAAGAAGGAAATTACAAGAAATAGCCAAGAGCATAAAGGGGTGGTGGAAACCCAACTCCTACTTGCATTACAACAACCCACCAACAACTAGAAAGGCTAAAAATCAGAAGTGCTTGGAGGGGGGGATCAAGGCGTACAAAATGGGTGATCTTGTGAAAGATCACCTATCTAACTAAAACTAACATCCCCAAACATTACTAACTATTACAACATGAATAACTAACACAAATTAATATATACAAGGTTGGGCACTATTGGATTCGGTCGTTGTGGTGCTGGGCGCTGGGCGCGCTGATGTTGTGGCGGGTTCGTGCGCTGAGGTGCTGGGCGGGGCGCGCGCTGAGGTGCTGGAGTGCTGGGGCGTGGGCGCGCGCTGAGGCGGTGTTGTGCTGCACCACATGTTGGGCGCCAGTGCCGGCTGATATATGGTGTGACGCGTTGTGCGATTTCACTTTCTCGATTCTCAGCTTTGAGCACGAGCTGCAACATGCCAGTTTATGCTCATGGGGCATTGATGGGGTTGTGGGGTAAGCACGAGAGGTGCGACCTGTAACACAGCGCTCCTACTACTTGAAAAAAGAATCCGGTCTACAAGCCATCACCAGTGAGGAAACCTTTCAACTCTGAGTGTAAAGCTATTCAGTTTCCCCCAGCCACATCTTCTTCTTCTGCAGCTAAAACGCCTTTTACTCCGAAGCAGAGCATTTCGCAGATCACTTGCCACAAGTGTTCTGGCCGCTGGCACTACATGCGGGACTGTCTTAACATCAGAAAGGTACTATTAGGGCACAATGACGAGTACATCTCAAAGGAAGAAGATGATGAAGAGGCCAATCACATCTCAAATTTGGCTAACAACAGCAAGTCCGATACGGAGGAGGACATTCATCGGCCAGAGGACTATAGTCAGATGGCCATTGTGTCCCAATCTTTGACTACAGCTATTGCCTAGGATGCTTCACAATGGACCAACATCTTTCACAGCAGGACTAAAGTCAATGGAGGTGTATGTGTTCTGATCGTTGACGGAGGGAGCTACACCAATGTCGCCAGTGAGTACATGGTTGAAAAACTCAAGCTCCCAATAGTTAACCATCCACATCCGTACCGGCTGTAATGGCTCAACAGCTCAGAAGGCTACAGAGTCACCAAGCAGGTGTGAGTTACTTTTGCTATAGGCAAGTTCAAGGGACAGGTTACTTGTGATGTGCTCCCTATGGAGGCGTGTCACATTCTGCTCGGATGATTATGGCTCTTTGACATGAAGGCTACACATGATGGGGTTGCTAACACCTACTCAATTTTCTAAAAAGGCAAGATCCAAACCTTTTTACCTCTCTCACCACAGGAAGTTCGTGTGAATCTCTCAGGATGAAGGACAAGATCACCACGTGGACAGCTGAAAAGCGACAGGACAAGGGAAATGGTAAACAAATTGTAAAGGGTAGTATTAAGGCGAACTCTGATAAGCCTTCAGAAGAATAATTTAGGCGTGGCCTTTTTGCCACAGTGGGGGAAGTCGAACAAGTGTTAAGGGATAATAGTTGTATTCTTGTTTTAGTTGCTAAAGATGATTCCATTAACCTTGACGACGTCCCTAGGGATCTCCCTATGGAAGTCGAGTTTCTTTTGCAGAAATATGAAGATGTGTTTCCTGAAGAGCTCTCGGCAGGAGTGCCCCCTCTTCGTGTTATTGAGCATCAGATTGACTTCGTGCCTGGCTCATCCATTCCCAATAGACCAGCGTACAAAGCAAACCCGGAGGAAACAAATGAGCTACAACGTCAGGTTGAAAAACTATTAGGTAATGGTCAGGTAAGGGAATCTTTAAGCCCTCGTGCAGTACCTGTAATTCTTGTTCCAAAGAAAGATGGTACTTGGAGAATGTGTATGGATTGCACAGCTGTTAACAAAATAACCATGAAGTATAGGCTTCTTATCCTAAGCTTAATGACATTCTAGAAGATTTATATGGCTCTACTGTTTATACTAAAATAGATCTAACACAAGGCTATCATCATATAAGAATAAAAGAAGGCGATGAACGGAAAACTACTTTTAAAACTAAATTTGGTTTGTATGAGTGGTTAGTTATGCTTTTTGGCCTCACAAATGCACCTAGTACTTTCATACGATTAATGAATAATGTGCTTAGGAAGTTTATAGGGAAATTTGTTGTGGTTTACTTTAATGATATTTTGATCTATAGTCGAAGCATGCCTGAACACATAGAGCATATTAAGTTGGTATTAATTGAGTTACGTGATAATAAATTATATGCCAATGTTAAAAATTGTACATTCTGTGTGGATGAAGTTGTCTTTCTTGGGTTTGTTGTTTTGAAGGATGGTGTCAAAGTTGATGACACAAAGGTGAAAGCCATTTGAGAATGGCCTACTCCGACCTCGGCCTCGTAGGTACAATCTTTCCATGGTTTGGCTAGTTTTTATTAGAGGTTCGTGAAGGACTTTTCAACCAAAGCCGCGCCCCTCAACGAGTTGTGTAAGAAAAATTTTCCATTTTTGTGGGGTCAGGCACAAGAAAATGCCTACACTGTTCTTAAGCATGATTTCACTCATGCATTACCTAATTTTGATAGAGTTTTTGAACTGTGTGATGCTTCAGGAATTGGTAGAGGTGCTATTTTAATGCAGGAAAGAAAACCTATAGCCTACTTCAGTGAGAAACTCAAGGGAGCTGTCTTAAATTGTTCAAAAATCAAATTTTCAGCATCGAATCGGTTTTACCCGATCGTCAACCAGTTTTACTCAATTTTCTTGACCATAGCAATCGGTTTTAACCGCTCTCCAATCGGTTAAAATCGATTGCTGCCCAGAAAAGTTTTCTTCAACCTTTTGCTTCGGTTTCAAACGAAAGTGCTCCAAAACTCATTTTCTTTGTTTTCTTTTGCTCAAAATCATTCCTATAACACTTATACAACATTCCTATCAATCCATAACACTTAATCAACGTTAAATCTTAAAGATTTGGATCAAAATTCCTAAAAACTTCATTTTTTCCATTTTTCATGCATCTTTTCTATTTTCCTAACATACAAATGAGCAAAACGTGTTACCTTAATGTTCTTGAGGTTCCTTAGCACGATGGAATCTAAATTCCCTCTCCAAATTCCTTCTTTTCCTAGCTTTTCTTCTTCCTTCCTTTCCTTTTTCTCCCTTTCTCCCTCTTTTTGGTTGATAATTTTAGTTGTTAATGAATTGTAAGGACGAAGAAGGAGGGTATTTATAGGCCTAAATCACCTAATACGCCAAAACTCCCGTAATTATCATGAGAATTTTACTTTTTTCATTTATACCTCTCGATCGGTTTTACCCGCTCATGGATTGGGTAAAACCGCTTCAATTGGTTTTACCCATTCCAAGATCAGTTAAAACCGTTTGGAGAATTTTTGTCATTTTACCGGATCGGTTTTACCTTCTCTAGGATAGGGTAAAACCGCTCCTTCCGGCGGTGAGATATTTTTTCTTACCGTCAGATTGGTTTTACCAGTTCCAGGATAGGGTAAAACCGTTCCGTGAAGTGGTGAAATCAGTTTTACCTGCTCTAGAACTGGGTAAAACTGCTTCCTTATCTAGTGCAATTGGTTTTACCCATTTGTGGAGTGGGTAAAACCGATTGGTTCCTGTTTTTTTTCCCATTTTCCACTTATTTTCTAATTTCTTTAGTTTGATTACTTAATTACTTTATCGCATATTAGTTAAAAATAATTCTAATCTTATTCCTAATATCTTAATCTTAATCTAAACATTAAAACTTTATGCTTCAAAAATAATTCTTCATTTGTTAAAATTCTAAAGAAAATCATACAAGTCCATAACTATACATATTTTTCAGATTTTCTCATTTTTCTACTTTTCCTATTTTTTATTCCAAAATTCCCAAAATTAGACTAATATATCTATTTTCATATATCCTTAAACATAATCCTATACTTAAATTAACACCTTAACTCTAAATTAAACACCACAATTTCTAAATCAAAATTCGAAACATTAAGATTAAAACCTTAAGATTTCATAATCAAATTACTTAAGAAAACTCACAATCTTTTTAATTATACCTAATTGAGTTTAAAAAACTAATAGTATGATAAAATATAAATTACAAAGGCTAAGCTATTAGTTTCTCACCCTAGCTTAGCCTTTGTCCTCGAAATTATATTCTTATTAGGATTTCATTATAATCAAAGTTCATGCAATGCATTTAGACTAATTATCTTTTATATTAAAAGGTAAGGCTAAAGTTGTACCTTCTCGGATTTCTTGACTAGACAGAGTCTCAGCAGCTCCAATGGTATAGACTCGAGCTGGAACCTTTGGCTTCTCCACTACATTAGAACCTACGTTCCTTGGAAGTGGCCTTGGGTTAGCTCTTATCTTTGGGCATTCATGAATCTTGTGTTCCGAACTTCCACACTTAAGACACTTGAGCCTTGTTTGGTAAAGAGACTCAAACCATGATTTGAGTTTTATTTTGATTTTATAATATTAAAATTACATTAGAAATGTAAAAAGGTGTGTTGAACATATAAAAAATTTTATTGGAAATGTAAAAAGGCTTATTGGAAATTACGAAAAACTATTATAAGATCAAAATGAGACTCAAACTCTCTACCAAACAGGGCCTTATTGTTCCTGTGCCAACAGTCCTTCTCTTCATGATTAGTCTTTCTACAGAAGTTGCACCTCATTCGTCCGGGGTTTGTTCCTAGATCCATATTTTGACCTGATGGACCTCAGTGCTTGACATTTGAGTCACTTTTCTAGGTTGGTTTTGGAATTGTAAATCTCTTAACTTGGTTTTAGTGACTTCTAACTTTTGAGCAGTTTCCACTGCTGCCACAAAAGTTGGTTGGTGAGAATGGGCCAGTGCATACTGTAGTTCCAGTCATAATCCTTGGATAAACCTCATTTTCCTCCTGTCATCGCTGGCTACCATCTCAGGTGCAAATTTGGAGAGTTTAGTGAATACGGCCTCATATTCAGCTACGGACATGGAGCCCTGCTTTAGGTTTACAAAGTCTTCCTCTTTCCTCTCCCGTACCACTAGAGGGAAGTCTTTGCGTTGAACTCAGTGGTAAAGTTTTCCCAAGTCCTAGGGGTTCTCTTTAAGTCCCACTTAGTTTGGATGAGGTTCCACCAATCTCTAGCCGCTCCTTCTATTTGGAAGACATAAAAGTTCACCCTCCTTTCCTCGGTATAGTCTAAAGCCGTAAAGATGTTCTTAATGGATTGCAGCCAGTTTTCAGCTATCTCATAGTTTGAGCCTCCATTGAACCTAGATGGCCTGAATTTTTGGAATCTTTGAAGGGCTACATCTTCAATATCAGCTTTCTTAAGGACTTCTTGATTATTTGCCCCAGTTCCTTGCCGTCCTACAGATTGTTGGACTAGATGCTCTAAAAGGTTGGTCACTTGACTAGCGAACCTTTCCATTCCTACTTCCGGGGCTTGGCTGGAACTAGGGTCAGCTTGATCCCCATGCTGATCCATCGCTTAATTCTCTACAAAATAAAAGTCACGGGATTACATAAGAGTAAGGTCATTGCAATTCAATTCACTAAATATCTTCAACTTTGCACTTATAAACAATTTCTAACGCCAAGGAATCAAACTCACATCCTAGGAAGTTTACAATTAAGTTAAAACAAGCACAAGTTTTATTAATCCAATGTTTCTAACTTTAACTTTTACTTCCTAAGATGTTTTTCCCATTGGATTTTACTGCTCTGATACCAAATGTGACACCCCTAATGATGTGGACGGTTGTACACATGCGGATGAAATTGCCCGGAAAGTTTGATTAAGTGGTGTAGCTCGTATTGGCTCTTTACTTACCTGAAATCCAGAGAACAAAAAATAAACTAACCTAAGCTAATTTACTTAAGAATTCGAACCAAGTAAGAAAGAGTTGAAACATGCGAATTTAATTAGGTAGAGCAATTAACCTAATTAAGCTAAGTTTCATGCAATATATAAATTACAAGCATGCAAAATACATAAAGCAATAAAGGGAGAGTACTCAAACTAATAGTTTTAAGATCTGAATACTTAATTAATTATGGAGTTTCGGCTACCTATTTATAGGCAAAGAACAGCCGAAAATTCTACCTAAAAGAAGTAGGAAAAGAATTAGAATTGGAAACCAATCAAGAGATTGATTTCCTTTACAATACCAAAACCTGAAAGAAGTGGGTAATGGTAAAAGAAAAGGAAATTTCGGTCACCTTTAATCTTAGTGGCAGCCGATTTTACAAGCTAAAAACAAGAAGGAAAAGGAATAAAAATCCTACTCCAAAAAGGAGATCAAGAAGGGATCCTTTTTAGAAACTAATAAACTAAGGGCAAAATAGGGAACATGCACAAACCCTTATTTTCCCCCAAACCCTAACCCTTAATTTCCAACCCTAATGGACTAGGTCTGGCCGTGTGGGCTTCTTTGTTGGGCTGGCTGACTTTTGATGAGGTGGAATGGACTCCATGAGTTGGGTCGGCCCAATTGTTGATGGCGCATGATGGAATGGTGTAGGAAGCTTCCGGAATCTTCTGGAACCTCCCGGAATCATTTCGGAATCAAGATTTTCAAGATTCTTCAAGATTCTGCAAAATATGAAATTCAAGATTTTCAAGAAAAACCAAGAACTTCAAGAAATGTCTCTTTAAAGTCCAAGAACCTTCCGGCGTCTTCAAGAACTTCAAGAAACAGCCTTCTCTTCATTGTGGATTGGTGAATTACACCTCTTCTTCAAGAATTGTAAGGAGAGTTGCAATTTGAACCTTTCCGTCTTTGTTCTCCAAGGCGTTGGCTTCTACTATCAATTGGGCATCCTGTTGGCAAGCTTGTACAAGGTTGTTGAGTGTCTCTTGAACCTTCTTTGCTCTGCTTCTGGTCATTGGCCCAATGATGTCTACAAGTGGATCCCTTTGATATGGACTTGGATCCTGAAGCATTGTTGGGCCTCGGTGTAGAACCCAAACCTCCTCTGTTTCTCCGGACTCACTTGTCTGTGGACTTGGGATGCCCTCATCACCCAACCTCGACCTCCCAGTTTCATGCAGGAGTCACGACCGAGATGCCTGCCTGGTTCGCACCAGGACTCCTTCAAGATACAAGAGCAATAATTAATTATAAAATACTTAAACACTAGATTAGAATAAGATAACTTTTATTTCACTAATAGAAAATGTACAAGCGTATTTCTATAACTATTACAATATTCTCGCCTTACTTCTATACTTCTGAAGCTATTTCATACAATATCACCCGTAATCCCTATTACATGCAAAACGTCTAAGGAGTGTACTTCCATAAGATCAGTGAGGTCATAGTATTAAAAATATTACCAATTAAACAATTACCGGCACATAACAAGTATTTCCTAAGCAAGTAAGGGGGAACTTGACAATATTGTCAGCGACAGATTTATATTTTTATAGTGGATATTTTATTTATTTATTAGTATTTAAATAAAAACACTTATGTGATACTAAATAAAAGTATTTGGCAGCTAAGGTTCAAATTTTACAGATAATAAAAATCTACAAATATACACAATTATAATATTTGTTTACATTTATAAAATCTCTCTATATTTGACATAATTAAACAACTAAAATAAATTCATGTAAATCATGTTATTCAATTAAGATTAACAATTAATTTAAATTGAAATCAATTTAACTATTTAAATTTATTTGAACTAGGACTCTTAAATTACAATTTATAGTTCATAATTTCCCTGATTCAATACCTAATATTTATAATATATATGTATATATATATATATATTTAAATCAACTAAATTTAGTAATGTAAGTTCGCATATGGAATGTGTAACCTGATCAAAATTCCTAAAATTTATATTTCAATCCATAAGATTCGTAGTTAAATTTATAAAGTAAATTCACATTCTAGTTTCAGTTTAAAGGACAAAAAAGAATTAACTCTAAATTATACATTATAATGTAAATACTCCCTCAAATATTGTTGCCAAAATGTCATTACCACTTTAACATTTGTGGTAATATAACATATAACTCACATTGGTTCAATCAAATTACCGTTAGCTCCTTGTTAGCCAAAAAAATGAACACCAATCATTGGGCTCTTTTTATTTTTCCATTCTTTTGGACGTTCACAGATAATCATAGTTTTTCAAAACCTTAAAGTGTAATGGTAGTTCCGCAAAATTTCAAGACGCTAACGGTAATCTACCCTAAATTTTAGTTACTCCAACATCCAAATTGATTTGATTGAATAATTCATTTTCTAGTTTTTTAAAAAAAATGTACAATTATCCAAACAACAAACATTCAAAGTAGAAAACTAACCTAAAAAAAATGGCTATAATATAGATCAAGAACAAAAATATTAAGGAATAAAGAAAAAAAAGTCACAATTGGAGGTGGTTGGGGGTTTGGTGGTAGACATGACCATGGTTCGTGGATCACTAGTTCGAGGGTCTTTAATACCTGAACCAAAACTGGCCTTTGACAGGGACCGTTCCAGTTTGTGCCAATTATGTGCTAATTATATACCAATTATGTGCCAATTACGTGCCAGTATTGGCCCAATTTCTATTTAGCTGATTTTTACGAGTTTGAAACTTATTTGGAAAAAATGGATAAATTGAAGAAGACAGTGGAATTTTCCCACTCAAAATCGAAACTATTGGTTCGGCGCTGTAACCGCGAGTTCTGATTAGTCCCAACCGAAGTACCGACAATGTCTAGTTGAAGCCCACGAACTCTTTGATAGATTTTTCCCTACAAGAGTTTATTTTTTTATATATAAAGAAAAATTAAATACTATTATTCTTCAAACTCTATAACCATGTTTTTCATTTCATCAATGTGCAATAACTTCTTCATTTTGGATCTTTGGGCTGAAAGCCAATTCGATAAAATTATGAAAGCCAAAATTTAAAAGTTAAATGTGAAAAAAATAAAGAGACAAAGAAATACTTTTACAACTATTTTTTTAGGATAAAAGAAAACCCAAGGACTGTTTCTTGATAGATCATAAACCACCTTTAAAGTTTTCTTTCCTCGAAAGGGTTCAATTCACGTCCATTCTTGTGTTTAATAATGGCTTCCTTAAGGGTAAGGATTTGTTTTCCAGCACTGGCAGTTCGTGAATTCTCCATCTTTTTGTGTGTAACATTGTTATTTTTATACTCATTTTCAAGGTTGACGGAAAAAGCATTAAGGTCCAGCACAATTTTTTCTTCGGCCACATCCGATCTGCTACTTTCGGGAGCAACTTTTTGTTCCCAAATCCATGAAGTGAAGAGGGTTCTCAAACCTTGCTCCCAACATGATTAATGGGGTCAACTACTTTCGAAGCCTGGAGCTAGAGAGCCAACTTATAATCACAATGTGGCAGCAACATGGATTCTGATCGAAAGTCATGCATTAGTAGAAAACAAGAAGGATCATACAATCAGAATCATGCAGAAATATAAGAAAAAACCAAATTGAAACAAAATTTTTCTTTGAGGACTTAAGAATAGAAATTATAAAATGTAAAATTTTCAATCTTTGGTGTAAGAGAAATGTTTCTAACCCACATTGATGATAAAAGAAACTTTATTTTTGATATTATATTAGGTTAAAAAGAAATGCTTAAATTAAACTTAAGAGGGAAATTAGAGATGTTATTTTCATATTTTACTAAATCCCTCGAAACTTTGACTATACTAAAGACAGAATACCTTTGATTTCTTCTGCCATTGTCTTCGTCTTATGTGGAATGGGGCTTGATTCATTTAGAAACTTGGTTAGGACTTCACGATATAATTGGATTATTTTTCGGTTACAACTCATTTCCAATGAGGCTTTAATCGCTATTCGACAGCTGTGAACTCCATTTGTGCTGCTGATAAAGCTGGGAAAGTGAGTGGTCCTCTAGAAATTCTTTCTCAATCTTGAGTTTTGATTATCCACATTGTTGTGCCTTATTCTTCTCCTTGTTTGAATGCCCCATCAATAATTACAGTAATGGATTGAGTTAGGGATTATTGGGATTATTGTTGTGCTTCCGATTTGGGCTTTAGGATGTTTTTTGTTTTGGACCCTCTTTTGATTTTCCTTAAGTTTTTGAAAATTCTGGTATTCAATTTGTGCTATATGCCAAATTTGTTCTGGAGTCCTGTGCTAATGGTCCCGAATATCTCTATTTCTTGTTACCCATAATTCCCAGATGACAAATAGGGATAATATAAGAATCTCTTTGTCTGGTGCTCTTTCGGCCATTTTGCATCAATTTCTCTACTGTAATTGTTGTCCTATGCTGAAGTTGGACCCCATTGAGGATATGAACCAAACTATTTTTGAAGATGAGCATTCTAGGAGGATATGTGAAGTTGATTTCTGCTGATTTTGACATCTGTAATAGTCTGGTTCACTCACATACCTTTTCGATTCAAGGCAGTTGAGGAAGGTATTGTATTGCTTAATATTCTTCAAACCAAAGTTTTGATTTTTTTTTGGGGCATGTAATTTCCATAATTTAAATATACAAATAACTAAACAACCAACATTGAAAGTAGAAAACTAACCTAAAAATGAATGGCTGGAATATAGAGCAAGAACAAAAATATTAAAGAATGAAAGAAATAAAGCAACAATTGGAGGTGGTTGGAGGATTTGTGGTAGACATGGCCGTGGTTCGTGAACTGCTAGTTCAAGGGTTTTAAATACCTTGAACCAAAACTGGCCTTTGAGAGGGAGCATTCCAATTATGTGCCAGTTCTGGGTCAATTTTAATTTAGTTAATTTTTACTGGTTTGGAATTTATTTGGAAAAAATGGATAAATTGAAGAAAAGGGTGGAATTGCCAATTCAAAATCATAACTATTGGTTCAAAATCGTAACCTCAAGTTCTGATTCAATCCAAATAGAATTTGCTACATTGTTTAGTTTGGTCCCGCGAGCTCTACGATAGATTTTCCCTACAAGAGTTTATTTATTTTTTTATTTTTGGAAAAAAGTAAATACTATAGATTATTCCTTAAGCTCTATAACCATGTCTTTCATTTCATCAATGTGCAAAAATTTCTTCATTCTGGATCTCTGGGCTAAAAACTGGTTCGATGGTGTTAGACCAGGTGGTCTTAACCCTTATTTTGATTGATGAATTAAAAAATATGAGAATTAAGTTAATGGATGTTCTAAGTGATAAAATGCAGAAAAAAAGTTCATGGGAGGACTAACGCAAAAAATGGCGAAGAAAACAAAGTTAAAATGAAGAAAAAACAAGCAAACAAAAAAGAAGAGAAAACTTATAAAGCTTCTAACCCGAGCCTAGACAGGCGCTAGACAGCCTTTTATGCTAATGTTCAAAGAGAAGAGAAAACATTTGAAGCTTCTAACTAAGGCTAGACAGGCTCTGGATAGCCTTTGAGGCTACTGGCCGAAAAGAAGAGAAAATTGTGAAGTTTCGAACCCGACCTCGACACCATCTTGAGCTCGAAGCTAGCTGCCCAGAAATGTGCGATGGTGAGCCTCGACACCCCATTGACTTCAAAGCTATTAAAGACAAAAGAAATGACAAAAGAAGAGCTAGCCATTGTAGCCAAAATTCAAATTTTAGGAAGCTTCGAACGCGGGCCTCGAACCCGTTTGACGTCGAAGTCGCCGTCTAAGCTTCCAACAGACAGATTTTTCAGCTAGCTATTTTTTACCGTTGGAGGTCATTTCTTCACTCCTATAAATACTGTCGAGCTCCAAATTGAAGGCTAATGATCCCCCACAAGTCTCCTACACTCAAGAAACATTCCTAAGCTTCATTCTACACATTTACATGTCAAAATAACCATTTAAGCTTAGATTTGAGTCAGTTAGAAAGAAGGATTTGTGCTCAACTTTTGTATTTCATTGTAAACCCCATTGTGAGGATTCTTACCATTGTAAGCACATTGAGGGAAGTTCTAAAAGCTTATGAAGTGTTATAGGCACATTGTGTAAAGGCCCAGATTTTTGGAGCGAAATTCGAGGAATAAAAATATGGTAAAAATAAAAAAATTTGATTTAATAGTCGTGCCTGACATAAAACGTGGCTTGCTCGCTCGAATTATTTCATGAATGATTACGTGCCTAGGTTATGTGATATACTCATCAGGTAATCTAGGAAGCACCCTGTAGCGGGGAATAACGGATAGAAAACATAAGAGGAATGTTAGCCTGGAAGGTACGCAAGAGGAAAAGCCAAACGGAGTAAGACCGGGGAAAAACGGGGCAAAAAACCCAGCGTGCAACAGGGACTTGCGACCGTCGCAGGGCTAGGCTACGTGCAGCAGTGTGTGCAGCCCACGCGCCTGATGCACAGTGGCAGGAATTCGAGATTTTTGAATTTTAATCTAATTTCTCAAATCCAAACCCGACTCTGAACGGATTTCACTAGTCCTAATCCATTAGGGAAGTACCTAAACATTATTCTCAACCTAAAGGAGCTCTATAAATAGATCCTTAAGTTCCTCATAATTCTTTTCACAAACTCAGCAACCCTTGTGAGCAGCCAACTTTGGAAGAGTAGGGCCACGGTCACCATCTCTGGAAAACCGCCGCGCCACCAAGGTTCGATCACCTTACACCCCCCCCCCCCCCATATGTTCATAGCACTCTAAGGACCTAGGTGAGTACGGATTGTTTGTGGTAAAGCTTGGAAGTAGGCATGAAAACTTAGATCTTGGAAAATAGTAAATGGGTTGTATGATTAATTTGTAGATCTCATGTATATAGGTTGTTTGTTGTGTTCTATATGTGTTTTAAATGATTTAGGATCGATTACATATAGTGAGGATGGCTAGAAATGGAAAATGAAATTAATAGAAAAATAAAGAATAAGAAATCCGAAAGTCAAAAAATAGTGTATGATGCCATGTTTATAGCCGATTTAAGGGGTATTAGAATGGTTGTTTTGTGAAATATTTTGTTGATTTGCTAATACTGATGCATGAATACAAATTTATGTTTTTGGAACGGACCAAATCGGAGTTGAGACGCGAAAGAGATGGCTCCGAAAAGACTATCTTGCCATCGCGTTTCTGGCCATCAGCGACGGCCAAGGGGCCTACGCTGTCGCGCACACGTATCTCATGCCTTATGGCTAGCCGATGCGCGCAGCTGGCCACCTGTGGAGCCCGTCGACTGCCCACCTCGGCAGTGACGTGCCATTTTCACCTTAGTTTGTCGTCCAAGCCATAGTCATGCCTGCCTTAACCCATTTGACCACATGACCAACCACTTGACCTGACCACCTGACCTGACCCGAACCATTTAACTTGGCCACTTGACCTTAGCCAACTGACCTGACCGGAATCATTTGACTTGACCACTGGACCTAAACCACTTGACTTTCCCCCAAACCACTTGACTTAACCTGAACCACCTAACTTGACTACTTGACCTGAACCACTTGACTCGAACCACTGAACTTGATCCAAATTGACCCGAAGAGTCAAACTTGACCTAAATTGACCCAAAAAGTCAAAGTTAATCCAAGTTGACCCAAATAGTTAAAGTTGACCCAAAAGTCAAAGTTTGCCAGAAAAATCAAACTTAACTCCAGAAGTCAAAGTCAACCCTAGTTGACCCAAAAGTCAAACTTGCTTAGAAAGTCAACCAGCTTCTTGCTAGTTAATAATCTGATTCCCGTTATCAGCAAGAGCTGATCATTGAGCATTTACCCGAGGTTGACCGACATTAAACGCACTCGCTTTCCCGATCTTAAGGTGAGGAATTACATGCTAGTTTCGGAAAGATTTAAATGAACTATCTACGTAGTATTTGTGTGAAATTGCAACTAAACTTAACAACCAAAGAGGGGAGGGGTGAATTGGGCTATTTTGAAAACTTTTCTTTCTAACTATTGAAATTGTTGTGTGTGAGTAAAGTGAAATAATTTTAAAGACTCTAGTGAAGTAAAAAACAAGACATTAATGTGGTTCAACTTTCCTACCTCAAGGAAAGTTTATTCCACCTTCCAAACAACTTGTTTGGTTTCCACTAACTCTATATTCTTAAAGGTGAATCTAAAAAATCTTTACAAAATTTGTCTCTCAAGATCACCCTCTAGTCTACTGAAACTATAGATGATCTCTTAGACACTTACATAATGCTTGAGCTCCTTCAAACCTCTTGAAGCAATTCAGGACTAGACTCAACAAGCAACAAAGGATAATGCTAGAAACTAGCAAACAATTATACTTAAAAACTCAAATGAAACAATGACAATAAGAGTTCGCTTTTGCTTAGACACTTAGAGAATTTGTTTTTAGATGAAAAGAGGTATCTTCAATGTCTTCAATCACTTGTATTTATAGCTGAAGGTTGAATTTGAAAAGAGCTCAGTTTTCCCGTTGAGAAAAGGCTCTGTTTTCCCTTTAGTAAGGAGACAAAACTTGCTGCTTTTGCTTTTCAGCTTTTCTGATTCGAGACCGAGTTCCACGTCAAAGCTTTGACTTCGACTCTTCGTAAATTTGGAATTTTTGGCTTCAACGGCTACTCTATTTGGTGCGACTTGCATTTAATGCATTTGGCGCATTCTTCATTTCCACTGGCTTCGATGTCGAGACCCTGTCGACTTTCGAACTCGAAACTTCAATTAATTTCGGAATTTCTCAGCCCAAGAGCTTGGCTGCTTTCGATTGCCTGTCGACTCTATCAAAGTCGATACTTTCTGGGCGAGCTTCGATGTCGATACCCTGTCAACCATCGAACTCAACACTCAGTTAATTTTGAGATTTTTCAACCCGAGAGCTTAACTGCTGTAGGCTACCTGTCGACCCTATCGAGGTTGAAGCTTTCTGGGCAAGCTTCGATGTAGAGAACCTGTCGACACTGGGACTCGAAGATTTTTGGGGTTTTGGTTCCGAACTTGATCTTCTGTGTTCGAGACTCTCTGGGTTGAGTCTCAAACTCGATACCCTATTGAGGCCGATTTTGAACCTTTCGTATCTTGCACTTTCAGCTCAAGTAAACTCATTAAATCCTCTTCTCATATTTGTTTGATCATTATTCAAAACATAAAGATTTTGAGACCATAGGTCTAACACTGTGTGTATCAATATGTACTATTATGTGACTACTTTCCTAACGAGGCTTCCCATGTCTCACAACGTGTTCGTTTTCCCGACTTGACTTGATGCTAAGTGTGTGTGTTTAAATGCTATGTGCCAATTTGAGATAATAATCCCATGAACTGATTATTAGGTACCATGCTTGACTTGACATGAAAACTTGCATATCATCAACTATGTATGCTTGTTACGATATAATAGCATGACCTACCGACCACGAAGGATGACGTACTTGTCAGGGTAAGTTGCATGACATCTAGGGCTGCATGATGCATCTAGATATGTATGAAGCATGCTAGGGTGGCTATGATCACCTTAGCATGAAATAAGTTAGAGACCTACCAGATAAGACTTGGGCTCCTAGTCTTCCCACTTGACATGATAGTAGTCGCTCGCTTACTATGTAGGGTCTGTCGGTGAAAGTTCGTGTCACAGTTAATCGACACTCCTTCTATATGAGAGGAACACCAGTCGACTCAAAAAAAAAAGGCCAGGATCCAAAACCCCTGTTGTCGAGCATACCTGGTTTTACCGTTGTACTGCTATCGTGGGGCCGATGTGCTTTGTAAACCATCAAAACATGAACAACCTGAAAACATGAATATATTCCGACTGAGCTTCAGATGAGAAAGCTTAACTGTGCAATATGCCCGCTAGAAGTCTAGTGGCTCAAATATGTTGCATATAACTGTTATATCTACACTGGCATGCTTGTTTCTAGTATTTGCTATGTACTTGCCTGTACTGCTTGATCTGCTTGACCTACTTGACTTGCCTGACATGATTACCTATACTTTCACTATTATATTGTTATATATAAATATACATATATGGATATATGCATGAACTCTGTACTTGTTTGTTCGGCCTTAAGACTTACGGTGGGATTCTGTAACCTCGAGGTTTCTCACTAAGCTTAGTTAAGCTCACCCCTTTCTCTTTTACATATTTATTGTATTACAGGGGCCTTACTCAAATGCCGTTAGAGATAAGGCCAACCGATGCAGAGAAGTAATAAAGACAAATAAATTGTAATAGCTAGTATGAGTGTAATGCTTTGGGGAGGATAATTTGTCATGTGTCATTTAATTTCCGCTGTATTGAGTTTTCTTGAATTGTTAGAATAGTAATAAAGATATATGGTTCTCTTTATTATATTCTGTATCGATTGTCAGGTGACAGCCCTGTATGACGTTTACCCAGACCATCCCACTCCTCGTTGGGAACATTTATCCGAGGAAGGAGGGTCAGGTCGGGGGCATCACAGTTGGTATTAGAGCAAAGTTTCCTAAAGAAAGGGATTTGTGTTCACGCATAACAGAATTGACATGATAGAATTGCTTTCATAAAAGACTTAGCAAAATTTGGACAAGTTCTTAAAAGACTATATCTAGAAACCTGGAGCTAGATATGGATTGAAAACTTGCATAATGTGTAAAAGTTTGTGATATTTGACTTCTTTTGACTTGTAGGAAATTACAACAAAGAATGGTTGCATGAGGTACGCGAACGACATCCCAGCAGCGGGAGTGGGCTACCATGACCACCCCGATGGGGTGTTACACTATTGGTTTCTGTACTACGACCAAATGGTGGCAATGGGATGAGGAAAAACCATGCATTACCCAAACCAGGTAGTGAAACAGGTGATTGGGGAATGGGATGCCCTCGAGGAAGAGTGGAAGCCCTCTAGAGAGAACTTGATCGGTGCAACAATGATAGCGTAGGCTTACAAAGGTTGCTGACGATGATGCACCCATGGGCTAATTTTGTTGGAGGACTATTGCGTACCATGATGCTTGGCCTGCTAAATGATGCACTGCTGTTTCCACCGGGAGGGGCCACACAACCAATGGCCTCAGAGCTCGAAGAAGAAGAAGAAGAAGAGGAAGACGAGTAGTCTTCAAGCGAGAGTGATAGGCGCGATTGTTTTGCGCATTCTGTTAATTGCTTATTTTTGTAAAAGGGCAGGACATGTATTTTCACCCTTTTATTATATGTTTGTGGGATGTTTTAATTGTATTTGTTTTAGTTAGAGAAGTGAGATATCTTTGAACTGCCCTTTGAAATAAAGAAAAAGTACAAATCATTGCTGATGACTTTTAGCCTGCTTCATGTTTTGTAGCATGATGCTCTTAATGTTTGACTTGCGTGAATAACTTGCTCGTAACTGAAATGACCTAAATGCATACCTTAGGTTTTGGCTAGAGTGTATCATGACCTGAAATATGACTAAGCTGGTTAAAGATCCAGGCTATACTAAAACTAGACAGTTTTTTTGAACGTGTAAATGTCTAGGAATACCCGAGGAAACAACATGTCCGGATCAAGAGGGGAACATGACCCACTACACACAGCCATCGATCACCTAACCACATTTGTGGCAGAATTGCAACTTAGGTCGAAGCACCAAAACGATGATAACCGGGAACTGGCCCAGTTCCTGAAGTTTCACCCGCCACGGTTCAGCGGGGTACCAGACATCGACAAGGCTGAACCTGGCTAGAGAGCCTGTAGAGGACCTTGGAGCTTGTAAGGTGTAATGGTGCTCGCAAGAAAGAGTTCGTGGCTTTTCAGATGGACACCACCGCTATGGATTGGTGGCGTGTGGTTAACCAGAAGTGGGTCATCGATAGGAACCCGAGGACATGGGCGAACTTCACCGCCGCCTTTCGAGCTAAGTATTTGCCACAGGTAGTGCGCGATTGAAAATAGATAGAATTCATGTCCCTATGGCAAGGGTCAAGGACAGTTATGGAATATGGAGCCACATTCTCCAAAATGCCACGATATACCCCAAGGATTGTGGAAACATATGCCGATCGGAAAAAGAAATTCATTTCCAATCTCAAGCTTGAGATCCAGCTCACGCTGACCGTGGTGGACTTGCCAACCTACGCTGATGCGGTTGACAAGGCCCAGCGGGCATAGAACGTGCAAGACAAGATCACCGCATTCCACGCTAAGCACAAAGATAAGAATGTGCTAAGGGCCAGCGGGGGTATCCACAAGAACGCCCACAAGGGTAAGATGGGCAACCGTAGCTAAACGAGTAATAACAAGGGAAAGGAAAAGAAAAGGCCTAAGGTCATCTACCACTTCTGCCAAAAGCCTGGCCACGTGGAGGTGGAATGCTGGCACAAGGCCAACAAGTGCTTGAAGTGCGGGGGCAGCAATAATCGGATTCAGAACTGCCCGGCAGTAAAATTTTGACCAGCATTTCTGCAGGGCAACCCAAAATCGACCGCAGACCCAGGCAAGAGAGTAGCAGTTAAGGGAACACCAGATGTACACCAAATTCAGTAAGTGTGAGTTTTGGTTGGATCAAGTTTCCTTCAATTGCCACATAATTTCCAAGAAAGGGATTGCAGTGGATCCGACTAAGGTCGAAACAGTAAAGAACTAGAGAACACCCGAGAACCCAACAGATGTGCGAAGTTTCTTGGGATCCCTAATTTCTCAAAGATTGCCAGACCGATGACCAAAGTGACTCAAAAGGACTTCAAGTTTAAGTGGAATGATAAAGCAGAAGCCGCGTTCCGTGAGTTGAAGAAAAGGCTCACCTCCGCGCCAGTACTGACACTACCTGAAGGGAAAGAAGACTTCGTGGTATTCACTGACTCGTCCAAAGAAAGACTCGGTTTCTTCTTAATGCAGAAAGGGAAGGAGATTGCTTATGCATCCCGAAAGCTGAAGGTGCACGAGCAGAACTACTTTACCCGTGACTTTGAGTTGGCAGTAGTAATTTTCGCTTTGGCAAAATGGAGGCATTACCTGTACCGAGTGACTTTCAAAGTCTTTTCTTACCACAAGAACCTGAAATATCTATTTTTGCAGAAGAAGCTTAACATTAGCAGTGAAGATGGATGGGGTTTCTGCAGGATTATGACTGCACGATTCAATATCACCCCGGCAAGGGAAATGTGGTTGCCGATGCCTTGAGCCGCAAAGCTCGACTACCGCACATGGAAGTCTGCGCTAACGTGTCCGTTAAACCCGACCTGCCCGAATGAATCAAGAAGGCTCAGGAGAAGGATCTCACCTTGAGCCCTCAAGTGGAACTAGCATGACGGGGTACGCACCCCGATTACCAGTTAGGGCCAGATGGAAGCCTGAGGTATCGAGGACAGTTGTATGTACCGAGAGATGATGTGCTGAAATAGGAAATACTGGCGAAAGCCCACAAGTCAAGTTACACGGTGCATCCAAGGTGCACCATGATGTACAAGGATTTGAGAACCCGGTACTGTTGGGACAACATGAAGAGAGAGGTTGCCCGATTTGTATCCACCTGATTGACGTGCCAGCAAGTGAAAGCAGAGCATCAATGGTCATCTGGGCTATTAAAGCTGCTGGAGATTCCCGAATGGAAATAGGAACACGTCACCATGGACATCGTCAGCGGACTGCAGAAGTCGCAATGCAATCATGATGCAATGTGGGTGGTAGTGGACCGATTCACCAAGACTTCTCATTTCATACCTGTGAATGTTAGGTACTCTCTGGAGAAGTTGACCCAGATCTATATCCGAGAAACAGTAAGGCTACATGGAGTGCCAGCCAATATCACTTCAGATCGTGATCCTGGTTTTACTTCATAATTGGGGCAATAGTTACAGCCGACGTTGTGTACGCAGCTAATTCTGTACTGCCACTCATCCTCAGATGGATGGACAGTCTGAGTGCACCATTCAGATTCTCGAGGACATGCTTTGTGCTTGTTCCATGGACTTTGGAGGAGCGTGGGACACGCAGCTACCCTTGATTGAGTTTGCCTATAACAACAGTTACCAAGCGTTGATAGGGACGGTGTCCTACGAAGCATTGTACGGAAATAATTGTAGATCCCAATTGTATTAAGATGAAGTAGGAGAGAGAAAAGTTACGCTAACCACCCTGGTGCTGTGAGGATCCAAAAATTTCGAGCTAGAAATCATAACGTATTAAGGGTAAAATAGACATTTCGCTTGCTCATAAATTACGTAAACCCGAATAAATAAGTGCTTGATTGATTGCCTGAGTGATTGTTTAATTGATTACGTGATTAATTGCTTAATTGATTGTTTGATTGATTTCTAGATTGATTGCCTAATTGATTGCTAGAGTTAATGCTTGATATATAGTTAATATGGAAGTAAGAATTTCCTAAAGTGAAACAAGGAAAGTAGGAAAAACATAAAAGGAACAAATCCGAAAAATCGCGTCGTGCGAGTTACCATCCGAGTCGTTGGATTCTCGAGCAGCTGCAAAATTCGAAAAGTAAGGAATTCGCAGAATCAAGTCGTACGAGCTATCGTCCGAGTCAGACGAGTACTCAGATAGAGGAGGCAAAAAATAGGAAATGAAATCTTTAATTAAGGAATTGGGAATCACAATCAATCCGGTAGAAGGAAACTACCCGAATTAATCTTACCTTGCTTAAGGAAGATTCTGATTGAATCTAAACCTATTGGATGCCTACAAATACATCCTTAACTTTCATGAATTAAGCTTTAGAAACACTTAATCAAATTTCTAAAGAAGCCGTGAGAAGGAAAGCTCGAACCGCCGCCGTCGTGCCGCCTCCATTGAAGTCCTCAAGTTTGTGGTATTTGTAGGACCTCACGGTGAGTTTTTAATTTGGGATTTAGAATCGAAAATGGAATTAAAAGTATGAACATATAGAGAAACTTGATGAACAAGTAATTGTATAATTCGTGTTAACGATTCATAGAAAGCATATTTTAGGATGTTTATTTAATTCCTTACATGTTATTATGCTTAGGATGCCTGCCTCTAGAGTTCAGTAAGTCGTAATGCTTTGGATTTGAAATTGAAATCAGAATTATGCATGTTATAAAAATCAGTGTTCCGAGGCTAGTTCGGGACGAATTTTAATATAGTTAAAGTGTTTGTTTTCGCATAATTTAAGTTTATACCGATAGCCTGTATGTTGAACTATAGATTAATGTCTTTGGAATGGATTAAAACATATTAGAAACCTATTTAAACTAACCCCGATAGTGGTACCCCGAATCAGTAGTTTCTGGAAAATTGGACCAGCTATGCGATTTCCCACCCGAGTCGGACAACAACCCAGACAAAACCCAGAAAACCTTTTTTCCTAAAATTTTAAGCCTAAAACCGAAGAACAAGAAGAACATGAAAACCCAGGTGCGAGTTCCCACTTGAGTCGCACAGAAACTCGAACAGAGCCCAGATCCAAAAATTTGCCTTATTTTTTAGAAATTGGTTTTTAGCCCAAAAGTTTGCTTTAATTTCAGAAGTGACCAAAAGCTTACCTTATTTTCAAAATTGACCAAGTGGAATTGAGAAAGGCCATTGCTTGGAACTTGGCCTTATTTCAAAACTAGACCTTAATTAGGAAACTTGACATTAATTGAAAACTTGACCTTATTTCCCAAGACTTGACCTTATTTCAAATTGACCTTATTTTCACAACATGACCATTGACCTTTCACCTTTGACCATTGGCCTTTGCAATTAACCTTTGACCTTGACCTTCAAACATAATTGACCTAAAGTCAAAGTCAAACATAGTTGACCTAAAGTCAAAGTCAAACATAGTTGACCTAAAGTCAAAGTCAAACATAGTTGATCTAAAGTTAAAATCAAACATAGTTGATCTAAAGTCAAAATCAAACATAGTCGACCTAAAGTCAAAGTCAAACATAGTCGACCTAACGTCAAAGTCAAACATAGTGGACCTAAAGTTAAAGTCAAACATAGTTAACCTAAAGTCAAAGTCGAGCTTAGTTACCTAAAGTTAAAGTCAAACTTGAGTGACTCACGTTAGAACGCTCACTTTGCAGGAGTTCACCATTGACCGCAAATCGATCGAATAAACCGTCGTCGTACTCACACCTACGAAAGGTGAGAGTTACTCACTATTTTCATAAGACTTAATTGAACTATCTAATTAGTAATTATGTACTATACGTACTTGCTTGATTTCTCAAAGAGGTTCCCACATCTCACCACTTGCTTATTTTAAATAGAACTTATTGCTAAGTGTGTAGATGTGCTTGCTTAACATGACGTTGCCATGAATAATTATGTTATGCCCTGCTTAACTTGACTTGACTTGACTTCAATGCACGTGACTTGCCATGATCAATTGAATGCCTATGAATATATGCACCTATATATGAAAGCATGACATAGTAGCAATGAAGGGTGGTGCCTTCTCAGGGTTAATCACTTGTTACCTCTAGAGATGTATGCCCATGAAAACATACAAGCATCATGCATCAGCCAAGAAAGAACTAGGCCCGTCCCAGGATAATGACATCTAGGATTTGCATGATTACCTCTAGAAATGTATGAAGCATGCTAGGGTTGCCATGATCACCTTAGTGTGAAATAGGTCATAGGACCTACCAGAAAAAACTTGGGCACCGAGTCTTCCCTATTGAATAGAAAGTAGCTGTTTGTCCGCTAGGTAGGGCTTACCAGCGAAAGTCGTGTCACCGATAGTCGACACTCCTTCTATATGAGAGGAACCCATTTTGGCCCAAATTGAAAAAGGCCATAGATCCAAAAATCTCACCATCGAACATACCCAGTTTTACCGATACGGCTGCTGTGGGGCATTGTACTTTGCAAAATATCAAACGCAAGTGAAAGAAATGTGAATATATACCGACTTAGCTTTATTATGAGAAAGCTATACCCCGCTATCAGATCGCTAGGATTCTAGTGGCTCAAATGTTCTGCATATGAATGTTGTATCTGTGCTGTCATGCCTACTTTAGTATTCGCTATATGTTTGCCTATACTACCTGACTTGCTTGACCTACTTGACGTGCTCGACTTGCTTGGCTTGTTTAACTTGTTTTGCATGCATGCCTATAATTCCGCTATTATATAGATATATGCATGAACTTTTTACTCGCTTACTCGGCCTGTTCTTTAAAGACTTACGGTGGGAATTTTTCTTAGGAAACTCGAAGTCTCTCACCGAGCTTAGTGAAGCTCACCCCTTTCCATCTTATTATTTTACAGGGGCTTGACTTAAGTGACGATAGAGGTAAGGCCGATAGGTGTGAACGAAAGAAATAAAGAAAAGAGTTCTGTAATAGTTAGACTCAGATGGTTTTGGAGGATGATTTGGTCTATGACCGTCCTCGAACTTTATTTTTAATTTTCCGCTGCTATGAACTGCTTGACCTGCTAGGGTAATAAATATAGTTTTATGGTAATTTTTATTTATTATTTGTATCGATTGTTGGGCGAAAGCCCTAAATGACTCCCACTCGATTCGTCCTGCGCTTCCTCGTTGAGAATGGTTCCGGGGAACAATTGCCATTGGTGGACGAAGCGTACAATGACGTGAAGACGATACGTCAGCGGCTAGTAACCGCCCAGAGCAGTCAAAAGAGCTATTCTGATAGACGTCGCAAAGACTTGATCTTTGAGGAAGGTGAAAAGGTTTTCTTGAAAGTCACCCCTTATACCCACATAGTGAAACATGGGAGACAGTAAAAATTAAGTCCAAGATTCATGGGACCTTTCTGAATCCTGAAACGAGTGGGCAAAGTTACCTACAAAGTTGAGCTACATGCATCTATAGGGAAGATGCATCCAGTGTTTCATGTGTCAATGTTGCGGAAATACATGGCTAGTAAGTCATGCTTTCACATATAGGTGCATATATTCACAAGTATTCAAATGATCATGGCAAGTCATGTACATTAAAGTCAAGTCAAGTCGAGTATGGCATAACATAATCAATCATAGAATTATCATGTTAAGCAAGCACGTAGCACGTCTACACACTTAGCACTAAACTGTATTTCATGCAGGCATGTAGTGAGGTGTGGGAAACCAAGCAAGCAAGTACGTTTAGTTACAAATAGTTACTATGTAAATAGTTCAATTAAATCTTATGAAAATAGCGAGTAATCCCTTACCTTTTGTAAGCGTGAGTACGACGACGGTTGACTAGATTGATTCGCAGTCAACGGTAAACTCCAGCAAAGAGAGCGTTCTAACGTAAGTTACTAAAGTTTGACTTTGACTTTTAGTCAACTATGTTTGATTTTAGGTCAACTAGCTTTGAATGTCAAGGTCAAAGGTCAAGGTTCTAATACGATCAATTTGAAATAAGGTCAATTTGATATAAGGTCAAGTTTTAGAAATTGGGTCAATTTGAAATAAGGTCAAGTTTTAAGTACTATTCCTAAACACTTTTGGTCACTTGGAATTAAGGTAAACTTTTGGTCACTTTTGAAATTAAGGTAAACTTTAGGGCTAAAAACTAATTTCTGAAAAATAAGGCAAATTTCGGATCTGGGCTCTGTCCGAGTTTCTATGCGACTCGCATGGGTTCTCTTTCTGGGAATTTTGTGTTCTTCATGTTCTTCAAGTTTTCAAGTTTAAAATTCAGGAAAAAAAAGGTTTTCTGGGTCCTGTTAGAGTCGGACACTAACTCGCACGACTGTCCTATTTTTTTCAGAAACTGTTGGTTCGGGGTACTACCTTCAGGGCTGGTTTAAACATGTTTCTAGTCAATTTTAATCCATTCCAAAGGCCTACACTTATAGTCTAACATACATACTATATCTAGGAAATCTAATTTCACAAAAAGGAGCAATTTAACTAGATTAAATTCACTCCGAACTAGGCTCTGAACACTGGGTTTATAAAATGCATATTTTTGGATTTTGATTTCAAATCTACAGCATCACGATTTTTTTAATTCTAGAGGTAATCATCCTAAGTATATCAACATGTAAGGAATACAATAAACATCCTAAAACATGCTTTCTATCGAATATTAACATGGATTGTTCAATTACTTGTTCTTCAATTTTTCCTATATATTCATGCTTTTAATTCCATTTTCGATTCTAAATCACAATTAACACTCAATGTGAGGTCCTACGAATACCATAAACTAACACGACTTCAATGGAGGCGGCGGCGGTGGTTCAAGCTTCACGGCTTCTTTTTAGAATTTTTTTTTTTGCTTAAATGTATGTAAAAGCTTAATTCATGAAAGTTAAGGATGTATTTATATGCATCCTCTAGGTTTAGGTTCGATCAGATTCTTCCTTAAACAAGGTAAGATTAATTCGGGTAGTTTCCTTCTACCGAATCGATCTTGATTCCAATTTCCTTAATTAACGATTCCGTTTCCCGTTTTCTGTCCGAGAAGTTGTCCTACTCGGACAAGAACTCCCACAACACGATTTTTTTTCCAAATTTCTTCCTTTTCTGTTTCCTACCTTTCCTTGTTTCACTTTTGGAAATTCTTACCTCTATATTAACTGCTAATCAAGCATTAATTATAACCTTCAATTAAGCAATCACTCTAATAATCAAGCAAGCATTTAATCATACAATCAATCACACAATCAATCAAGCAATTCAAATCAAGCACTACACTATTCGGGTTACGTAATTAAGAGAATGCAAAAATGTCCATTTTACCCTTGTGCGTCTTGGTTTCATGCTCAAAATTTTTGGGTCCTCACAGTCCATAACCTTGTCCTTTCAACGGAGCTTGGGAAAAATCAAAGTAAGCTGAAGGTCATCCTCATTAGTGCCTCTGCTAAAGCCTCCTGAAGGAACAGAACCTTCTCCCGCAACAGGAGCCTGCTTAGTCCGAACACCGAGCTCTTTCTCCCTGCGATCTTCCATTTGACCCTCCGTCTGACCCTCTGAATCTTCCGGTTGAGCCCTGAAACTGCAATCCGAATTATCTCCCAAATCATCCTCCGGCTCATCTTCCATCACTATCCTATCTGAACTCTTCCTCTTATCCTTTTTGCTCCTCTTCTTCTTATGAGCAGAATGCTTATGCTTGCTCTTTCTATCTTTTTTAGAAGACCCTGCAATACAACACATAAAAACAATACAAAACTAGACAAATCAAAAAGCACAAACATAAGCCTTAATGATACATACCTTTACCCTCCGTCCATGCAGACTTTGAAGGCTCGGGGACTTTTAGCTACCTGCAAGGGTTCACCATTAGGTCCTCGATTGACACTATCAACTAAAGTCCCACCTAAAACCAGACCCAGACGAACCTCAACCCGATCTTCAAAGCTTATTGAAGATGGTACGGTAGACCCTCCGCCAGCAGGGGCACGAACCTTCTTCCCCTCTGCCTCCTTAAGGGGCATTATCATAACTTTTTTCGCCGTCGTGGGCTTTCAAAATCCCACAAACAGTTAGAGTCACCCACCTCTCAAAATCCACACCTACCAAATAAAACCAAAGGCCCAAAAAAATAAATAAATAAATAAACTTACTTGTCTCTTCATTAAGGTATCCGTCTTACGAGAACCTGACTAAAGCCATATATAACAAGCATCCTTTCGTCAGTGACACAAACCCCGAGAAGAGGAGAACTAATCATCTCGCTTAAGTTGAAAGGATCAAAATTGGAAGGTAATACACTTTTCTCGTAGCTAAAAAATCCTTCCCATCAACCCAATTATCTATACAACCTTCCGGCAAATGCTTTTTATGAACATAGAAAAAACTTTGACACCAATATAATAATTTGGTTAGCATATCTAACACTACTTTTGGATAACCCGCTGATCAACCTTATCGCAAGACTTTCAAATACAGTAAAAGTACTGTTTAAAACCTGCAATTAAGATGCTAAGAAAATATAGCACAGTATAAGACATGGTCGATCCACAGGGACAGTAATTTAACTCAAATTCCAATTATTGTGCAATTAAAATCAAACTTTGACTAGCAGTCACTTTTGTGTCTTTTAAGAGACCTTAATATTGTCACATAATTATATGAAATAGCAATTAAAACAATAATTAAATAAAAGACTTAAGAAATATATCAAATAATGAGATAATTCCAGTATTATGTAATTCCACCTTAATATCATGCATGCAATCATAATCCTCTTGACTTGTCTAATTACTTACGCCAGTTCAGTTATAGTATTACCACGAGTCCCGGCAAATAACCCAATTCTCCCTTAGTTTCTTGATAATCCTCCGCTCGTTCTCGCAAAGGAATTATTTCTCTAACTACGTTAACTAACAGACCGTGAGTCCCCGCAAACCTTATTAATTAACAAATAGAAACATTAAGAACTAGAAGAACCCGAAACTAATAACTCCTACTGACGATGCATTGAAATTATCACCCAATTAATCCTGTACTACTCGGCCGGTAGTTGTGCCACTCACTGACTCTACCAGATTAAACTAAGTTGATCATACTTAATAAAATATTAGTACTTAAACATATAAACACAGGCAATTTAGAAACTTAATTAATTAGACCTTAGACATGCATGGATTATGGCTTCTTTACATACTACCAGAACTAGGAAATTAGCTACTCATAGTAAACACGTAAAACAAATAAATATAAAAGATTTCATTAAAATAGAAAAGAGAAAACCATACTGAATAGCAAGAAATCATAATCCGACAACCGACACTTTGGCCAAATGGTAGCCTGCACCGTCAGAAATTAGCATGTTCATAAATTAGAAAAACGATATTTGTGGGATATTTTACATTTTCTTAACACATACTTCGGACACAAATCTAACAGTCAAGGAGGGTGTTAAAGTATTACCTAAGTGGCGTAACTCAAAGTCCAGACTACGGTGAGTAGTCAGGTGTGTTCGGACGGGTCCTTTTCTCCTTCCTTCTTTCTCGGTTCTTTTCTCTTTCTCCCTTCTTCCCCTGTTTTCTTTATTTCTTCCCCTATTTCCTTCTCTGGCCAAGGCTTTCATTTCCATAATTTCCCCTCTTTTCCTTTCTTGCTCCTTCCGTTTCTTGCGGCTACCCCGTTTTCCTTTTTTTTTCTTTCTCCCCTTTCTTTTTCTCTGCACTCACCCACATCACCCCCCCCCCCCTTTTTCTTTTTCTTTTTATTTTTTTCATCTCCTTTCCCTTTAAAATTTTATTTGACTACTGTAACTTACTCATTGCCCAAGTTTCTCCCTTTCTGTTCTTTCAGCTTGTACGAACTGCCCCCTTTCCTTTTGTTCTTGCTTTTATTTTTGGCTTTCACTACTGCTACTTACCCACTTCATTAAGTTTCTTTTTTTCTATTGTTTTTATTTTTATTTTCTCTTATTATATTATTTTGTTATTATTGTTATATATATACATATGTATTATTAGCTTCATATTATTTTTATTTTTATACTTAAAAGTTCTACTTAATTCTTAAGTTAAGAATTTGCTCTTTAATTATTTTATCTAATTTTACTACTTTTATAACTATTATAATTGAACTTATTTGAATCATGTTAAATTTTAAGTGTCTACTCCTATTCATAGTTGTCAAACTCGTACGATACGCGATACGTATCATGAATTGAGAATTTCGATACGTATCGCACGTACGTATCGCAAGTCGTTGTGAATCGTTGATTTTTTGTCGTATCGTACGATTCGATACGGTTTAGCGTTTCGTCTCGTATCGCACGTTTTTTTTCTTCTTCTTCAAATTGACTCTGAAGCTGCTTTGTATTTTTAAAACATTGCTTTTGACTTGATTTTTTAACTTTCAACTGTTCAACCCACAAAAATTAGTAATTAAAGCCCAAAGAAAAGTGTTCAAATTGACTTGATTTTTTAACTTATACTCTCTCACAGCCCCACTCCCTTCCCTTTCAGTTTCAGTCCCTCCCTCTCCCACCCACGTTGGAGACCGAACAGAGCTTAAAGATGAAGATGCAAGCTTGAAGATGAAATCTTGAATAATCAAAGCTTAAAGGTTGGAACTTTGCAGTGAGTTTTTCGTACTCAAAACTCTTTAGCCTTTCTAGCTGATTGCAAAGCAAAATAACATCAAACAAGGTATTTTCCTTTTCTCTCTTTTCAAATTTTTTTTTACTTTTTATTATTATGTAAAATTTCAAATCTTTTGTTTGTCAAATTCATTGTAGTGTCGTATTAATGTAGTTTGAGGACTCTTATTTCATTCGTTTAAACTTTACAACACTTTTAAGTTTCAATATTCCTTCAGTGAGGGTTTATGGTTGGCTTTCAAAGTTGGTGTTGTGATCAAAATAAATAGTGATGTTGTCATGAATCATGACTCATGTTGGTATATCATTTTTTATTTGAAGGTAGTTGCTTTGTTCACTAATTATTTTTGCTATTATAGATATATAGTACTGCATTGAAATATTGCTCTGTTCTAAGTTCTCTCATGTCTTGTTTTGTTATGTTTTTATTACTTTTTATTGTAGCTTGCAAGTTATTTATGGGTCTTCATTTGGAGTTTTTAATATTAGTATGTTACTTGTTTTGTTTTTCTAAATGAAGATGCCTCCAAAAGGGAAAAGAAAGAAGGATTTAACTTGGGATCATTGTACAAGGGTTTATGAAACAGTAGAGGGCAAGGTTGATAACTCAAGACTGCTATTGAAATGTAATTACTGTGAAAACAACTATTGGGGTGGAGTTTCTAGAATGAAGAATCACCTAGCTCGAACTAGAAAAGATGTTGCTCCATGTGAAAAGGCTTCAGAAGATGTGGCAAAAAAGTTTCGAAAAATCTTGGAAGAAATAAAGGATAGTAAATCTATGAATGATGATATTGTGGACTTGAGTTGCTTTGATGAGAAAAATAATGAAATGACTTTCGAGGAAGGAAAAGGAAAAACACAAACCACTATGAATGCATTCACTAAAGATAGAGTTTTGCCTTGTATGGATATTTGTAGATTTTTCTATGGTCATGCCTTGCCATTCCATTTGGTAAAAAGCCCCTTGTTTCATAAAATGATAAGTTCAGCAATTGAGTATGGAAAAGGGTTGAAGCTTCCTTCTTACCATGAGACGAGGGTTACTTTTCTTAAAAAAGAAGTAAAAAATGTGAATCAAAACTTGGAGTCATACAAAGCTGAATGGAAACAAACTGGTTGCACTTTGATGTCAGATGGCTGGACAGATGGAAAAGGGAGATCTATTACAAATTTTCTTGTGAATAGCCCAAAAGGAACTGTCTTTCTTAAATCATTGGACACATCAGGCATATGTAAAGATGCAACCAACTTATTTGAAATGCTTGATTCTATTGTGGAAGAAGTTGGAGAAGAGAATGTGGTTCAAGTTGTGACAGATAGCGCCTCTGCTTATGTTGCTGCTGGAGACTTGTTAATGGCAAAAAGGGAAAAGTTATTTTGGTCTCCTTGTGCAGCACATTTGATAGATTTAATGTTGAGTGATATTGGTGAATTGCCTATCTATAAAGACACATTAGATAAAGCAAAGGCAATAACAAAATATATCTATCATCATGCTTGGGTTCTTGATTTGATGAGGCAATATACCAAGAAAAGAGAATTGGCACGTCTAGGAGTTACAAGGTTTGCTACAGTTTTTCTTACTTTGAAGGCACTGTTTACACAAAAGCAATCCTTAAGAGAGATGTTTGCATCTGAAGAATGGAATTCAAGTACTTATGCCAAGAAAAAGGATGCCAAAATAATTGAAGAACTAGTATTGGGCAACTACAAGTTTTGGACAGCCATAAAATATTGCTTGAAAGGGGTTCTTCCTTTAGTAAAAGTTTTAAGATTAGTTGATGGTGATGCAAAACCTGCAATGGGTTACATTTTTGAGGCAATGGAGAGAGCTAAAGAACAGATTGCTAAAAATTTTGCAGAAGTGAAGTCAAGGTACAATCGGATTTGGACCATCATTGATACTCGTTGGGAACTACAACTCCATAGGCCTCTTCATGCTGCAGCTTACTATCTTAATCCAAAGTAAGTTTGTCATGATTAATTTATTAAGTTCAGATTTATTATTATTCTCTTATTAATGTAAAAAGTTTCTCTATATTTTATCTTTGTTTAGGTTTCACTATTCAAGTAATTTTAATGGAGGTTATGAAGTGAAATTGGGATTTTATAAGACAATTGAGAGAATGTATCCAGATATTGGATCTAGAATCAAAATTGATGAGCAAATGGAAAAGTTTCACAAAGCTGAAGGCATGTTTGGTTTAGACACGGCAGTAGTCACAAGAGAAAAAAAGCAACCTGGTGAGTATTTCTATGATTTTCTTGTGTTTATAAAATGTCCATTGCTGCTAAGTTGGTTCTTTTTTTTTCTAACAGCACTTTGGTGAGAAAGTTTTGGAAGCGGTTGTCCAGAACTCCAAAATCTTGCTATAAGAGTGCTGAGTCTTACATGTTGTGCTACTGGTTGTGAAAGAAATTGGAGTATTTTTGATCATGTACATTCCAAAAAAAGGAATCGCCTTGAACAACAAAGATTGGATGCTTTAGTATTTGTTAAGTATAACATTAATTTAGAGCTAAGGCAAAAGAAAAGGCAACAAAATGGTGAAACATATGATCCTATCTGTCTTTCTGACATGGAATCTGATGACGAGTGGATTACTGGAAAAGAAGACGAAGATGAATGCCTTCCTGAAGATAACTCTTGGCTAGACATTCATGAATGCTTTTCAGAGAGTACAGAAAACAGCAAGAAGAGAAAGAGAGGTAAAGTTATTATTATTTTTTCCTTTTCCTTTTTATTGTTAACTTATTTACATATTTGTGTGTTCCAAAGGTCCAAGAAACTTACAGCATGATAGGAAAAATAAGAAAAAGGGGTTGGTAACGGTGATTGATGAAGATGAAGAATTACAAGAGGTTGAAGTGCTTGAGAATGAAACAGTTGAAAATTTTGATGAGGAAGAATTGATAGTGGAAATAGTCCCAGATGAAGATGATGGTTTTGACTTTGACCTGGATGTTTTTTAGTTTCAAATCTTTAGATTGTTTACATTTTGCCCTTTAATTTTGGAACTGTGAAGGTAGATTGATGAAGTTATGGATGAGAAGAGAGATCAATAACTTTTTGGTGGCTCTTGCTGTTGGATAGTGTAAAAACATGGCAATTTGGTTTACATATGCAGGATAAATGGTTTTTGGCTGTTCATTCATGCTGTTGGATAGTGCTATACTTGAGCATTTGCTTGAACATCTTGTAGGATAAAGGATTTTCTTTTTGTTACATTGGCATGTTGCCATAACACTCTTTTACATTTTGTGTAGAAGTGTTGGCATGCATGTTGCTGCACTGTTGGCTGTTGATTGTTAGCTTTTGCACATTTTTAACATTTTACTACAGGTGAGAAACACTTTAAAATGAAAATTGATCAAATTTGATCAAACAAAAATTAGAAAAGTACAAGTAAAGCACATGTAAAGTGGCTACGTTGCTATTTATATAGACAAAGTTTGTTAAGAATATTATTTTACACTTATTTATGTATAATAAAAAATATATAATTATATAGTATTTATAAATTTTATATTTTTATATTATATTATTGTATACAAACGTATCTTACGATACGATACACGATACGATACGCGTATCGTAAAATGCTATTTTCGATACACGATATGTATCTCGATTCAACAACTATGCTCCTATTAGTGAATTTTAAATCTGTCACTTTTTGCGATTTTTAATTCGGGTCAAAATCCGGGTCCTCACAGCATCCGCCAAAGTAATCGGCTCGGTGTCGCCACTGGCGGTAGAATTAACCGGCTCTGTCTCCAGCGGAGTAGAACGTGGGGCAGTGGTGGCTCGCGGCAGTAGTAGTGGTGGTAGCAGCGGAATTTCGACTAGACCGGCGAACTGCGGGTTTCTCCAGGACTGGTTCCGTTCTCAGCTTGGTGGGCTTCCTTGGTAATCCTATCTCGGCCACCGACGTGGGTAGCTTAACTAGGGCCCTTCATTCCCATTGAACGACGGGAATCATCCCCGTCGCTCGCTTCAGTTTCTTGGCCGGCGTGGACTCGGTGGTGAGCGAAGGTCTCTTCACGGCCGCGTACTTCCGACAGAGTGGGCTGGACGTCGAGGTGGCGGCGGATGAAACGGCGGTGGTGGGGGATGGCTCCTAGAAGGGAACCGAAACAGCCGCGGGAGCCTCCTTTGGTTCGTCCACCGGCTTGATTCGGTCAATCGGTCGTTTGGGGGCTATGGTCGGAGAGAATGGTGGGTGGCGGTGGCCGATTTGGGCAAAGGAGAGAGTGCTTGGTAAAATTGGAGAAGACAGCAGTGGAAAAATGGAGATGAAGGAGATGATAGGTTGGGGGGAAATTTTGGGTAAGTTAAGGTAAAGGGGAATGGGTAAAAGTCATGGGTCGGATGGGTCGGTGGGTCAGGTAATTGGGTAGGGTGAATTTGGGGGAAACTTAGGTTAGGGCAAAAAATCCCCAAATTGGGTGAGATAGGGTCTCCGAAATTGCAATTGAGTCCCTCCATTTCCTGCACTTCGCAATTCGGCCCTCGAAGTTGTAATTCAGGTCTGCTACTCTGAACAATTGTAGCTCCGGTCTCTGGACTTTCTAATCATATTCAATTGGGCCCCAGAAGTAGTAAGTCATCCTCCCTCTCCAGAAAATTGCACCTCCGATCTGCACTTTCTAAATTTGTTACTTTGGCCCTTGAAACTTGTACTTGTCCCTTCCGTCATTCAAAAAAATTGCGCTTCCAGTCCCTGTAAAAACAAATAACTCTTGAAAAAGGGTACGAAACAAATAAAAACCCTTTTTTTTTCTTTTTTTTTTTTTTTACTTTGAATACTACAGACTAGGTTGCCTCCTAGTAGCGATGTTCTTTAACGTCTTGGCCAGACGGAGTTCGAACTGATCAATCGTCGTGATGCGAATATTCAGTCAACCATAGTTCCTCAATTTGTTGGATCTGACTTGAGGTATAAAATTGCTTCAGTCTATGCCCATTGACTTTAAACTGTTTCCTGGACTGAGGATCGTGGACCTCCACTGCACCACTTGGCCAAACAGCTACTACCTCCAATAATCCATGCCACTTGCTGGATAATTTACCTGTACTGAATAATCAAATTTTGGACTTAAATAGTAACACCTACTGGCCAACTCAAAATTCCTTCTATCGGATGAGCTCATCATGCCTTGCTTTTGTTCGGTCCTGTAGCCAAATCATAGGCTTTCAGCCTAATTTCTTCGAGTTCTTAGAGTTGGTACTGTCTCTCTTCACCTGCTGTCGTGGCATCCATGTTCATTTTCTAGACTGCCCAGTATGCCTTATACTCTAATTCCATGGGGAGATGGCACATTTTCCAAAAACTAACCGATACGGGGACATCCCAATAGGGGTTTTGAATGCTGTCCGATATGCCCATAAAGCCTCAGGTAGCTTCTGACTCCAATCTTTTTTTGAGTTATTAACCGTCCTCTCAAGAATTCTCTTGATTTCTCTGTTTGAAACTTCAGCTTGGCTGTTGGATTGCGGATGGTAAGGTGTAGCAAGCCGATGGTGAATTCCATATGCCTTCATCATCCCAGCTATAGTCCGATTGCAAAAATGGGTACCTTGATCACTGATAATAGCCTTAAGGACACCAAATCGAGGGAACAAATGGCAAGTTAAAAACACTTTCACATCATTGGCTTTATTGGACTGCATGGCCTTGGCTTCAACACACTTAGACACATAATCTACTACGAGCAGGATGTAGGTGTTCCCATTGGAATTCGAAAAAGGGCCCCCATAAAATTCATACCCCAATCATCAAATATTTCGCAGACCTTGATTAGGACCTGTGGATCTCATCGCGGGTCCCGATGTCTCCAAATTGCTGGCATCTTCTACAAGCGTGACAGAATAAGTAGCTATCCTTATTCAGGCTAGGCCAATAAAAACCACAGCCCATTATTTTTCTGGCTGTGCATTTGAGCCCAAAATGTCCTCCTGTAGGCGAAGAATGGCAGTGCTGAAAAATACTCTCTCTTATTCCCACTCTGGTACACAATCGGATGATCTGATCAGGGTCACACTTCCACATGGTTGGATTGTCCTAGATATATTGCTTACTATCACTGATCAGTTTCTCCCTCTTTCCTTGAGAGAATTCAGGTGGAAGAACATTAGCCACCGAATAATTCACCATGTGTGAATACCACGGGTCCGGATGTGTTGTTGCTACTGCTGCAAGATGTGATTGTTCTCCTTGGATCACTAGCACTTAGAGCGAAAATATGCTCTCCAGGAAATTCTTCGCCAATCGGCTCTTCCTCCTCAGGTAGTGTTAAGCGACTTAAATGATCAACCACAGTATTTTCAGATCCCTTTTTGTCCTTAAGCTCCCAATCAAATTCCTGGAGAAGCAAAATCCACCTAATTAACCTTGGCTTTGATTCCTTCTTGTGCAGCAGGTGCTTTAAAGCAACATGATCGGTATAAACTATAACTTTGGATCCCAGTAAGTACTGTCTAAATTTGTCAAATCCGAACACCACTGCTAACAATTCTTCTCCGTTGTGGTGTAATTACATTGGGCAGGATTGAGAGTCTTTGAAGCATAATAGACAGCATGTGTCTCCTTCCCAATTTTCTGACCAAGCACGGCACCAACTGCGTAGTCATTGGCATCACACATAAGCTCAAATGGTTTCTCCCAGTCTGGAGGCTGAATGATCGGAGCAAACACCAACTTCTCTTTTTAGTGTATTAAATGCTTCTCAGCAGTCTTCTGTTAGGGCAAACCGTACATTGTCCTTGAGCAAATTAGTGAGTGGTCGTGCGATTTTAGCAAAGTCCTTGATGAAACGATGATAAAAAACTGCATGGCCCAGAAAACCTCGGATCTCTTTTACGTTGGTGGGATATGGCAGCTTAGCAATTAGTTCCACTTTGGCTTTGTCCACTTCATTCCTTCTTCACTGACTTTGTAACAAAGAACAATTCTCTCTCGAACATGAAGTGACATTTTTCATAATTCAGCACTAATTTTTTAGCTACGCATCGTTCCAAGATTGAGTCCAGATGCTCTAAACATTTATCAAAAGAGTCCTCATAGACTGTGAAATCATCCATAAAAATCTCAATCCACTGCTCAATCATGTCTGAGAATATGTTCATCATACATCTCTGAAAGTCCTTGGGGCATTGCATAGACCGAATAGCATCCTCCTGTAAGCATAGGTTCCAAATGGACACGTGAAAGTAATCTTCTCCCGATCCTCCTTGTTCACCCAAATCTGAAAATATCCACTGTACCCGTCCAAACAATAAAAAAAACATCTTTCCAGCCAGACGCTCCATCATCTTATCAATAAAGGGCAGTGGAGGTGATTTTTCATTGAAGCTACATTCAATTTGTGGAAATAGATGCACATTCTCCATCCTGTGAGTAATCGCATCGGTACCAACTCATTTTTCTCGTTGGTAACCACTTCGAAGCCTTCCTTCTTTGGCACCACATGGACTGGACTCACCCACTTGCTGTCGGAGATTTGGTAAATAATACCCATAGCCAATAACTGCAGAATCTCCTTTAGAACTACCTCCCTCATGTTCGGATTCATCTTTCTTTGAGGGTCCCGAGATGGCTTTACGTCAATTTCTAGGAAGATAAAATGCTAGCAAATATCGGGACTTATTCCAGGATCATCGGCTAAGGTCCACCCGATTGCCTTGATGTTCTTCCGTATGGTTCTGAGCAAACGATCCTCTTGAGCTGGAGTCAACCCCTTTGAAATAATTGCTGGCAGTGTATCTCCTTCTCCTAGGTAAGCATAATTCAAACTATCGGGGAGAGGCTTCAATTCCAGTTTCGGTGCCTGGTCTTGTATACTCTTCAGTAGCTGAAAGGTTCTGAACTGCCTCGCAGATTTCCTCATCACTTAAATTCTGTATGTCAGCTTCAGTGAGGCTCTGAGCAAGTGTCCTTTCCAGCTTATCTTGTAAGAAATATGTCTCGAGGTATTCTTGGACAAGAGGGTCAATTACATCTATTCCATATACATTCTCAACATCATATAGATGCTTCAGAGCACTTACAATATTAAATTGCCAGTTTTTTTCAACAGTAATCCAAACAAATTGACCCATTATACACATCTATAACAGTTTTAGATATTTTAAGAAAATGTCTACCCAACAACACTCCAGCAGATTCTTTAGCAGGATCAGTATTCATTCTTATCACATAAAAATCAGTATGGTACACAAAAGAATTAACTTGTACAAGTACATTTTCCAATACACCCTCAGGATGCACACATGATCTATTAGCTAATTGAATCACATCCTTGGTCTCATTTAATTCTACCCCAGATAAAGTCAAATTGATAGATAGAGGAATGACATTAATAGAAGCACCAAGATCACACATTGCATGCTTAATAACTTTTTCTCCAATCACACATGGTAGAGAAAACATATCTGGGTCCTTGCACTTGGGTGGCAGCTTCTTCTGAATAACGGCGGATACTGTCTCGCCTAAGACCACCTTGCTAGCTCCTCTCGGTTTTCCAGCCATGAAGTCTTTCAGAAATTTCCCAATTAAGGGAATTTCAATCGCCTTCAGGAATGGAATGTTGACATCCATCTTTTCAAAAACCTCTAAGTAATCAATTGGATCCTCCTTTATTTTTCTTGCCTTGGGCCGCAAGCTATTTGGGAACAGCGGCACAGGCTTGTACACTTCCTTGCTCGTTGTGACCAGAACAGGGTTCTTCTTAGGTTTTGGATCAGAGCTTATTGTGATTGGCTCCTCAGGTTCTGGTGTAGCTGAAATTTTAGTATCCTGAACACCCGTCGGTTTGGGCAAACGATCCCCTGCTGACTGCGATTTTTTTATTGCAGGCTCCAGAATTTTTTCACTTCGCAGCTGGATTTCGTTCACGTTCTCCTTGGTGCGGGACTTGTACTTGAGAGGGAAATTGACCTTGATTTCCTCTTAATTCCTACATAGATACCGATAGCTGAGACAAAATTTTGGTAATCCCATCTATGGTTGTTCGCTGCTCCTTCTGTTGTGCAAATAGCTCTGCCATGGACTCCTCCATTGTTTGGCCTCCTCGTGGATTATTCTGATTTGGATTGGAGAAATTTCTCTGGTTTGAGGGCATGTACACTAGTCCAGTACTCCGGTTATTGTTCCCCATATTTGAATTAGGAGCATGCTGGTTGGAATTTCCAAAATTTTAAACAAGACCCTGGTGATTTGCTTCTGAGGGGAAAGGAACTTGAACTCCCTCTTCTGGATTTTTCCAGCTGTACGCCGAATTGTCTTTCCATCTTGGATTGTATGTATTTGAGTACGGATCCCTTCTTAATGCATTCCTATGCCAATTCCCATTGGAATTTTTATGCCAATTTCCTGCGGCATTAGCCTGAGCTATCGTCTCTTCCTGCGCAAGGTTGCAGTTCTGTGCAAAGTGTCCCAGATTTCCACAACATGCACACACGACCTCCTCCTTGTTATTGTTGGCTGGGGTTGCAAGTTTCGCCACTAATGCCGTCAATTTCTCCACACTAGCAGTGAGCTGATTTAATTTTTCCTCCCCAGAATCATCAATAGATTAAACTTCAGCTTGCCGTTTGGCCAAACGGGAGAGTTCCCGAATTGGCTTCTCAACTCGATAGTATCTTCAATCATTTTTTTGGCCTTGGTTACTATGTTGTTTTGGAAAGCCCCATTGAGATGAATCCATAAGGTTCCGATCATTGGTGCACATCCCATGGTAAAAATATTGAAGTAATTGTGCCTCTGAATATTTGTGATTTGGGCAGCTCTCCACAAATTCATTGAATCTCATCCAATAATTGTTGAGGGATTCATCAATATTTTGTTGAATGCTGCTGATCTCCTTCATGACCAAATTGGTTTTGGTTGGAGGAAAATACTTCTTCAGGAAC
The DNA here is from genome assembly GCA_016801395.1 of Leptodermis oblonga. Taxonomy (NCBI): domain Eukaryota; kingdom Viridiplantae; phylum Streptophyta; class Magnoliopsida; order Gentianales; family Rubiaceae; genus Leptodermis; species Leptodermis oblonga. The sequence goes on from CM028760.1 coordinate 22,078,904, forward strand.
AGCTCCTTCATCTGCTTCCAGGTGGTGATGGAGTTCGGTGGCAATGATGAGAACCACCTGTTTGCTGGACCTGTCAGGACATAGGGAAAGGCCACTAACTTCAGTTGGTCGATGGTGGCTCTAGTTGGTAGGCGTCCCACCTTACAATTCTTCACGTACTCAGCAAGAAAATTGTGAGGATCATCTCTAGCACCCCCATGAAATTTTGGGATGCCATTCAGCCAACCACTCTTGAGTGGAAATCCGTTGGGCAGTGTTGGAGTAACTACGGATGAGGCTCTGTTGTCAGTGTCATGGATGCACAGATCTTTCACTGTGGGCTCTTCTTCTGGGCCCTCTTCTCTTGGTGTATCACCCATTAGATCTGATGCAGAGTCAGAAAGTGAAAAATCTATTTCGGAGCTACCGGTTGTTAGGTCATACGGTCGACTGGCAGATTCTGTTTCTGCGATTTTTCGTAACCGTGCTTCCTTGGCTAAGCATTTGTAGGTCTTCTCAATCTCTGGATCACTGAGTAATTCAGTACTTGAAGATCTAGTCATACAAAACGCAAGAAAACACTCGTGCACATTAATAGGAAAAAGAATAAGAATTGTAATCGTCCCCTGCAACAACGCCAATTTGATAAGCCTTGTCGCAAGACTCTTAAATATAATAAAAGTACTGTTTAAAACCTGCAATTAAGATACTAAGAAAATATAGTACAGTAGAAGACATGGTCGATCCACAGTGACAATAATTTAACTCAAATTCCAACTAACGTGCAATTAAAACCAAACTTTGACTAGTAGTCACATTTGTGTCTCTTAAGAGACCTTAAGATCACGTAATTATAGAAAATAGCAATTAAAACAATAATTAAATAAAGAGTTAAGAAATATATCGAATAATGAGATAAATTCCAATATTATATAATTCCACCTTAATCTCATGCATGTAATCATAAACCTCTTAACTTGTCTAATTACTTACGCCAGTTCAGTTATAATATTACCGCGAGTCCCGGCAAATAATCCAATTCTCCCTTAGTTTCTCGATAATCCCCTACGAGTCCCCACAAAGGGATTATTTATCTAACTACGTTAACTAACAGACCGCGAGTCCCCGTAAACCTTATTAATTAACAAATATAAGCATTAAGAACTAGAAGAACCCGAAACTAATAACTACTACTACCGATACATTGAAATTATCATCTAATTAATCATGTACTACTCGGCCGGTAGTTATGCCACTCACTGACTCTACCAGATTAAACTAAGTTGATCAGGCTTAATAGAATCTTAGTAATTAGACATATAAACACAGGCAATTTAGAAACATAATTAATTAGACCTTAGATTAATACTTAGGTTTCATACATGCATGGATTATGGCTTCTTTACAAAATACCAAAACTAGGAAATTAGCTACTCATAGTAAAACACATAAAACAAATAAATATAAAAGACTTCATTAAAATAGAAAAGAGAAAACCGTACGGAATAGCAAGAAATCATAATCCGATAACCAACGCTTTGGCCTAATGGTAGCCTGCACCGTCAGGAAATCCACAATGGCGATTTAAAGATAACAGAACTAAACTAAACTCTAAATATTATCTAAGAAAAGAAACTATATCTAGCAATAGGAAGCGTGTCTGTCTTGCACGAAACTCTCCCATATATAGGGAGAGAAATCTAATCACAAAAGGATTAAAATCACAATCCTTATCAATTGAGGAAACCTCTTCAAACATGGAAACCATCGTGGAATCAAATTTGGATTCCCTTTCTTGCAAGGGAAGTCTTCTTAAATCAGGTAACTTCTTGAGATTTTCTTTTCTTCGTCAACTTCTGAATCCTTTTCCTTAACGGAATTAATTTCCATTTTCTAATCTCCACTTGGATCGCCAAAAGCTTCCAGCGGGTTTCCTTCTTGCTTAGCCCATAATTTGTGTGGGCTTTTCGAGTGCTGACTCCTCTTCTCCAATTCTTCTGCTCTTTTGCGCATTCCTTTCTTCCTTGGCCCGTTCTTCAAATATGCAATTAAACATCAAAACCTTGGGCAAAAGCCCGTGAGAACTGCCATAACAAGTGCTAAAATAAACCACCAAAAAGGTGTAGATCACCCGCCTTATCTTGGAACAGATGCCAACCTTGTATATGTTCGTTACTTACAGCAGATAAAATAAAAAGATACCTACATATCTAAATAAGGTGTTATTTTAAATCTATGGCATTGAATTAAAAACCCTGTTATCTTCCGAATGGAATTAGGAACGGTCTGAGTAATACATAAACCATAAAAATTCAAAATCTACCCTAAAAACGAAGGGAGAGGAAAGCGCAGACCAGCCTTAAACGTAGCTTCAAACATAGTCATATATCTTCCGGATGGTGGGTAATCGAATCATAATCTTCACCTACGACCCTGAAATCACACTCCGACTCAACCCACTTAAACCTATTCCTAAAGAAAGCCATTCGCCTAAGCCCAAAATTTGACCCATAAAATTTCATTCCCGTACTTTTTCCTACGGCTGATTCCTTACCGATCCGACTTAATCGAAATAACAAACAAACAAAAGCAAAAAGTTCTACAAAACAAATAAAGAAAGAAAAAAAACACACACACACACAAGATAAATAAAAAGCCCAGAAATTTTAGAAACGAAAATTAAAGCTAAGGGTAAAAGATAAGTACCCGTAAAAGGATGGAACCGTCCATCTAAAAGCTTAAACAACCCTCCGAACAAAGCCCATGGAATACTTTCCGCCCCAAGATGATAATCAAAAACCGAAACTTCAAACACTCACAAACCACGGAGCTTCTCTCACTACCTTCAGAGCTTCTCTCACTAAAAGTTACTGAAAAGTGAAAAAACAAATGAAGAGTGAAAAAATCGTACTTCCTACCTCCCCTTATATAGGAGTGAATGGGCCTCCAAGCCCTAGGAAGGCCAAACGATGGCCCATTCACCGAAAGATCGAGAATGCGCGCATAGGATATGAACCATCATACCTAGAAAATCTAAACCTGAAAGGAACAATGTCATTTTTAGTACTAAAAGTTTGGGCTGTTTGCAACTTTGGTACTAAAAGTTTACTCAATTCCAAACTTGTGCTTTATGTTTATACTTTGTTGCATTTTTAATACCAGTACCTGCTATAGCAGGTTTTACATAGTCAAACCGAAGTCAACGGTAATTTGAGGGTATTTTACAATTCTACAATTTTGTGGGGACTGAAAATATAATTTTCAAAATATTTTCGCGGTTTTCTTTCTCCTCAGTAGGAAGAAAACTTGTACGTCGACTGAGAAGAAAAAAAACCGAGAAAATGTTTTGGAAATAATATTAGAAAAATATCTTTTCAACCCCTAAAAAATTGTAGAATTTGTAAAATACCCCAAATTACCTTTGACTTCGGTTTGACTACATAAAACCTGATATAACAGGTATTGGTACTAAAAATGCAACAAAGTATAAACATAAAGCACAAGTTTGGAACTGAGTAAACTTTTAGTATTAAAGTTGCCCAAACTTTTAGTACCAAAAATGTCATTTTTCCAAACCTGAAAGGTGAAAAGACACCTTATAGACTCCGACGCTGATCATCATCATTACACTCAACACTTAAATTTTCACGCAAAAACATTTTTTCTTTTAATTTTTAAAATTTAAATTCTAGCTGAATTTATTTTTTCTGTTATTAATTACTTTTTCAAATGCGAATCGAAAAGATCTCCCTTATTCAGACCACAGAGATCGTGATTTCGTCCGTCACCGATAGAAACACGGTATATGCCAAATGCTCCCTCTGGTCTGAGGGGGCTTAATAGGGCATAACATTACACTAGGGGACCCACAAGGACCCCCCATAACTTACAAGACTTATTCGGACCCCACACGGGTCCCAGTAGACCATACTCCATAGTGCCTCCGCTACTGTTCATCTTCCAACACTGTTCATCAACACTACAGCAACAGTAGGAGGACACCTTTTCACAGTAAAGAGACCATCACAACTACTCCCAATGGCCCCCTGTAAATACATTTACTACCCTATAAGATAAGGGTTCTACTTTCTCTCTCACTCTACTTAATGCATTATCCAATACTTTGCTTCTACCTAACTTGACCGTCGGAGACTATTCCGGGGACAAAGTCCCGGAATACTTTGACGGACCTTCTTTCTTTCGACAGGTCCTTGACGCCATCCGTCCGTGTGCATACCTTCCACCTTCCGGAACAGAAGGTTTACACCATCCGATAGAAGTGACATCATCAGTTTGAAAGAATCCAAGTTTATGTGTTATTATGTTATACTTATTGACTTGTTAGCTATTGCACTTATGTTTAAGAAGTTAGCCTATTTGTCATGTAACTTTAGTGTTCTTTTATTTAACTTAATTAATTGTGATATGAAAAAAAATAGTTTTTTAATAGAAATTATTTTTCAAGTTTTAGAAAATTCAAAAATTGAAGCATATATGAATTATAAAAATATATATTATTTTAACTGTATTTAGACGTCATCCGATTGAACCCTCGGCTCGAACCGGTTCGAGCGACCCCTTAGCCTCGCCGGTTCAACGTCCAGTCCGAGCCAGACAACCATGTATTTAGCGTCAGCATAAATTTGATCTAAAATAAAGTTATATAGCAAAATTGGAACCTGGAGGAAAGGTTAGGGGGCAATTTTGCACCTTTGTAGTTTGTCCCCTCTCTCCCATTCCTCCCAAAATCAGAGACATCCACGGTCATCTCTCTCATTCCTCCCAAAATATAAACCCTTCATCTCCTCCTTTTCCCATTTCCGTTCCAGCTGAACCATTCGCCTCCCCTCTTCCTCGGCTACACATCCCAAAAACCCAACATAATCTTACTGATATTTGTCCAGGATACTTCAGTCCCTAAACCAAACCGACTCCAAAGACTTGTCTCTTACCCTCACCTCATCCGAAAAACAAAACAAGAGAACCCAAGGAGTACCCTTTTGAATGGAAGGCCAATCAACAACTTCAAGAGGCTGAAATTCAAGGATCGGGTCTTTTAATCGTCAAGGAGAGGAGTTTAACCATTCAAAAGGTAGGATATCAAACTTTGATAGAATGAATTAAGTTTAGTCATGCATGGACAACCTTGATGGGTTAAATTAAATCTGAAACAAATTCAACTAATCTTGAACTAGAAAATATGTGTTGATTAAAAGAATTTATTGTAACGCCCCCACTTCTCTAAACACGTCACACGAGTTATCGAGATGTACATAGTACATCCTAAAATGTACGTTAAAAATAAAAATAATTAAAAGATTTATAGATAATAATAATTAAGACTAGTTTATAACTAAAAAAAATTTAAAAGAAATAAAGTTAGTGAGTAAACATTCTACATCATAAACTCCTTAAATTTAATTTTCAAGTTGACGCCTAATTAGTTCTTTAGAAAGGAGAGAAATTAAGAAAATAAGTCTAACGGAATAAGTTACATAAGTTAGTGGGACTAAACTAACAATTAGTTTAATTTAAGGGGAAGAAGGAGAAAATTGAGTTGGATCATGCAAACCCTTATTTAGGTGTTATTACTAGAATTTGTAAGGAGACAAATGTAAAAAGGAAGGGAAAACGTTGAAATTAAGGCCTTGTGTGGTATGATTCTCAAAATTATGTTTTGATAATTATTTTAATTTTATAATATTAAAAAGTTTATTGAGAATGTAAAAAATTGTTGAAAATATAAAAAAACTTATTGAAAATAACGAAAAAATATTATAAAATTAAAAATGCATCTCAAAATATAATTTTGAAATACATTCTACACAGGCCTAATATTCCCAAATCTGAACCAAAGCCCCACCCCTTTTCACGTCCGTCTCTCCCTCACTCTCTACATGTTTTTGATGCATTCGACACAAGAAGGCCTAATATTCCAAATCTGAACCAAAGCCCCACCCCCTTTCACGTTCGTCTCTCCCTCACTCTCTACTGGATACACAAACCAGAAAACTCATCTTCTTCCTTTCACCCTCGACAATTCCCCAAGGAGAGATTCAGTAAACCTCATCATCTCCCTCTTTCCTTTCAATCGATCAAAACCCCATCCCCTTCCCTTCAAACATCTTGAGACATCTTCCCCACATAGCTAACTGAACCAAAGATTAATCTCTCATTTTCACCTCCACCGAAAAACAAAACAAAAGAACCCAAAAAGGAAATCTGAATCGTGGCATGAGAGGTAGAAATTTGGGAGTTTTGAAATCGTGATCATCACAAGGTAGCCACTTTAAGAAGGAATTTCTGTCGGTTAAAAAGGTAAGGAGACCCAGTTCTTAAGAGTGGAGCATCATGCATATGAGTTGTTATGGGTTAATAAGATTGATAGAATTAGGGATGCATATGTTGTGTAGATCGAGATTTGAGTTAAATTTATGTTATTGATGTTGATTCTTGGCTGAGATGTCCCTGCATGTAATCAAGCTTATCTTAGGATTAATGGAAATTGGAAATTTTGAAGAAAATTCGTGAGGTGAATGGTTGAAAGAGGTTAGGTACTGTTTTGCATCAAAATCCTTGTAAGCACCTTTTGAGTTAGGTGAATAGAAATTCTGGAGAACATATGTAGAAGTGTTAAACATAGAAGAGTAAAGATGCTTCTGTTTTGAACTTAAGTTACTTGATTTCGCTAAATTCTACTGTTTAGAGCTTATTTTGAAATGCCATATTTTGGATTTGATCGAATTCTTAGGTGGACTGGCTGTATGGGGAGACCGAGTTCTGTTTTGTAAATTCCTTTTGTAAACTTTATTAATGTAAAATGATATAAGTTTTGAGGGTACTGTTTTGTGTACTTTAATCTATGAAAAAAAAAAAAAGGATCCGTTGTTGTTTAGCTATGGAACACCTTATGATAATTTAATGATGGTTATGCATTGTTGTGGTTCGATTTGATATAGCAGATTGGGGTTACTGAAATTCTATTTTACAAGGGGTTTTGGAACTGAAAATTGTAGAAGTACGCGTAGAATGTGATTAAGAATTGAAAATGTTTAGAATTCAGGAAAGATGACCCTTTTAGACAAAGTCTAGTTTTTGGGCTGAATGCAAATGCCCTTTTCTGCTGAAAATTACTCAATAATAATAGGCTTTTGGTTGCTGGAAACTTATCTTTGTGGGTTTGATTGTGGATATTTTGAATTGGGCATAAGTTAGATAGCTAAGATCTTTTGAAATGTTTTGAACCACAGGGAACATGTGTTCAATTAAAACTTTGTTAAATTGTGTTCTTGTGACTTTAAAATGATTGCTAAAAGTGTATTGAATTTAAGAGAAAACCATTACTCTGTTTGAGATCTTGTTAAAGGATTTGAATCATGGCTCTTGAGTTTTGGAAAATGGAATTCATTTAAACTTGAAAATTTATTTTCTATGGTTGCTTGGAATCTTAAGATATGTTTAGATATTTGGGGAAGTGTTAAGAGGATGTTTGGGAAGTGTTTTGTTGTTTAAAACTCCTCAAAATGCACATTTAAAGGTTTTATGTTATACTTAAGCCATACATATAACTAATTACATCTAGCTTAATTTAAAATCTATAGTGTAGTTTGGATATTTCACGATGATGTGAACTGAATCTTAAGATTATAACTTACTTGAAATGTTATCTTTCGAATTTAATCAAAGACACATGTAGATAGATTGGGTGTTTTGGAGATGAAATTCTGTTTTTTCCAATCAATTCTATGCATATTTTTTATCAATATTAAATCATGTGTGTTTCGGGTTGCTAAAGTTCTTCATGAACATGTGGGTTTGAAGCTAAAAGTAGTAAATGTACATTTAGACTGCTTAATTTAAATTTGAAAGACGTGGGAGAAACTGCCCTCGAAGATACCTTTTTGTGGTTAAATATGTTTGTGAATCACTTAGGTTCGTCCTTACTAACAATACAATTGGTGTCGAAACTTTAGAATAAGAGAAATTTTCCTTTCTCTTAATGAAGACTGCAATTCTAGAAAGTTTGAACTATAAGACTTATAGGCATATAGGTGCATTTAGAAATATGTCAATCATTTGTAAACATTGTAGAAACTCTATTGACGACAAACTTTAAATTAAATGCAGATTTGCTCCAAAAGTATCCGTGTGAGTTCAGGTGAGTGTTCTCACTAAAGGGATAAATGCTTTAAATGAGTAAACAAATGAGCTAGCATGTTTTATAATGTTTATACGGAATTGTTTAAGCTAAGTTGTGTTGTGAAAAACTTGTAAAATGTGAATTGTTGTCGAAGTGTAAAAAGGGCATATATGTATTACGGGTATGTAAATGTTCTCAAGTATAGAGATATGTGTATAAGCAAATGAGTTAGCATGTTTTCCATACTATAATGATTATATGTGATAGTTTAAGCAAATTTACGTTGTGAAATGCCTCTTTATGGATTGGAGTTGTAAAATGTGTATTATTGTAACCTTTATATGTGCAAACTGAAATGTTATATATGTGTCATGTGTGTGTAAATGTTCTCAAATATCGAGTTACGGGTATAAGTGAAATATCTGTTACAGTTAATTATGTGAATGAAATTGTCATATACTTGCGTGTTCAATGTTATTTGCGTGTTCAGTGTTATATGCATGTTCAATGTTAAGTGTCCTTGTCTCGTGCACCAAGTTCCTTGTCCTCGTGCACCGTGTCCGTGCACCAAGTTCCTTGTCCTTGTGCACCAAGTTCCTTGTCTTGTGTACCGTGTTTGTACACCAAGTTCCTTGTCCTCGTGCACTGTGTCCGTGCACCAAGTTCCTTGTCCTTGTGCACCATGTCCGTGCACCAAGTTCCTTGTCTCGTGCACCGTGTCCATGCACCAAGCTCCATGTCTGTGCAAAGAATCCCAGTATGGGTAAAGGATAAACAGTAGTGCTTTTCGAAAGGTCACATAGATCCTCGTTATTGCTTACTGGTTATTCTATTTCTATCCTTACGTGTTCCCCTTGTTTGATTAGGAAATACTTGTTATGTGATTGATAATTGTTTACTTGGTAATGCTTTTAATAGTGAGACCTCACTGGGCTTTGAAGGTCACCCCTTTAGACATTTTGCATGTTACAGATCCTAGGAGTAATCACTATTGAAGTGCCTTGAACTAGTAGTGTGGTGCCGATGAAAGACCTTTTGCATACTGTTGAAGTGCGGATATTGTACTAGTACTTAAGAACTTGGATATTATCATTTTGAGTACTGGTGTTTTGCTATTATCCGAACTTGTGCAAGTGTAGTAGCTTTTGTATAACTTTTTAGATTTAGCTTATGAAACTACTGTATTACAATGACTTTAATGTTTTTTTTTTTTATCTAGCAAACTTATGTAGTTGGAATGAATTTTGTGATGAAATTAGGAACTTTTGAATCCTCTTGCGAATGAATGTACTATCCATTAAATGATTGCTCCACGTATCATTATTAAGTCCTGGCGCGAGCCAGGCCGACATCCGGTTGGATCTCTCGACCAAACAGGGAGGTCAAACTGGGGTGTCACAGTTGGTTTCCATGATGTAGTTAAGACGCACTTTAGGTGTGAGTGTGTTGCATTTGTCTTCTGTCTTCTTAACTTAATATATTGAATTTTTTCGTTATAGGAGTTGGAGGGTTCTATTTGATGCAGATTGAACATGGGAAATGAACAAATGGAGAGCAAGAATAAGTACAGTATAATAGTTCCTACCTACAACGAGAGGCTGAACATTGCTCTTCTTGTTTACCTCATCTTCAAACATATCTCGTATACTCTCTCTTTCTTTTGCTACTAAGATATCTCTGTTGATAATTATTGCTGAATGTGAAATCAGTTTGACAATAGACTGTTTATTGCATCAAAGAATAGCAATTTATGATTAAAAATCTTTATTTAATGGAGTATATAGTTCAGAGACTATACTTGATTCTGACACTTAGTGCTTACTCTATTAGGAATCTTGATTTTGAAATTATCATTGTTGATGATGGAAGTCCAGATGGGACTCAAGATATTGTAAAGCAATTGCAATCAGTTTATGGAGAGGAGCGAATAGTAAGTTCTGTTTAGCTTTGATTTGCCAATTTGCATATTATTCGTTACTTAGCCTTTTTGTGTTGTACTTATGTATGGCTCTTTATTTATCCAGCTGCTTAGGCCTCGACCCAAGAAGCTTGGCTTAGGTATGCATTTCACTTCCTTCTGTTGTAAGGTAGTATGAAGTTTCATAAAGGTCCTTAAATTGAAAGAATTTCAGGAACCGCCTACATCCATGGTTTGAAGCATGCTTCCGGCAATTTTGTGGTTATTATGGATGCTGATTTGTCGCATCATGTAAGTATGGATCCTCTCTCCCTACAATGATGTTTCTTTGCCTTCCTTCTTATCCTAGTCTGGTGCGGAAGACTTACAGTTGATAAAAGGAACTTGTTTTGGGGATTGAGGGCTAGGTCGGGTGAACCAGGGAGCTTTGGTGGGCTTAGATAATGAAACGATATGATGGTAGGAACAAATTTACAATTGGCATATCCTTTTCTAATCTTTTTTCTTTGGATTAGTTACTGCTGGTACATTAATTAGCCATGTGATAGTACCTCTCTTTTCCACATGATTGCTTCAAAAAAGATCAGAAACAAAAACATTTAATGACTCTGGAGTTGCAGAAAGTGGTAAGGTATCTTCATATTTTGCAACATTTGAAACATGTTAAAATTGTTGATCCAAAAAAAATGAGGTTGAGTCCTTGATGATGGCTCCTTGATCTAGTGATTTCACATTGGTGTTCATGTTTAACCCAATAATTGTACACGTGTATATCCCTCTTTATTAGCTTTTACAAGAACTATAATCAATGTTAATTCAGTTCACAAGTATAACTTCGTCTCTTGTCTCATGCAACCTTGTTTTTCCTCTTTGCAGCCGAAATACCTGCCAAACTTCATTAAGTAAGAGTAATTCCACTTATTGGCTATAGATTAATCATTTTATCAATTATATTGACTGAATTTCCTTTGACGTATAGAAAACAGATGGAGACAGGTGCAGATATAGTTACTGGAACTCGATATGTAAAAGGAGGTGGCGTGCATGGGTGGAATCTAATGCGCAAGTTGACAAGTAGAGGAGCAAATGTCCTTGCACAAACACTACTCTGGCCTGGTGTATCAGACCTGACTGGATCTTTCCGGTAAACCAATAAACTTCCTATAAATACATACTCTCCCAAGGTTTTATTTTCAAAAAATAAAAAATAAAAAATAAAAAATTCATAACCATTCTTCTGGCTGAAGGCTTTATAGAAAATCTGTACTTGAAGATGTCATAAGCTCCTGCGTAAGTAAGGGGTACGTGTTTCAGATGGAGATGATTGTTCGTGCTACTAGAAAACGCTACCGCATTTCTGAGGTAGAGTGAACCTTCAACCTCATTGTTGGTCACATCCTATATTCTCAATCTACTTGCCTGATTTAGGCTTGTGCCTAATTGTGGAAGTTCTTGTATCTATGACATTCCGTATGAACTTTTAAGTTCTCAATAATTGCATCTGTCCAGAAGCATTAGTTTGCTAAGAAGGAGATGTGCTAATTGAATGAGATTTGGTTTTATAGAAAGGCAAAAGTTACATGAGAAAGTTCTTGATGCCTTCCACTTTCTGACCATACAAATGCAAAAATGAAGTCTTTGCTTATATCCTTGTCTATTTAAAGTGGTTTTGCCTTCCAAAGCTTAGATGTAAAGTTGCTATGCATGCGCTTACACTTTGCATATGACACCAAGGAGCAAACATTAAAAAGCTAGTAGTAAATTGTTTATTTCAAAACAGTTTCTAAAGCTCAACTAGTGCAGCTGTAGAAAGCTGATTTTTCTGTCTGAGAATTTGTTAAGCATTTCATAATCAGCTTGTTTCCTGAACGGCATAGTTATCTATCTTTGTTTGCTCTTTCTTTTGCTCTATGGATTATGACTCGACTGCTATCGCTGCATGAAATTTGTGGTCTGTCACTGCTGTTCTGAAACTTGATTTTTCCATTGTATGTTCACAGGTTCCAATTACTTTCGTTGATAGAGTTTATGGGAGTTCAAAGTTGGGAGGATCGGAAATAGTCGAGTATTTGAAGGGCCTTGTTTACCTTCTGCTTACAACTTAAGACAAATAGAACAACAACTGAGCTTTGATTAGTTTTTCTTACAGCTTTTTGGCTCATTTAACATAGAAAATGAGGAGGACGAGGTTTGGTGTTTTTGATTTTTTTACAAGATCTAAGTACGTTTCTATCCAATTTGAAATATGGTTTTGCTTCTCTCACTATACGTGGCTTAATTGTGGTTGAGCTTTTCTTTTATTTTCAAATAATAGATTCCCTTTTTTCTTTGCTTTCTCTGTATTCCTGTTCCTAATCACTATCATTTTGTCAGGCCGTGCTGTGACCCTAATTATTATTTTCTCAATTTTTGAAAACCAGTTTGAAAAGAAGTTTCAAACTTGGTTTAAAGACATAGGTAAAGCCCCAGGGTATTTGCACTGATTCCTAAAGACATAGCTCAATTACATCTAGAGGTGGGCATGGTTTGGGCCAATTCGAACTGAATTCGAATTTACCGAATTCGAAAAAACCTAACTCGAATTTTGAATTCGAATTATGAAATTGGTTTTCGAATTGGTTTTCGAATTGGGTATTCAAACCAAATACCAAACCGAATTCAAATTAGTTTTATTATTAATATTTATTAGTTTTTTTTTCACCTAAAGGCTTTATTAATATTTTAAATTGATAAAGATGTCATAAAGTTAAAAACTAATATTTTAAATTGATAAAGATGTCATAAAGTTAAAGGCTAAAGCTTACCTAATGAGTAAAATTAAAACCTAATCTCTAAAGTATTATCACACAACCGCCGCCTCCCCGAGTTCAGTTCCCTCCCACCTCTCCTCCCTCTCCGTTTTTCTTTATATTCTTGTCCTCCTCTATTTTTGCAGTTCGCCGAGGAAGATAACCCAGCAGACAAACATCACCGATTCCGATGACATGCTGCAATTTCCGTTCTCTCGCCGTCGTACGTTCACGTTTGCTCTAGATCGGATCTTCTCGCCGCTGCGATCCCCTGCTCCTTCCGCCGGTGCCGTCTTTGCGGAAGGTTTTGCGCTTCAATTCTGCAATGGATTGCAGAACTCAAAGTATACTTCTCCTCCTTGCTTTGCTTTCTACATGACATCGATTTTCACGGTTCTCCTGGTGTTGTTTCTTAATTCTTACTTTTATTTTCTTTATATTAATATCAGGTGCGGATACAGTTGGGCCAATGATCAGCTGCATTGGTTACCAAAACTATGCTTACAGGATGATTTTAAGGCTTATAGGATGCATGTGATTGAGAGGGTGAACTTAGATTTATTTTTCTAGAAGAGTTTGCTGCTGGATTTATTTGTTCAAACTAGTTACTAGATTGTAAAATTTTGATTATGGAATTAATTTTGTGAATTTGGTTTCCATGGTTTAAAACCGAATTCGAACCTAATTCGAATTACAAATTCGAATTGGTTTCTTCAGTTTAAAATCGAATTAGGTTTGGTTTTCGAATTGGCCAAAAAAAATTTAAAATTCGAGGAAACCAATTCGTGCCCACCCCTAATTACATCAATCCAGAAGTAGCTCCTTTCAGAGCCTTTCTTCGGCCGCCTTCTAAACTGTCTCCATTCACTTCAAAAAAGTAAAATGCCTATGTTCGGTTGAACCTCCTCCTTAAGTTGGAAGGTTCCTCCTTCTAAACTGTCTCTATACACTTTAAGAAGGGAAAATGCCTAAGTTCGGTTGAACCACCTCCTTAAGTTGGAAGGTCCCTTCTTCTAAACTGTCTCCGTTCGCTTTAAGAAAGGAAAATGCATATGTCCGGTTGAATCTCCTCCTTAAGTTGGAAGGTCCTTCGATGGAGAGAGTTCTTGTGTGGTTTAATATCTTAGCTCGTCTAATCCTGCCCTACCTATCTATTTTCGTATAAAATGTAAGCTATTACATTAGCCAACTAAGTCTTCCAATTCTATTTTAGATCTAAATTCGTATAAAAAGTAAGCTATCGCATAAGTCATCTAAGTCTTCCAATTCATGGCCATCGAAAAAAAATAATAAAAAAAAAATTTCCAAATCCATTTTAAATAAGATTTTCTTTTTTGGTAAGGGCATCTCTAGCACATCTCTATACCTTCATATTTGAAGGCTTAGAGGTTGTGTTGGGTTTTCAGCCGGGTTTGACATGTCTCCCTTCACACATGTAGGAACATAGGATCTCCCCGGTTCCAGCAGACCTCTATTTTGGAGGTTTTGGTAGATGTATGAACAGTGCACCTCTATAGGTCACACCTCTACCCATTTTTAAATTTTTATTATTATTTTATTTAGGGTGAAAATCAAATACCACTTAACTATCGGCTTTTGCAAAAAACAACACTTTCTTTTAAAAACTACAATTACAAGCACTTTACTTTCAAAACGTGCGAAAAGTACCACTCTGTTAGTTAATTTCGTTAAGTGGCTAACAGTAAAAAAAAAAGAGAGGTAAAATTGTTATTTCACACGTTTTGGGCACTGTTCATCGTTTCCCCCCCCCCAAGAAATTTATAGGCACTGTTCATCGACACTGTTCTTCTTCATCTTCTTCTTCTTCCGATGAAGACCCAAATTAGGGCAAAATGAAGACCTGAATTGGGGCAGAAACTTGAACACAAAATGAGCCCTACCCAGCTGAATCAAAAAAAGCAATGCAAGGTCTGGTGCAGTAAGCTTCTACAAAAAAATGCTCGAGAAAAAAAATAAAAGTAGAGGCAATTGCCCAATAACTTGGGCAGTAAAACTCGGCGGAAGAAAAAAGAAACAAAATTTAACAGCTCCAAACGACAATCAAGGGAGCAGAAAGCTTCAACATTCAGCCAATATACAACCCTAAACTGAAAAATTTTTAGGGCAGTAGCAGAAAATAAAGAATTGGGCACTAAAACTCGGATAGAAGAAAAAAGAATTCAGGTCAGTCCATACCGGACCTTCTCAGGTGACGGAATTAAACCCTTGGATACGATGATGGACCCTCGTCGCCGTCGTCGGTGGAGGTGAGCAATGGTGACGGGGGAGAGGTGTGCCGTGTCCGGTCAGCGTCGTTATTTTGTTTTACATCTCAGTTTAAGGTTTAAATACAATTTGTCGTTCCATTCACATATTGCAGAAACATGATTATTTTTTTTAGGAATTGAAGAAGAAGAAGAAGAGTGTCGATGAATAGTGGTGGGAAATTTCTTGAGGAAGATGATGAACAATGCCCAAAACGTATGAAATGACAATTTGCTCCTCTCTTTGTTTGACTGTTAGCCACTTAACGGAATTGACTAACAGAGTAGTACTTTTTGCACGTTTTGAAAGTAAAGTGCTTGTAATTGCAGTTTTTAAAAGAAAGTGGTGTATTTTGCAAAAGCCGATAGTTAAGTGGTATTTGATGCATTTCACCTTTTTATTTATTTACATGTTAGTCCCTAATTTAGTTATTATTTTTATTTTAATTGATTGATTAAAACACAAATTTGCTAGTAGTATAATTTTTAGAGTTTAATCTATTTAATTGTTACTTCAGATGTAATAAAAAGATAAATAATTATTAATCAACTCTAATTAATTTTTTTAAATAATTATTAAATAATATAAATATGAGAAATGATACATTAAAGTATCCAAAATATTTTAGTAATATTGATTTCGATATTAATATAATTATCGTTTCATTATTAATCTATTGAATTTATTATATTAGATGAAAATGCAAAAGTACACAACTATTTCGGGTAGTTGTGTAAATAACCTAAATAGTACAAAGGTAATAAAATGAAATTATGTGTACAGAGGAATAAAAATAGAATATTTTTTTAGAGGGATATATTGAGTTGTCTGCTGAAATGAATTTATTGTGTAAAACTGTAAAATAGATATAGAGGTGCTTGTAAAACTCTAAACCGCTGGAGATGCTCTAAGGAATGTTTTTTCCATTAAATTGGATAATACATATTTCAAAGAATGGAACCTGAAATAAACAAATTTTTATTTTTTGGTTAGTCATCTATGAGAATAAAAAAGAGAGTTGAATTGCTCAATTATTAATTCTTAAATTTGAAGACAAACACCACAACATTGAATCAAAAAATTCGGAGAATTCCTCTTAAGAGCGTAATTGGATTCAAAATTCATAAGAACGGTGTAAAATTTTTATAGTTATCATTAAGGGCGTAAAATTATATTTAATGTTTTAATTCATAAAAATGACCATTTTAACCATATTTCGTTTTTAGCAATTAAAAGTATATCATCCCTTAAAACTACTCCCTCTCTATGACTCCTTTCCTCTCCAGAAGGACCAGAACTCTATTTCCTCTGCACTCCTAAATTTGTTTCCCTACCATGGCCGACCTTGATGTTCTTTTACTGCTCTATTTTTTCAATTTGTTATTACTTACTAAGTTACTATCATTCGTTGTTTTCTTTCTCTTTGTTGACTCATTTTTCTTTCCTTAATTTCCTTCGAGTATTCTTTGGTTTTTGAGTTCATAGTGGTTCCATTCCATGCACTTTGGGTTTTCTACTCCAAGTTCCTATTCCATTCCCTACTTCACACATGTCTAACTCTAATTAACCTCTAACCACTTACCCACTAATTACTATAGTTAACCTAAACTGATTCTAACTCTAAGCGGTTCCCATCAACGACAAAAATTTGTCGTAAACAGACTTCTGCGATTCCTTAGCCTTCACAAGAACTTCCAATTGGCATGCCCAATCTCGTACTACACTTTGAAGCTCTTCAATGGTTTGGATATTGTGGACGAAAACATCTAGCCCGGATGTTGCTTCTTTCTCTACGCAGCCATGATCTCCTCTGAAGTCAAGCACTGGGGCTTCTATCAGCATTTTTAGCTTCAACTTCTTGGGCTTCTGCACAATTTCTGCAAAATGGCTACTTCCTTGATTGGCCAAATCGCGACGGTCAACACATTGTAGGTTCAGCAGTTGATGGGCAATAGTTAATCTTACATGGCTACTTCTGAAAAAAAAAGAAAAAAAAAAAAAAAAACAACAACGTATGCAGCAACACACAGCAGTTATATTGGATTGAATCAGAGTGGAATTCATAACCCCAATTCATTTGGAATTGAAAATTTGGGAATTGGACGGTGGTTTTTAGTTCATTTGGCTATTTGGCACTTAAAAATCAAAAAGTCAAGTGGCCGGCCTCCCTCAACAACACAAGGCAGGCCACAAGCTTTTCCATCAAATACCTCGTTGTTGCTGTGATGTTGATTAAGCTTTCTCCCCTCACCCGCACCCAAAATTAATTGACATTAACAGACAACAGAGTTTGCTTCCATCATTCATTTATAACCTCCCTTTTGACCCCCTCAAAAATCAAGAAACATCGACTGAACTCGTTTTACGGTCACCTTAAAAAACTCATAAACAATTATTGTATCTCTAAACTTTATAACGTGTCAGATGGAGTAATCTTTTTTAGTTTTTAGTTATGCTAACAATTGAGATGAAAGAAACAAATTTGTAGCCATCAAAAATGGAAACTCATGGAATTTGATGGTTTTGAGTTAAGTTATCCAATAATCGAGAAAGGCACAATCCCTTTTGCAAAAGGAAGGAGAGAAGAAAGACCATGCCCATGTGCTTTGCACATCATCGAATAAGATGTATCAAAATACAACCTTTTGCTCATATATATGTCTGATCAATTAGCTTTGAGAATCAATCCATTGGAAGTTGAAACCATTATTATACAATCCAAACCCCATGAAGCTATTGCTTCAGCCATCGTAGGTTCATCTGGGTGAGGTCTTTGCGTTGCAAAATCTTCATCCTCTAGTGCAAGTATCACAAAGAATCATGATGGTAGCCGTGGAGAAGAGATGAGGAGATGTTTGGTAGAAGTCCGTTTACAGCAAAAAAAAATTTTGTGACGGAAGCCGCTTAGAAACATCGTAAGTTAACTATAGTAATTAGTGGGTAAGGGGTTAGAGGTTAATTAGAGATAGATATGTGGCAGAATTTTACTAGTAGAGTAGAAAGTGGAATAGGAACTTGGAGTAGGAAACCGAAACGCATTCCATGGCGGTTGCTATCCAAAAGATTCTCTGCTTTCTATCTCCATTCTCATCCTCAATTAATTGTTTGTTACAGTGGCCTTGTAAATCAGTGTATCAAGAGAGTTCTTATTCTATTCCATGAATTAGTTTCGTCTTGACTTCTCATAAATTTTTTTTTTTTTTTTTTTTGGATTTAACAGCTCTGGATTCGTAATGAAAAGATTAGAGCTTTTAGTAATTGAATTTGAGTAATGGTATACACCTCAACTAATGTTCACAATTTTTACATAGCAAATAAGGTGTGATGCATTCATTTGTCAATAATGTAATATTAATAATTATTTCATAAAAGTGTAGTCACTGAATGCATGACACATTATTGTGAAAATTGGTTGAGTTTTGAAAATTGAATTTGAGATTCTTACGTAATTCATTAAATAAAACATGAAAAAAGTTTAAGATAATTATTATTATAATTAATTTAATCAGTAAATATTTAACAAGGTTAAAAATGTCATTCACAAAATGATTAAACTTTAAATATAATTTCATGTCCTTAATAAGAATTATAACAATTTTGTACCCTTTTTATGTATTTTGAATAATACAACGTTCTTAAAAGGAATTTTCCAATTAAAATTTGCATAAAAGGAAATTCGTTTATATTCTGCAGTTGATGCTTAAGCATACCGATTTGCAGTTCGTATAGGAAACAGACAAACCCAGCTGCATTTTGCCGAAAAAGTGGTCAACTGCGAACTGTGCGCCGCAATTTTGCAGCGCACTGTAGCAATGTCATTCTTTTTCTTTTTTTAATTATTATTAAAAAAAAAGACTAAAATGCTCACTTGTTTGTTAGTATATATTATTTATGTAAATCGCATTTTAGTCCTTAATTTCTTTAATTACTAATTCTATTTACTTTTATTAAATATATGTGCTTTCCCTTACAATATTTTTATTACTGTTAATTTACTGTTTTTAATTTTATTTTTTCATTTGTACATTATAATTTATAAACTATGACCAGTTTTTTTTTTTTAGTTTACAAATTATGGTTAGAAAATATGATCTCTTTCAACAATTCCTTTCTTGATATAGAAAAATAAAGGGCGAAATACAAAATCAACTATGAGATTTGTTGTCATAAGTACAAATTAAACCTTCGATTTTTAAAAAAATGCAAATTAAACCTTTAACAAACCTTAATTGATAGTTGTATAATTTTGAAGACGAAAACATCCTTGAGCTTCCTTCTGCCTTCTGCCTCAAAAGTGTTCTTTGACTTCTCAATTCATGCGACGGCAATAGCTGCTCCGACCCCATTACGCTGCTACTTCATCCCACCCACTGTCGATTTCCGTGGCAAAATCTATAAGTTTGTTTCCGTTCTGTAACCGAGGTTTTGTGGAATCTTTCCTACAATTTTATGATTGCTGCACTGAAACCTTGAATCGAAATTGGAATAACACAAACAAACTCAATTCTTCCAATATATTAAGCATTGATTGTTGCTGGTTGAGCTTTTGGATTTTCAGATTAAAATTTTGTCACTTATTTTTAATTTCGACTACCGCGAGCGTATGCTGCAACATACTACGCTCGCAACATAATTATTTATTAGCATGGCTAAAAAAAAAAATGGTTTTTGTTTGTCCACTGCAGTGGTGATGTAGACTCAGTTGTGCCCGTCACTGCTACAAGGTATGCCCTGGCCTGGTGCAACTCAAGCTAAACATTATTGTTCCATGGAATATCAAGAAACATGTGAGCAATTCCAAATTTTTTACTTTTATATTGTTCAAGAAATTAGAGACCAAAAACTCAAGAATCTGCCCAGTTCAATTTGATAACCTTTATGTTGGAAGGCTTTTGTCTAAGGAAAAAGATATCTATATGATTCTGGTATCAATTTTGTAAGGAGAGAGGATGGGCAGAGCCACAAAGGAATGACATTTGCAACAGGGGCCACATTCCAAAGTTTAGAGCTGTGTTTCAAACTTCTCAAATACATTATCGTTATTTGGCAGTTGATTCCGGAGGTGGAAAAATGGAAATGATAAACTTTTAATTTATGCTAACCATGCAGATAAAGGATAACGAGGGCAGTGGAGAAGCAAGCCCACTTGAGGCGGAAGGTAGAAGATGAAGGGTATTTGTGTCTGAAAAATTATATATCTCTCAGTTAAAGATTTAATTTGTATTTTCTAAAAACATGAGATTTATTTTGTACTTATGACAAATTTTGGGGTTAATTTTGTATTTCGCCCAAAAATAAAATAAATAAAGATGCCTATATTGAGCTTCATAATGCACTAATAGCATTTGTGGGAGAAACACTCGAATGAAAATAATTAAATGATTAATATTTTGTATTATTAATGATTTAATGTAATATTTTATTTTATATTTTCGTGAGATTAATAAAAAATTTCTATTATTTATTATAATATTGATGTGAAATGTATTAATTAGTATTTTAGTATTATATATATAGTTAAGTATAATCATTAACCATTTCCTGAATATGTAATAAAAACGAAAAATTAGGAGCAAGATAGAAATTTCTATAAATCTAAAAGTGATACTTTTGCATATTAAACACTTATTTTTTGACATGAAAATTTTATTTTATGAAGTGACTTCGAAGCTTTACAAAATTTGAGTTCTCCGCTGCAACGGCTACTTCATTTGGCGCGACTTGTGATTAATGCGTTTGGCGCATTCTTCGTTTCTATTATTTTCGAGCTCGAGACTTCAATTTTATTTCGGGATTTCCAACCCGAAAGCTTGACTGCTGTTGGCTGCCTCTCGACTTGATCGAAGTCGAACCTTTCTGGGCAAGCTTAGAGTTCGAATGCATGTCGATGCTGGGGCTCAATATTTTCTAGGTTTGAGTTCGAGCTCGATCATCTGTTGAGGCTAAAAATCTTCTAAGCTTTGGCTTCGAGCTCGACCACCTGCCGATTGCTGGAACTCGAGACTTTCTGGATTTAGTTTCGAGTTTGAGAGCCTGTCGGTACTTGGTTTCGAATCTCTCCATTTCTGTAGTTTTAACTCAAGCAAACTCATCAAATTCCTTTCTCATATTTGTTTGATCATCTTTCAAAACTTAGGGATTGAGACCAAAGGTCTAACACTTTCTTAATTAAAAATAGAATAAGTTAAGTTCCTTAAATTCTTTACAACTTAGCTTATTCTAGGAATTTCATTTTTCTTTGTTTCCTCTTTTCTTTTTCTTTCTTATTTTTGGCTGCACAACCCTTTGAGCTAGCCAAAATTAAGTTATTTCTTTTCCTTTTTATTTAGTTTACTTTTCGTGCAAGCTCCTTGAGATTGCTAAATTTAGGAGTACCAAATTCATGCTTCTTTTGAATTTTGGTAATGGTAAGGTTTCCAACTCTCGTTGGTTTCCACTTTTAATTATTTTCCTTGTTTATTTTCTTTTCTATTTTTGGATTTCTCCTCACCTATAAATAGGTGAATCCAAAACTTAGTTCTTCAGAACTCATATTTTTGAAATAAATATTGTGAGGTTGTTTACCTTTACTTTAGAATTCTCTTTTAATTTTGAACTTGTGTATTTTGCATTAATTGTTAAATCATACTTGTTCCGAAGTGTAGAAGAAGTTAGGTTACTTGTTCCACCTAATTTTTCGTTGTTTCAAACTCAGGTTAATCCTGCTAGGTTAAGATTAAAGTAGCTAGTCTCAGTTAATTTAGCTGAGTGATTTTCAAGTAATCAAGAAGGTAAGGTTGTGATCAACACTGTTCAACTTTCCTTGGCAATATTCTACATCTGTGAGGATCTTCATCGAATTGCTCACGTCAGTATGACAAGTGCAACTTTGTATAATAATTCTTTATTGCACATGTATTGTATTTCAGTTCAAAGTAATATTCTAAAAATTGACAAGGGACAAGTGTTACTTGTTTACTAAGCCTTCGTGAATAGGAATTACTTTTCAATTCAAAAGTAAGCACTCTTAAATTCTACAAGTGTCATTTTTTATGTTTAAACGTAACATCCTTACATTGATACATTTAATAATAATTTACTGAACGGGTACTGCTCTTCGGTATAAAAATAATAGTCTTAAAAATAATTAGAAAAAGCTAAAGAAAATTAAGATGTACAAAAAAAAATCAAAATTTAAAAGGTGAAATGCACAATTTGATCATGTAACTTGCCATTGTGTAGAAATCGACATGTTTCTTTAAAAGTCTGATTTTTTTGACATGCCACTTTCAATGGCATAGTATAAAATTTAAAATATGTGTAGAAATCTTATTGCTCCGATCATGGAGTATAAAATTTAAAACTAGAGAAAACTAGATAAAAGATAACAAGAAGAACGAATACTGTTTCCCCATCCTCCCACAGAAGAGGATGAGGAAAGAAGATGATAAACTTAGGGTTGAGAACAAAAGCTGTTGAAGTCGGGAGCCATTAGAACATTTGAAAATAGCCAAATGCATTAAGAGGTGTGTGAGAGGGTGTCCGAGTCTCATGGAAATTCTGACGATAACCGAAGCAAAAGGCCAAGAGAAAAGAGAAGAAGAGCAGAAAACAGGACTTCGGGGGGCACTTCGGTGATGACTTATATCAAAAGCTGAAGGTTCTGATATCATAAGCTGAAGGTTCAGAATCCACAGTACTATAGCAAGGTGAAGTTCAAAGGTTCTGATTTCAAAAGCTAAAGGTTCGGAATCTGAAGTACTATAGCAAGTTGAAATTCAAAGCTTATGATATCAGAAGCTGAAGGTTCAGATTAAAAGTACTGTAGCAAGCAGATTTTCAAATCGCGAATATAGCCATTGGGAGCTATTTGGTCACTCCTGTAAGTCTCCCCTTAAGCTTCAAAATTATGGGTAATCATCCCCTCTAAGTCTCCTACAATAAAGCAACATTGAAAAGCTTCATTTCATACATTTACATGTAAAAATAGCCAATTAAGTTTAGATTTGAGTGATTTAGAAATAAGCCTTTGTGCTCATATTTTGTATTTCAATTGTAAACTCTGTTGTGGAGATTCCTACATTGTAAACACATTGAGGGAAAAAACTTGAGAAGTGTTGTAGGCTGTAAGTGGGGAAAAGTCCTAAGCTCTTGTTTAAGAGTTAGCCAAGAAGAAAAGGGGAGCAAGAAAAGAATGAGAGACCTAATTCAAGAGGTTGAGTATGGGCAAACGTACAAGTCCTAACTTGAGGTAAGTTGGGCATTGGGAGTAAAGGGTAAATGTGTTGTCTTAGAGTTAAGTCAAGCATTTGTCAAAAGTCTTAATCTAGAGTCAGATTAAGAAAAAGTCCTAATTGTTAGGCAAGAAGAGTCTCGAGTAAGTGCTAAGATCTTGAGAAGGTTTAGGCAAAAGACCAATTACTAGTATTAGGCAAGGAAGTCCTCGTCTAGAGCTAGATTAGGCAAGGGGAAAAGACTTAAGATTAAGATCTTAATCTTAAGCAAGTGCAAGGAATTGAAATACTCATTTAAGTTTTTCTTAGAGTTGATTAGGAAATCTAAAGTTGTAGAACTTGGGGAGTGGACTAGGATTCAAGGGGCATCTGAACCACTATAAATCTGGTGTTTGCTTTCTTGTTTATTTGCTTTCAATTTTGCTAATCACTTCACACAAACCTCACTTCGCGAACTAGTTTTAAATTGGTTTTTAAAACTTGTTTTTGAAAAATGATTTTTTAAAGTTGTTCTTTTTAGAAGAAAAAAAAAATTTAATTGCCAAAGAACATAATTCACCCATTTCCCCTCTTAGGTTCATCTTAGGTTGTATACATTGCAAGAGGGATTTTCAAGACTTTATAGATTTTTGCATTCCAAGCCAAAAAAAAAAATTCATATATGATATCTAAATTTTTAATGGTCCCAAACTGACCCATGATACCCCCACTGTGTGCTTCACAAACCAGTAACTCCCTACAAGAGCTGCGAGGGATGCATAACTTGTTTTCTTTAAATAAGAACCCATCTTGCCAAAAGAATTTTTTATATTGATGCACATGCTTCATAAATATTAGGAAAATCAAAGATCATAAGCATACATGATGTGAGAAATTCGATGAAGAGTCCTCACAGATGCGGAATAATGCCAAGGAAAGCCAACACGCGCTGATCACAACTTAGTGTCTTGATTCTCAAAAATCACTCAGTTAATTTAAGTGAAACTAAGCTACTTTTAATCTTAAACTAACAGGATTTTATGAGTTTGAACAACAGAAAATTAGGTGGAGCAAGTAACCTAACTTTTTCTAAGTTCGGAACTAGTTTAATTAATCATTCGTGAAGAATACACAAGTTCAAATAACAAAGGACGAGAATTCCAAAGCAAAGGATAAACCTCACAATATTATTATCAAAATACAAATTCTCCCAGCCTCTTCAAGTTTCGAATTCTCCTATTTATAGGAGAAGAAGAAATCCAAAAAATAGAAAAGAAAGAAAGAAAGGAAAACAATTAAAAGTGGAAACCAATGAGAGTTGAAAACCTTACAATTACCAAATTCAAAAGAAGCATGAATTTGGTACTCCTAAATTCGGCAAACACTAGATGCTTGCTAGAAAAGAAATAAGCAAGAAAAGGAAAATACTAACTTAAATTCGGCTAGCTCAAAAGCTAGGTGCAGCCGAAAATAAGAATGAAAAGAAAAGAGGAAATAGCAAAGAAGGAAATTCCTAGAATAAGCTAAGTTGCACATAGTTTATGGAAACTTAACTCTTAACTAACTCTATTTTTAAGTAAGAAAGTAGTAGGAAACATGCACAAATCCTATATTTTCATAAACCCTTAAACCTAATGGTAAATTTCGTTCATGGGCTTCTTGAATAGGCTGACCGAAATTAATATGTTGCGGATGCTCGGGTTTCGACCCATTTTGATGTAGCATGCGTTTTATGAAGTGCTAGAAACTTCACCAGATAGTTCGGAGCATTCCGGATCCATTAAGAAGCTTTCGGAACCCTTTTGAAATGTTCTAAATCAAGAAAATCAAGATTTACACTTTTCTTCAAGATTCTTTTGTAGTAACCACATGACAGATCAGGATTTGTAAATACTTCAAAATCGATCAAGAAATGTTTCAAGAAACTGCCAAATTCTTGTATTGGAAGTAGTGGATGGCCGAGAGGATTGTTGGTTGCCTCCTTTGATCATTTCTTCCTCCTTGCAATGTAGGTATTTGGACGTTGCCTTCAGATTGACTCGGCAAATGCTGACTTGGCTTGTTTGAGTTAGGGATGACCGCATTAATACATATCTTTAAGGTAAGAAAACCCTAATGGAGAATGATCAAGTAAAGCTATGGATTCATATCTGCGAGACTACGCATCAGCCACTATATTGTCCTCGCCCTTTTTGTATTTAATTACACAAGGAAAAGACTATAGAGGAGACCGAATTTGTGTGCCTCTTACTAAGCTTACCTTGCCCTTCAGATACTTAAGGGACTCGTGATCCCTGTAAACTATGAACGTTTTGGCCATCAAGTAGTGCTGCCAATTTTCCAGTGCCCATATCACAACATAGAGGTCTTTATCATACATGGGATAATAGGCGACAACAACTCCTTTCAGCTGTTCACTAAAATAAGTGACAAGCCTATATATTTTCCTGCATGAGAACAGCTCCAATACGTATCCCTGATGCATCACACCTCAAACATTTTATCAAAATTAGGTAAAGATAATATAGGGGCATGAGTTTTTTTTTTTTTTTTTTTTTAATTAGGAGCATGAGTTAAATCATGCTTAAGCTGATTGAAAACTTCCTCCTGGGCGCCACCCCATACAAATAGTACATTCTTTTTTACCAAGTCATTGAGGGGTGTTGCCTTTGTAGAGAAATCTCTCACAAACCTTTGGTAAAAACTAGCTAGACTATGGAAAGATCTTACCTCAGATGCAGATGTAAGCGTCGGCCATTCTAAAATATCCTTCACCTCAGCGTCGTTAACGTTTACGCCATCCTTAGAAACAACAAAACCAAGGAAAATAACTTGCTCCACACAAAATGTGCACTTTTTCAAGTTTAGAATGCAATTTATTTTCATGTAAAGAAAGCAGTATCATTCTAACATGTATAACATGTTTCTTCATCAGGGCTGTATATTAGTATATCATCAAAATAAACAACCACAAATTTACATATAAACTTTCGCAAAACATGATTTATTAGTCGCATGAAAGTACTATGTGCATTTTTAAGACCGAAGGGCATAACCACTCATGAGTATTTGATGATACCCTTGTGATAGTACGCATCCGATACGTCATAGGCAGATTATGTCAAAGATCTTTTAGGTGGACCACTAAGGGGCAGATCCAAGAGGGGTGAGGTGGTCTTGGACTCCTCTAACCCCCTCATCCACCTTTATTAATAGTGTATTTTTAACTATAAACCAAAAAGTTATATATATATATATATATATATATATATAGTTAACTATCAAAAATAAAATTTCATAGGTTGGACCCCTCAAAACTTTTGTTCTGATTCTGTCACTGAGATCATGTTATTTCATTAACAGATATTCCAACTGGATTGTTATTTCACCAACACAAAAAGAACTTCGATTCTATCATTGAATGACAACTATGAAGGATTGGATTATAAAATCAAATTTTCCATCTCAAACCTTGCAGTTGTGATCAAACAGAGTTTGATTCTCGGGAAAACAAAAGTAGTATTTGGTTTCTCAATTTTATTTTTTCAATTAGCAGTCGTTGAGTGATCATGACTCATGAATATTACTTTTATTTGGAGGAAAATTGATCAAATTAGCTGTGAAGGTGAAGAAAAGCAATAAGACTAATGAGGAGCAATAATCCAGGGAAAGAGAAAGATAAAGTAGTTGGGTTAACAAAGGGTATTTTGGAGAAAATGATAAAAAGTTACTCTATTTCCTAACTTTGCTCTAACAATATCAATTGCCTGTTTGAAATCTGTCCCTTCACTTTTTATGAAATTTTACTTAATAATCTTTGGCCTCCTTGTGTTATTCCTTGTGTTATTGAGGAATGTTTGTTCGTGTAGGTTTGAGAAAGAAGACGTAGTGGTGCCGGCGGCGGCTCTGTATGAGGGGAGAAAGAGATACATGGCGGGAGGAACTTTTATTTCTTAATTTTTCTTTTTGCAGCATTTTCTTATGTAAGAGGAATTTTGTCCAGAAAATAATGTACCTCCAACCATTTCTTTTATACTCCGTATAAGATAATTGATGGGCACTAAAGTCGTAAAATAATTCTTACTTCTTTGACCAACAATCAAAGGGGACAAAAGACTCATTTTGTAAAGAAAGCAAAAGCCACACATCCTCAATAACACAAAGGGCAAAAGATTATTAAGCCTAAAATTTTATAAAATTCTTGTGTATGTACAACCGAACTCATTAAAAAGTGCAATATAGTATAGGATGATCATTTTTTTTCTTATACACCACTTCACTCACTAACACTCAATAGAATCATTATTCATGTTGACACACAGGGACATGTTGACACACAGGTTCAAGAAATAACGTATTCAACTAGGTAGAAGGTCCTTTCGGGGACATCTTAGAAAATTGGAGGAACAAAGTTGCTTGGTGCCAGCCAGAAGAGAGAGAGCGCAACACAAGACAAAAAAAAAGTATTGAAAATCACCCACTCAACCAATTATACAGGTAAGCAATCTAATGAAAATACCCCAATAAGTCGATCTGTCTAAACTAGATTACAGCATTACAGATTATGCTACAGACTAACACTTTCCGACTATGTTAACTTACCCCAACAAGAAAATGAAAGATTTTACAACCTCATTCTCACGAGCTTGCCTATCCAATTACCAGCTAGCTCAGCTCCAGAAGTAGGGAAAATGCAGAGAAAATAAATCCCATAAGCAATAGGTAGTAGAATACTGATATACATGAACCACCAGGTAAGATCTCTTCTTTCCAAATTTGTACCAAAATGAAAGTTCACAGTTTTTACTCTCTCGGCCGAGCAAGCCAGAGAGAACTGAGCGCTCGAAGTCGAGAGAAATAGTCACTGATTGCAAGTACAGCACGGGCTGATTGGCGAGTTGTCAATATGCGATGCATTTGCTGCAATGTCTGCTGACGCAGATTGTCCGCCTGACATTTAACATGCATGTCATTTAAATGTACCGTATAAATCAGTAACTCACTATTTTCTGTTTCATCCTATCATTGTGTGAGAACAGACACCAAATGAAACAAAAAAATACATATTGCTGCAATTAGCACTTCTAGTTGTAGGAGCTCAAGATATATTTGCAGTTTATCATGGAAAAATTACAAACCAGGCTACACATTAACAAGCAAAACAAGTGATCATGATAGGAAAAACATCTCTGTGACAATAACATAACCCAACCAAAACCTCACCAAAGTAAACAAAAAATATGGATCTGAACTTTATATAGAGCATTTCAATATAGTCGAGAACAGACCTGGCGGATAAAACCCTCAAGAGTTCCTAGCTTCCCCATTGCCATTGCCATTTGACCCATGTAATTAGCCACATTTCCTGATGAACCAGCAGGTCCCAGAGAACCAGCAAGAGTCTCAGCCAATGATTGTTGCAGGGCCTCCATTCCTTGAGACAGAGCATCCTCTGCCTGCTGGGATGATTGTTGCAAGTTATTGATGGCCAATAGCTGTTGCTCTGTTAGAGGCTCCAATTGACTTGTAAGCAGCTGTAAGAAATTCAAACTGTAACTAACAAAACATGTCTGCATTTTGTATAATATGATGATGTGATAATCAGAAGATGCAAAATTATTTGAGCCCTCTGCTCAGGTCAAAGCAAGTACCAACATCACAGATACAGAAGAAACATAACTAGTTGCATATATTTCAGCACATAGGTTAGGAGAATCAAAGTTATAAAAAATGCATAGCATGAACCCTTATAGTTACAACATTACCAATTAGTAATGAGGCATGAATTACTCAGGTGCTGGTATTGACTGCCCATGTCTGTGCTAATTAATTCTGCCTCTACCCCACTGCGCAACTCCTTCCCTTTTCCCACAAATAGACTCACTTGGGCACACAATAATAGATTGTTACGATATTGTAGGGACAATCCATCAGCATTAGTGACACAACCAGCTTCTGTCTACTAATGCATGTCATGTTCATGTGCATAGAAAAAGTAAAATGCAAACCGCATTTCCATCTATTTATTAAACCACTAGATCTTACCACTGTTGTCAATAAATGTGATCTAACTAGTTTCATCAGTTTATGCAGGGAGATGCAACTAGCATTATGTTGTATTCTTTTTTCTTTTTCATTATTAGTTTTGGTTTGGGAGGGGGGGGGGGGTGTTTAGATTCAAATTTAGTGAAAGTTCAGGGGGTTAAAGTGGAAAATATCCCCAGCTTTAGGATGGCCAGAATGAACAGAGAAACTTTCAGTGATGAGCCTCACTAAAATTCTTCGGTCTCTCTGTCCTCTATTTTATTTTTTCCCAAAAATTATACACGGTTCCAGATATTTCCCAAAGGATAGTCATGAAATAATAAAGATGGCAACCATTGAGGAATGTGCTTCCACCCTAATTTCTAAATTGTCTATCACCATTTCTTTAACACTGGTCACAAATACGTGGATTCTTTACAACTTAGTACGAAACCAAACTACCTCCGCATCTTCTTTTTTCCCCCCCAATTACTTCAGGTATACTAGGATGATGTCAAACAAAAAGAAATGGATAAGTCACAAGAGAGATCCCCTGAATATGCTATAGTAATAAAGTTAAGTTAGGGCTTCAAATTTTGGTTTAAAGTGAAAAAATCCACAGCAAAAATTTTCAATGCACTGACAATGTCAATGTAATTTGCCTTCTCATTTCGTTCACTAAACACATGAACCATGGGTGACTGGTGAAGCCTTTTGAAAATTTTATCTATCATTACCATAGCTGATAGTTCTTTGCAAACTCTTTTATTCTGAAACTGATCTGATCAAGTCCTTTAATTGACTTCTAGAAGCCCTATCCTTTCCTGCCCTCCCCTCCCCCTCTCCTCTTTCTTAATCCAACCTCAAGCACTGTCCCTTTCATTTACATCAGATAAATGATGTCTTCAATGAGACATGTTACAAGATGTCAAAAGAATTTGGAACATCACATTAAAAAGAAAAAATCTTAAAAGTAGGAAGAAGGATATTAAAGACCTCAACTTATTTTATGTTTTTGTTTTAGTTACAACGCAAACAAGCAGAGAGGAACAGAAAAGTAAGTGGCAATTTCAAGCATTGTTTAGATTGACTAAAAAGAATTTTAGTAAAAATATATGTTTTATTACTTGCTAATTGTTTCTGAAAAAAAAAACAACAAAGGTTTTACAAGTCATACTAGGCTTTGTGGTCACAAATAACACATAAATACGAGGAAGATTCCTACTAGCTCGTTGCATGAGTTTTGCTTTTGCTATCGGAACATACAGAATATATCTGCTAAACAACAATACCATATACCAAATTCTACATGCATGCTAACTAGAAGGGTGTCACACAGCATAAATCCTCATAAGGAAACATATTGGTTAAATCAGTTAAAGACATAGCAAGCTAAATGTCATCTGAATTTCAATCGAGGCCTTTATAATATCATAAGTTTTCAGGAACTTATGTGATGACCAAAGAGAAATAATTCCAAAAGTGGAAGGAAAGAAAAGCACTTGAGTTCTCATCACCTGCTCCCACCAAACTTTTGATAGCACACTCTGATTATGGGTACATCGTATTTTTAAATAACATTGTTTTACTGCATTACCATCCAAAGGAAAGAAAAAAATAAAAAATAAAGAAACACTTGGGACTCAACAAGATCTACAGATGTTGAAGATAAGTGAAAATCAATGGTACAGTTAAATATAAAGATGACAAATAACCGAAAACTGTTCGGACCAAGAGAGGAGCTTCTCTACAATCACTAGCAGCACAGATTACCCAGACATTTAGACCTCTGGAACTACTATAAACAGTAACAAAGCACAGCAAGGAGGGAAAATTGGATTCAGAACAAGAGGAATTTTAGGTTTTAGAATTTTAGGTTTTTGAGGGAGAAAAGCAAATACATAAATAAACAATAAAACTGAATACTTTAATCTTTATTTTCTAAAAGTATGCTAAAACCTTCCTAAAATTGAAATCCTAGTAAAATTGGGACCTAGAACAGATAGTATTAATTCCAAAATTTCACTAAGACATCTACCTTCTGTATCAGATCTTAAGACTAATTAAGACCCCAAAAACATTATCAATGGCATCTCCCTATACGGAATAGAAAGAACAAATAACATTTGTAAACACACAAACACACACACACCACAAAACAGAAGAAAATCTTTAGACCATAGTACCTTTGATTTGAAGACTTCCTAAAATACCACAAGGCTCTCACATAAGAATGCATGCAGAAAGTAAGGGAAAGGAAAATAGAACACAAAGCGACTATGGGATCAAACCTCATTAACAAAAAGAAAAGAAACACAGAGGGAAGCCACATGAACTATACAAGATATGAATATTCATGTTGGAAGTAGCGAATTTTGTATTTAAACTTAACTAAAGTAGAACTGTTGGAAGACTGACTAACCAGACACAAAAATGCGCATCTCAAAAAAATAAAATAAAATAAAACAGAGAATACAAATAAACCAATTTTAGTAACAACAAAAAGATTATATACAAATGATAAAAGGACCATCAAATTATTCGCCTTCATTTATGAAACAACAGATTTAAACCTAAATTTGTTTCTCTCAAAAGCAGATGCAGTTAAAAATTATAAATTAGAAAAAAGGAAAAAAAAAAAAAAGGCACAACAACAACAGCAAACCCAAGGAAATCAAAAGGTTTTCCCTTTCAATTAATGTAGGCTGAATTACTTTTCGCCTCCCTGTGTTTAGGTAGTTTCGACGTTGCACTCCTAATTTTCAAAATACATTCTTCACCCCTGTAATGTCACTATACGGTGAAATGACACTATTGGCCCTACTTTTGCTGACACCAACAGTACTTTCCATGGGCAAAAGTGCCATTTCATGATCAACAGTCACAATCATGCATTTTGGAAATTAGGGGGGCAAAATCGAAACTACCTCCAAAACACAGGGGAGCAAAAAGTAATTAAGCCTTGAGGCCCTGTTTGTTTGCATGTTTCCAAAAACATGTTTTTGGAGTTACATTTTATACTAATTTCTCATCATTCCCAATACACCTTATTACTATTCAACTACACCTGTTTATATATTTAATACACTTACATTTAAAAATCATTTCCAAAACCAAGTTTTGAAAACATGATTTCAACACTATCTAAAACAAACAGGGCGTTAATCTAATAGGTCATCAAGAGTTCAAGACTCTTTCAGATCCATAGTAACTAAACAAATGCTCAGTTTATTTCCTCCCTCCTATTAATGATGAACCACTTTGACCATTGTGCTTTTGAAATATAAACAAATACTTCGCTCAAAGCATTGTGTTTTAGATACCCTCTCTGTCCCTAAGTTCCTCAAAAAAAACTAAAGCAATTTATAGGGAATCACTTAACATGGAAAACAAGAAGTTAAAAAGAACTGATGCATCATAAATGTCAAAGAACAAAGATCTACAGAGAAGTATCCTCCTTGCAGAAGTTGTGGACCATGCTTGATTGTCTGAAGTGTGTGCCTATAGAGAGAGTGAGTGTCAAAATTATGAACACCAGCCAAGACCTCTACCAATTTGTTCCTAAACCCAACTAGTAAGAACATAATCTGCAACCACACCTTAAGAAGTTCAGAGGAACGAAATCCACCAAGCCAGAGGAAGCATCTTTCTGCAGGGGTTTTCCACATGCCGGACAAAATATGAAAAACGTCAGACTTAGCAGCATCCCCCTTAATCCTGAATATGTCATCATAATGTGCCAAGATGCCATCCACGATGATCCGAAGTTCACCATCACCAGCATGGGAGTTCACAGCTCCTCTTAGCTCATCTATTCGTCTGTTGTGCTCTTCTAACCATCGAGCATACTCTACATTAAATGCCAAGGCTCCTACAGGAAAGAACTTTCAGCAGTTATTTTCAAGTGATCCAGTCCAAATGCACGTGATCAAGCAATAACATTCTGATAAACACATATAGGAAGTACATGCATATTTCATGCCACATTAGTTCAGATATAGATGCATAATCAAATTGCCCAAAACAGTAACAAAGTAGAGTCAGCTATATGGATCATTCATTTCCATCGTGTTATATTAAAGCACATATCTTCACTTTAAGTTTAAATGTAATGTCACTTTTAATAGCTTTTTTCCAAGTATCTTTTTATGTCTGCCCTTTCCCCTTTTAGTCACTAGTCAAATATGTTAACACACATCCTCTGAGCGCATCTAAAGGTCTCATATGGAAATGCCCAAACGACCTTAAGTCTACTTCTCTCATTTTCTCATCTATTCTATTTACTTCCACTTCTTTCTAATTTCTAATGCATCATACTCCTATGTGTGTTTCTAAAAAATGTTCATGCTGGAAGAAAAATTACTATTGCAAGACATTAAGATTACAGTTAAAAATCTAGCAAGTAATTATAATACTTTTGGGCATGATTATGGTGTGACATATCCAACATGTAAACCACCTGTTCTGAGACTCAAAATTGGTTTGGTCCTTGTTCCAGCAACTCACCACACTACAATCGCTTTCAACTCAGCTCAGAGAAACAGAGCTTTTTAACCTCTGAGATAAACCATACCATTTTAGACAGCATTCAATGCCGTATGTCCACCATCAGCATGTCAATCCCCACCAAAATCACAGGCATCCAATTTGACTCCTTCTCTATAAATAGAGATACCTCCTTGAGTTGATCCAGCAGCAAATTAAAATTGCTAGTGTATTGCCTTAATATTATTTCCTTACTGAACTATGGACTATGGATCTGAACTATGGACTATGGATCAAGAAATAGTTCGGATAAAAGTACCAGAAGATTAGTTCATTCAAGTTCACATTCTAGTTTCTTGCCCAATTGCTTGTACCAGATCCTGAACTGCACTAGAATCATCCTCCATAGCTTCATAATCCTCTACAGAGATTTCAAACCAAGAGCTAACTTCTACACCCATAACCCTATTGTGGTTCCACCAAAATAAAAAAAAATAAAAAAAACAGAAACAAACAAACTAGAGCAAATGGCGGTAATCATCTACGTTTGATAAAAACTAAAATTTAAGGTCTAAAATTAGGACTAAGTCTGAATTCTGAAGTTTACTAAGTTATTGAAAACAAAATTAGTTTATTTTATTTTTAACAAAGTATTTACTTATATTTTTTTAATAAAGTTCAAAACTTAGATAATAATATATTTTATCTTTGCATAGTTATATAATAATTTATGTTTAAAAATTTTGAATTGATAAAAATATTTAAGAAACTAACAAAAGCATAAAATAAAATTAAATAATGACGCAAAAAATAGAAATTGAAAGAGAGAAAAGAAAAGAAAAAAAATCAATTCTATTAAGTTCAATGATAAGTGATTCACTAGTCACTTATTTTTGGGCAGCTTTTAAGGTCCACTTAATTAATTAAGTTAATTAAGTTTAAGTGATGAATTGGTTTATTAAACAGAGCCTAGTCACCGATACCAACTGCTCTAGGAAACGTAGCACCTGCCTAGTTCACTAGCAGACGGCTATAAGGTAAGTCAGTTGCAACTGCGGTTTTCAACCAAAAAATGTGGGTCCCGCAGCAAAAATATAGTTTGGAATGGTAAGAAATGGAATTTCAGTTCCCAACCGTGGTTTAGGGCATTCTGTGTCAAACAGTAGTTCAGAAACTCATTCCAAACCAATTTTCAAGATAAAACTCTCTCTACAAACCACAAGTTATCCCAAAGGTTTCACAAATCCATTAGTGGAGAAGATCCTGTGGCCGGAGGTTGCACAGAAACACGACTGAACATCTTTGTAAAATAAATTAAAATAAAACTGTGGTGCCATACAACAGTTCAAAACATGGTTTAAACCACAGCTCTAAATGATGATTCCCAGCTCAAGTCAATCTGTGGTACCATACAACAGCTCAAGACAGTTCACACGCTTTTTTCAAAACGCATTTCAAACTAAAAACCAAACTCATACAGGCCCTAAAGATCGTTAAACCTTGCAGGATTTCTTATAACAAATAACAAGTAAACAGTAAAAGAAGGAAAAGATTCTTCGTTGAACTATTCTTTGAATGATGGGAAAGCAAAATATGCAGATATTTTTAACTATAGAACCTACCTACAATCTAAGAACATGACTTCACCTAACCCAAAACACATACAACTAAACTCCATAAACTTTCCTCAAACAACTTCCTTCTAAATCAAATAAGGACCACTCAAATGTCCAACAAACATCTTCATTCATTCAACAAGAGATAACCAAAATGTCAAACTTCTTAGGCCCTGTTTGTTTTCTTCGTTTTTGTTTGTGTTCTGGTTTTGTTTTTGGATTCTATAGTAAATTTAATATATTATATATATATATTTTTTATCATTTCCAAAACAGCTTTTTACTATTCAACTACACATTTTTACATTTTCAATATACTTTTTACATCAAAAAATTCCTTTTCCAAAATATGTTTTTAAAAAAACATGTGATAACGAACAGGCCTTAATGGTATAAAATAAAATAAAAGTTTGAAAAAAAAAAAATCAGACTACAATTGAATGAATTAAACCACCCCCAAATATATCCACCAGAAAAATGACACCAAAAACACCTTCTATTGGACCAGAAAGAATTATTTATCCTTATAGTTTCTGACTGAGACTCCCCTACTTCTCGTCCAGCTAACTACAGCCTGCATTACCATAAAGGGAGTAAAGTTAATGACTTCTTACAAGACCAACTCTTTTAATTGACTAATTTTCCTATCCTTCTGCATGATATTGATTAGGTCCCCCATTGTAATTTGTTGTTCTCAAATCATTTCCATGATTCTTAATCATATATCATAAGTTTTTAACATAAAGCTCTGTATAGTCTTCCTTTTCCCAAAAAGACCAATCAGGAATTTATTATTCAAAACTAAAACCTTTTTTCCCATCAACAAGGTCGCTGTGCTTCTCCACTTTTAACCTTATATTCACCAGATATAAGTTAGCAAAGTTTCTTAAGGAATAAATCTAAGACCTTGGTTAAAAGCAAAATTCAGAATCAATCTAGATTTAACTACCAATTAGACCTCGTAAGAATAAGAAAGAAACCATCAGGAAATTGAACCACATTATTTGCTGAAAGCTAAAGAAATTGACCCTAGAAATAAGGCACAATTTCCAGAAGTACATTTCAATAACCCTTGAGTATCCTAGAAGCCAGACTTTGCTGATTTAAAACTCCAGCATAATGTCAAAGAAACCATGTAATATATCTACGAAATAAAAAGAAGTGATCACGTCACCTAGAAAAATAGTAAATTTATACAAGTAATGTTTTGGATTTGTTTTGGTTTTCTACTGGACATTCTACTTTTCACATTTATAAATTCTTCACATTTATAAATTCATTTCCAAAAACATATTTTTAAAACATGGAACCATACAGGCGTGGTTTAGCAAATTATTAACTACAAGACTGAAACATTGAACAAGTTATCATAAGATCTACCTACAGAGGAAGACAACCTTGTTACTGCTGTCAAGATTTCCACATCAATTGATAAAACCGGTCAAAATGCCAAGTTAAAAACACGAAGAAAATCTTTTCTGAATTCTTGGTAGTGGCAATCTATGGCCAATCTTAACCATAAATGAAATCAAGAAACATAAAATTCTCTAGAATAACCCAACAGAAGTAGACGATTAATCGTCCTGAAGCTTTTTGAAACAAGATTTCAGCTGTTATTTTCTCAATCCATAAGGTTTATCAAAGGGATTGCAAACCTATCATTTAGATTTAAAATCATTGAAACACATATCTACAAAGGGAGAAAGAGTTTCTGCAGTGTAAAGAAAATCTTACCATTCCCACTCATAGATTGAGATTGATCCCCAGAACTCGAAATAAATATGCCCTTCAGAAAGAAAAGAGATTCATTGTTAGATAACCTACACCACAAATGTAAGAAAAGGAAAAGCTCAACATGAGAGACATGGTCTGATCCCACCTGCTGTCGAGCTCTTTGAAGCTCCTGCTCAAGTTGTGTCAACTTCATCCTGCTGCTTTCTAGCTGCTGCACATATGCCTGGATAACCCAAAAAAGACGGGGGGTAGTAGAAAGCAGAGGAACTGAAGTAGAAAGATAAGTGTGATTGACCAAAAAGACTGGAAATTACAATTTTAAACCAGTAAGGGACATAAATTGGAGGTAACAATGAATTCCAATACTTGCATTGAAGCCACTGTAAGAATCTAAATTCTTAATTTGACCAAGTTTTTCAAAAAATTGCATTTGTCCAAAACTAAGAGTCTAATTGAACAACCTAAGAAACTAACAAAGTGAATCCACAAATCATGCTCATCCAAAGCGGGAACTAAACAATATAGCTTGAAACATTGTGGTACTATTAAATACCAAAAGCATGTACTTGACCATTTCATATATGACAGAGGAATGATGAAACCTAGATGAAGGTTACTTCAGAACATAGGGGAGAAAGAAAAGTTCCAAAACATTGCATAAGAAACTCATTACTTTGAAAAGACAAAATGATTATTTGCCATAAAAAATAAATTTTAAAAAAAATAAAAAAAGGGTATCACAAAACCAGCACCACTTTTCGAACATACAGAAGCTCAGAGTTCCAGTAAATAAATAGATAAACAACCCTTCCATATTTTTCCAGCTTCACATCATGGTATTAGGATTAGAAGTCATCATATCTGTTCAGGGAAACATATTCTTAGTACAAAACTTATTTCTTTCTTTGAAGATTAACAGTATTTGATGCAATATTTTTTTAAAATTTGCTAGTTTAATTCCATTTGAAATTTTTTTGGAGATAGACTTAGTGAGACAGCCAACTCAAGTTTCTCTGCAAATCTTAGTATCCACAGAAAGTTGTAATCTAGAGGAACCCAAATCTTCCATCATATGACAAGAAAATGCAGTATGAAGCCAGGGAACTCCAAAACTATATTACTATTATCCAAAGAGAAAATATCAAAAGAGAATCCAATAAGTTTGACACACACAAACAAAACCACCGATGCTACCCTGATATACTCACATGCAACAGTAATTTTACAAACCTATTAACATTATTATCAAACACATCTAACAGTAAAACGCATC
Source organism: Leptodermis oblonga (assembly GCA_016801395.1). Taxonomy (NCBI): domain Eukaryota; kingdom Viridiplantae; phylum Streptophyta; class Magnoliopsida; order Gentianales; family Rubiaceae; genus Leptodermis; species Leptodermis oblonga. The sequence goes on from CM028760.1 coordinate 22,117,319, forward strand.
AAAATAAAATAAAGCAAATGGTAAACAATGCTTTGAAACTGAAACTTGCAAGTCCTCCGCCATCAATGAGTTGCCGGAAGTGGAACACATATATAATATTTCTACATTTAACAAATTTTCCCTCTCAAAAGAAGCCCATTCCTCCCAAAGACAAGCTTTAAGAAATGAAAGCTTCAAGAGACTTCTATCAGCACCCAATCTCAAGTTTTCGAAGGAGAGCCTTGGCAGATCAATAGGAGTTGTTGCCAATTGACATGAGTACATTAAGCCTTAATGGCCCAATCGTTCCCCACATCCCACACATGCCAGAGCTCCTCTGCCCCAAGCTTCCCTTTTACTCAATCTCGAGTCTTAATTTCTTCATTTATTTAGTTGAACCAATGGATAGTCATAGTCTATTCCTAGGGGAAAAAGCTCCTGTTGATTGCAATGAAATAAAGACAAAAAAGGGTATGGCTACAAACACTGGAGTTGAAAGCAGTTTTTTGTGCATGATTGTTTAATTATAATCTTATGCTCTTTCATACAACATTTTGTCTGAAATTCAACATCAGTAAAAAAAAAATATATGTTACCAATATGCCATTAATAAGCCACAAAATTTCAGGAGAAGCAAGCATAGAACAGAAAATGGATGAGCATTAAAATTGGAAGTATTGAAAACCAACATACCTTTTTCCTTAAGCGGCTCTTCCTTGCAGCTTCACGATTTTGTGCAAGCCTACGAAGAGTCTGCAAAATGACAATTTGAAGTCATGTGGTTGGTCTTACTATATAGCATTTATAAATTAAACTGCAAGCAGGACACCTTTTGATCTCTGGATTTGTCACTGCCATCAGAACCCAAAACTGCCAGTGCTTGATTATGTTGAAACTGCATGGGTAATAGGATATAAAAAATAAATTTGACTTTGCTATGTAATTTAACAAAATATGCACTTAAAAATGATCAGGAAAAAGGTTTGGGGATTGGATAAGAAATAAGCCATATGAATTCCACATATGCACTGAAGTTTACAAATTAGTACTAGTTAATTAATAGGTAGAGTCGTCACCCTGGAATTCTTATCCTCTGTGCTAGCATCTGTAGAAGTATCAGTCATGGGACTGACATCTGCCATCATTAGTTGTCCTTAATTTTGTTGAGAGACAATATCTGGACCTGATTGTAAACCTTTGGACTCCCTGTGATAAAAGGAAACAGAATCTAGTTACATTGAACTGGTGACTATGCAAAGCAAACAGGGAAGGGATTGTATGAAAAATAGGCATTTATGAACAAATTAAAATGGTTGATTCACTTAAGTGTCAGAAGGATACAAAAAGTAAATAAATGAATAACATCACCCATTTGTTCATATATTAGCCTGTTTTACTTTCTCCGAGGAAATTAACAAACAATTTCTACAATAATAAAGTGGGGAAGGACTTTTAATCCCAACCATGCATCCCAAAGTTAGTTCATGATTTTCACTGGACTTCATAACTTCATCCCAATTACTAAGCACTAGAAGGAAATGAAAACCTATTCACCATCTCTTCTATGTTTCATTTACGAGCATATCATTTCTCATATCTTCCCCCACTACTCCACTTTTTCCATTTTAAAAAAATAAATTCCAAAAAAAAACAAAAAACAAATTCACATTAGGGCTATGTGAAACGTTTAATTCACCGAGTTTCCAACAAGCTAGCTGTTAAAAGTCCCCCTACATAACACTATCGCGCGGGGCGGCTTTCTCCCCTCAAGCACCGAGTCATGGATGGAATCACATCTATTCGAAGACAGCTTTACATTAACACAAGAAAACATACATCAACCGAAGTAAAGATCCAACATAACAAACAAGCCCTCAACATACACCGCAAGCAGAGCTGCTAAAAAGCTGTTAAAACCATAATCATATCTCATTTGATCCCTAATCAAGCCAAACTCCACCCTTACCACGCAATAACAAAATATTTTTCTTCCCCATTTACTCTTAGTGAATTTAAACTGAATCCCATATACGATTACAAGTCCAAACAGAACAAAAAGAGCACATACACAAACGGAACAAAGAGGGCTTTAAATAGGAACTGAATTACTTACAGTCAAAACTAGTGAGTGAGGCAAGTATCAAAAACCCATCATCTTTTCCTTTCTCCAAGTTCAGAAACGCCAATCCCAAGAAATAAAAACCCACGTAGGCGAAGTCGAATTCAAGCCCCTACAAAAGTTACTGTTGCTGTTGCTGTTGCCGGTGATGCTGCAGCTTCGTTCTTCCCAGTAAACTGACGCCTTTTTTTGCTATCCCCCAACCCAAAAACAAGAAAGAAAAAAAAAAAAAAAAAAAAGCTGGAATCCCAGATTAGAAAACGAATCGAAAGATACACATCAATGTAGAGAGAGGGCTGATGAAAATATTGGGAAAATGGAATGACGTCGTCTACTTTGTCTCTCTCACTTGCCAATTTTGACTTTTGGTCTATTGGATTGATTTAGCTATTACAATGAATGACCCCTTTTTCCAGTGGTCTTTTTAATTTTAATTTATTTGTAGAGAGGACGGGGAGGCTACTACCGTCCTCCGTCGCCCCCAGAATCAAAGCGAAATGCCTATTTCGACCTTTCTCAGGGACGGGGTTCGGGTTGGGGTGCCAGCGATGAGTTTTCTCTTTTTCCTTCTCTTTTTAGTTATTGGGCATGTTCTTTTTGAGCGTTTTAAAAACGATTTTGAAAACAAGTTTTGGAAAATAGTTTTATAATGTAAAAAGTGTGTTGAAAATGTAAAAAGTAGATGCTGAATAGTAAAAAATTATATTGAAAATTATGAAATATGATTAAAATATATTAAATTTACTGTTGAAACCAAAACCGTTTTCAAAACGAAACAAAAAGAACAGGCCCATTATTATACTTTTTAAAAATCAAGATGAATCATTCAAACACTATTAGTTGTCAATTATCCGTTTCATTTCTTTAAGGCCATGTTCTTTAGTCAAGTCTAAAAACTGGTTTTGGCATTTTTTGGGGTTAAGACCAAGAATTAGATCAAAATGGGCTGAAACCCATGTTTCTCAAGGACGAACGCAACCCCAGGTCTCAGTTTTTGTGTTGAGACCAAAAACTATACCCCCCCCCCCTCCCAGAAATAGATGCCTCTTTCTCTCTGCCAAAATTTCCCTCCCCCAAATCCCCACCCACGGCATAGACCGAATTCCGCAGTCTCTCCGATCCAATCAAAATTACCGTCGAGAACGAGCAGCCCGAAGAGTTTGCTGCCGCCGTTGTACTCCCTCCGGCGTCTTCTTTTGGTTCGTCGTCCGCATCAACACCTCCCTTCGTGATTCCTCTGATTTTTACCCTAGGGATTTCGGGAAACTTGTGGCCGCACTGGAATCGAACAAATTGACGAGGTCGGAACAAAGATTCTCGGCGGTGATTAACGGCGTAGAGAAGAGCTTCGGGCAAGGGTGAGCACTGGCCGAAACGACCCCGATTTTCTTGATTGTCAAACAATTTAATCGAAATGTGCGGTCGGAAAAAAAAAAAAAAAAAAAAAAAAGAGCGGAATGTGCTGCCGCAAAAAAGGAAAGGAAAAAGTTTAGAAGTGAGGAATTCTATTCTTTTTTCCTAAAAAATGGACTGCTTTTATTTCTCTGGTACACATATGTATATAAAGCATAGTCCTTCTGAAGTTTTGCAAGATTATCAAATGTTTTTCGTAATTTTGTGAAATTATGAAAATCTAAGATGTAACTATAATGTGGTTTTGAGGCTTCGTTCTTTTAGTGACTCAATTGGAAAATTTTGTTTTAGGGAATGAATTTTTGTGGAGGGAATTTATTTTGAAGATTTGTGTAGGAAAGAGAAGAAAAATGTATAATGATTATGTTATTTTTTGAATTTATATGAGTGAAAATTAAGAGGGAATTTAAAATTTGAGTGAACTGCCCAAAATGTATCCTTACTTTCCTACCATGTCCGATTTGGTAACTAAACTTTTTTCTTTCCCAGAAATATCACCATACTTATTTAAATGTGCCAAAAAGGTCATATTTGCGATTTTGGCCGTCAATAGTGACTGAGATCGTTTGGAGCGCGTTTTCCCTTTGTTAGATGAGGAGTATTTTCGTCCGCACTGTTCATGCCTCTCTTTTTTTTAAAATTATTTTATTACTTTAATTATTTACACTTTAATCCCTAAGTTAGTTTTTATCTTTTATTTCAATTGATTAATTAAAAACTAAACTTTGTCATTATAATTTTAAGAGTTTAATTTATTAATGCCAAGTGAGGTGTTGATATCTTATTGGGTGGCAATCCGTGTCGTGTTCGGGTTATTAGAGTCGGGTTGGCGGGTTCTCGTGTCGACACCCCTTAACCCTAAGCTTACCCGTTTAATTATTCGTGTCGACCCATTTAACCCGCTAACATTTCATGTTCGTATCATGTTTATGTTGTGTTTTTGTGTTGTAGTATAAATTTCTATCGTGTCGTTTTCGTGTCGTGTCAGAGATTGTCAGCCCTTCTATCACCTTTTTAACTCATTTTACTAAACATTACAAACAAGGCTCAACATAAAGTTACTTTGCTCACTTCAGTGAACAAGGCGCAAAGTAACGTTACTTTGCCTTGTTCAGTAAAGTGAGGAAAGTAACGTTACTTTGCGCCTTGTTCACTGAAGTACTTAGGGATTAAAGTGTAAATAATTAAAGTAATAAAAAATATTTAAAAAAAGAAGAGGCATGAACAGTGCGGACGAAAATACCCCTCATCAAACCAAGGGAAAATGTGCTCCAAACGATTTCCATCAAGATTGATATCTAAAACAGCAAATATGCCATTTTCGGCACATTTAAATAAGTATGGTGACATTTCTGGGGAAAAAAAAGTTTATTTATCAAAGCAGAATGTAGGAAAGTAAAGGTACATTTTGGGCAGTTTACTCTTTAAATTTTGAATTTTAAATTTAGTAGAAAATGAGATTTCCTTATGTAAAATTTTAGAGGGAAAAGAACAGAGCCCAAGTACGCTGTTTCTTGCCACTTTTGGGTAATTTTGGTTCAGGAAAAAATTGTATTCTATCGGGTTTACCTTTTGTGGCCGCTTTGATTATAATGCGAAAATCATAAATCAACTTCTGAGTCAACATAAAAGTCAAAAGTGATCCAAGTATAAAGGCTTTGATCCAAATGAGATAATGGTCTTGAGATGTTCAAAAAGACGAAAACCCAAAGGAGGGAGCCCATAATAATTAATTAAATGAGTTGTTTTCATTGGAAGATCAATATGGGTCAAACCCTAATGGACTATACATTTAAGGCTTAATACCCTCTCTGTTTATAGAGGAGTGTCATATTTGACCCCCTGTATTTTTTTAATTTGTCTTTTCTCTGTGACCATAAGTCAGACATTTATGTATAATGCAATGACTTTTATAACTCTCCTCTATTAAGCATTATTTTCTTTGACAAAACTATCCTCAACTAATTAAACATTAACAGTAAAAAGATAAATTAACTATTAAAACTTAAAATAATTTTGGTGGGTGGCGTGTGATTATCAATAAAATTACGAAACAAAGTTATTTAGGGGAAAAAACCTCATGATTTTGCTCAAATGAAAACATGTTAATGTAATGAAATCTTTTAATCTATGAATTTTTCATAAACACAACTAAAAAATAATGAGAAAGAGAAGGTAAATAAACGCATGTCTTCTCTTTCCCATTATTTTTTAGTTGTGTGTATGAAAAATTCATAGAATAAAAGATTTCAGTCATGTTTGGACAAGTACTTCAAAAACGTTTTTAGTGTTTTAAGAGTATAGAAAACTTAAAAATGGTGTTTGGACAAGAAATTGCAAAATATTTTTAAAAAATAATTTGATGTAAAATGTATTTAAAGTACACCAACATTTTTTATAAAATACTTTAAAAAAATTTAAAATCATTTTAAAATGAACCCGCTGGTCGGCCTGTCCCTCCTTCAATCCGCCCCCAATCTCGGACGGTCAGACCACCCCGACATCACCTTGACCCCAACCGTGGCCCCACCCCCATTTCGACCTCGGCTCCGTTCTTGACAGGAGATCGGCCCCATTACAACCAGGCCCCGACCTCGCCCCCACCCCCGTTCCGACCTCAATATTAGCCTTGCCCCAATCAGACCTTGACCCCAGCCCCGCCCACGTTTCGACCTTGGTCCCACCCTAACGTCACCCTAACCTCGCCCCTGATCCTAACCCCAACTCTAGACCTACCCCCGCAACGGCCCTGACCCCGACCTCGGGCCGGACTTGAGCCCGGACCCAGACCCGTCCTGGCCCCGGCTATGACCCTGGACCAGACCCGACCTCGACCCCGATCTTGACCATGGACCTAGATCCGACCCCGACCACGGACCCGAACCCCACCCGGACTAGGACCCAACCACAGAACTGGACCCGTACCCGACCCCGATCACGACCCGGGACCCGACCCCTAACCCGACCCGACCCTGGACCCGACCAAGACCCCAGACTCGACCCCAGACCCGACCCGACCTGGGACCTGGACCCAGACCCGGACCCGACACCAGACCTGGACCCGACCCCGATCACGGACCTGGACCCATACCCGACCCTGACCTTGACCTTGGACCCGACCCCGACCACGACCCCGAACCCTACCCCGACCTCAACCCCGGACCCGGACCTGACCCCGACCCTTGACCCAGACCTAACCTCGACCTTGACCCTAGACCCGACCCAGGACCTGGACCCGACCGCAACCCCGATCCTGACCCCCACGCGACCCCGACCTAGATCCTGAACCCTTACGTGACCCCGACCCGACCCCGACCTTAACCCTGGACCCGGCCCCGACCCGGATCCTGAACCCCGCACAACCCTGCCCACCCGAAAGAAAAAAAAATGGTTTACATATAACAGACAAAATTTTTATATAATTTCCCACATCAAACATAATTTAAAAATATTTTTTTAAAATACTTTATCAAATATCTTTTAAACTATTTTTAACTAAAAAAACGTTTTTATAAAATTCTTGTCGAAACACATATTTCATTAAAAAAACATCAAAAACATATTTTATAAAATGCTTTTGAAAAACACTTTTATCAAAATATTTTTGAAATACTTGTCCAAACGGAGCCTTCATTACATAAGCATGTTTTTATTTGAGCAACATCATGAGGTTTTTTCCCCCTAAATAACTTTGTTTCGTAATTTTATTGATAATTTCACGCCACTCACCAAAATTATTTTAAGTTTTAATAGTTAATTTATCTTTTACTGTTAATATTAGTTGAGGGTATTTTTGTCAAAGAAAATAATGCTTAATAGAGGAGGGCTATAAAAGTCATTGTATTATATATAAAGGTTTGACTTATAGTCACAGGGAGTCAAAGGTCATACTCCCCTATAAACACAGGGGGGTTAATAATATTTAAGCCTACATTTTATCTTGGGCATTTGGAAGAAGCAAGATGAATTCTTGATTTTATGGCAGTTTTCCTGATTAGCAGTGATAAAATCTTGAGATCGTTGAAAACCCCCTATAGTTTCTTGAGGTGATCATGAAGATTTAAGTAAGAATCTTGAAAGTTCTAGAATGTTATTGGCTTGCTTCTTGGAAATTCATCATTAAGATTGCTTGGAATATTGGTAAGGTTGTCGCATGCCTTATCAAATAATGGTAAAAGTACCAAGTACCTACAGCAAAAATATTATAATAATATAAAACTGAGCAGGATCAATCCACAGGGAACGGAGTGGATAAAATTCCTATTAAACCTACTGATTTTTAGAGTGTTGGCTAGCAACCATGTTTTTGAGTCAAAATGACTCAGAGAGATATTACGATTAAACTACTTAATAGAAATATAGAAATCAAAACGCAAGAAATCAATTAACCAAATATTATAAGAAAACATCTGGCACATGCAAATCCACAATAACCACATGTAACATCAATCATGAATATACATTATATTGTCAATCAGTTATAGGTTGTCGAGATTCGCTACAAACACAACTCAATTCCCTCTTAATTAATTGACAGCTAGCAAGAGCCGCCATGAACGAACTGTTTCTCAATACACAACTAGGTTGAGATTCGCTACAGACACTTATTTTAATGTACTAACAATATTAATAATTAAGAGAACCTGATTTTAGTGTTTCTTAGGCTGATCCGCAGCCAAGAATCACTAACCTGTTACCTCTCCCACTACCACGACAGATAGGTTTACCACTTATTTACTTTATTCATTAATTATTATCTTAATTAATGGGATTCATTAGCACTATCCAGATCTAATTAAAGAGTGCAGACTTAACTAAATCCAAATACAAGCATTATTTTCAAGGGTAAAAAAGAACACATACATGCATATTAAAGATACATGCCGGAGCTAATTAATCCGGATTACAAGAATTAGCAATTCATGCTGGAACTAATTAAAGCTAAACAAATATTTAAAACATATTATAAAACTAACTAATCCAGGGTAAGACTATAAAGGCTCTTAAATGGCCAAGTCTTACCCTTTTGTTATTCATTTTTTTTTGGATTTTAGTAGGTTTTTTTGTGAATTGAATGAATACATATGGGCGATTTTGGAAAGAAAGACCATTCTGTAAATTTGTGTGAGAGAGTCCTGTTTTTGCCCTTTTGTTCGTCACTTTTTTTTTGGCCATTTGGTGATATTTTTGTGATAAGAATGGGTGAGAAGGGATGATATTGGAAAAAAAAGAAGATGGGTTCTGCTGAAATTGGGGAGAGAAAGTGGGGGGTTTCACGTGGCTTCAAAATTGGGGAGAGTCAAACGTTTTTACTCACATGCATGAGCTCTCTAAGCAGAGGCAAAACGACGTCGTTTTGCCTCTGTTTATTGTTCCCCTTCTGCGATTTTTTTCTCCCCTTCTGCGCTTTTCTTCTTTTTCCGTATTTCCCGCGGAAGCTTGTGATTCTTGCTTCTTCTGACTCTGAACAGGGAAATGATTGACGTTTTTCTGTTTAGAGGATGCTCCAGCACCTTCTTTTCCTCTTCTTCTCTTTCTTTCTCATTCTTCTTCATCTTCTCTGATTTTTTTTTCATTCTCTCGGTGAATCTGGTAATATTTTTCCTCCTTTAATTTCTATTTTTCTTGGCGTATATTCTATTGTTTCAATGTGTAAGTTTTAGTTTAATTTTGGCTTATTTTATTTGTTATTTTTGAATTCTTTGTTTTAATTTTTTTTCCCCCAACAGAGATGGGTTCTTGCTGGCTTAGGGGTGGTTACAGTATTATTTTGACTGTGTTCCTTCACTCATGTTTGCTTGTTTTTTTCTTTTTCATTTTTAGTTTTCGGTTTATTCCATTCAAGTGGTTTCCGATGCTACTTCAGAAATCAAAGGTCAACATATATTTGTTTCTTTCCCTCTCTTTTTGTAGTTTTCCAATTTTTTTTTTTTTGGTTTTGGTGTAGTGATTTCATGGTGGTCTTTGTTTGATTTTCTGTGTACAAGGTTCTGGACTCAGGCGTGGTGGGTTTTCCCTCTTTTTTTCTATCGATCTGGTAAGGCCATTTTCTGCCTTATGCATTGATGTCGTGTTTTTCGAATGTTATCCGACTGTTTTTGTTGGTGCAATTGCTAAAGATTGTTTCTTTTTTCATGGTGATGAGATGTATCGTTCTTAAGCATTTGTGGGTTCGTCTGTTTGTGATATATTTTATCAAAGTGGAATGCTCTGCCTAACTTTGTTGCTATTGTTTTGATTGAATTTGCATTGAAGGATTTATATTTATACTTACGTCTGCGCAAGAAATTTTCTTTTCAAGGGATTTGAATGATGACATGCAATGTTATGTTGGTTACTTTGGATGCAATGCCCTCTTTTTTGTTTTTTTACCAGTAATTTGTTGAACTGATACAACATGTGATTAGTTCACTTTTTTTTTTTCTCCCCTCTTGTATGAAACTGAATTGTCAAACTATGATTTGTGATCATGTTGAAAGGTTCGATTTTGAATAACCCTTTCAATGATGCGTTGTTCTTGGTCCAGTCCAATTCGTTGGTTTATTCAAGGACTATTACTTTTCCTTGTGGTTGTTGGAAGGAAAAGACAACTTCGTTGTTGTTTGAATTTTCTTCTCTTTAATCAAGGGTAAGACTATAAAGGAGCTTAATCTCCCAAGTCTTACCCTTTTGTTCGTCCAATTTATGTGGAGGGTTCCCCAGGTTTCTTCGGTAAGGCAAACATATCCTGACTATTGCTTTTTCTCAGGTTTCTTTTTCAGATTATTCAAGAATACATGAAATGCATGCCCATCTCTAAATTTCATAATGCTTACTTTCTCACTCTGAAGAACATAGTTAACAGAGTATTTGTTGTAAAACTCTTGTCCTCATGTGCAACATTTCATGGTTTCTAATCGTGGTTGTAGCTTTTGCTTATCAATTTGTTGCAGTAAGTGGATAACTCTAAATTGTTGAAAGTATCAAAGTACTCGGATGATCCCATTCAGAATCTTACTTTCAATTGTTTATTTTTTGATATTTAATGTTCATATTTCTTGTCTTAATCTTGACTTGGAGTTTAGAAGGCTATCATATAAATTATTCTCTTCCAGTTGAGAACCTCGTCAGGTGTATTCTTACTGTTTCTACTTCTTCAATGAAGGCATTGTTGAATATGGGCATTCGTGGAGTGACAGTCTCTGATGTCCGAGGCTTTGGTGCTCAAGGTGGCTTGACAGAAAGACAAGCTGGTGAGCAATCTTTTAGTTATTGGGTACTGAGACTTTCTGAATTGTGCTTCACAGTTGCACTGCATTGGGTGTCTATTCCACCCAATCTGTATCTGCAGGATGAGGGTTATTAACAGAGGCCCTTGGGGATTTTTAATGACTTTTCTTTTCTGTGTTATCCTATGCTCCCTATGCTTATAACTTTTTCTTCCATGACTTCCAGTTATTCTGTCACATTGTTGAAAATGGGTTACAGATTTATTACTGCTTGACAGGCTCTGAGTTTGCCAAAGATAAATTTGTAGCGAAAGTTAATATGGAGATTGTTGTTTGCAAGGACCAGGTATTGCAATATACAAAAGGACTGGAAGCTTTTTCAATTCGCATTCATATTTTCAGTTGAAAATCATATTCGCATACTATAGTCGTTATCCTCTTATCTTTAGAGATTCTTGGCAAAATGCTGCTTCAAAGAAATGCCCTTCCGAGGAGTTTGATTAGCTTTCACTTATCTGCTGCATGACTTTCTGTCAGGTTGATGCAGTCATAGATAAGATCATTGAAGAAGCAAGGACGGGGGAAATTGGTGATGGCAAAAATTTTCGGTAATACCCCCCCCCCCCCCTCCCCTTCTCATCCCAGCCTAAGAATCCTTGAATTACATTAACTTCTGGATGCTGAAATTCACTTATCTTTTCTATCTTGAGAAAAAACTGGATAGTTATGAACTGATTCAAACCTGATTTTGGGTCCATAGATACTGCTATTCTTACTTGTCGTACTGAGAACATGGTATGCAAAAACTTAGCAGTGGAGGAGCTTGCAGTAGCTCCAAGTAGCTTTACACAGTTCCATCTTCTTGCTATTTGCACAACCCTGTTAGTAGGATGGGCAGTGAAATATTTTCCAGCAAACACGTTTAGAGTTGCTTTTGCTTCTCTTGAAGATAGTTAAAGGATCTTCGTAGGGAATCTCTTTTGTGACACAAGCATGGATAGACTATAAGTCAATAATTGCCTTCCTCACATTGGTGAAAGTAACATTGGATTCAACCTGTGAGTTGTAATATGTGGTTGGATGCAAAATCCCTTTAGTTGCGTGAGACCAGGGAATTTAGAAAGCTACTGTTGTGATGGATTTTTGTTTATACGTAGAACTGAAGTAATCGAGTGAAAGTGCTCAGCTTCTATGAAGTTGGAACATAAATGATTTTTTTATTCTTTTTTTCTTATAAAGTTTGTTTGGTGACTCTTTTTTTGGATATGCTGCTTTAGCCTTGCCTGCCTGCATGATTTCATCAGTTATTGTACTACTACTACATGCTGTATTGCTCACAGAAAACCAGTGAAAAATATACATGACAGTAATTTGATATTTTGATGGTGCAGTGGTTCCTGTTGCTGATGTAATTAGAGTTCGCACAGGTAATAGCAATCGTCTTCCTATGTGATTCTAGGTTTAATGAGCTCAATCCTATGTTTGGTTTGTGCAAAATTGAATTCAATATATCTGCTGGAAATTGGGACCTGATTGTTTACTCACTCCAACAGGCGAGCGGGGAGAAAAAGCTGAGAGAATGAGGGGGGACGGGCGGATATGATCTCTGCAGAATTGCGCCCGCTTAAAGTGTAAACCATTCCCAGCCATTTAGTGGATATTTTTGTGATAAGAATGGGTGAGAAGGGATGATTTTGGAAAAAAAAAAAGAAGGGTTCTGCTGAAATTGGGGAGAGAAAGTGGGGGGTTTCACGTGGCTTCAAAATTGGGGAGAGTCAAACGTTTTTACTCACATGCATGAGCTCTCTAAGCAGAGACAAAACGACATCGTTTTGCCTCTGTTTATTGTTCCCCTTCTGTGATTTTTTTCTCCTTTTCTGCGCTTTTCTTCTTTCTCCGTATTTCCCGCGGAAGCTTGTGGTTCTTGCTTCTTCTGACTCTGAACAGGGAAATGGATTGACCTTTTTCTGTTTGGAGGATGCTCCAGCGCCTTCTTTTCCTCTTCTTCTCTTCCTTTCTCATTCTTCTTCATCTTCTCTGATTTTTTTTTCATTCTCTCGGTGAATCTGGTAATATTTTTCCTCCTTTAATTTCTATTTTTCTTGGCGTATATTCTATTGTTTCAATGTGTAAGCTTTAGTTTAATTTTGGCTTATTTTATTTGTTGTTTTTTGAATTCTATTGTTTTAATTTTTTTTCCCCTAACAGAGATGGGTTCTTGCTGGCTTAGGGGTGGTTACAGTATTATTTTGACTGTGTTCCTTCACTCATGTTTGCTTGTTTTTTTCTTTTTCATTTTTAGTTTTCGGTTTATTCCATTCAAGTGGTTTCCGATGCTACTTCAGAAATCAAAGGTCAACATATATTTGTTTCTTTCCCTCTCTTTTTGTAGTTTTCCAATTTTTTTTTTTGGTTTTGGTGTAGTGATTTCATGGTGGTCTTTGTTTGATTTTCTGTGTACAAGGTTCTGGACTCAGGCGTGGTGGGTTTTCCCTCTTTTTTTCTATCGATCTGGTAAGGCCATTTTCTGCCTTATGCATTGATGTCGTGTTTTTCGAATGCTATCCGACTGTTTTTGTTGGTGCAATTGCTAAAGATTGTTTCTTTTTTCATGGTGATGAGATGTATCTTTCTTAAGCATTTGTGGGTTCGTCTGTTTGTGAAATATTTTATCAAAGTGGAATGATCTGCCTAACTTTGTTGCTATTGTTTTGATTGAATTTGCATTGAAGGATTTATATTTATACTTACGTCCGCGCAAGAAATTTTCTTTTCAAGGCATTTGAATGATGACATGCAATGTTATGTTGGTTACTTTGGATGCAATGCCCTCTTTTTTGTTTTTTTACCAGTAATTTGTTGAACTGATACAACATGTGATTAGTTCACTTTTTTTTTTTCCTCCCCTCTTGTATGAAACTGAATTGTCAAACTATGATTTGTGATCATGTTGAAAGGTTCGATTTTGAATAACCCTTTCAATGATGCGTTGTTCTTGGTCCAGTCCAATTCGTTGGTTTATTCAAGGACTATTACTTTTCCTTGTGGTTGTTGGAAGGAAAAGACAACTTCGTTGTTGTTTGAATTTCCTTCTCTTTAATCAAGGGTAAGACTATAAAGGAGCTTAATCTCCCAAGTCTTACCCTTTTGTTCGTCCAATTTATTTGGATTTTAGTAGGTTTGTTTGTAAATATATTGATTGGGGAGGAATGATTTTGGGAAGAAATAAATTTTTGTGAGAAGGGTTACCCAACTACCCTTTTGTTCGTCCAATTTTTTTTGAATTTAGTAGGTTATTATGAAAATTGAATGGTGGGGAAGGGTCAATTTGGGAATGAAGGCCCTATCTACCCAATTTGAGAAGGAAGGTGCACGTGGGTGTGGCCTGTGTTGTCTGATAATTGGAGTATTGGACAGAGAGTGTTGAGATTTTTTTCACTCACATCCTCAGTCTGAGGACTCTAAGCAGAGGCAAAACGACGTAGTTTTGATCATTGTTGCCTTCCTGCAATTTTCGTTTCCTCCTCCTACGCTTTTTTCCTCCCCTTCTGCGCTTTTCTTCTTTCTCCCGATTTCCCGCGGAAGCTTGTGGTTCTTGCTTCTTCTGACTCTGAACAGGAAAATGGATTGACGTTTTTCTGTTTGGAGGGATGGCCAAGCACTTTTCTTTTCCTCTTCTTCTTCCCTTCCTTTCTCATTCTTCATCTTCTCTGATTTTTTTTCCTTCTCTCGGTGAATCTGTTTTTCTTGGCGTATATTCCATTGTTCCAATGTGCAAGCTTTTATTTTATTTATTGTTTTGAATTCTATTGTTTTCATTTTTTCCCCCAGTGGAGATGGGTTCTTGCTGGCTTAGGGCGGTTATAGTATTATCTTGACTGTGTTTAGGGTTGTTTTGTTTTATGTTGTTGCTAAAGGATCTCATTTTTCTCAGTTTGGCTCAAAGTTTCGTTTCGCCGGCGTTAGGGTTCATTTGTTTTCTTTTATGTTGTTGCTGAAGGATGTCAGTCGAGAAGGGGTTAAAATGTCTGCATTTTGGTGTGTTCTTTGACCGTGTTTTTAATTTTTTGGTTTTTTCCCCACCCTTTTTACGGTAGCACGTAAAAGTTTTTGTGTTTGAGTTATTTTCAAACAAAATCGTCCCTTTTGGTTTCAAGATTTACTGGTTTCGAGCAAAATGGTTCAGAGAAAGGAAGCCATAATAGAAAGATAGGAAGTTTTTGGGATTTGGTTCCTGGTTAAAAGTTTTGTTGAATGATTGATTGATTGGCCTGCTTAGGACTAATGTACTCAAGAGGAACTGTTTACTTGGTATGGATGTTGGTGGTAAATATGTTGGCTTGGCTGTGTTGGATGTAAACAACAAGATTGGATTGCCTCTCAGGTGAACTCACCATATTTAGTAATTTTAGAATTTGCAATCTTTTGATGGTTTTAATGATTTAAATGATGATTATTTATTAGTTTAGAGTAGTTTGTGTGATTCCGAAATGCACTATTGCACTGTCTTAAGATGCTGCTTGTTTTTTTGTAGTGTTCTGGTACGAAAGAAAAATAACATTGACTGTTGGTTAGTGATTTCCAACTTCTGGTGAGTCCTTATCTTCTTTACAGCATAGAGGAAATATATGAATTCTATAACTGCTCGCTTTACTTGATTCGATTCATAGTTCTCTTCCCCCTTCTCAATTTTCCCCTTCCTCTTCATCTTCTCTGATTTTATTTTATTTTGTTCCATTTTTTTCTCTCGCTTGATCTGGTATTATTATCGCCTGTTAGTTTGAGTACGAGTTTGCAGTCCACAACTTTTTCTTTTTATGTTTGTACAGCATTCTTCAAATCACTGAATTTTAGTGCAAAATTTGTGTATAGATCAAGTTCATTTCTTCTGCTTACTAGCTTGTTCTGATGACTGCAAATGCAATTTGGTGTTGTGTGGGTTATTTGTTGTTCTTTTCTAATACTCCTGACATCTCTGTATTAGGTGTTCTTTTCTTGATTTGTTATGCTCTGTATTAGCTTTACTTACGCTGTGGTTGTCAATTGGTTGCTGCGCTATGGATAAGTCCTGTGATTGAATCTAATTATTAGTGTTGTTCCATTTCCCTTTTTGACTTTTTATAATTATGAATGTTGTGGATCATGTAGCTGGACGATGGTTACTTGCTTTTATTATGGCTCTGGTTCTATTTCTTTCTTCTGCATCTCACCATTGCTGCTACTCTATTTAGTGACTGTTGCGTTTGCTGGTTTCTTTTTTTTCTTTCTTGTATATTTTAGTTTATCATGAGGTTCCTGTCTTTTTTTTTTCTTCATCTCCTGATGTTGAGTTTATTTTTGGATTAGGATGTTAATGCTCCCTAAAATCCCTCCGATTTCTCTGTTCTTGGGTTGCAATGTTGCTTGCAATTAGAAAATCCTTGTTGCTTGGAATGCTCTTGGCCATTGTTGTTGTTGTTGTCTTCTCGGTGAGCTTTTCTTCATTTCTCCTTTGTTTGTATACATATATTTATTTTGTGGGTGATATTGTGGTATTAATTCCTTCATGGTAGAAAGATTAGGGCTTTTGCAAAGGCTGTTTTTCTTTTTCGTCTATTCTTCAGTCCCCTTGCACTTTTGCTTTCGTTCTTTTCTTTAATTTCCTTCTCCCCTCTTGCTTCTGAAACTCATACCAGCCTAAGGATGGGTTCAAGGCCCTCTTTTTTAGTGTTTTTTTTTTAAATTGTCTTTAAGCTCAATTTTAAGAGGAAAGAAACGAGAGAATTCAATTCTGGGTTCTCTGTCTGTTGTTGTTTATTTGGTTGATTTTGAGAAATGGTCTAAAATTGTGGTGACAGTTTGTTTGCCTATTCCTAACCCTGAATACAAGGGTCCTTGGAAGGCCAAAAGTATGCAGAGTTTGAGAAATCGGTCTAAAATTGTGGTGACGTTGTTCGTGCGAGTGTGTGTGTTTTGTGTGGGGGTGAAAGGGGGGGGGGGACTGAGCTATCAACTGAATTGTTTTTAAGATTTTATTTCTTTGGTGCTAAATTTTCTAGTTTATCTCATTTGATTATCTTCAGTTAAACTGCTGCTCAAATATTTTATCTTGCAGCGGGGAGAGTAGGGCTGGGAAGACTGAAACAGCAAAAGTCGCAATGCAATATTTGGCTACCCTCGGAGGAGGCAGCAATGTCATAGAGTATGAAGTCCTGCAGACGAGCTGCATTTTGGAGGCATTTGGAAATGCCAAAACATTAAGGAATAATAACTCGAGCAGATTTGTTAGTTCTCTTCATCTATGTGTTTTATCTTTTAACTAATGTGAAGCATTTCAGCTTTATTTGGCATTAATAGTATTCAATATTCCATTTTGTCTCACATAATTGTTTTTCATTACAGGGGAAGTTGATTGAAATTCATTTTCTGCACTAGGAAAAATTATGTGGTGCTAAAATACAGACCTGTAAGGATCCTTCTCTTGGAACTTGCAAACCATTATCTTATGCATTGATCTTTCTTCTTGTTGAGCTGACTTGATTCGTTAGGTGATCTTTTTGCCTTCTATATGGTGACTCCTGATCAATTCCTCTTTGCTACTTCTCTTTGCATCGATTAAAAGGACAAGTAGATGCAGCTTACATAATGATTTGGAATAGAGAGTGGTCTTCTACTGATTAGGAATAGAGAGGGCCATCTACTAATTTAGAAAAGAGAGCCTTATACTGATTTGCAATGATTTGGAAGAGAGAGGCCTTCTCTTAATTTGAAATAGAGAGGGGCCTTCTACTTATTTAGAAAAGAGAGCCTTATTTTGAGAGATGACTTCTCCTGATTTGGAAAATAGAGAGCATGGAAAATAGAGAGGCATTTAGAAAAGAGAGCCTTATTCTGATTTGCAATAATTTCGAAGAGAGAGGACTTCTCCTTATTTGGAAAATAGAGAGCATGGAAAATAGAGAACGACCTTCTGTATGTACACAGTACTTTCTTGAAATACAAATCAATATATTTATTTTTTCAATATTTTTAATACTAGAAACAATTGGGTTCTGCGAAGAAAAAAAAAAAAAGGAATTGGGTTCTGCAATTTCATAGCAGAACCCACGTTCTGCAAACGGCAGAATCGGAAAAAAAAACAAAAAAATCGTCTTTTTCATCGTCGTCTCCTCCTCCTCCTCTTTGTTCTTCTTCACTCCTTTGTGTGTGCATCTGCCAACAAATTAAAAAAAATTTTAAAAAAAACACCTTCGCGGTCCTCCACCAGACATTTTCTGGACTTTTGCTCCGGCCGGGCGAAAATTAAGAAAATTTCCGCCATAGAACGCACGAAGTTCGGTTAATTTTTGCTCGAAAGGGGGGAAAGTTTAAGAGCCTTCATGCGTCCTGTGGTGAAAATATATGAAACTTTCGCCTAAACCAGGCGAAAGTTAACTGCAGCTGAATTTTTTTTCTTTCCTACTGTTTAAGTTAATGTTGTAATTTTGATATAAATAGAAATAAGGGTATTTTTGTTTTTTCACTACTAAAATTTAAAAAAATATCCTACATATAGTAAAAAGTGTCATGTAAATAATATGCCCTTTGTTAATTGAGCCTCTTGCCTACTTCTGTTTGTTCTTCACTTGCAAATTAGACCTCCTCCTGCTCTTCCGCAGTTCGTCTGTCAGTGATTTTCACATTCCGGTGATTTTTGCTCATAAGTCCCTTTCTTCTTCTTCGTTTTTGTCTTGATCTACACTGTTGTTTTCCCTCTTTTTGCTACTGCTTCTGTCATGAGATTCGCCCATCCGGGTCAAATTGTCCAGTTGTTTTGTTGTACGCTATTTCTTCATTTTCTCTCTAAAATAAACAAAGTAAAATATATTTATTATATATGATAATAATTATAACAAAATTTCCACATTAATAAAAAGATTTAATCACATCCACGGCGCGTAGCGCCGTGGTAATTCCTCCTAGTTAACTACTTGATGAGGCTACTGCTACCGAAACTAGCAAACAAATAATAACTTAATACGGTACGAAATCGAACACCAAAAATACCAGAATCAATTACTACACCAAGCGAACATGCATATAACAACACAAAATCATTCAAACTAGTTAAAACTAATAAATTAATTATAAGCTATTGCTATTGAATCAAGCACTCACAATAAGGAACCAAATACGGATTAATTCGAACTAACTAATTGCATGAATCCAATCAACTAGTCAAACAATAAAGTACTGCTTCCAATAACTAAATCGATTATGCATTCGACGTAAAACATGCAATTCAAAGGAATTAATAAAATAATAATTAAACCGACTGAAAAATTACTCATGGGACATCATAAACTAATCAAACAATTAACTCAAAGGAATCTAATTATCATCACCATTAATGATTTTCACTTTACAAAAAACAATTTTGTAGATATCTGAAATCAATTATTGGCATGTCTTTTTATATACTTTTCTCAAAAAATTTCAAAATTGTGAACAAATTCATGTCCTCTAAAAACTATCACGATAAGCACAAAAAAATAAAAAAAATACATTATACGCAAATAAAAGGTACAAAACTATCGCAAGCCTACACTTGAGAGCATGAAAATCCTAATCAATTTTTGGAGTAATTATTATGCAATTCAAATAAGAAAAATACAAACAAAATTCATTGTTAATATAACAATCACATAAAGATTGGTCCTTTCTTGCAATTTCTTTAAATATTTTATCCCTTCCCTGCTGTCATCTCTCTAATAAAGATTCTCCACACCTATAGATATTCAATGACAGCATAAATTGCTTCCCAAGAAAAATGCAAATAATTCTTTTTCCAAGTTCAACTACTAAGATTTCTAGGGACTTACTATTACTTAAAGAGTCCCATCGTCTCCGCAACATAATCACGAAAACTTTGAATTTTTGCCATTACTTCTTTTGCTGCTCTATGTGTATGATGGGACGATCACTTAAATCCACACAACTTATACATAGCCGTCTCTTCTCTCTACAGAAAAGAGTCACAATTAGGGTTTCAAAAACCATTTACCTCTTCATCCCAACCATATGCCTCATTAATTGATTGAAACCCCCTTCCTCTCCAGGAAAGACCAACTCCATTACAAGCCGAACTTAAACCATCATGGCCGCTTGGACACAAATCTACAAAGTCAAATCCAATAAGGACATTGTACTGGTAAGTTTATCTCTTCACCCTCCTACATTGATATCCAGATTTTATTGCCGCCTGAGTCTTCTTTGCCTAGACTGATTTTGAAACTTTATTTGCCAACGCAGCTTTGAAACTTTACTTTTTGTTTATGCTTGTAATAAGACTTTACTGATGCTGCTTCAATAATGTACAACTGTGCTTCTATTCTATTATAACATCTTAGCAAGAGTTTGAATGACAACCTTCAAGCTTTCGGCTTCTTTTCTGTTTGCTTTTGTTTTTATTTTAAATTAGAAGAACTTTTACTACATGGTGTGTGTGTGTGTATAGAAGAATTTTGGAGGAATAGTTTAGTCCTTCATGTCTTACATGATTATTTAGCATGATTTTTGTTCTTTTTTGGGTTATGAGGATGATACATTTGTATGTATTTTAGATTCTTTGTATTATGGTGGTAACAACTTCTAGCAATTACATTGAACTATTTGATGAAGGATGAAGGTCTACATACATTACAAGAATGATTTGTATCAAGCCTATCAAAAGCATTTTATTGGGGATTTCAATATTTTCTATTATTCTAAACTTGCATCTGGCTGTAATTTAATTATAGATGTTCTTATGTTTGTTTAACTGTAACCCCTCCTTGTTAATTGTCCTCCACCAAAGAGATGCAAAACTACAGCTGCAAAAGGTAATCACTGTAGTACGTGTTTATGACTACCTAATTCTGAATGACAATGAAAAATGTCGGCTATGTGGTGATCAACTTGTAGTTGCTTGTGATGATCTCTCAACTATCACTGGTGACCCTTTGCAATTATTGATAGATCCACCATCCAACCTCTACTTGCGTTTGTTTCATAAAAATGGGTATGGAAAACCTTCATGTGGAATTGAGGGGAAAATTGTTCGCCATCATTACCTCATGCAACTAACACACAAAACTCGAGATGGTTTAGTAAGTCATTTCATTGTTTTTTCATTTTCCTTCATTTTTAGCCTCAATGATTTCACCAAATAAATGTAATCATTTACTCTCTCCTTAACACAGCTCCTCGATTGGGAACTTGAAGACCTAAAAGAATTTAAATATGTTCAAGAGTTCACCCTGATTTCAAATATTGGGTAGATTACTGTCCAGACTGTGTGAGAAGAGTCAATGAATTTTATTTCCATGGGAAAAGTTGGAGGAAAATTGCACAAAGGCACAGACTGGAAGAAGAAAATGAAAATTTTCCTAACTTGGTGTGGCAACAAAACCATGGAAATGCTAATTTATGATTCTAATGGTCATGAATTCAGCAATTTTATTCCATATGGTAATACTTCAACTCTAAATTCTGTCAAAAAATTATTTCTTTCATACTATCTCCAATCACAATATATATGACTTTCTATACTGATCCTCTAAATGTATACATTTAACAGATGAATCAGTTTCTGGACATGTTCATGCGATGCCTGAAGAAAATCTTTTGGAAGCACAACAGGTTCTGCCTCCAAATATTCAAGAAAATGCCCGCCTCATTCACTATCTCTTCAAGTCTCACATTGTGAAAGCAAACAGGCTGGTAACCTATTAATCGTTCAATATATACTTTATGGAAATAGGTCAATTATTTTTTCAATTCTATTGATACTTCTTTAATTTTTCTTATTTTGCTCTGTCATTAGACTATCCTTGCTTATTTTACGCGCTACCACCGTTTACATGAGTGCTTGACTGTTCTGGTTATTAGTTCAGGAGGAAATTTTACACTATTTTTCGTGCCACGAACATACCCTAGGTGTCCATGGGAAGACTTCACGCAGTTGGAAATGTGTGGCAACTGGAAGAGTTTTGCCAAAGCAAATCAAAATTGGCTGTACAAGGTTATGGAATTTGCTCTCATACCGCTCCCTTCTCTTGAAGTGGATGAACCTGTTGCCTTTGGCACTGAACTGTCTGCTTAAAGCTCTGCCTTTAGATTAATTCTATTTTATCTGGACTTTTTAGGATATTTTCATTTTACCCTTTAGATGAACTTTTGCCTTCTTCGTGTGTAAGGTCACAATGAATATTTGTTTTCTACTGCACCATAGGCATTCTGATAATGCCTTCTTTTGCTCGGTCACTAAAATTTACCATTAAGGAAATTTTATGAATCTTTAATTTATTTATTTTGAATTTGACATATGGGGAAATGTCATGGCTCTTTTAACTAGAGTTCAAATATAAGTTATTTGTCTACTCTTGAATATTTATATTTGTTACTGGCGCAGCCTTTATTTACACTTATTATTTCCATTTCAAATTATAGAACTGAAAATATTTCAAATTTAGTTGATTAACATGTTTTGTTTAACCACTTAAAAACTATTTTTTTTATTTTTCTCAAAAAATCACACATTTTCATTTAAAAAAAATCCCTAACAATCATTTCTAATTTTTCTTAAATTTCAAATTGAAAATATAAAATTTCCTATACAATTATAGTTTCGTATACAATTATAGTCTCGTCATCCTAAAAATAATATTATCATTATGGAGCTATTCTTTTTAATTGGTTTTCTTTTCATTTTGGTTTTATTTTTTATTTCAACATTAAACTTAATACAATATATACTATAATTTATTTTTATAATTTAAATAAAACTTTTTTGTATTGTAGTATATTTTATTACATTTTAAAACAAATTTTACCAACAAAATTATTTTTTCAAAAAACATTTTCAAACCAAAGAAAGAAACCATGCCAACAATTTTTATCATCTTCCCTATATTATTTTTCATTAGAAAATGCCATCCAATTAATTTAACTACACAAAACATAAAACCACTATTTCAGTTGAAAACAAACAAAGTCTTAGTACCACCAAAAGTTAAAATCTTATCCCATACTCCACTATGTAATGCAGATCACAATCTACTTTATTTGCTCCTCTTCTTCTTTTTTCTTTTTCTTGTTTCATTGCATACTTCTACTGCAACACTTACAATCAAAAAATTTACTGACCAAGCCATATCTTAGCACTGCACAACAATTTAATGTCGACTCTATTCAATCACTACAACTTGAGATCTCTACACACATTTTGGATCTCGATCAAGAGCACTAGATTTGCTTCAACACCCGAAGCAGCAAATCTGCCGTTCGTTAATTCTCTCTATCTCCGATCCGGACAGGGCAGCAACAATGTTGATGTCTAACAGCTCCCTCCTCATTTACCAACACAGCAAATCCACCATTCATTCATTCTACTCCCTCCTCGATGTCCAATGCAGCAAATCTACCGTTGATGAATTGATCAATTCTAAACCCAATCCCAATTGAACGACATTATTACCAACCCTCAAATCCGCCACCCTACTTTTTCTTGGAATTTTTTTTTCAAGAATCTATGAGATAGATCATTTACCTTTCCTATAGAGCTTTTTCAAATTCACCCTTTCAGAAATATTGCTGAGCTTCATTAAGGGCAAAAGATTTTTCCAGTATCAAATATAGCAAAATTCGCTGGGCAAATTACCTAAAACTCTCCCATGGTTAACGAAAGTTATTAACCACCCTCCTATTGCTTAAAAAGCAACGAGAACCCCCCCCCCCCCCCCTTCTACTTTTCTGTTATCCGTAACGTTTGAAATCTCTGTCATATTTAACAACTCGGAGGTTAATTTTGTCATTTTGCTAATTTTTTTTTAATTTTATACTTTCTTAAAACTTTCTTTTACTATTCACCACCTACTCCCATTAATTAACCCTAAAATCAATATATCTCTCACATTCTCTCACTTCATTACTGCCGCACTCACCATCCCATTAATACAAAATCACTTTCACCCATCTCTCTCCCCTCCCCTCCCCTTCCCCTCCATCACCCATCTCTCCCACCTCTCCTTGCCCTTAAATTTATAAAAATTTAAAGAAAAATAAAAAATTAAATTAAAAGATGAAAAATAATAATATAAACATTTGTATATAATTTTTATTAAGGATAAAAATATCATTTGCATAATGATAAACATAACATTTTATTTGTAAGGGTAAATAAGTCATTTAACTGAAAAAAGTTTAGTTGACTTTTTAGTTTGACCGCTAAAAATGATGGAAAAGTTAACGGTTATAGATAAACCAAAAGCACAAGGGGGTTATCATAGCTTTTTAAACCATAGGGGAGTGGTTAATAACTTTCGTTAACATAGGGGACTTTTAAGGAATTTGCCCAAATCCGCCACCCATCCTTTCAACTCCCTCTATATAAAATTTTAGAAGTGACAATTTATAGCTGCGAGCAGCAATAATGACTACTATGAATTTAGATTGCATCGTTAACTGTGAAAATCCATTTCAATTCAAGACATTTTTCAGCTTAAATCAATATTTGTAGTGCTACATTATTGGCCATTGCAAAAAAACCTTCATATATCAATTGTTTCCAGAGAAGATTTTTTATCATCTTCATCCTTCACTACCCCTTATCACAGACATCAAAATCCTGCACCAAAAATGACGACATACACTCGTATCCACAGAATCACAAACAAAAACGAATTTACCCTGGTTAGTTAACTCATAACAATCTTCTATTTTCTCATTTGTTTGTTTTAGATGTACCATTTATATTATTAGGATTTATTGTTGCTGCATTTACAAGGCTATGATTTCTGATTCATTTCTTTATTTATTTTCCTAATCAACTTGTACTTTGTCTTTCATTAAAGTTATGTATTCAATTTTAGTGCCAAACTTCTATTTTTTTTTTTTTAATTATCATACTTCGTTGTTACTCTATGTCATTGTATATATTGAAGTACAAGAGTTTGCCTTGATATCATTCTTTTTAACTTGAGATTTGAATAAATCAAATAAAGCAGTGATATTAGTAGGATGATGAAGTTTAAAACTACATTACTCTTTACCTCTCTTTTAAATTTAGGTGGGATGAATATATGTATAAAACAGATTTCTTGGAAAAATATACTATCTTTGAACAAATATAAAAGTTTTTTGGATCTGTGCAATGTATGAGATTATGGCATGTCTTCAATAAAAAAATACACTTAATAATTCACTTACTAAAGCTTTTAAACTACACACTAAACCAGACATCTTAATAATATTAAGAATATTTTACTCAGTCTTTTTAAAGTTCTAATTTTTAAGTAGTTCATTTTCAGTATATTCTTTTTTTACCTTTATGCCTCATTACAGATTTTTTTTTTCCACCTATTCTGGATTTTTTCTATTTATTTCCCAGGCAGAAAATTTTTTTTCTCTTAAGTACTGTATTTCTACATGAGTTTCCCTAGATTTTACAAATATGATTACATATTTGGTTTATCCACAGTATCTCACCAAATATCAAAAAATATATATTTTGTGTTGCTGATTAGTTTTTTTTTAAATATTTCTAATCATTCTTTTTGTGTATTTTTACTTCAAGCCGCTCCCTGAAAATTACTTTTGGTGGGATGACAAGTTCAATGAGAGCACAATCTGGATTGCCACATGAAGGGTTGAGTTTTAGTGCCGTGTGCGCAGATTACCAAACAATCTCTTAGAATTCTATTGAACTGAAATCAAGAGTACATGCGACGAGATTTATGCTGGCGAAGGAGACTATGTTCAACTTGAAATTATTGAAGACAAAGGATTCTTTCTTTGATCATTTCACGATAGAGGTCCTGAAAAAACTCTCTCTCTACATTGATGATCATCTTTTCAAGAGGCACTTCTTGGCATACCTCACATTTACTGTCACTGACTGTTAGGTAACTCATGTCTTTTAATATCATATTAAATATTATAATTTGTGGTGATTCTAAATTCCATTGACATATAATATGTCCTATCAGGATGTTCCATGGAATCTGCTCGTGCTTCAATACCTAAATGAGAATGAGATTATGTTTCTCAATTCAACAAATGGAAGCCAGGCCAGGCTATTGTTGCAAGTGTATTCTACAACAGAGAGGA
Source organism: Leptodermis oblonga (assembly GCA_016801395.1). NCBI lineage: Eukaryota > Viridiplantae > Streptophyta > Magnoliopsida > Gentianales > Rubiaceae > Leptodermis > Leptodermis oblonga. The sequence goes on from CM028760.1 coordinate 22,143,143, forward strand.
TTTTATCTACATGGAAAGCAGTGTAGAAACTTTGCTGCTAAGCATAAGCTGATGGATGGAATGCATTTGGTCCTTACCTGGATGGGAGGTGCTAAAATCTATGTGAAATTCTACTATGCAAAAACGAATCCACCGACTTCATCCCTTACGGTAATATAAGTGCATTTAGACCAAATATATCACATTATTCATATTTTATACAATTGATATTTTTTCCTTAATACAAACACACAAATTACCTAGGAGGAGTATAGATTTAGGCACTGAATCATGATGGAGCACAGCCATATCCCATTGCTGATCCACTTCCAGGAACCAATATTGATGTGAACCCTTGATTCTAACTTGTGAAAACAAGAATTTAATGTGGAAAATTTCCAAGGAAAGTCTGATCTCAAGACGCAGCTCTTAAAACTCAAGAATCCTTACCCTTGGATTCGGTAGACTACTAATTTAACAAGTTAAATTAAAGACGCAATTCGAACCAAGTGATGAATTATAAAGGCAAAACAAAGCATGCAATTGGATAGAGCAATTATCTAACTAGCCTATAGTTTATGTACTTTAGCAATTAACAAGCATACAAATTACTTAAGCCAAAATAAAGATGAGTGAATAATAAAGTATAAACTTTAATTCAATTAATCACTGAAAAATAATGAAGGTATGCACCCCTATTTATAGGTATAGGGTGCAAAAATACAAGGAAAGAAAAACAAGGAAAATACCAAAAGTGAAAATCAATCAAGAGATTGATTTCTTGCCAAAAACTTAAAGAACTAAGTTAATGGAAACAAGCAATTTCGGCTACACAAAGAGAAGGCAATGCATGAAATTCTCAAGGAAAACAAAAGGGGAAATTTGGATTTTTACCTTAAAGAAAAGGGAAAAATTGAAAAATAAAGGAGAAAAAGAAAAGAGGAAAACTATGCAGAGAATTAGGTAACATACACAATACCTTAATTACTCTAAAACCCTAGAACTGTAAGTAAAACCCTACACTAGTTGTGCATGGGCTTCCTTGGGAGCTTGTTGGGCTTGGCCGAATTTAAGTGAATGGACTTAAGGGAATTCGGCCCAAATAGATGTAGCATGCTGATGTAGATGTAGTAAGCTTCTAGAATCTTCTGGAAGCTTCCGGAATCATTTTGGAAACTCAAAAACATTTCACTTCTAAAAATTTTTAAACTTTATGAAATCTCCATTTCTTCACTGGAAAGACCAGTAGTTCCATTTTCCCCATTTCCTTAGCTTGTAAATACCATTTCCACCATTTTCACAACTTGAAAATACCATTTCCACCATTTCATCAACTGGAAGGATTAGTATTCACCATTTCCACTTTGATGGAGAGTAGGGTAACTCTTTGTAAGCTTCCTTTCTTTCTTATTGAGTTCATTGGAACTGTATATGAGCTGGGCTTCTATAGCACACCTTTGAACGAAGTTTGCAAGGTCTGCTTTGAGCTTTGAAGTCCTTTCGTGAATCATTGACCCAACTATATCAACAAATGAATCTCTCTGATATGGACTTGGATCGTGGAGCATTGGCGGGCCTCGATATAGCATTCGAACCTCAGCTGCACCATCTTGTGGATCCACTTGAGCTGGACTTGTCGATGAGTTAGGGGAGTTCACATCAAATATGGTTGAACAACCTACAGATGTTGAACAACATGCTAATGAAAAGTATCATGTTGAGATTGAACAACTCCTGCAAATGGAGTGCAAGCATAGATCCCACCAATCAATATACCGACAATGGTATTTGAAGTTAACCAAATAGCAAATTAATATTAAAAATGCATTCTTAAAACCTTGGACTAACGTTTACATTGAACTGCTTATCTAGTAGAGCAATTCCTCCTCTCAATGCGTCATTCCCAAAAAGCTTCATCATTCTATTCAAGGAATACATTGCAACAATTCCTTCTCTCTATGCGTCATTCCCAAACAGCTTCATCATTCTATTCAAGGAATACATTGCAACAAATAGGAGGCTGGTAAATATACTTTGATTTTTCTCTTACATGACTAGCCTGTAAACAACTAATATCTTCCTCCGTTTATATTATTTGAACTAGCATTATAATTGACCAAAACTGATTTGAACATTAAATTTGCTTCTTATCAGACAGTTCCAGTGAGTTTTGCTCGTGCCCATCAATTCCAAGACCATGCCAACTGCAGTATCATTATTCCAAGAGGTCAGTTCATTATGAGGCTAATACCGAGGGTTGATTCAAGGCGTTCTCAAGCAAGGTTCACTCAAATGGAGTTGCGTAGGAACTGGAAAACCTTCTCAGTGAGGAACAACAATGCTATTGACCACACCCCCAACTTCACCCTCCTTCCAGCTCTTCTTACTGATGTTGATGCGACTATTGCTTTCAATGTTGATCTCCTCTAAGGCTTCTGTGCTTTGTTGATCCTGGTTTCATCTTTTGATCATCTATTTCCATCTGCTTCTATTATGGTTCTTTTGTTTTCTATCCTTATGAACTGGTGACAATGATGAACTTTTGATTTATTTGCCTCCTACAGTAGTTGACCTTCACGGTAGGTTTATTTATCATCCCTTCTTGTTATTTACTTGCCTTATATGGCAATTGGACCTCCTATGACAATGGACCTAATGATTAATTAATGTTGCTTTCTTTATTAATTAATATTTTCCTTTTATATAACTAAGTATATTCACAAGGAAATGGCTAGATGAGGAAGGAGGCGCGACACCGCTGCAGAATCCTCCTAGTACATATGTTGTGGTGGTTACATAATTTTAAAAATCATGAATTCTTCCACATATCACACAAATAAGACCACAAATTCAATGCATTACATATAGTCATAGTGAACTTTAATTTGAAAATTTTTGTTAAAAGGTCAATAAGCACTCACAATTCATTAAATAAAAATGATTTTGTAATTAAAGTATACAATATTTACACATAACTCATAACCGGGTTCTAAAAGTAAAATATCATAAAATCAAATGTGCATATAGAATTAACAAAATTTTCTACTTATTATGTACATTTATGGAACTAACAAGTATGAATCCATTGTGCCAGTAATGTTACAAGTTAGTATGAAGTTACTGAATAGTAATTTTGCTTCATATTACATATAAGGATTTAAAAGAAATATAATAAAGAAATAATGAGGTTAGTAGCACAGTGATTGGCTAAAAGTTGAATAGACATTAAAGTAATACTCTAATCTACATCCAAATTATACAATACATATTAGACATTGAACTGCAGTACTGCACACACCCCCGTGCGCGCGGGCACACACACACACACACATATATACACACACGCACACACACACACACACACACACATATATATACACACACACACACACATACACGTATTTAAATTGATAAAAATTAGACCAACATATTTTATAAAATTTACACTGCAGTTCATATGTATATATACATATCTATATAGATGAAAATTAGAGTTAAGTACATAACTAGTCAAGTAACTTTGCAGAAATAATCACGTAACTTTGAAAAGTCAATTTTTAATCACGTAACTTTAAAAAACGTGCAGAAATGATCATTCCTTGAATTTCAGCCGTTAACTCCCTAATGGAAGCTAATATTTGAGGGCAAAATCATCCAATTTTCTTTTCCTTTGTCTTATCTTTCAATTATTTTACTTTTATTAGCAAATAAACCCCTAATCTTTCATTTTTTTTACATATTTGATCAAAAATAAATTTACTGCATAACAAAAAATTTATTATAAAATTTAAATTAGAATTTTAAAAAATAGAAAATAAAAATTTAAACTATCTTAAATTATAAATATCATAATAGGATCCCACTTATTTTTTAATTAGGACGGCAATAAAATTTAAATTATTTTTTAAAAAATTAAATATGAAAAATGAAATATTAAACTCTCTTAAATGAAAAACACTATAATTTAAAACAAAATTATTCATATCAAATTTTAAATATATCATAATATTAAGAATAATTACTATTTTCGTAATAATATTATGCAGTAAAATTTATTTTTGGTCGAATATGTAAAAAAAAAAAAATGAAAGATTAGGGGTTTATTTGCTAATAAAAAATAATTGAAAGGTAAGACAAAGGAAAAGGAAATTAGACGATTTTGCCCTAAAAAATTAGTTTTCGTTAGGAAGATAACGGTTGTCTCTGACGGAATGACCTTTTTTTGTACGTTTTTGAAAGCTGCGTGCTAAAAATCAGCTTTTGAAAGTTGCATGATCATTTTTGCACTTCCGCAAAGTTGTGTAATGAGTTATGCAATTCACTCTAAAAATTATACTTAATCATAAGTTTGTAAAACTTACACTCCACAATCATGGCATCGATTTCGTCAACAATTATAATTAAATAAAAAGTAATCGCCATCCTTAATCATAATACATATATCAAGAAAGATCAACACAAGCAAATCCAAGTTCATTTAAAATTTATCAAAACATGAATTGATAAATCGTGAAATTAGTCTAGGTTCATATATAATACTCACGATGCATGGCACATGTATATATTAATATGCTTATATATCTAATGTGAATCGAAAGTCAGAATCACACTTATAAATATCGAAATTCAATTCCTTTAAGAGCATGCAAGATACCTGATCTCAATGTATAAGTCATCCAACAATTAAGGACGAAATTAATTCAAGTAAGGCACAAATCTTAAATTGATTTCCAAATGAATAACCTTTGACTCTGATGTGGTACCACATGTTAAAATTCATGAGTCATATTCTTGGTTATAATTTGTAAATATATGGTACATTGAGTCATTGATGCCATCAATGAATTGCGGTGGATGGTCGAACTTATATACAAGGTCTGTCTAATCTTCCCTCTCCAACTCTCTCACTATTATGGTGTGTCTTTTGATGGGGGAACACACTATCTTAGTTGGAGTGGAGAGCGACCATAAGATATTACGTTATGATAGAATATGACATATTCCATCAGAGGTATGATAGTTATTTCCTCTATCAGTTATCCTTTCATCTAGATAATGGTCTTATTAGTTAGTTATACGATAATGGTTTATCAATGAGTTATGTATAACGTATTAAGTAATGGGTTATCTAATAAATGAAGGTAAATATCTAGGAAACTGAACATCTTTTACTGTTATGTAAATTTTTAACAGTTACAACCATCTAGAGTGCAAAACAACATCCATAATCATATGTTCACCGTTACTTCTCTAAGGAATTATTTATGTTGACGTATTAGTATTACTTTACTATCAGCCTTCAAGAGAATACTGGGAAGCAGCTAAGGGTGATTCTATAAATCCACCTATTGTTAAAATGCAAACAGGTAGACTAAAAAAAGTTTAGAGAAGGGAGGTAGATGAGCCATGAGATAGAATAGCAAGTAGAATAGGTCTCACTATTACTTGCAAGAGGTCCTTCAAGCAAAGACACAAATCAAAGACCTATAAATTGCCCATCCACCCCATATCAAAGTTCTAAAGTTTATATAATACTTTTTTTTTTATATACTTAAATATACTTTATGCATTCTATTTTGCTATGCATGAACTAGAAGATAAGCAACCAGGTGGCTCAAAAAACCCAACAGAAAATGCCCAAATATCTACTGTTAATTTGGGTAGCTCATTTATATTTCAAAATAAAGGTGTGAATGATTACCTGATTACAAGACATATATAAATAAATCTCAAACAATCCCCATTACAACCCCACAATATATATATATATATATATATATTTATATATATCACTACAGTCTTCTCCAAAGTAAGCTTAAATTACTGATTTTTTTTTAGGGATAGTTAATTTAATTTCTCTAATTAGAATTTTTTAACTCATTGTATTGCTATTTTCAGCCACTAGCTTAAACCATTGGTTTGATGGCTTTTGGGAGAAATATTCTGGAGCAAGATACATAATGTAAGCATTGAAAGACTCATTCAGGTTGTTGACTATAACATCAGCATTGCAAGATGTATCAAAATGAGTCGTCAACCAACACATTAAGAGCATTTTCATGAACAATTAAACAACATTTATTTTCTCTCCAAATTTTAAATCTTTTCTCTCCAAATTAGCCATAGCTTTTTTGAAATCACTCAAATTATACGTTGAAGCCACAACCCAAAAGTATCTACCAAATTCCTTGCCATTGAATTTTTTTTAAAGTTAGCGTACAAATGGCGCACATAATACTTGTGGGGAGAATTGGGGAAGACAATTCCTATTGCTGCTACAAGGCCTTTTTGCCTGTCAGGTATGAAAGTTCATAAACAATCACTATACCCGATACCAATATATACCCTTCACTCTTTCATAAACCAAGTCCAACTATCAGTATTTTCTATTTCAACAATAGCTAAAGCAACTAGGAACATACTATCATTTGCATCTTTAGATATAGCACCAAACATTTGTCTGCCGAAAGGGCTTATGAAGAAGCAACCATCCAATCATATAATAGACTTGCATTCACCAAAAAATCCTTGTTTCATTGCCCCCCGTGACCAAAAAATCCTCTTGAATACATTATGTCCACTAATCGGATGCTTGTCAACCTAGATAGTCACCCTAATAGATGAATTACATTGTATTAAAGCATATGCATGGTCTCAAACTAGCTTATATTGATCCATCTCGCACCTCTGAATAGCAGCAATTACTTTTACCTTCAACCGAGATGCCTTTTTGACACTGATATCAATTTATACTTTTATATCTAGATCAAACATAAAGATATGTTGGAATTACATACTCAAGTATATTGTTGTTGCGTGTTTCTGTTCATACTGCCTCGCACAAATGTGATTTTTTTAAAGGTATTTATCTGGATTGTTGGGCCATTTTTCTTACGCTTGCATGTAGATCAAACCCACAATTTTCTGTGCAGGTTACATGAATCCTTGTACGCACATTATGGACGGAATCAAAACACAACCTTCTCTAACATGATATTCAACCAGAGCTTCCCTGAAGGATTGCGAATCTAGAAATGTTTGTTTAGCTTTGAGCACAAATGTAAGCTTATTAAACTCAACATCATGATTGAATTTTAAGTACTCTATCGGTTCATCATCAGTATCATCCAAATTGTGGGTGTCATATAGGTCCTCGTCTGCAATCACTGGTTCATTCTAGTCATCTACAACCGTTAGATCAGCAACCAATTATCCTTCGAAAGGGTTTAATAAATTATTATCTTCGTCACTATATTCTTCAATGTGATTCCCTTTCCAATTTCTGAATGAATCCTCATCAATTGCGTTATCTAGTTCATCATACAACCACGATTCACTACCTTCATTGGCTGCATCTAAATGAACATCATCATTAACAACAACAAGCTTGTGAGACTTTTACGCTTTTCTCTAGCCTTCTGGCCCTGTGCTGTTGATTTCCTCGTAGCAATCTTTTTCATCATACAAAAATATCTCCATGTTCTTCCTACATTTTCTTCCCGCATTTGTATGGTTCTTTAAGCTAGATTTATTATTCCCAAAAATATCTCCATGTTCTCGTACATTTTCAGCACTTCCATTGTTGTCATTTTAATACTATTCTAATGCTGGATACAATTAAAGGTGAAACCCTTTTAGATAAAACATATTTCTTTAACTATATAGCACATATGGCATCAAACTTTTCAAAAAAGACATGTATTTTATATCCTTAATACACAGACTTTATATAAAACTAAATTCATTACAATATATTTGACATAGACTTTACATAGAACTAAATGCATTTCAATACATATAACACAGACTTTACATGTTTCACGTTTGTCTAAAAAATCATTAAATATTCATATTTTTACTATCTAAAAAAGTATATTGCTGGCAACAAATCATTCAGCCAAGTCAATAGTTTAAAGATTTTGTATTCAAAGGTCCATGGAACAATATTTTTTATAGTGAATCAATGTAAATTATTTATGTTATTCACCAAGTTCACTATACTAATTGAATGCATGTAGTTACCGTATTGCCCAAACATTAAGACAACTCAATGAACATGAAGTCAGTCAATGCAAAAACAAAAAATATATATACATAATGTACGTGACAAACTAAGCTACATAATTAAACAAACAAAAAGTTAGGTATTATTGTACCAAAAAAATTATTTAGTCAGTAACAAGAACAATAAAATAACTTTTTCGGTATTTATTACACTGCTTTGTCAGTTAGTCCCCTGTGATTCCCATTTTGAATACATATTATTTTTCCTCTATGGCTATAAAACAAAAATGTATCAAAATCCTTTTATTCTTTTTCGTTCTCATCATCTTACAACTGCAATTAACTTGCTATTGCTCCATAAGTTATACAATCTCACATTTTAAATGTAAAATCTTTGAACTGCTTATAATATTCACAATAGTAATAATGGTGGATTTTAACTTACGTGGTATTTCTCATCCTCCATTGTCAACACTCAGTACATATTCTGTTATTGTGCCTCCAAACTGCTTCGTCAATGGGTTTTGCAATTACCTTCATGGGATTTTGTGCAATGCGTCGAAGGATTGGCACTTTTGTCAGGCAAAATCAGTAGCAAGGGTTTAGGCGCCAGTGGGTTTTTGTTTATCAACTGATTCCACAGATTCCTTACGATGGATTTGAAAGATTTCCCATTTTCTTGCGTGTGTTTCCCGTATACTTAGTTAGGGTTATTGTATGGTATGGGCTTTGTTTCTTTGTTTAGAATGATTTGATCTGGTAAAACTGTAAATTTAAATAGAAACGTTAGTTGGAGAACTATCCATCTATATTCCAAGAAAAATAAAACACGAGGAGGGCTTTTAATCAGTTTACAGACCAAGGGGGTTGTTTGTCCATTTACCAAACCATGGGTGGGTGGGTGGGAGAGGTAGTAAGCAACAAACAATATTTCCTAAAGGTTTGGGTTTAGAGAAAAATAATTTTTGTTATTCAAAAAATGAATTTGATTTTGAATAAGGTTTTGGAGAATAATCTTTTGAACCCGTGACAAACGAGATTTGAGTTTTAAAATAGTTTATGAAACTCATAATCTTGTAAAACCTCCAACGAACATGACCTTAATTTTTTTTTCCATTTTTTATTTGTTTCATTTTATTTTTGGATTTGTTTTGTTCACCCTTAAAGTAATATTTGAATATAGTTTTGCTGATACTTGTGAACAATACCTCACTAGTATTAGCTTTCTTTTCTTTTGTCAAGTTTTTCTTTTGTTCTGTGAGGACCACGAATTTTAGACTAGGACTTGAAACGTATTAAGGGTAAAATAGACATTTTGCTTGCTTTCATTTGTATAACATGAATGATGAAATTCACGGATTGATTGATTGATTTTCTCGATTGAATGCTTGATTAATTGATTGCTCGATTTGAAAATCCCTATCACAATGAATGCAACCTAAGATGAATTTAAGAGGAGGGGGGGGAGAGGGTGAATTAGGATCTTGACCATTTTTAAAAATTTCTTCTAAAAAGAACAAATTTGAAAAACTATTTTCAAAAAGAAGTGTAAAAATCGATTTTGCACTAGTGTGGTGTGTGAAGTGTAATTTGCAAATTGAAAGCAACTAAACAAAGAAGGCAAGACACACTAAATTTATAGTGGTTCAGATTGGATTCCCCTTAAATCTTAGTCCATTCCTCAAGTTCTACAATTTGAAATTTCCTAATCACTATAGGAAACACTTAAAGGAGTGTTTCAATCCCTTATACTTGCTTAAGATTAAGCTCTTAATTTTAAGACTTTTCCCCTTGCCTAATCTAGTTCTAGACTAGGATTTCCTTGCTTAATCTAACTCTAGATTAAGACTCCTATGCATAAGGCTAGCAATGGATCTTTTGCTCTATCCTTCCTCAAGGACTTTGGGTCTTACCCAAGACTCTGCTTGCCTAGCAATTATGACTTTTGCTTAACCAATCTCTTGATCAAGATTTTTTCCCCTTTGCCTTAATCTAACTCTAAACATAGGACTTTATCCCCTTACCTAATCTTAACATCTTGAGATAGGTCTTTTACAAATGTCTCAACCCACCTCTTGGTTAGGACTTTTTATAAATGCCTAAACTCAACCCCTTGAGTTAGGGTTTCTCCTTCTCTTCTTGCTTCCCCTTACTTCATCCCTAACTCTTAATCAAGAGTTTAGGACTTATCCTAATACAAGTTGCCTACACGCAAACTCTTGAGTTAGGAATTTTCTAGATGAAGAAAATATGAAAACCTTCTTAAGATGGAGTTTACAAATGACACTCCAATTGGGCTCAAAGGTCTTGCTAAACCTACCTTAACAAGCTATTTTGACATATAATGTGTGAAATGAAGCTTGAGAATGTTGAGTGTAGGAGACTTGAAAGGGATGATTAGCCATCTTTTATAACTTTGGGGTACTTTTAGAAGTGACCAAATGGTTCCCAACGGCGAGCTGAAAAGGCTGCCAAGAAGGCCTCGTGCGAGTCGCATGCTTCCTCGCATGGCAACTCGCAGCAGACACAGATTTTACAAATTTGTGTCTAACAGCTAGTGCAATGCGAGAATCGTGCGAGTAGTATGGTTTCTCACAGCCTCTGTTTTCTTTTTCCTTATTATTTTCTTCTTTTTTCTCTTGGATTTTGGCTTCTGGTCTTCATGCGAGTTTGGGTGCGACTCGGACACCTTCTTGGACACAACTTTAAGGCATTTTCCTTTTTTTTTAAATGTTCCAATGGCTCTTAGCTTCAATAGCTAGTTTTTGTATAGGCTTGATGATGAGGATATCCAGAGCTAAAACAGCACACATTATGAGTCAGAAAGATGGACGCCAAATGGAAGCTCACGCCTTGGAGGAAAATGGAGGAAATGTTCAAATTGCAACTCTTCTAAACCATTCTTGAAGAAGAGGCACAATTCAACACTTCCCATTAAAGAAGAAGGCTGTTTCTTGAAGTCTTGAAGATGCCGGGAGGTTCTTGGACTTAAGAGAAACAAATTGATAAAGTTCCCTACAATTTGGGCCGACCCAAAACTCATGGACCAGCCCACAAGTTTTCGGCCAGCCCAAGGAGTAGCATGAAGCCACACGGCCCAATCTAAGGAGAAAAGCCCACACGGCCAACCCAAGGAAAAGCCACACGGTTTTAGGGTTATTTTTCAGATTTTTAATTAAGTTATTTTATTTTTAGTTAGTTTCCAAAAATGGTTTCCTTATTCTTTTTGGAAGTAGGAGTTTTATTCTTTTCTTGATTTTAGTTACAAATTCGGCTACCTCATGTTTAAGGTAAAACCGAATTCTTGTTGCCTTTTCTTACCATTCCTACTTCTTTCCAGGTTTGGTAATTGTACAAGGAATTAACCTCTTGGTTATTTTCCAATTCTAATTCTTTCTTTTCCTACTTTTTGTATTAAAATTCGGCCACCCTCACCTATAAATAGGTGATCGAATTCATCAAATAAAGAGAGAGTATTTCAGATCATAAACTTAGTGTTTGAAGTACCTCCTTTTATTGCTTTATGTATTTGCATGTCGTAGTTTACATAATTGCATGAAACTTAGCCAATTAGGTTCTTGCTCTGCCTAGTTGTTCGCATGTTTCACACCTCTTTTCTTGCACTTGGTTCGAATTCATAAACAAATTGGTCAGGATAGTTTATCCCTTGTTTTATCAATTCCGAACGTGAGTTAAAGGTTTGTAAGAGCTTGTCACTTAATCACAAGGTCCTTGGCAACTTTATCCGCATGTGTACAACCGTCCACATCAATTGGTATCAGAGCTAAGGAGTGGTTTCGTGACCGGAGGAGATCAACCGATCAAATCCTTTCCAGGTGTTTTCTTTTCCTTGTTAGTCTTGATTACTCTTGAAATTCTTGGAATTGAATTCATCTTCTTGGGGGGAAATTTTTTTTTTCTTCAAGCTTTTAAATTGCGATTTTTGTACTGTTTTCTATCCTTAAAATCGCAAATTTCTTTCAAAAAAAAAAAAAAATTCGGATCCCTTGCTATAATTTCAGAACTTAATTCGGGCCTCAAGTTTCAAAACTAGGGTTCGGGCTCTTTAGGGTTTTCCGATTTTCCGTCGCTAAATCTCGCGACGCCTAGGGTTTGTTTTGCTGGGTTTTTGCGACACTTTTTCTACCCTTCTTTTGTGCTGATTTTGCTGAAAATTGTGAGTTTTGCGATTGATGTTAAGCAGCTCACTTGTTTGCGCATTATAAAATTGCATGCTCTTGTTTTGGATACTTTCTTTTGAATTCTTGAAAATATAGTGAATTCTTGATTTCGTATCCTTGTGCTGCTAAGATTATCCCTGGGAATAGGCTAGTACCTTGAAGAATTGTTTTTGCTGGCCCTAGGGTTTTCATAATTAAAAATCGCATATTGCTATAATTTAGTATTGTTTTCGGCCATTAAGGGTTAGTAATTTCGCAAATTTGGTACTGTTTTGCATATTAGAAGAATTGATAATTTGTGGGGATTGGTTTCTTGATTACCTATTGGGTGGGTGATCGCTTCTTTGGGTAGTTTAGACTTTCCTGAAGTCGTTTCAACTCTGCTAATTTTCTTTGCTTCTATTCACTTTGAATTGCCCTGCTTTCAATTGCCTAGTTATCTTTTCGTGCGACCTGAACATTAGATCTTTAAATTATAATTTGGATTTTGTCATCGTGCACACTCATCTTTTCTGAAATTTGAGGGCTTAACCCCGAAATTTCCTGTTGTGTACATCATATCTGAATTATATTACATAAACATCGTTTGCGAAAAGATTTTTCAAAAATAAGAACCAAGTGTTGGTTTTTGCGAAAATTTTGCTTCTTTCTTAAGTGTCATTGCTTTTGTGTGATTTGCTGCATGCCTTATACATTTATCAATACCGGGAGGTTTGAGTGGAAAAAGGCTTGAGTGCACATCTTATACAGGGCGCCACCCTAGAGCGATACACGGGGTTTGTGTGTAGCTATTAGGTGGGAAACACTTGGGGGAATAAGGGGGTAAGGTTATTTCTCACTTTTCCTTATTCTTAGCAGACAGATTTTCGCTTCTTTATTCAATGTCAGGTGGAGGTGCTCCTAACCCTACTGGAAACGAGCAAATCCTGGCTGCGATTGCGCAACTCTCCGCGCGATTCGCTACACTCACGGAGGAAGTCGCCGAACTCAGGACAGAACGGGACCAGAGGCGCACAGACTCAGACGACGAGCCGCCCGGTCCAGGCACCAACGCCGCAGACCAGCCTTTCGCAGGCCTCAGTCAGTGCAAGACGACCGTTCCACCCTTTGCCAGAGGCACGAATCCAGAGGAGTACTTAGACTGGGAGATGAAGATGGAGCGCATCTTTGAGCTTCATGCGATCCCAGAGCACAAGAAGGTCCAGCTCGCAGTTGTACATTTCACAGACTATGCCCTAATCTGGTGGAATCAGCAGCAGGACCAGCACAGAAATACACGCCATATGCGTGCCCGCGCACCGCCTCTCTCTTGGTTTGATTTGACTACATCTATGCGTAGGACTTTTGTACCGGACTATTATTTTAGAGAATTGTATAGGAAATTATATACTCTTGTCCAGGGTTCTATGTCTGTAGATGAATACTATTGGAAACTTGAGATGGCTAAAATTAGGGCTAATGTACAGGAAGATGAGCCCGCATCTATGGCTCGCTTTCTTAGTAGTTTAAACAGGGGTATTGCTTTAGCAGTTGAATTGCAAAATGATACGACGCTGACAGACATGCTGCACAAGGCTCGGGTTATGGAAGAGTATCTGAAGTCCGTTCCACCAGTCCGGACACCTACCAGCGCCCCACCAGCCTGGCGCAAGAATCCGACCTACTCGCCACCAGCAAGGAGGCCGCACATGTCTGACCGCAAGGCCATTGTCCCTGTTGCTGCCGCCACTTCTTCTTCATCCCAGCAGAAAACGCCATCAACTCCTAGGCAGTCTATCAGCAACGTTACTTGCCACAAGTGTTCAGGCGGTGGCCACTACATGCGTGACTGTCCCAACATCCGGAAGGTATTATTGGGCCAAGATGGTGAGTACATATCAGAATCCGATGAAGAGGAACCAACCGTTGACCCTACAAAGGAGTTAACTGACAGCACTCCGTCAGAACCTGTGGAGCAGTTCGAATTCCTTGAAGAAGATCCATCTCAGAACTTGGTTACTCGCACTCTGACTACAGCTGCTGTCCCGGACATGTCCCAGAGGACAAACATCTTCCATGCCCGCACAAAGGTAAATGGAAAGTTATGTGTTCTGATTATTGATGGAGGGAGTTGTACTAATGTTGCTAGTGAGTACATGGTTGATAAGCTGCGCCTCCCTGTCATCAATCATCCACGTCCTTATCGGCTTCAATGGCTCGACAGCTCAGAAGGCTACAGAGTCACAAAGCAGGTGAGCGTACCATACGCTATCGGTAAGTTCGAATCCACGGTTTTATGTGATGTTCTGCCAATGGAGGCTTGTCACATTCTACTCGGACGACCATGACTCTTTGACCTGAAGGCAACACATGATGGGGTCGCCAACACTTACTCGGTCTGCCAGGAGGGCAAGATCCACACGTTCCTACCCATGCCACCGGCTGAAGTGCGATCAGAAGCTATTCGTATGAAGGAGTCACTCGCAATCTGGGAAGCTGAAAGGCGCCAAGCGAAGGGTAAGGGGAAAGAACTTGTAAAGGGTAGTCAGGCGAACTCTGATAAGCCTGATCAGGACAAAGTTAGGAGTAGTTGTTTTGCAACGAGATGAGACATAGGTCAAGTGTTAGACAACAATGATGATGTACTGGTTTTAGTCTGTAAAGATAGTTGTACTAACCCTGACGATATCCCTCGGGATATCCCTATGCAAGTCGTTTCTTTGTTGCAGGAAGGAGACAAACCGAAGGAGACAAAGGAGTTGCAAAACAGATCGACGAAATTTTGGCTCACGATCTGGACTACTGCAAAGCCCTGTTGCCTGTTATCTACACTGCAAAAGAGATGTCCAAGGAGCTTAACGCCCGTGATGGCGTTGGGCCTTTTCAACTAATCTCAACAATGGGGCCTCATTCTTACGTGCTTCATTTGACAGGTAAGTATGATATATGTTTTGAGTTATTCTTCCTGACTTGTTTCTGTTTGTTTGCAGCAACTTGGATTCGAGGACGAATCCTTTCCAGCCGGGAGGGAATGATAAGGATATCCATAGCTAAAACAGCACACATTATGAGTCAGAAAGATGGACGCCAAATGGAAGCTCACGCCTTGGAGGAAAATGGAGGAAATGTTCAAATTGAACCTCTTCTAAACCATTCTTGAAGAAGAGGCACAATTCAGCACTTCCCATTAAAGAAGAAAGTTGTTTCTTGAAATCTTGAAGATGCCGGGAGGTTCTTGGACTTAAGAGAAACAAATTGATAAAGTTCCCTACAATTTGGGCCGACCCAAAACTCATGGACCAGCCCACAAGTTTTCGGCCAGCCCAAGGAGTAGCATGAAGCCGCACGGCCCAATCCAAGGAGAAAAGCCCACACGGCCAACCCAAGGAAAAGCCACACGGTTTTAGGGTTATTTTTCAGATTTTTAATTAAGTTATTTTATTTTTAGTTAGTTTCCAAAAAGGGTTTCCTTATTCTTTTTGGAAGTAGGAGTTTTATTCTTTTCTTGATTTTAGTTACAAATTCGGCTACCTCATGTTTAAGGTAAAACCGAATTCTTGTTGCCTTTTTCTTACCATTCCTACTTCTTTCCAGGTTTGGTAATTGTACAAGGAATTAACCTCTTGGTTAATTTCCAATTCTAATTCTTTCTTTTCCTACTTTTTGTATTAAAATTCGGCCACCCTCACCTATAAATAGGTGACCGAATTCATCAAATAAAGACAGAGTATTTCAGATCATAAACTTAGTGTTTGAAGTACCTCCTTTTATTGCTTTATGTATTTGCATGTCGTAGTTTACATAATTGCATGAAACTTAGCCAATTAGGTTCTTGCTCTGCCTAGTTGTTCGCATGTTTCACACCTCTTTTCTTGCACTTGGTTCGAATTCATAAACAAATTGGTCAGGATAGTTTATCCCTTGTTTTATCAATTCCGAACGTGAGTTAAAGGTTTGTAAAAGCTTGTCACTTAATCACAAGGTCCTTGGCAACTTTATCCGCATGTGTACAACCGTCCACATCACTTGAAGACTTATGTACTTGTGCGATGACATGTACGACTCAGATGGATTCTCATACCCCTTCATTAGTCTTTCAACCATTTTTCTTTCTCTTTAATTCATGACTGCTGGTTGTGCGAGTATGTACATGACTCGTATGCATTCTCGCATATTGCTTTGTTGCACTTTTTCTCCATTTTTCTACTAACTCTTCAAGTGCAAAGCATTAAACAAAATCATAATTTGTTAACTTATCATCAACTAAGATTAAGACCACAGGTCTAACACGATTGAATGCTTGATTGATTGAATTATTGATTGTTAAAGTACGTATAGGAGTTATCCTAAAATGAAACAAGGAGTAGGAAAAAGAAAGGAAAATAGCACATCCAAGATGGTGTGCGAGTCGTATGCATGGATACTCGCATAACCCTATAATTCGAATATGAAAGAATCTGAAAAATTGCATCATGTGAAAACCTGCACGAGTCGGATGCATACTCGCACGAGAAAAATCAAAACAAAATATTTAATTAAGAAATTGGAAATCAAGATCAATCCGATAGATGGAAACTATCAGATTTAAACACACATTAATTAAGAAAGATTCTGATCCAACCCTAACTTACTGAGTGCCTATAAATACATCCTTAAATAATGAATTAAAACTTTAAACACTTAAAAACAAAAGTTAAGAGAAAATTTAAGAAAGCTCGTGAGAAGAGCTTGTAGCAGCGTCGCCGCCGCCGCACCGTCGCTCCCTTGAAATCCTTTAAGTTCGTGGTAATCATAGGATCTCATAGTGAGTAATAATTCGCAGTTTCAAATCAAGATTAGTGATGAACGTATGAAGGTTTAAGAAAAACTTGAAGAACAAGTTATCGAATTCTTGCATGAAAATTGATAGAAATTATGATTTCAAGACATAAATATATTTCTTGTATATTAAACTAACAAGGATTATTGCCTCTAGTGTTTAAACAAATCGTAATGATTAAATTGAAAAATAAAAAATTGGAAAATGTGCATGTTAAGAACCTGTGTTCCGAGCCTAGTTCGGAGTGATATTTAATTTAGTTAAGGTAATCGTTTTTACAAAATTACTGCTTCTTGATCTTGTATACATGCTAGACTTTGGATTAATGCCTTTGGAACGGATTAAATCGAAATAGAACCGCATTAGAATGTAGCCCGAAAGTAGTAGCCTGAACTAGAAGTTTCTGGAAAATTATACATGTTACACGAGTTGCCATGCGAGTCGCACAGATCCTCGTGTCAAAACCAACCTGAAATCTAAAAAACACGAATAACACAAAATCCCCAGGTACGAGTATCTGCACGAGTCATACGTTTACTCGGACACACTCCATAACCGAAATTTGCCTTATTTTTAGAAATTAGTTTTATTCCCAAAAGTTTACCTTATTTCTAAAAGTGACCCAAAAGTATTTTAAATGGTTGTTTTATGGAACTTAACCATATTTTTGGAAATTGACCATATTTCTAAAATCGACATTATTTTCGAACTTGACCTTATTTTCAAAGTGACTTAAAACCTTGACCTTTGACCATAGTTGACCTAAAGTCAAATTAAACATAGTTGACCTAAAACTCAAAGTCAAACATAGTCGACCTAAAATTTAAAGTCAAACATAGTCGACCTAAAATTTAAAGTCAAACATAGTTGACTAAAAGTTAAACTCGAAAGTCAAATGTAAAGTTAACCTTCAAAGTCAAACGTAGTGACTTATGTTAGAACGCTCGTCTTGCAGGAGTTGACCATTGATCGAGAAGTAACCCAGTCAACCGTCGATATACTCACGTTTTACGGAAGGTGAGAGATTTACTCACTAGGTTAATAAAGGTTTAAATGGATTATTATATATAGTATGAGTGTAACTATATTATTGATTGATGAGCTAAAGTAAGAGGCTGCCCACACCTCAATTGCATGTGAATTGAACTGAATTAATTGGATTGCTACATGTGAAATGTTTTCTTTGAATTGCTTGATTGCTTGATATGAGTCCAAGCATGTACGCTATATTGATTGGTTGCTCTGAGATCGCATGAATTGTGTACTGATTGAAAGCATGAATATTTGTACACTATAGAGAAGCATGACGTCTTTCTATGTGTAATATGAAATGCATGATTCATATACCATGAGTAGGTTATTGAATTGCATATTGAATGTTTAAGATTCATGAAAGCATGCTAAAGCTGCTATGTTGCATGATAAAAGATAAGGTATGACACATTTAAACTGGATAAAAGACTGTGAGCGTCTTTTCTTAATAGATATTTCTGGCAGTCACCACTTGCATGTTGATGCTTGGAGGTGAAGTCGTATCGCAGTTACTTGACACATCCCTAAAAGGGAAACTAATGGTTGCATGTATACAACAGGGATCCAAAACCCCTTGCCGCCGAGCACTCCGGCTACTGCTGGTACTGTTGCCGCTTGGGTCTAGAGGTGTTTGCAAATTAGCTAGACTCGATAGATTGTCTAGAATTTGTTATCGCCTTAGCTTTAAATGCGAAAGTTATATAGAAACCAGATTAATTGAAACCTACGGGGTAACGGATAGATTGATTGTTGCATATGGTTATTAGGATTCTCTATTGCCATGTATATATCTGCTATGTGATTTTAGATATGCCTAATTTGATTGAACTTACTTGCTAGATCGATTATTGCATATGATTACGATGATTCCATGTTGCTATATATATCTCTGCTATATAATTATAGAGATGCATGTATTGATTATACGCTTCTGTATTGATACATGAATTGTATATGGCATGTATGTTATGATTGATTGATATTGAGACCATTTTACAAAATGCCACAGTGGGTAATTTTCTATTAAAAGCCGATGTCTCTCATTGAGCTTGTGAAGCTTACCCCTATCATTAACCTATTTTTGCAGGTACTTAAGTATGTATGATTTCTTGTTTTCTACATGTGACACCCCACCCCGACCCTCCCTTCGGTGCCATACACAAAGGGATGGATCGGGGAGGTGACGCCATTCAGGGCTCGCACCCACAATCGATAACAAAAGCAAACTATAAATTCTTTATCAATAAATAGTTTAATAAATTCGAAAGGTACAATCTTTACAATTTACATATCGAGGGTAGTAGGATGGTCGCTTAACCATATTATCTCATTCCAAGCTCTAGTCTCATTATCATAGTATTCTAGCAATCCTTAACCTCGCCTAGTCGATCTCACCGTGTAAACAAACCCAATAGCTTAGTTACCTGTACAAAATAAGGTTTTGAAAAAGAGGGTGAGCTACTAGAATATAGCCCGTGAGAGTCCTCAGGTTTATGAAAGCCCACAGTTCCAGTATTAAGAAATTGAACGGATAAGAAAAATGACAATTCAAGTATCTGCCCTTTCAAAATAGTAGTGTAAAATTTCAAAGAATAAAGAGTAAAAAAAATATAGGGTGAAATGCACCAAATACCACTTAACTATTGACTTTTGCAAAAAACACTACTTTTCTTTAAAAACTGAAATTACAAGCACTTTACTTTCAAAACATGCGAAAACTACGACTCTGTTAGTCAATTCCATTAAGTGGCTAACAGTCAAAAAAGACAGGGGTAAAATTGTCATTTCACACGTTTGGGATCCTATTCATCGTCTTCCCCAAAACTTTTCTGGCACTGTTCATCGCGAATTTTTTTTGTGCTTTTTTGCAACCTCTTCTTCTTCTTCTTCTTCTTCTTCTTCTTCTTCTAACTTGATAGATGAGCACCAATTAATTGCCATTCTGAAGGAACATTTGTTCAAAATGGGTCTTCCGATGAAAACCTGAATTAACCGGTCTTCATTTTGGCCCAGAAGATTCCAATGATGATGTGGCGGTGACCTTAAGACCAATGTCTTCATTCACCAATTTATCAAAGAAATCCTCATCAGTCTGATCCTCCACTTAGAATGGAGGATTCGAAGCCATCAACTCAAACAATCAAAAAAAAAAAAAAAAATCTTAAAAAATTCACAACAATCCAAATCAAAACCTAACAATCCGAGCTACCATCGACCCAGATCCAAACGCTGCCGTCGAGTCTCTCATACATTCAACTTCCCAGATACATATTCATAAAAAGAGAGACGGAATCAAACCGAAAACGAAGTAGATACTGTGTGTTTTGGGTGTGAAAGAAAGGAAATAGACAAATCTTTTTGGGTATCCGATTTAATGGGTCTAGAAGAAGAAGAAGAGCACACAAAAAATTCGCGATGAACAATGCCGGAAAAGTTTTGGGGAAGACGATGAACAGTATCCCAAACGTGTGAAATGATGATTTTACCCCTGTCTTTTTTGACTGTTACCCACTTAACAGAATTAACTAACAGAGTGGTAGTTTTTGCACGTTTTGAAAATAAAGTGCTTGTAATTGCAATTTTTAAAAGAAAGTGGTATTTTTTGCAAAAGCTAATAGTTAAGTGGTATTTGGTGCATTTCACCCAAAAATATAAGAGCAATTACCAAGATAATAATTTTCAAAGAGTTAGCTCGATACAAAGCACCAGACACCATAGTGATTACGATTCCCAAGTTAAACATTTTACTCCAGAAAAGAGAATGAGTTCAAAACAAATACGGTGGATTCAGTAAAAGTTTTGCTCTAGAGAGCGAGTGCAAATTCAAAATAATATTGTAGAGCAATCATTTTCCTTGCAGTGAGTGGAGAAAGAGAAGTGGTAGAGATCATACAAAAGTTCTTCTTGTCTAAGGACAAATGCATGACTCCATGGTTGCATGACATACATTAGTACAGTAGTAGTAGGAGACCATAAGGTCAATAGTAGCAGTAGGCGACTACCAGGTCAACAGTAGCAGTAGGCGACCACCAAGTCAACATTAGCAGTAAGCGACCATAAGGTCAACCATAGCAGTAGTCATAAGCAACCATTAGAGATAATTTGATGAATCAAAATAGCCAAATAAATAGTTGGAGTAAAAGTACCAAAACTACATTGCTAAAAGTGGAACTTAGTCACACAAGAAGCTTACAAAGGTCGGCAGTTTTGCAAAGCAAATCAAAAAGATATTTTGGGAATTTCACATCTAAAGTCTCGTTGCATTAGAGGAGGAGTAAATCATTCATAAAACAATTCATGAAGTAGTTATCAAGCATATAAATAAGTCATGTAACAATTATATAAAGTCTCTACTTTTTGTAAAAATTACCAAATGGTATTTTGGGAAATTCATGTCCAAAATAATTTTATGGCGTGAGTAGCCATACATTCACAAGCCATTCAACAACACCTTGAAGAAAACAATTATACATATATATCATATATATACGTGTATATATATAGTTATCTTTAAACACGTAGTAGCTAAGTGTCCAAATAGCAAGAACGCTCACCTTGTACAAGCGAGGTCAACTTCCAATTAATAAGCGCAAGTCGAGCCTTGTAGATGTTGGTCACGGACGGCAAGGTTCCAAAGTAATTAACCTGCGAGTTATTTACTAAGGCTATTTAAGGTATATCCTAAGATAAGCATAATCGTGCAACTGCAAGTTTTCCAAATATGTTTCAAGTTTCAGGAAGGTTCGATGACGAGAGGCTTTCGAAAGCAAGTCGAGATAAGGTTTGACACCGAGGAGGCCATCGAATAATTTAGATAGCTTTCAACATTGAAAGGCTATCGATCAGGTTTCTAAAGGTTACTATTTTCTAAAATAGAAACGAACTAAGGTAGATCACTTTTAAGACCAAAAGGCTATCAAAAGGGTTTGAAAAGATTTCGGATCTTAGGGACCTTTTGCAAAATTATTTATTCAAATCCAACTCTATTAAGATCAAACTCATTCACAATTGTAAACCTCAAAACATGATGGCTTAGGAGTTTTAAAACATTACAAGAGACATCTTTGCAAAAGGATCCCAATCGTTGGGAGTTGCGGTAAACATTTGAATTAAAAACTGAGAAGTTTTTCTAGTCTGACCAGTTAAGTTTAAAAGCTCTTTTCTCGTAATTGGAAAGTTGGATTGGCACGAAATTTTACTAGTAGTTAAAAGACATTCTAAAATAACTACTATACAAGTTTCAGAATTTTTAGATAAAGGAAAAGTTAAGGGCTTGTTCTTTGCCCCATTTTCAAAACAAGTTTGGGAACAAAATTTGAAAATATTTTGGTTTCAAACTAATTGAAAGAAACATGGGTTTCAAAACAAGTTTTTTTTTAAAAAAATATATTGGGCAAAATTTTATTTTTTTTCCCCTTCATCTCCTCCCCCCTTTCACTCTTTCTCCAATTTCACAAATTCCACCCCCATCCGCCCCGCCGCCACCCATAATGAGCCACCTCCGGCGAAGAAGAAGAAGAGAATAAGAAGGAAGAAGAAAAAGAAGAAGAAGGAAGAAGATGAGAGTGATGAAGATGAAGATGAAGAAGAAGAAGGAGGAGGAGAAGAAGGAAGAGGAAGAAGAAGAAGGAAGAAGAAGAAGATGATGAGAGTTTGGCGACGGCGGCGGTGGGAGAGAAGAAGAAGAAGAAGAAGAAGAAGAAGAGGAAGAAGAAGAAGAAGGAAGAAGATTGTGAGTGATGAAGATGAAGAAGAAGGAGGAGGAGAAGAAGGACGGAGAAGAAGAAGGAGAAGAAGGAAGAGGAAGAAGAAGAAGGAAGAAGAAGAAGATGGGAGTTTGGCGGCGGCGGCGGTGGGTGAGAAGAAGAAGGAGAGAAAGGAAGAGGAAGAAGAAGAAAAAGAAGAAGGAAGGAGAAGAAAGAAAAAAATCTTGAAAATTAGTTTGCAATTTTTGGAAAAGAACAATGTTTTCAAAATGTTGTAGGTTTATCAACAAAACTAATTTTCAAGCTAAGTTTGACAATGGGGAAAAGAACAGGCCCTAAATATAAAAATTCTAACTTTCTTTTTTTTTTTTTTTCTGGAAAGAGGACTGTGGCGATCAGTCCACTTTAAAACTTCATAACTCAAAAATTAAACATCACATTTTGACTAAACTTTACAAAATGGTAGATACAAGAACCTAGAAGGTACGATAAAAATTTCAGAATTTTTGGATAAAAGACAAGTTAAATATAAAATTCTTAACTTGCTGTTTTTCTGAAAAGAGGACTGTGGTGATCACTTTAAAACTTCATAACTCAAAAATTAAACATCACCTTTTCATGAAACTTACAGAATGATAGATACAGGCTCCTAGAAGATGCAGTAAAAATTTTAGAGTTTTTCGACAAAGGGATAATTAAATACTTCACTTGAAGGTTTCAGTTTCCTGAAAAACAACACTACAGAATAGTCCACTTTACACGCTTGTATATCCTAATTCACAAATCAATTTGCTATGAAATTTTGGAAAACAATAGACCTATATACTTTAAACCAACAGTAGAAATTTCAGGAATAAATTCAAAGTATTTGATTTATAATGATTTTCGAAAATCTGCCGATCTGCTGAATCGGATTCCAACAGACAGGTGATTTTGTAAAATTGGTATCTCTTAAGCAGTTCGTCAAAAATTTATAAATTCAACACTCGTACTCCTAAAATATCTATTATCAAGTGGTAAGTGCAGTTTTGGAGAATTATATGAGTGTAAATTATAATAGTAGAAAGATCAGATCTGATATACCGATTCGAAGGAACTTCGGAAGACGTCGTCATTCGACTAAAGCTCTTCCCTTTATCTTTTCTTACAGATCCTAAGTTGAGTCCCTGGGAATCATTGATATACATACAGGGGCTAAATTCATATGGTTTTCCAAACCATTGAACGGAAACGAACGGAATGAAATGCCGAAAGAATTTAACGTGGCCAGAACTTACGCTCTTCGATCACCGCTGATGTAGGTTTTCCTTCATCTTGTCCAGTATAGACCAACAAGAACTAATAGAATCTAATTATGGTTAATGAGCGAAACAAGAAGTGATGGAGATGATGGTGACGGCTGGAGAAGAAAGGAAGAAGCGAGAGAAAAGAAGGAATTGACGGCATGAAGAAGAAAGAAACAAAAGGAGAAGCGATAAGGGTTTTCTGATTTTTTTCCCTTCGTTGAAATTTCTTTTACGTAGTTGCTGTTGAATGAGCATTAGGTTAATACTTGTCTTTTTATATGGTTGTGCAACAGTCGAGATTCAGGTAGGGTTAATTAGGTTTATATAATTAATTTTTTTCCTACAAATAATTAATTAAGTAAATGATTGCTAGTTCAATAAATAAGAGGTGGAACTCACTCACAACTCTCTGTGTTTCGAATAGGTGTAGGAGTGTAATTAGATTAGAATGATACTTTTAAATTCAATCTAGCATAAGATAATTATCCTTTAACTTCAAAATATTTAAGAGTTAGTGTTGATTTTTCACTAAATTATCTCAATGGAAGTCTACCGTAACTAGCAAGTTAATTCTATTACAAATTAAATTTGTACAAACCTGGCTCTTTAACGTTGAGCGGGTACGTGGCAAAATTGCCCTTAATACTAAGTTACACACAAAACTGCACACTTAATCGCATAGACAATAATTTCTCATAATGAAAATTATTTAATAGTCAAATTAACCTTAAAATTCAAGGAATTTAATTCATGAAAAATCTCGGGTGTCACACTACATATGAGGCCGACGTTCACTGAAGCAGTGCTGAGTGTTTATCTTGTAATAGATAGGCCTGGATAATAGTTTTTGGTTTAAGGGATAATTTGGCCGATGACCGTCTCGGATAATGTTTTAAGCTTCCACACTAGACAAGTTTACT
The DNA here is from genome assembly GCA_016801395.1 of Leptodermis oblonga. Classification (NCBI taxonomy): domain Eukaryota; kingdom Viridiplantae; phylum Streptophyta; class Magnoliopsida; order Gentianales; family Rubiaceae; genus Leptodermis; species Leptodermis oblonga. The sequence goes on from CM028760.1 coordinate 22,168,049, forward strand.
TTTAATAAGTATCATTGAATTTTTATTTTTTTTTCAGATAAAGGTTATGGTTTTACTATTATCTGTACGACTTGTTGGGCGTGAGCCCTGAATAACGTTAACCCCTGAATCGACCCGGACTCCTATATAGGAATGGCTCTCGGGAGATGGGGTCGGAGCGGGGATGTCACATTGTTCATCCTTAAAGTGATACTTGAACAAAATATTACCGATACTCATGAATAGTATCACTAGTACTGTTAATAAGTATCAGTTGGTGTTATGTTTTTTCCAGTACCACATGGACCATCAATGAAGAAAGTTTGGCTTTTTCCTAAAGCTACATGTTCTAGAATAAGATCATACGCAAATTTCTTATCAGAATTTAACCTCTCTGACAGCATCAAGTCTTCAGAAGTAACAACTATGTTACACTCGGTCTGAAATGCTCTAGTAACAGGGTCATCTTCTTCTAAATCCATATTTTGAGGTAAAAGATCAAAATATGTTCTATTTTTGCCCATCTATATAAAATAAGAATTTAAGCTTTGAAATGCTTTTATCTGAACAAATATAGAATTATAACCTGACCATGCATAAGATTTTTGAAAATCAGCACACTCATCTTTGAATTTTTCCCACAATTCTCTAGGACTATTGGGGGAGCAAAAAACAAGCAAAGCTGCAAAAAGAAACCTCATAGTACATGGCATTTGAAACACACAAGCCTCTTGAAGACAATCCTCGATGTAACTATCAGAACTCACAACCCAAGACCCAAGGCAGCTTTTCTAAAAGTAGAGTACTTGTAACCACCACCAGTTCACAAATCATCATAAGAAGTTGGACGTCTAGCATGAGACAACAAAAACCTAAGGTAATATCTTTCACCTTCGTTTCGTTGGGGCTAACAGAAGCAACACAACCAATTATAGTCCATTTTTTTCTTCTAGTCCACACACAATCTTTTGGAACCCACACAAAATACTCAGGAAAATCTTTATCAAACAGATCTAAGCTTTTGGCATCAGCATTCCTTTCATTCATTTGAAAAAACTCAGTCAAAGTTGTTCTATTAAAGATTTCATTCTAAACAATAGTATTCAAATCAGCATGAGTATTAAAGCTCACGAACTGGTGTCCTCCAAGATGCACTTACAAACTGTAAACAATAGGGTTAATGTGATAAAGTTTAAAAGCATAAATTCTCCACATAGCTTAATCCATCTACCATCTTGAAACATTTTTATTTCATCAACTCGTTCATGTTCAGAACCAATATAGAAAGCAGTGACATCATGACCTTTAAAATATATTTATGCAAATATTTTATGAGCTAAATGGTAGAACAAATCTCAACATTTATATGACAATCAAAATAGGACAACAAATAAGGATTATATGGAACAACCCATCTGTTAGCAAGATCATGATTTCGAACTCTAGCAGTCCTGTCATAATTCTTCCTACGATATTTTGGATAACCATCATAGCCACAAGTGGTATGTTCTGAAAACTCCTTATGATAATGAAATACAAGGATTTTTATCATTTAGTGAACCACATGCTGCATGTATCATATGTTTAGTAACCAAAGCATACAAATCTGGGTTCAAATCTGGGTCAGGAATTTCAGTACAAACAATCTTGTTAAAAGTGACAGGACTCAAAGGCTTAGAACCAGGTAACAAAAAAAGAATCAAATGACAGCGAGAGCCTCTCTTCTGAATTCTATGACAAATACAATAGCTTCAACATCACCAAACACGTTTTCTTTTTTTTTTTTCTTTTAGAAGCTTTTTTAACTATTCAACTTTAGCTCTAAACACTCTAGCCAAAAGATCAGGCCTGTCATTTGGAGATTCACTAGGAAGAAGACTTTCTGTAATCTCATCTCAATATGGATTACAAGTCATTGTTATAAAACAATCAGGTTTGCCTCTTCTTTGAACGATTGCCATGGCATCTAAATATTTGTTGCGCATATCCCTAGCCCCCCCCCCCCCCCCAACAAAAAAGATTCAGGTAAAATAATTCTACGACCAACATCAAATACATGTAGATAGCTGAATAAATAATATCAACCACACCTTGCAACTTTTCTGTTCTATACTCTTATTGATGCTTTCTAATAAACTCTAATCTAGAAGTCTCTATTTTCACATACGAATCTACAACAAATCGCTGAAATACTCTACCGGTGTGCAAAAGCATTGACTTATCATCACTCCTGATTTGAAATTTATAACAATAATACTCCCTAGCTAACACAGTCGAACCAGAAGGCCTAACAGCATGACAACCTACAAAATTTTGCAAATAATATAACAATTAAATTGTTCAGACTTAAAAACAAATTATAATTAATTTTTCATGTCATTATATACATAGTAGGAACTAACACGAACATATACCTATTTTTTCCACATTCAAAAAGATTCTATCAGGATCAATATCATTAAATTATGAGTCTCTAGCTGGTTCAAGGCTCCCTCTTTTTCTTTTTCGTAAAATACTTGGGTGCCAACCAGTTTCCCCTCTTGGGAATAAAAGAGGATATTGTACTGGGTCATAACACACTTAAAAATGTTTAATCCTCTCTGATGTGCTACAATCAATATATATTGAACATGAGTAGTTTTATCAAACTTAGAACCATCTATTTCTGTAAATACAATAGCAAATTGAGATGCAGATGGAAGACTACACCTACGCTGGTCTAGTCTTGGACTGGAAATAAGGACTATCAACTTTATACCAATATAAGCTAGTTCTTTTAACTGCTCAAGGAATTGAAGATATGGATTGTCACTAAGAGCCCTTAGAAGCTGAGTTAGAATTTCTATATCATAAAAATATAATTGTGTCCCACGTGGCTTCTTAACACTCAGGCCCCCAACATCATTCAAAAAGTGGTAAATCTGTCTCTTCTTTGAAAGTATACACACCACGTGTATTTTTTGTGAGTTCCCAATCATATTTTACTCCTAATGTTGTAAACGCGAGGCTATTATTATAACTCCTAATATTCTGTCAAAAATGCAAACAGTCCTTCCCATTCCTAAGAAGCATATCTCTAATCATGTCTGGCATCACAGAAGACACTACAAAACTTCCCCGCCAGAGCAACGAAAATGCGAGTTTCTAAATAAAACCTCTTCGCTCCACAATAACAACAATTAGGAGTTGAAGGGAGCCTAAATGAAGCAATAGGTAAATGTTGACTTAAAGTGGCTAAAACGGAACATCTCTATATTGAAGTCAGAGGGCCACGAAACGATGTCGTTTTGGCTCTGCATAGAGAATCTAGGCAGTGAGTTCTTTGTTTTAGACGTGTGTAAACAATCGCACATATTTGAGAGTCTGATTAAAAACGTGATGTGAACCCCTGAACTCCACGCCGGGAAATCCAAGAAATCGATGCGAAAAGTGCCAAGGAAAGTCTGAATGCAAGACGTAGCTCTTAACTTCTAGAATCCTTACCCTTGGATTCGGCAGACTACTAATTTAACAAGTAAATTAAACACGCAATTCATACAAAGTGGAGAAAACTAGAATCAAAACAAAGCTTAGGAATATACAGAGCAATTATCTGTTAGCCTATAATTTCGAAGTTTTTATTACTTAACAAACATGCAAATTACATAAGCCCAAAATAAAGTGAGTGATTAAAGAAGTATAAAACTATAACTTAAATCATTTAATCAACTGAGTAAAAAGTGAATTCGGTCAGCCCTATATATAGGGGTAGGTTGGCCGAATTTAAGTCCTAAAGAAACTAGGAAAACGAAGTGAAATTGGAAACCAATCAAGAGATTGGTTTCTTACAAGGACCAAATCCTAAAGGAACTAGGATTGGTTAAAATAAGGTAATTCGGCTACAAGGGAGATGAGTTGGCCGAATTTACAAGCAAGAAAAAGGAAATAAATAAGTAGAAACAAATCACAAAAAGGTTTCAACAAGGTAAACCTTTTTGGAAACTACTTAACCTAGTAAGCCTAGTTGTAACAAACTTGTAACAACCTAACAAACTAGTAACAAACTTTGGATAGAATTAGGTAACATGCAGAAAACCTAATCCTACCCTAACCTAAGTTTCCAAGTGGTGTGTGGGCTCCTCCTTGTGGGCTTGGCTTGGCCAAAATAATGGAATGGACTCCAAGGTGGGTTTCGGCCCATTTGAGGTGGCACATGGTAGTGATGATGTAGGGAGGTTCTGGAATCTCCCGGAATCATTTCGGAATGTCAAAAATCAAGATTTTCAAGATTCAGTAAACCGCAAAATTCAAGAATTTCAAGAAAATCAAGAACTTCAAGAAATGTCTCTTTAAATTTCAAGAACCTTTTGGTTTCTTCAAGAACTTCAAGAAACGACCCTTTCTTCACTATGGAGAGTTTGGAGATGCCTTTTCTTCAATGGATCTTTGAATAGCATGGCTCTTCTACTTCTCCTGGCATTCTTCTCAAGGGCTTTGCCTTCTGGTTGGCTTTGTGGATTCTGATTTATTTCTTGTGATGTTTTAGCCTGGATGTCCTTATCAAAATGTCTCCTTCAACGTCAGATCCCACATCTCTCTTCCCCCACCAAACTTCTTTTCCACAATCAGCATTACCTACTGTTAGACCTCTGGTATTAATCTTAGTTTTGATGATAAATTAACAAATATATGATTTTTTTTAAAGGTTTTTCACTTGAAGAGTTTTGAAGAAAAATGTATAAAAAATGCAGGTAACAAAGTCAACAGACCACACCCACTCACAGCCTTTCAAAGAAACAGTTCGAGAAAGCAAAGTTCAATCAAAGCTTTGAGGTCGGGTATATATCAAGACCCTCTCGAAGTCGAACCTAAACCCAGAAAGCGTCGAGCTCCAGTATAGACAGCCTTATAGGCTACTGGCAAAAAAGAAGAGAAAAAATTTAAAGCCACGAGCCCTCGACAGCCCTTTAACATCTAATCTAGCTGCCCAGAAAATCCTCGAGGTCGACCCTCGACACCCCCTTGAAGTCGAAGCTATTAAAGACAAAATAAACGACAAAAGAATATCTAGTCATTGTAGCCAAAATTCAAATTTTAGGAAGCTTCGAACCCGGGCCTTGACACCCCTTCGACGTCAAAGTCGCCATCTAAGCTTCAAACGGACATATTTTTCAGCTAGCCTTTTTTTACCGTTGGAAGTAATTTCTTCACTCCTATAAATACCCCCTAGCTCGAAATTGAAGGCTAATCATCCCCTCCAAGTCTCCTACACTTAAGTAACATTCTAAGCTTCATTCCACACAATTACATGTCAAATTAGCTAGTTTAGCTTAGAATTAAGTGAGTTAGAAAGAAGCTTTTGTGCTCAACTTTTGTATTTCATTTTTAAACTCCATTGTGGACACTTGTGAAGTGTTGTAGGCACATTCTCTGTGAGGAAAAGTCCTAAGCTCTTGTTTAAGAATTAGGCAAGAAGAGAATGAGAGACCAAACTCAAAAGGTTAAGTTTGGGCAATTGTACAAGTCCTAGCTTAACGTAAGCTGGGCAATTGGGATTAAAGTCCTATCCAGGAGTTTGGATTAGGCGAAGGGTAAAGGTCCTAGCTTAAAGCTAAGTTAGGCATTTGTCAAAAGTCTTAATCTAGAGTTAGATTAAACAAAAGTCCTAATTGCTAGGCAAATGGGAGTTTTGAATAAGTCCTAAGGCCTTAAGAAGGTTTATGATGAGGTCATCATTGGCTCCCTTACTCCAAATGGGGCCCAGTAACAGGAACCTCCATTTCGCAGAGTACTTACTGGAAGGGCAAGCTCCATAGTGATCAGTGAACTCGAAGATGAAAGTGATCCGAAACCTAGCCCAAATCAAAGGCGAAATGTGTCTTGAAGTCTGTGGACTTTAAAAGATTTACTACACTCAACAACACATGCTCCATTAACAAATTTGAGCCAAGCAACTTACCAACCAAGCTTCACAACTTGGCCTATCCCAATCGCAAGGCAGCTGCGACAAGCAAGCCCGCATTGCAGCCGCTTCACTCACGGATGCGCGCGCAACAAGCAAGCCCACGCTTGCGAAGGCCACCTGCGACTCTCGCAGGGCTATTTGATTCCAAGAAGGATTTGGATTGCATGTTTTCTTTTCCTTTTCTATTTGTAATTTGAGTTGAGTCAAGTTTCCATAAACTATTACAACTTGACTTGACTTATTAGTTTCCTATTTGGATTGTTTCTTGTTTTCTTTTTTCTCTTGAATTCAGATTTTCCCCTACAATTGGATACCGAATTTAAGTTACCTTTTCTTTATTTTCTTTAAGTGTTTTTTGGATAACTCAATTGGTGATAATTGAAAATTCACTTACTCAAATTCTACTCCTTTTGAGGTTGGGTTTTGTATGGAATTCCAAATCTTGTTGGATTCCAATTCTAGTTTGCTTCCTTTTCTATTTCTTCCTTGTACTTTTTAGTTTTCCCTACTCCTATAAATAGGGGCAGCCGATTCTTCACTTAGGGAGATTTTTGAATATTAAAGTGCATTGTTAGGTTTATCCTTTGCTTTAAAATTCTCCTTATTTTTTATTATTGTACTTGTGTAATTTCAATTACTTGATTATTTCATAGGTTCCAAATCTTAGAAGAATTTAGATTCTTGCTTCACCTAAATTTCTGTTTATTCAAACTCCTTAAAATCTGATTAGTCTAAGAATAAAGTAGAGTAATCTCACTTAAATTAATAGAAGGATTTTCGAGTTCTTGAAGAAGCAAGGGTGATTAGCACTGTTCGGCTTTCCTTGGCAATTCATCCGCATCTGTGAGTTCTTCTTCGAAGTGCTCACATTAGTTTAGGCTAAAGATCCTTTCCTAGTCTTAGGCAAGGAAGTCCTATTCTAGAGTTAGATTAGGCAAGGGGAAAAGTCTTACGATTAGGAGCATAATCTTAAGCAAGCGTAAGAGATTGAAACACTCCTTTAAGTGTTTCCTAGAGTGATTAGGAAATTCAAACTGTAGAACTTGGGGAGTGAACTAGGATTTAAGGGGAATCCGAACCACTATCAATTTGGTGTGTTCTTACTTTGTTTATTTAATTACTTTCATGTTTTAGCAAATCATTCATCACACACCTTATTTGGTAGAAACAGTTTTTACACTTGTCTTTGAAAATGGTTTTTCAAAGTTCTTCTTTGTAGAAGAAAAGTTTTAGAAGGGTCAAGAACCTAATTCACCCCCTCTTCCTCTTAGGTTCATCCTAGGTTGTAATTGGGATTTCACCCACCCATTTGATTACCAAAATACCAGCTAAAGGACAATATTTTGGATGAACAAAAGGGCAAAAACGGGACCTGTCTCACACAAATTTGCAGAATGCCCTTTCTTCCCAAAATCACCCCTCTTCATTCATTCAAATCACAAAAGAACCTACTAAAAGCCCAAAAAAAAAAAAACCAACCAAAGAGTAAGACTTGGATTTTAAGCTCCTTTATAATCTTATCCTTGATAAAAAATAAAAAATAAAAGTATCGCACATGGTGAAAAGGTTTTTTTTTCTAAAAAAAGTGTTGCTCGTAATGAAAAAAAATTTATTTTATAAAAAAGTATTGCATGTAGTGAACAAAACACTTTCTATGAAAATATTGCATGTAGTTAATAAAGTACCGTTTATAAGGGTTAAAGTATCACCAGGCCCCGCCCAATAGGAGGGTAAACCTGGGCTGTTGTCCAGGGCCCAATCGGTTCAGGGGCCCAATATTTTATAAAACCCTTTATATATATAGTGTAATTTATATTCTAATTATTAATTTTGGACTCATATATATATATATATTGTAATTTATATTATTAATTATTAAATTATAATCTAATTATTAAAGTATTCAATTTTGTAGATATTAGGGGTGGTCAAAAAACCCGCGAGTCGGGTTTCTTTCGAATCGGTTTAGGGTCAACTCGCGGGTCCGATTCTGTTCTCCCTCCAATTTTGGTTTTCTAAACTTAAAACTGTAAAACTATAATACCTATTGGTATAAGTCAGGGTTTGAACACGTAATCGAAGGTTGACAAACCAATCTTAAGGAAAATTGATTAACCACTTCAGCAACTCTTTGTTTTGTTATTTTTTCTTCTTATTATTATATTATACAACAAATTAAACTATAAATCATTTAATATTTTTTTTCAATTATATTAATGATTTAAATTATATCACACATGTATTTCACAATCTAAATAAAATTTAATTTTTATATAAAAAATAAACAATATTTTCATTCTGTAAATATTATTTCAAATTTAAATACTATACTTATCAATTGAAAATTGATATCTTAAATAAGTAAAATTATACTCTATTATTTTTTTTATTACAATATTTTTTTTAATAGTAATAGAAATGTACAAATAGTAAAGAGAAAAACAACACAAAATATAAATTATACCATTAGTTTATATAGTATTATAATATATATAGTATAAATAATTGATATATAAATAAACATATAATATAATAAAGATAATAAGATAATATAGCAAAACCAAAAGTAGAAGGAGAGGCGGCAATTCAATTGAAGAAGGAAGACAACTAGCAGAGTTGAAACAAATCAGAAGTATAACTACCCGAGATCTGATCAATTCCCACTAATTAAAAGCTTCTAATAGGCAATACCCAAAAATGCGAAATTAAGTAACTCCCCAGCAAAAGTCCGAAATTACAATATATATATATATATATATATATGTATGTGATTTTATAAATGAACACGTCAAAACTGGGCTTGTTATCCCCTTACCCCCACCCACAAAACCCACCCTCATCTAAAGCGCTCACAAACACTGCCATTTTATTAGGGGCATACTATTTGCAGGCACATTTTTACTATTCACAAGCACATTTTTCTGTAAATAGTCTATTTTGCCTTTACTTAAAAAAAAAACTGATTGCCTTATATAAAGCATTCATTCACAGGATCAGTGCAATCATTTCCTACCCACCTTTTACAGTTTTTTCAATTACACTCTACCTATTTATACTCATTCATTTTTCACTGACACGTGTATCTAAATATGGCCGATAGTCACGAGGACGATCTAGATTACACGGTAAGTAAACAGTCTATATATTTTTAGGAAAAATTGTGCAATGATTTTTTTTTTTTTTGCCAAAATACCACCCCGTTCGAGTGGTATTTTGGGGAAATACAGCTCATCGGGGGCAGTATTTTTCCAAAATACCGCCCATCCAGGGAGGTATTTTGTTAAATACCGCCCAGACGTGGCGGTTTTATGGAAAATACTGCTCACGCATGGCAGTATTTGGCTAAATACCGCCCCGGATAGGCGGTATTTAACAAAATACTGCCCCGCATGGGCGGTATTTAACAAAATACTGCCCCACGTGGATACCACCCATCCAGGAAAATACCGCCCACACAGGGCGGTATTTTGTTAAATACCGCCTAGCATGGCGGTATTTTCTAAGGATTAGGCATTTGTACTGAATAGTAGGGAAAACGGGTTTTGGGTTTAATTATAGTCACCCAACTTTTTGTATTAATAGGATCGGTATGGAGAGCGATGAAATATTTGCTGACCACTCAGATATATTTCAGATGGACGAAGAGTTCAGAAGTAAGCAAGATTTGCTTGTTTGGGTTAGCGTTAGAGCCACCGAAAACAATATGACTACAAAAATTACTTCAAGTTCCAAAATATTGGATTTTTCTGTACAAGAGGGAGAAAAGGGCGAGTTCTAATAGGGTGCGACAGATCAAGATAAATTAGAAAAAGTCACTCCTACCTGAAGGGAAAAGCAGGCGGAACAATACAAGCAGCAAGTTGACAAAATGTCCATTTCAGCTTGTGGGACGAGAAATTATCTGGGGAAGTTAGGAGGTTAGAGGCCAAAAACTGTAAGCACAATAATCAATTACAAGAAGTTCGAAACTGGCATTCAGTGTACTCACGGCTAACAAAACCGGAGAAGCAGAAGATTGCAGAAATGACAAATATTAACATCCAGCCGAAGCATATCTTGGCCCAGTTGCGATCGGATGATCCGCAAAATATCAGCCATATCAGACAGGTGTACAATGAATCTGCAAAGGTTAGAAGGGTGGCGAGGAGAGATTTGACTGTCATTTAGTATTTTTTCAAACTTTTGCATGATCACGAATACGTATATGCGCACACAGTGGAAGAGGAGAGTAATGCAGTTGGGCACGTGTTCTTTGCCCACAAGAAGGCGCCTTCTCTACTTGGTTTGTTTCCGTACGTTTTGTTTATGGATATGACGTACAAGACAAACAGGTACGACATGCCTCTACTGCAGATAGTGGCTCATGTACCCACATCTTAGTTTATTCATATTGCTTTTGTGTTCATGAAGGATGAGACTTTTTTGAGCTATTTCTGGACCATGATTCAGTTGAGAAAGTTATTCGATGGTGAAAAATACTCACATGTTGTCATGACTGATAGAGAGACTGCCTTAATGAACGTTGTGCATCATGTATTCCCACATGCTACACAACTACTGTGCAGGAGACATATTAAAATGGATGTGAAGAAACATGTACTACAGTCAGGAAATGACAAAACCACAACAGATGTTTTTCTATATCGTTGGGGGCAAGTGGTGAAAGCCTTGACATATGAACAGTTCACGAAAACTGTGAATTTATCAATACTAAATATGGAAGTAAATCTAAATTTAGAGACATGCTTCCATACCTAAAGGACACATGGTTAGATCTACACATGGACAAGTTTGTATCTGTCTGGACGAAAAATATAAAGCATTACGGAGGACGCACAATAAACATGTAAGTTACTTGAAGCTTTAATTTATAGTTTGTATAGTGTGTAATTACATGATAATAGTGTTCCTATGTGACAATTTTATTTTCAATATTAATTGACTTATAGGGTTGAGAGTGCACATGCACAGCTGAAAATGCAATTGGGACTGATAGAAAGGCATTTTCAGATATTTTTCAAGGAATTAATTATGATAAAGGAGCAACTTGATAATGTTTGAACTGCAATGGAGTCTAATCGTAACAAAACATACCGGAAGAGCAACTACTTACTGTATAGTAGATTAAATGGTAAATTGTCTTTCGCTGGTATTACAATGTTAGTAGAAAATATTCAAAAAGAGTGGGCCTTATTGGGGAAGATCGTGCGCTATGTGGTTGTGAAGTTCGAACTAGTTGCGGGCTGCCATGTGCTTGTGAGACGCTACAGATGGTGCGAGCAACACCCTATTGATCTTGTCGATGTGGACGTCTTCTGGAAGACGCTGCATTTGGGAGATAATGATATTCCGAAAACTAAGAAGGCGAGGCAAAGCGCTGAAGGGTGACTGCATAAAATGTTTGTTGATGTAATTACACGTCCAAGCGCTGAAATATATAGAGTGATGGGTGCCGTGCATGAGACGCTTTATCCGAAAACTGTTGATCTAGCTGATCCGATAAGTCGGCCACACAGGGGCGACCGAGACACAATTCGACCCAACGAGATCTATTAGGGTATGAGCATGCTGAAAGGAATGCAATACAATGAGGTACACTTTTTACTTTTCATGTACTGATCATTGTGTTTAATTACATAGCGATATGCTAAATTTAATATGATTTACAAGCGTAGGTCGGAGATCCACAGGAGGACAGAGGAGAAAAAGGGCGTTGAAGCCCCACCCTTCTGAATGGCTTTTCAACCTTCCCTTATTTCTGAAGCAGTTCATGTTCGACTACATTTCACATCACGTCAATGTAGAGGCTGATGGCCATTGTGATTTTAGAGTAATTTCCTATTTCGTACACAAAGATGAGGAGCTTTGGTGACAAGTGCGGACATAACTGTTATAAGAACTGCTCGATGAAGTTACTTTGTGGTGCCACGTTCTTAGCCAAGTCGATTATAACTTAGCATGCGCCACAGTAGAGTGTCAGACAACTCCGATCGTAGAACAATTTTGGTTTGATTCGTATCTTTGTGGATTACTTGTGGCCACGAAGTACCAGAAGGTTGTTACATTATATGCCCACAGAGTAATACTTTTCTTCCAATTCAGTGGTGGGTGGTTAGCATCTCTAATGATCATACCAGTTTCATCAATATGTGGCTTGTCTTCCAAAATCATTTCATTGTTTTGCTAACGATAGGGGGAAGTCATGTTACCCCCAATCTATCTGACGTAGAGAAACAGAGCCTCAGAATAAATGCAGAGTTGAAAATCTCATTTGAACCCCCGATTTGATGATTTCAGGAATAAATCTACTGTTGAGTGTTAATATTAGATGTTTTTCTTATCCACTAATTTCACGTTGAATGGAATTTGTTATTGATTTTATGTTTCCAATATAAGTGTATTATTTTATAGTTTCAAATGTAATTACTTTTAACATTACTCAACGCATATATAATATATCGATAGCATCACGAATGATATATTAATTCACACACTGCATCAAAAATCGAATGTAATAAAGAAAATAATATTATTGTAAACATGTCAATAATCTTGCACATGTGAGCTTGCCGCAAGTTCTTCTAGTCCCGGCATCAAATCCTCCAAATGGATAGCAAACTCAGCTATGACCTGCTCTCTCACCTCTCTGGTTACGGCATGTCTTGTACGGGGATAGCTAGCACCGCTTTACTTGCTAAATATTGTAAACGCTGCATTGTAACGAGAATTCCAAATATAGTAAATAAACAGTGAAAAAAAATATCACTAATGTACAAAGTTACCATAAACCGCATGTACTTACCGCAACCGCCGATAGCTGTCTGGGGTTCAGTGTCTCTTCCACTTTCATGTCGTCTGGACAGACACGAACGTGCGATCGCGTCTAGAAGTAGTTGAGGTAATCAGGGCACGTCTCATCGGCCCACTGAGACCTCGGCATCCCATATAATACCTTCATGTTGTACATTTGCCAACCCATATAATCCGGCTCGTAATGGCACTTACACCTAAGAATTTTAGGGCCTCTGTAGCAATTTTTTGGCTCTAAAACTACATAAGGGATAAGCTACGCGTACCTTAACTGTCGCAAGAACCGATCAGGCATATAGGGCTCTACAATCGCAGGGCAATGAATAGCACCCCTATACAATGTTACCAGATGTAACATTGCAGAATTTGGCCCAAAAGAAGCCAATTTACCTAGTTCATTCGAAATCAAGTCAGTTGTTAATCGACCAATTCATATACGGAATATATTACACTAAAAAATCGTCAGACATTTAATTGATATAAAAATATTACCTCATCTGGTTTCAAGCTATCAAGTACGCATCGATATGACAGCAAGTCCCGTTTTGCTTCACGCTTCTTGCCGGTTTCGATGTGCCACTTCATTGCAGCAGAAGAGTTGGGATCCCATGATCTCACCTTTTGAGGACTAAATGCGGGAAAATACTCGTATATCCAGCTCTATTAACCATAAAAAAATAAAAATATTTAGTGAAATTAATGAACCTTTATCAAGTATTGAACTAATTTATAAATGATTCCTATAAACATGCAATAATGTCAGACACCCTCGTAACTGAGCATCGTCCACCCTAGAGGCCCTACCAAGATTGCAATATAAGTTGGCCAAGCAATGTGCCCCCCAAGCATTGGCCCCTACGCGCTCTACATTTCGTAGGAAAGTCAGGAAATGGCCAGGAACGTGAGTTTTTTTTCTTATCCACGAAAATTGTGTTTCCTATTAACCACAACAAATATCCTGCGGTAGAATTGACAGGGTCCTCCTCCTGTCTACTGACACTATGGGCTTGCAGTAGGGACATTCTCACACTGGCAAAATCTCAGTCCCCATGTTGGGCTGCCTCTATCCCCAGCATTTTTGAAAGCAGTGCCTGCATTTCTGCATGCCTAATTCCACCAATGGGATATTTGAAAATCAGAATTCCCAACATAAGGGCCATATCGTGGACAGTGATGCTCATCTCTCCGAAAGCCATTTGGAATGAATTAGTTTCCGGATGCCATCTATCAAGAAAGGCATTAAGGAGTGGAGAGTCTAACTTTGGATGCATGTACAGTAAAAAATGTGCCAAACTGGACTCTTCTACTAACCTTTTCATTTTCCCCTCGGCTAACTCCCACTTTTGCAGCCACTCGTACCTATTATGGCACTTCAATATATCACGTTCCTACGTAATTTAATAAGAAATATATTAATACATTTTAGACACCAAATTATTAAGCATAAATCGAAACAACTAATAAAACATATTTCATAATAAGTAATAAAGCATAATACGATACATTTCCATGTCATATGTAGTAGGCAATATGACCCTTAAAACTCTTTAACAACTCTACATTTGCAGGTCCACCGTCAATCGGACCACGCAGAATCCGGTAGGTCTGCCACTCAGGATCCGTCCCAGACCCTGACCCTAACCCTAACCCTGACACTGACACCCGCCTACGTTCGGATCCCATTAATTCTTTCCCTTTTCCTCTCCTCCTTGGTTGGTTGGTTGTATTTGCAAATTCGTTCTCATTGTCCAACCGCCCTGAATTCCATTCCATATACCCCTAAGACTGAGACAGTTCCCTCTCAAGTCGTTTAGCATTCTCCCGTGCTTCCTCCTTCTCCGCATTTCCAATATATGGCGGTACAAATTCAGTTTCACCATAATCAATATTACTTGACCCCTCCACATTTGAAAACCGAGAAGAACCTTGCGCTCTTCCAAGCACCCTTCTCTGGCACTCGGATACAGTGGGCGGTATTCGGGTAACTATTCCTTCTGAGGATTGTGTTGGCTTATTTTCTCTAACAACTTCCAAATTGCAATCTTTTTTGTTTCTGGAGAATCTTAATTTCAATTTCTTCAATGTATCTCCCATCTGAAATAATATCAAAACGCAATTATCACAACAAAAACAATGAAAGGGATATAAACAAAAATAAAACAGGGATATAAACAAAAATAAAACAGTTAAAGCTAAAAAAAAAATTAATTAATGTGAAATTTCCGCCGGTTGCCGGAAAATACTGCCGGCGGCGGGCGGTATTTAGGGGGAAAATCCCGCAACAGGGATTTTCCCCGAAAATACCGTCGGTGGAAGTTTCCCTCAAATACTGCTAGAAACCGGAAAGAGGTAGGATTTTTGGCTCTCCGGAATCCCACCGGAGAGAGACGGGATTTTCGCTGAAAATCCCGCCTCTCCGGCAATCCCGCTGGAGAGAGGCGGTATTTCGGCCGAAAATCCCACCTTTCTCCAATGGGATTGCCAGAATCTCCCGGAGATCCCACCTCTCCCCGACGGGATTCCGGCCGAAAATCGGCCTGAGGAGACTATTTTCTACCGTCTCCTCAGCCGAAATTTATCAGATCCGTCCAAAAAAGCCTAGATAATCGCAGATTCTGGCAAAATTTGCCCAAATTATAACTAATTTCGTCAAAATATATCAACGAAACAAATATGAATTTTAGGCACTCACATTTGCAGATCCGATTCGACCGATTTTGTGGAGCAGTTTCAGGGACAGGAGATTTTGTGAAGCAGTTTCAGGGAGAGGATTGCAGGATTTGTTGTTTGGCTGAGGGAGTGGATTTCATGAACTGGATGAGGAAGTGCTTATTTATAGTTTTTTTAAAATAAAAAACACCCAAAGGTATTTTAGACTTTTCATAAAAATGTGCAAAAATGTGCCGACAAATAACAATTCTGTTTTATTATTACCGGTAAACAGTCATCACTCATCATCAGTAATTAGAGAGGTTGAAATTTGCTTCAAAGAGATGGAAAAAGGGAGAAAAACACACACTCACACTCACACTCACTAGGAGAAAAAGAGTGGTTGGTTTGGTTGGTTGCCTCTGCTTGATGTTTTTTGTTTACGAAATTGTTATTTGCAGTGACAATTTTACTATTTGTAATAACATTTTTCTGTGAAAAGCTTATAATGCCCCTTAAGTTTTTTAAAGAAATCATTTTCAATATAATTATGGCCGATAGTCACGGGAACAATTCATATTACACGGTAAATAAATAATATATACATTTTTTTTACGTAAAATTAGTTTTTTAACCAAAAAAAAAAAAAATAATCTATACATTTTTCATGTTGGACTGAGTTTCTTCCAAAATACCGCTCAAAGTGGGCGGTATTTTGATTCAAAATACCGCCGGGCACTTTTGGCGGTATTTTGAATCAAAATACCATCAAAATACCGCCGGGCACTTTGGGCGGTATTTTGGATCAAAAATACCGCCCGCGGTATTTTGATCCAAAATACCGTCCACTTTGGGTGGTATTTTGGTAATGTTCCTGTAAATAGGGGGCGGGACGGTATTTTGATCCAAAATATCGTTCACTTTGGGTGGTATTTTGGTAATGTTCCTGTAAATAGGGGGCGGGATTTTGGAATATATTTTTGCCAATGACGGGATTTCTGGCAAAATATTTTTGTCAATCTCGGGCCAGATAGGGTTTTTTTTGTTAACAAACAAACTTTACGTAAAAAAATGTATAAATTGTTTACTTACCGTGTAATGTGAAAAATATAAAAAAGAATTTTTTTTAGCCAAAGGGCAAAATAGATTTTTCACAGAAAAATATTACTGTAAATAGTAAAATTGTAAATAGTATGCCTATTCTTCTTCTTTTTCAGCTATCCACATTCAAAAACCCTCCATAAGAACTAAAAAAATATATAAAAAACAAATTTTTAGCGGAAAACGGGGAAAGTGACTTCGCAGATTCCAGTATTCTATAGATTTCTCCCGATTGGAGTCTACTCAGCCGAGAAAATGTGAAGAGATTCTCCGGTTTGGATGAGTTCAGTTGTTTTCTTGGATTTCATTGAGCAGTGGGTGAGAAGTAGTAGAAGCAGGAGAGGAGGAAAATGTCCGCTTCGCTTGTTGCATTTGAGCGGCCTCGGATCGGCACTTCGAATACGGTATGTCTTCCCTTTTTGTTTTTTTTTTTTTTTTTTTTTTTTTTTTTTTTTTTTGGGGAAAGGTAATTTCCCTTTGTGTGATTTTTTATTGGCGTTTGCTCGCTATGAATGGACAAAATTGAAATGCGAAGAGAGAAAAGGGGAAATGTTGGTCCTTGGAAGTCAAATTGAGTAGGAAAAGCAACGCTCGAAGTCCAAACTTAGTCCTGCAATTGGAGTTTTAAAAAATTTGGAACTTCGCTAATTTAACTGGGCTTTTTCGATTGGTGTTAAGTCTGAGATTGATTGCAAAATTATAATCTGCATTGCAATTTTTTCTTTATTGACAGTGGGATGATAGAGATTTTAAAAATGGCAAAATAATTAGGGTTCTTTGGTTGTTACTAAAATCATGCAGAGAAATGTAATCGGCATTTTGGCTCTGAAGACTACTTTCGCAAGCTTTTGTTGGCTGTGCTAACCAGTGATGACTCCAAGGGCAGAAGTTGTCGTGTTTTTTAAGTTTTGATTTTAGTCTCAACAGTAAATTTAATATATTATAATCAATTTTTATTATTTTTAATATAATTTTTTATTATTTAATTATATATTTTTTATATTTTTAATATATTTTTTACATTATAAAATTATTTTTTTCAAATCAAAACTCAACTCAACTAAAAAAGAACAAGCCTAAAAGTGTAATAATAATATATTAAAAGTGTAATAATAATAATAGAAGGAAATTTGTTAAAGTGAACCGGAAAAGTTAAACCCCATGCCGGTTCAACCCAACAAAACCCCATCCATCAATCCCTATCCCCACCCACCCACCCACCCACCCACGCACAGCCCCCACTCGCTCCTCGCCCCAGCCACCCCCACCCCCATCCCCTAACCCCCATCTCCCATCCCCCAGCTGCTGAACGCTGTTGATTCTTTCTTTCCCAGATTGATTAATCTTCACCAAGTTTTCAGTGAACGAGAGGTATGGTCACGTTCGCTAGGCTCCTTCATTGGTAATTCATCTCTGTTTTCGTTATTAGCTGTTTTTCCTCCATTGCACACACTTTTATTTATTTATTTATAATTTTTAATTATTTGTTTGTGTCAATTTTCTGGTCCATTACATGTTTTGCATACTCAGTGACTCGAACAGGATACCGTATTTTAGCTACCGGGTTCCTTTTTGTTCTCAGAATAATGGGATAAAAATCCGAACTTTATTGATTTTGTGTTCCGAATGAAGTTGTTAAATTTTTGGCAGAATTCATTTAATTAACTTGCATTTGGTATTGTGGGACTTCTTTTTTTTTAATAATGAAATATATTGTTCAGTGAATAAACGGCTGTAGAGAATTTCACACTTAGAAGAATGGGACAAGAGACCCTTTTTTTTTTTATAATGAATTTGTGTTTTTAGATCTCTGGTGAAAACTAAGAGAGTTGCAGGGTGATGAACAGTTTGTTTCGTGCATATTTTTCTGCTTTACTACCAAAGGCTAGCAGTGTTATTGTGAGGGGCGCATTTTGTGGATTTTCTGCAGCTCCCTTATGGAAAACCAAGTTTCAGCGTGTAGATAATAGAGCTGCTAATTTGAGATTTTTGTTGGCACGGATTCGCTGCCAGTGCTATTCTACTAAGGATTCCAATAAAAAGAGACAATCGAAATCGAAGGCAAAGCCAGTGATGAAGGACGACAAGGAAGCATTCTTTGTAGTTAGGAAAGGGGATCTTGTTGGTGTATACAAGAGTTTGAGTGATTGTCAGGCTCAAGTTGGAAGCTCGGTAACCAATCTGATTCCCTTTGGTTTCTCTACTTTGATTGTTTTGTATGTGCTCCTTTTGTGAATGGTTATGATTTTTCTTCCTTTTAAGTGGTTTTACTGAACAAAATATGTGCTTTTACAGTTATTCTTCTAAACATTTCTTTTGCTTATTTGTTTCGTTTTCCTAACTTTGATGTGTAGTATTGTTTTAATTTAATGTTTTCTTCCAAAGTTCTTTCATCACTTTATATTTGGAGTTGTTGCATCCTTTTGAGGATGCATCTTGTGCCTTCCGTTAGGCCTTTCATTTTTGCCAAGACGATAAGCATATGATTGGACTGATTTTATGTCGCTGGCTGAAGACAATTGTAACAACTTTATTGATTTTTCTACACATGATGAAACTTTTAATGCTTTCGTATGATCAATTGAAAGATTTCCTCTTGCATTTCCTTGAAGGTATGTGACCCTCCTGTCAGTGTATTTAAAGGTCATGCAATGCGCAAGGATGCAGAGAAATATCTTCTTTCTTGTGGCCTTAAGAATGCTCTTTTTTCAGTCAAAGCTGAAGATCTTACTGAAGGAATTTTTGGCAATCTTGTGGCTTGCCCATATCAGGTGAGATGGGTTATTGTGCTTCCTTAAATTAAGTTGGTCTTTCTTTCACTTTAATGACGATCCATTTACAAAAAGCTGTCTGTTACTTTTTAATGACCGGATATTAAAATTTCAGAATCTTAGGAAAAACATTTCTTGTGTTTATGTATACTTTGCTGAGAAATACAATTTTTGAAAGATACCAATATGATGGGCCTTGATGATGGATGATGGGAATGATCTGTTTTTTTTTTAATTCTTTGTTTTTTACTGTGGGAATGATCTAGGGGACTGCATCCTAGGGGCCCAAAGATGACCAGAGGGTAAGGCAGGGAATAAATGGTTTTAAGCATAATGGTGGTCATTATTTTGGGACCTCCTATTGATTTTAGAATTTGTTGGATTCAAGTGTTGGCTCTTATTTACTCGAGGCCTGTGCTGCCCTAGCTCCAGGTTGTGTAGTCTTATTAGGGAGGAGTAGGGGGTATAATGGAGACAGAAAATACAAAGAGCAAAGAGATGACATATGCTTTTTCAGAGATGTGATGTTGAGTAGGTAAAAGAGCAACTAATGCCATGTAGAAAACTGGTTGCTAGTTTTAGTAATCAAGGACTGTTGCGATAATGTAAAAGTTCATCAACATGTAGAAATTAGTGAGGAAAATTAGTTCAAGGACCTCTTTGGTACATAATGTGATGGTGGTTTGTTTTTCTTCTGCTTCCTTAAACACCTATTAGGATAATTTACATGTATATGTTGGCAAGGTAAACATCAAGATTCTAGTAATGATTCAAGAGATTGGCTTTCAAAAAATCTTTTGTTTTACTTTTTCCTTTCGGTGAAAGAAATACATATAGGTAAAGTTTGATGAACTTCTTGCAACTGCAGTTAATGTTGACCAAATTTTTTGGTTTGTTGGCCTGATGGTCCATGAGTTTGCATACTTGGGCTTATTTGGTTTTGCAAAGTACATTTCGATGCAGGCTTGGCTGAGAATGGATAATCGTGTGGGTTGCTGTGTGAATTAATTTTGCAATACTGCTCGAACTTTCCTTGTTTACTCAAAACTTTTGATTAATTTCTGGCTAAGATCTCATTTTTCTAGCAGCTCCCTCCGTTGGGTGAAACATCCACTGAACTTGTGTCAAAGAAGAGGCCACATGAAGCATTATGGTCTGGAACTGGGGTAAGTTGGGCTAATATTTAAGCGCTAAATTTCAAAAAAAAAAATTCTTCTATAGTTTAGCAAGATCATTTGCAAACTTTCCTTTAGTTTGTTGTATACTACTACATATTATGATATTTCTGGGCTTAGGGTTAAACACTTCAGAACTTGTTACTGTTTACCACCAGACTCAGTTGGTAATTAGATGCATTTAAATTTGTGGTGGTACTTAATTGTTTTCTTGCTATCAGCGGTCTTGTACTCTAGAATTTGATGGTGCTTCAAAGGGAAATCCTGGGATAGCAGGTGCTGGAGCTGTGCTACGAGCTGATGATGGAAGTGTGGTAAACACATTACTCATGGAGCTATCAGTCTTCTTGCATTTAATTCTCGTTTCTTATGACTTTTTTCTTAATATAGGTCATCAAGTTACGTGAAGGTTTAGGTACAGCTACCTGTAATGCGGCTGAATATCGAGCTATTATTTTAGGGCTAAAACATGCATTGGACAAAGGGTTTACCAATATTCGTGTTCGCGGTGATTCTAAGCTGGTTTGCATGCAGGTCTGTCAATGCAAAGGTCATCGTGTAAGATTAGTAGATACAGAATTATTAATCATGAAAGATCATAATTCAGTGTAGTACGGTGGCCCTTTTGCTTTGTTTCCTTCTTGAGAGCTAAAATAATCAGTTTTAGTTTTGCAGTAGCATCTTGATTTTAGAATAAATAGCTGTAGATTGAAGCTTTTTGTACTTTTTCTTCTCCATAAGGCTTACATTTCTACTTCGTCAAATAGATTCAGGGTTTGTGGAAGGTGAAAAATCAGAATATCTCCATCTTGTACGAGGAGGCAAAAAGACTGAAGGATAAATTTACGTCTTTCCAGATCATTCATGTGCTGAGAGTAAGTTCACTAAATTCACATTCACCTTTTATTCCACTGTCGTTGAGCATTCTGCGATGTTAAAACTTAAACCTGTCCCTGTTAATTCTGGTAAAAAAAATCTATTTCTTGGGGTCAGTTGCAGAATTGAAACATAGTTTTAACATTTGATACTCATTTTTCTATACCTTTCTTTCTGCTGGGATGAAGAACTCTATTTTTCCATGTTGCACTGATATTATGTTCTATGCTTCTCCAAGGACTTGAACGCTGAGGCTGATGAACAGGCGAATTTGGCCGTCGATCTTGCTGGTAAATTTTACTGCTTTGCTGTTGATGCTTCAGTATAAGGTTGGCGTTGATCGAACAAATTTTAATTGGATTCCTCTGTTAATGTAGATGGTCAAGTTCAGGAGGAATTTGGCAAGTAATTTATAATACAACAAATCCATTCTAGTAAATACATGGCATTGCGTGCGGCGCAAGTTATATCGATCGAGGGTTGATCTGGGAACAGTTTATCATCAGTGATGACTTGATCCTCCTGCAAAGGTTCCAAATTTATTATGTTTCAAAAGTGAGAGATTCAGTGCCATTTTAACTTTAGGTTTTCTCATCAGTATCAGCTGGACTTTTTAGATCTTAATATTGCACTTTCTATTCAACTTGTAAATTCTCAAGAATGGGATTTGGGGCGATATGGAATAATTTGACAGGGGATATTTTCTTAGCTCTATCTGATTCTGACCCAATTTAAGGCATAATAGATCTTTTAAAAGGTTAACAATCCATTTATAAGTTGCTTTCTTTGATCTGTAAATTTCTCATTTGGGGACGCCATTGAAATCTGATTTTCCATTCTCTGTCCCTTGTTCTTGTTCTTGCATATCATATATGTGTAAAGCGTGAAGGGCCTGGACGAAATTATCCTTTTTGTCCCACAAGACTTGTACTTTTCTGTCTGCCCACTGTGTTTTAGGGTGGCAAATCTGTCAGCAGAGCATTTTTGCGGGGCAAACTTGTATTAAATGAAGGATACCTTAATCTTCTTTGTATCGAGTTCCAATTTTATCGAATTTCCGAAGGGACGGATACCATGTTAATGCTAGCTACAATGGCTATGCCAAAATTAGACAGAAATATGTTATGAGAACACAATGCAAGGATGTAAAGTGTTGCAAATTTCAGTGTCCTTGGGCAAATGAAAGTTAACATCCACAGTTTATCATAATTAACAATTAACAGTTATTCTCATGCGTTTTAAAAATTGAACATTTCACTATAATTATTTTTACTAAATGTATTATCTCTTTGAAAAATATTACTTATGTTTTTGGAATAAAATGTCAAAAATAGGATCACACTTTTAATCGATTCAATTATTGATAATCCTGAAAGGTGTTCTATTTGCCCGTAGCTCTCGCTTTGTTTTCCTTGTGATGGACCTGGAGGCTGGAAGAGGATGACCATGTCAAGTATTGAATTGAGATAATGTTTTCTTAGGACAGTGTTGAATCAAAAATAATTTTATTTAAAGTTTGATTTTTTCCGAGGTACATTTCTCTCTTAGAGTCTAATGATGGGGATAACAGACCAAAAGTTATGGAACTTGATCGTAATATCATTTACCATAGAGCGCTATTGATATTATTTTTGTTATTTATTATTTTTTAAATTGATACATTAATAAAAAAGTGTAAGAAGGTAATAATCTATGGGAGTAGTTATCAATTATGATAAATTATAGGTGTATCTATTATCCTAAATTTTTTTATTTTTGGCACTAAATTTCAATAAATTCACTTTCCTGGGGGAGCTAAAATTTAATTTGGTAAACTTTATGGGTGGAGTGCAATTAAGGGCCTTTGTAGCTCTCCCACCAGAGCCAGCGATCCGCAGCCTTCCCTCCATCTCTTTGGAGCCTCGGTGGGCATCTCGCGTTCTACTCCCAGCAAACTGCTCCATATCCAGTCCAACAACATCAGGTGAAATTTCGTTAATGATGAATTATGGTTGTATATTTAATCGAGATGCATGGTGTGTGGAATTGCCTTTCTCGAAATTAATTAGGGCTGAAATTTTGTGTATTTAGCTGTGTTTTTGGATTTTTAATTTCTTAATCTTTGAAAGCTAACGCTGAATAGTCACAAATGTAGATTGGGGGCGTTTTGCTTAATATCATTGATAATTGAATATCGCTTCAAATTTGTGTTGTAGTTTCCATGTATAGTGAGTTGAAGTGAACTTCCTTTGTTAATTGTAGCCCTATCTTCTGATTCCATACGTGGCGTCCTCCTATTGGATGGAGTCTTCACTGCTGGGTATTTCGCTGTCGTTTCGGTCAATTGTAGCCCTAAACGACATCGTGCAATTAAATGAACCGGCGGTTTTTTTCCATCGATCTTCCAAGCTCGCTTCTTCTCTGTCCTCGTCATCGACTCTTCATCCGCTCCGAGGCACTTTTTGCGGTGGGGGGTACGAGCCGTCCATGGAGAAAATGGCAGATTCTTCCTTCTCTTGCCTTGTTCAGTGGTTCCTCGAGATTCTTCTGACGTTCCTCCTATCACCTTTTACCACTTATTTGATGTGTACTTTAGCAGAGCTTAATTCCCTCCACAAGAAGTTTTGGTAGCGCTTAATTCCCTCCCTCGATTCTCCAGCTTCACTTTCTTCTTCCTACCGCTGCTCCAGCGATTAGGGTTTTCCTTGGTGTATCTCCATTGAAGGTGATTTTTTTTGCACATTTCACCGTGTTTTTGTTGTTGGGTTTTCTCAAGTTAGAATTGATTTTTCATCTATTGAAGCTACTCGGCTATTTAGTTTCCTATTTGTGTTATTGATCTGTTTTTCATCTTTCGCTTCTTCTGCATTCTTCATCAGACGAGAAAGGTTTTTATTTTGTTTAATCTTTTATGGTTTTGAAGGTTGAGAAAGCGACCAAAAGTTAGGGTTTTAGTGGTTGCTAATGGCAGGCTCATGCCATTCAGTGAATGGTTGCAAACAAAAGGAAGGTAAATATTCATGTTTTATTTTACCTCTCATTTTATAGGTCTGTTTAGCTTTTATCTTGGGCTGATTGTTTTTCTTTTATGTTCTTTACCAGTTTTGTTTATTTTCTTTTCAGGCCAGAAAAGGTGATTTTTTTTCCTTTCATTTTATTATTTCTTTGCTAATGTTGTTTTGGTGGTTATTGGTTTAGGTTGTTGATTTTTTTGGCTCGCATTTGTAGATGGGAAGCTCATTTGGTTTTTGGCTCCATTGCTGCTGGCTATGATGACTTCAACGTGCTGCCCTGCTTCAATGTAAACCATTCAAAAGGTAGCTGCTTTTTTTCACCCAACTTGTATTTGCATTCTGTTCTTTTGGTCGTCATCAAAAGATTACATTTTTATGATTGTATTGGTTTGTATTTTCAGATGGGAAGCTTTTTTTAGTTTCTGAGTTAAGTGAGAATGAACACTCTGTTGCAGTCTTCTCCATTCGGTTATCGACAGCGTAACACTATGGAAGGTAAATTCTTTTTAATCCATTTCGACTTGTTTTTTGCATATGCTGTTTTAATGTTTTGATTTTCCCCACCTTTTTCCCGGTTGTCTGAGGCATGAGTAAGCCGAGGAAAGGATACAAATCAGATTTTCAAAGGTTTTTTTTTTTTTTTTTCTCCTGCTAAATGTAAATCTGATATGGCTTCTTTCCTTGTCTTTTCTGATTTTATTCTCTTTCTTTTCACCTCACAGCATTGCTTTTTTCGGTTTTATTTTTGGTGGTTGAGCTGAGAAACTTTCAGCCTTTAAAGAAGCTGAAGAAGGGAATAAAATGGAAGAAGATAAAAGATTAAGGAAATGTAAGGATGAGAACCCTGATGTTGTTTGAGAGTGGTTTGTGTTGTTGATGATTATTTTCTACTTACTGAAGGTTGAGAAACCTGAGAAAAGGATAAAACAAGAGGGTTTTCCAAAGTATAATCCAATTTCTTTTTGGACTGATGTTGTTTTAGTTTTCATTATTTCATATATTGATGATTTTTTTTATGCTTTTCTGAAGGATGAGAAACTGGAGAATGTTTCCAAAAGTATTTTTCTCTTTTAAAGAGTGATTTTCAATAGAAGTGACTTATGTGGATTTTTTTTCCTAACTTTATTTCTCTCGAGTATTTTAGTGTTCATTTGGGAAAGATTACATTTTTTCCCATTTTTTTGGCTTCTATTTTTAGATGGAAACTTTTTCTGCTGTGGCTTTAGTTAAATCAGAACTCCAGAAAAGATCAAGGAAAACTATGATAAAGGTTTGGTGTTTTTTTTCGTTGCAACTTGGTTTTGGCTTACTTCTGATTTGTTTTATGTACTGAGTTGCAGGGTCAGTTGGGTTACTAGGGTTCATAATTATTTTTGGAATGAAAAGTTATGTTCTTTCCTTTTATCAATTGATCAAGTTGGGACAATCTATAATTTTAAATTGTGTTTTCTTGGGTTTATATTAGTCTGCAATGTGTAAAATTGTAACAGCAAATATAAGAAATAAGACCTCTTACACCAAACGATAGTACATATTTTTTATTAGGTGAATTAAAATAAGAGTCAATTGTGATCGTGTGGAATTTGAGCTTTAACTCAAAATGGCTAATTCTTAGATTTTATTTGTTGCCTGCACTCCTTCTCCTTGTTGATCAGATTTCAATCTTGCTATTCTACAGTTTAGTGCTGAAGAACATTGGTTATAAATCTGTACCTATTGATGGACTACCCTTTGATCATGACAGAGGTATGTATTACTACTGATGAAAACTTTGCTGTATCAGTATTCTTTTGTCTGGGGTTTAGTGTTTGTTCGGAGGATTTTGGAATCCAATTCATAAGTCTTTAGTATTGTGTTACTTTCTATTGACCCAAGATTATCTTGACGACTTTTGCATCACTGAAATTACATATTAGGCAGCTTCCTTATTTTTTTCTTTCTTTTTTTCCTGCATGCTGCATTCACATCAAGGTCTTTAGTATCGTTGAACTCGATGAATTTTAACCTAATATCAAGGTCCAGTTTCTATGGGCATATTGGGTCATTTTGTCAAGAATTTGCTTTAGAACAGTCTGATATTGTTGTGGTGAGTATATATTTAAAATGCTTAGGCAATTCCCTTTGTGAGAGAAACTGAAGTTTCAGCTTGCATAATCTGTAGTGGGGAGCTGGATCTTAATCTTACCGAAGCTGCAGGGGTGAGTTTATGTCTATGTACATCTGAATCCTTATTGTAGTCTTATGTTTTTGTCATGGAACGAGTAATCACTTTTTTTGGTCTTTATTTCAGGTTTCATCAATGTCTGTTTGTTGATGAGAATTAGTTTTGTTAGGAAGGGATGTTTAATGTGCTACAAGTGATTTTCCTACCATAAATGGTTCAGGTATATGAGTTCATTTTGTGTTTTCAGTTGATTTGAAGCTGGCTTGTTCTAAAGTTAAAACTGTGATTTTGGATAAAGATATAATGGGTTTGAGTTGATGTTCTTTAATCAAATGACCATGATAATGCAGGCTGCTGCTTCATATAAGGAAATGAAAAACTACAGGAACCTTACTGCTTTATATTCTTCTGAAAGATCCAACTTCCTGGGAATTAAATTCACAGTCTATGATGCTTACCCATCCTGTTTTGGAGCCAGAGTTACTAAATTCGGCAATGTTAAGCTATCAGGTACTGTGCTGCAGAAATCAAGTCATTGTAGTCAAATTTAAATTAAACATAGGGTTATTAAATTTTGTTAGCTTTTAGTAGTGAATCATTACAGAAATCAAACCTTGCAAAGGTTAAGATTCTGATGATGGAGTGTAAAATAACCATTTCTTTTCATATATTATATATATATATATACACACACTAAATGATTTGGGAAATCCTTTGATTTTAATTCATGAGAAGATTGGAAGTATGAATGCTGGAGTGTGAGTGCATGCTTGAGTTAGTTTTGAAGGTAATTGGTGATTTGTTGACTTATAAGGGTTTCCTTTCTTTCATTCCATGAATTAAAAATCTTCGTTTTACTCATAACAGGCAAAGACCTTTGCTGATTGTTTCTGAAGATATGTAGAATCATGCTATGAGCATTTTGATTTGAAATGAATTTTGTGCTGGAATTAAGGATTGAAAATGGTCAATGTAAGTTTGCAGCAACATTTTTTTTTTTAATCTTTTTGAATCTATTCTTGTAGGTTTTGTGTTCTAATTGCAAAAGTGGAATTCTTTGAATGAATATACTTTCTATTATTCATCATTCAAAAGCTTCACTTTTGTCTTTTTATCACAAATTATTTTTCAAGCTACTGTTTTTACACATAACTTCTAAATATTTTGGGAGTTCTTTTTCAAGAGATCTGAAAAAATAAATGTTGCAAGTTGTTTAGTTGGTATTTAAGGTTGAGCTGCATTTCCCTGCCCTTGGAAGTTTGGTGGCAAACTACTTGCTCCTTCTCTTCTGTTCAGTTCTTGTTCTTAGTATAAACTGATTAAGGTGATCTTCTTTAAAGATTGGTAGGGAAAGTTGCTTCAGACAACAGTCACATATGGGTACAGAGATTGCCAAAATGTAAATGATCCCAAGCTCTCAGCTTCATTCTTTCTTGCAAAGTTTCTATTGATCCTGTAAGCAAAATTCCAGTTCTTTTAGTATACTTTTCTTTCTTTTCTTAGCTTCATTTGTTTTACTCCTATCATTTCCAAGATTTGTACTTTTAACTTGAATATATTGAAATTGTGGGATTTTGAATGAAATTTATGTTGTCAGAAACATCATTCCTTTGTTTGATTACTTATGATTCTATGTAACTTGATAAACCTAGGAAGCAGCTCACCGTGTTGGAGAAGAGCTTGTCAAAGCATGCATTGATCTCAGATTGATGAAATTACATCCTATGATTGCAATGGTTTGGCTAGGGGAGAGAAAATGCATGCTGTTTAGATTGCCATTTCAGGTCACAACTTCTTGCCTTGATAATCTTAGATTACTCTCTCTTTGTTGTCATAGTGGGATAAATGCTTAGTTGTAGCAGTTTTGTAATTGTGAACACTTATTGCAGCTGGTGAGAACTACTGATTGAGATTTAGCCTGATATGCATAATATGTTGAGAAATCCTTTGCTTTTCATCCATTGTGTACCAAGGATTTTTTGTGTCTGGTCTAATTTAGAAGTAAGGCAAAACTTTTGCCTGTGAAAATAGGTTGTTTATTCAGACTTGGAACTTCCAAAACTAAAAAGAACATTGTTGCATGGCAATTAGTAATCAAAATCAAACTCAATGTGCATTTAGGATAATGTATTGGCAAAATACTTATCAGGGAATGTAGTAGGCTTATATCTTTAAGTCATATCCTTTGAACTGTGGCCTCTTGCTGATTCTTTTACTTCAGAATATTTGGTTGCAGAATTAAAGATCCTATTGGCTGCGCCCTTGAAGTTAGTAAAGCTGATGAAATGCCTTCTCTTTAACGAACTGAAGACCAGAGCATTAGAACTCATTTGATAAAATAATATCTGAGAAATTGAGTATTAGAACTCACGGGGAGCTTCAAGCAACATCTTTGTAGATTCAATTTCTAAAAAGTTATTTTATCAGACCCCTAAGGAGTGGACTACCTTTAATATACTTTTACTTTTCGTTTGTGTCTGCTTTGGTACATTTACTTTTTTCTTAGCCAGGAATATACTTATAATAATTTAAAGGGGCTAAAAATATACTAGAACCGTTAAATCCTAACGGGACCAACGGAATCGGCATCATGTGCCTCACGCACTTTTTATGAGGTATTTTTGTCATTTCATTAAAAAAATAAATAATAATAAAGTAAAAATCCTCCTCCTCCTTGTTGTCATCCCTGTCACTCCCTCCCTCCACCTACCACTGCCGCTCCCCCTCCTTTTCGCCACCTTCAAACTCAAAACCACACACTCACACACCGCTCCCTTCTTCCTCCATTTAATTTTTCGTCAGCAACCTCGGATCTGGTTTCAGACGACTCTGACGCCTCCCAAGTTCGAACGTTGGCGATCGACCTCGGATTTGGTTTCAGACGACGACCGCTCGGTCGTAGCCGACTCTTGGTCTATCAAGATCTGGTTTCACCCTTCCAAATTCCATTCACAATTTCCATATAAATACTCACCATCCTTTCCCAAATCTTCAGAATTCGATTCGGTTTTCACTACAAAGATTCATCCATTTATGAAGCAGTAGTTTTTTCTCTTAGTGGATCTTCAAAGCCACCTTTTTTTTGGGTCCATTAAAGGCTGATGTGGCATTGAGAGATGGATTTGGAGCTGATCTCTGTCCAAGTCTAAAGTCTTCATCTCAGTATGAAAATTGAAAATAAAAGTGGCTTGTTGGCGAATGGGTCAGAGATTCTCTGATTCGAACGCGAACGAAGACTTAGAAATCGGAAACGTTTATGTAATGTTTCCAATGAAAGGATTTTCTATGATGACTGCAGTGGATTTGGGAGATTTGTTCCTCACGGCTAATTCGGGTACCAACAAAAGGATGTCCCTAGTTAAGAGAGTGGAGATCTTGCAGGAATGTGACGTGACGGAGCAGCCCAAGACGAAGGGGCAGTGGCGATGATTTATTTTTTATTAAATTACCTTTGCCATATTGATTTTTTAATGAAAGGACAAAAATGTCCCTAAAATAAGACGTGAGATGCACATGATGCTGATTCCGTCAACTTTAACGGTTTCTAATGGCAAAAGTACCTTTTTGGCCAATTTAAATTAGTTCAGGTACATTCGTGGCTAAAAAAAAAAGTAAAGGTACCGAACCGCATATAAATGAAAAGTAAAAGTATATTAAAGGTAGTTCACTCAACCCCTAAGCTTTCTGTACTTTTGTTGCTGCGGGATTCATCTTTTGTTTCCTTATGGTTTTATCATCCTTGTTTTATTTTCTATCCTTCTAAACTGCAGACATTAACTGATATTTTCTTTTGCTAGCCTACCAAGACAAATTTACTTCGAAATTGTTATACGCAGTAACCGTTTTACTATTCGCAGTAACATTCCCCTATGAAAAGACAAAAATGCCCCTGACCCAAAAGAAAAAAGAAAAATAAGAAAACTGGGTACTGTTTACCTGTGCGTGAACAGTACTGTTCACCCACGGGTACCCTTCACCCGTTTTACTAAACGCAGTAACATTCCCCTGTAAAAAGTCTGAATTGCCTTTTATGGTTAAAAATTATTTTTCTTCTATTTTTCACCTATAAGTAAGGTGCCAAGTTTATTCCATTTTTTCAACCTTCAGAGT
Source organism: Leptodermis oblonga (assembly GCA_016801395.1). Lineage (NCBI taxonomy): Eukaryota > Viridiplantae > Streptophyta > Magnoliopsida > Gentianales > Rubiaceae > Leptodermis > Leptodermis oblonga. Next base: position 22,198,621 of record CM028760.1, read on the forward strand.
TAGTTGTTTTCCATTTACATTAAACTGTAGAAACACTTGTTTTCTATTTCATCACTGACACGTTTATTCAAATATGGCCGGTATACCCGAGTACGATCCATATTACACTATAAGTAAACACTGTATTTATTTTTACTTTAAATTAGTTTGCATAAATTCTCTATATACCCCTTCATTTTAATTTTTCGGAAAAAAAACCCATTTGGGGGGGATTTTTTTCCCGGATCTGCGATTATTCGAACGTTTTTTTCTGTTTCTGCAACATTTCGGCTAGGGAGACTGTCTCCCCGGACGGAATTCCCGGAATACCGCCGACCGCCGGCAGTATTTTCCCCTACCGGCAGTATTTTTGCCGGAAATACCGCCGCCGGCTGGCGGTATTTCTTCACTTTTTTTTCTAACCGGGTACTGTTCACGCACGGGTGAACAGTACCGGTTTCTTATTTTTCTTTTTCCTTTTAGGCCAGGGGCATTTTTGTCTTTTCATAGGAAAATATTACTGCGAATAGTAAAACGATTACTGCGTTTAGTATGCCTCATTTACTTTAGCGGTGCGTTTTGTTATGAGGTTTCTTTTTTATTTCCTTGCCTTATATGGCAACTGGGCCTCTTATGGCAATGAGCCTCATAATAAATTTCTGTGTTGCTTAATTTGATTAATGTGTTACTTTCATAATATATTTGATTGTCTTCACAAAGAAATACCTAGATGAGGATGGAGCCGCAACAACGCCGTCGAATCCTCCTAGTTTATTTATAATTTTGCTAATTATTTGTTTGTGTCAAATTTCTCGTTCATTTCATGTTTTGCAACTTTATTAGTCAGTGACTTGAAACGTGATACCGTATTTTAGATACCCGGTTCCTTTTTATTCTCAGAATTATGGGATAAAAATCTGAACTTTGTTGATTTTGTGTTCCGAATGAAGTTGTTAAAATTTTTGGCAGAATTCATTAAATTACCTTGCATTTGGTATTGTGGGTAGAGCTGAGCAAATTATCCGCAGTTCGGGTCAAACCGCTAATCCGATCTGAAATTTCGGATCGGACAATTTTTCTCTGATTTTAAACGGTTTCGGATTTTCGTTTCGGATAATCCGAAACCGATCCGACTTGTACCAATTATTACAAGTGACTTAAAAAGAAGATTTACCTAGTAATTAATAGCATTAATCAAACAGATTACAATACAAGTAAATAGGTTGGCTTCTCGAACCCGTCGGGCTTGAGCGACGGCGGCTCCTCTGGAGACAGAACCTGGACTGACGTTTCTTTTTTGCTTTTAGGACTTATCTAAAGTTCAGATTACATCCTCTTTAGTCTCCAAGAAGGTGGTGCAGCTCCGCAGTGATTGATAATGAAGAGAAACCCAGGAAGAGGAAAAGAAGAAGAGTGGGCATCGACGTCATCTTGGAAGCAAGAGGTAATCTAACTAGCAATGAGGAATCCATATCTAAATTGGTTTTTAGATCCAAGGAAAGTTTGTGTGGAGTTTGAGATAAGAAGTTTTGTAGGCTTGTAGCAGAAGATGACAGTAGCGACCAAACACTGCATTTCGAATAACAAACAGTGTTTCGGATCAACTCACTTCGGATAAAAACAGCGGTTTCGGATAAAAATCCGAACCAAACCGATCCGAATCCTAGCCACGGATTAAAATCTGAAACCGATCCGAAACGTTTCGGATCGGATCGGATTTGGATCGGTTTGTTGTTTGTTCAGCCCTAATTGTGGGACTTCTCTTTTTTTTTAATGAAATATATTGTTCACAGAATGAATGGTTGTAGAGAATTTCACACTTAGAACAATGGGACAAGAGGCCCCTTTTTTTTTTTTTTTTTTTCTTTAATGAATTTGTGTTTTTAGATCTCTGGTGAAAACTAAGAGAGTTGCAGGGTGATGAATAGTTTGTTTCGTGCATATTTTTCTGCTTTACTACCAAAGGCTAGCAGTGTTGTTGTGAGGGGCGCATTTTGTGGATTTTCTGCAGCTCCCTTATGGAAAACCAAGTTTCAGCTTGTAGATAATAGAGCTGCTAATTTGAGATTTTTGTTGGCACGAATTTGCTGCCAGTGCTATTCTACTAAGGATTCCAATAAAAAGAAACAATCGAAATCGAAGGCAAAGCCACTATAAAGGACGACAAGGAAGCATTCTTTGTAGTTAGGAAAGGGGATCTTGTTGGTGTATGCAAGAGTTTGAGTGATTGTCAGGTTCAAGTTGGAAAGCTTGTAACCAATCTGATTCCCTTTGTTTTCTCTACTTTGATTGTTTTGTATGTGCTCCTTTTGTGAATGGTTATGATTTTTCTTCCTTTTAAGTGGTTTTACTGAACAAAATATGCGCTTTTACGGTTATTCTTCTAAACATTTCTTTTTCTTATTTGTTTCGTTTTCCTAACTTTAATGTGTAGTATTGTTTTAATTTATTAATGTTTTCTTCCGAAGTTCTTTCATCACTTTATATTTGGAGTTGTTGCATCTCGTGCCTTCCATTAGGCCTTTCATTTTTGCCAAGACGTTAAGCATATGATTGGACTGATTTTCTGTTGCTGGCTGAAGACAATTGTAACAACTTTAGTGATTTTTCTACACAAAATATGAAACTTTTAGTCCCGTATGGTATGCCTTTTGAAAGGTGTTTTAGATTTTAAAATTATTAAAAATATATTGGAAATATAAAAAGGAGTGTTTGGGAAATGTAAAAAGGTGTATTAGAATTGATGAGAAATTATTATAAAATGAAAGTGAGAGTGAAATGAGATGGAAAAAAAAGTTGCCATACAAATGCTTTAGTATGATCAAGATTTCTTCTTGCATTTCCTTTAGGGTGCGTTTGGCGGGCGAGAAAGGGAATGGGGGGAATGAACATCTGATTGCTAGGATGAAGATGTCCATGCTTAGTAAGCATAGGAATATAATATTTTCAAGTATTATATCCTCTAAAAGTTAATCTAAGATTCCTTTAATTAGGAAATCATCGATTTCCTGATATGAGATGCCCCCCATTCCCATTCCCTTTCCCGCGCGCCAAGCGCACCCTTAAGGTATGCGACCCTCCTGTTAACGTATTTAAAGGTCATGCAATGCGCAAGGATGCAGAGAAGTATCTTCTTTCTTGTGGCCTTAAGAATGTTCTTTTTTCAATCAAAGCTGAAGTTCTTATTGAAGGAATTTTTGGCTTGCCAATATCAGGTGAGATGAGTTATTGTGCTTCCTTAAATTAACTTGGTCTTTCTTTCACTTTAATGATGATCCATTTACAAAAAGCTGTCGGTTACTTTTTAATTGACCAGATAGTAAAATTTCAGAATCTTAGGAAAACATTTCCTGTTTATGTTTACTTTGCCGAGAAATACAATTTTAAAAAATACCAATATGACGGGCCTTGATGATGGACGGTTGGAACGATCCTTTTTTTAAATTTTTTTTTATTTCTTTGTTTTTTTACTGTGGGAATGATCGAGGGGACTGCATCCTAGGGGCCCAAAAATGTCCAAAGGGTAAGGCAGGGAATAAATGGTTCTAAGCATAATGGTGGTCATTATTTTGGGACCTCCTATTGATTTTAGAATTTGTTGGATTCAAGTGTTGGCGCTTACTACTCGAGACCTGTGCTACCTTAGCTCCAGGTTGTGTAGTCTTATTAGGGAGGAGAAGGGGGTATCATGGAGGCAGAAAACACAAAGAGAAAAGAGATTACATATGCTTTGTTTAGTAAATTATTCATATATTATTTGTAGTCCTCAAATATAATTGCAAAATATTAAATTTTGGAAAAACATAAAGGAATAATATTAGAACGTACGCAAGGCACTGGGCTTGGTTTTCTTTAATGATACATATATATTTTTGGTTTTTTTTTTTTTTTTTGGTTAATAGTCGATTAAGTGGCTGGGGCTTGGGGACCCTTTATTTTTGGTTTTTTATGAAAATGTTGGGCCATTATTTATGTTTGGGCTAGGAATGAAAACAAGAGTCGAGTTTGACTGTTTGGAAATATGTTTTTTTGGAATGTCTAGCTATTATTTTTGTTAGGGCCACACATGAAAACGAGAACCTAGTTTTACTGTTCTAATTGTTTCTTCTTCTTCTTTTTTTTTTTTTTTTTTTCAACGTTGGGCTATTATTTATGATGGGCCAGAGATGACAAGAATTTGGTTTTAATGTTTGTATCCTTTCTTTTTTCTTTTTTTTGTTCAAATGTTGGTTTGGGTATGTGCAAGTATATTTTTCTTTGTGGTAAATTTATCATTATTGATTATATTCTATGGCCTGCATATGATAGAGTCATCAATAATTTTTTTGTAAAATAAAAAAAGAACAGTGACTATTAATTCATTATTATCATTAAAATAGATCTTTCATAATATTTCCAACAACACCCAATTCACTGTTTTTTTTGTTCCAAATACAGAAGGACTAAAAACTTCAAAAGTAAACTAAGGTAAACATTCGATATTTTTCATATGCTGGAAAAATCTAAAAAGCTTCAATAATAATAAACATTAGCATAATAATAAAACTACTGTTTCAAAAGGTGGTCTTGGCCGAAATTGTAGATCAGAGGAAGTCAACACGAAAAACTGCCTCAGAATTAGACATTGACATTGCATCAGGCAGAGCTGTAAATTTGGCAATTTTTTCAAATGGGTAATTGTTAGTTGCAGCAAAACCGTTCCATTTACCTCTCATTTCCATTTAGTTGTATGGAATAAAATGATTTCTTAGGTCCTTCCTTGGATGCAATGTCAATCGGTATATACCTCCAGGACTTATTATGTCAACATATTTGATGAGATGTAATTCATAATCTCTTGCATATCCAATTGGGACACTTTATAAAATATATCATCGAATCAGTTAGTTAGGTTCTTCATACATTTTTTAAAATTTTAAATGAATGCAATAACTGAATTCTTACAAATCTGTCAGTATTTGGTATATACGGCATAAATTCAACTGTAAAACTTGGTCCATGTTCGTCAAATTCGATGTCGTCCAGTTCTAACTGATTATGAAGTTTAGTATTGTTGGCACCATTTCCCTCTTCTGTAGGTGTTCATGTCTGCAAAAGAAAAAATTTGTTATTGTGTTTTTTGAAAGACATCAAAAAATGAGATATGTCCTACATGAGCATTATATTGGAACAGTCAAAAAAATATGTTCTACATGCTGATTAAACATGATTAATTTAAGAAACATTCTTTGGTTAGTTCATATAGTTGTTTTACTTCAATTATAGAAATTTCTTGAGCTATAAAAAATTTCAATAAAAAATTCATGATTAGAGTATTTATACTTATAAAGCATGTATTGCATGCAATGTACCGATAAATTATGAAAATTTAAAGCAGTAATTTTCTGTTTACCATAATAGGAGTTCTGGCTGATATTATTTTCATTGGCATCAAAGATGTATACGCCAAAGGATTCATGTAGGTTCCATCTGAAAACTAAATGCATCCCTGCTGCGATTTCATGGTGGTCTACAAATGTTTTCCACTATGGGCCAAAAAATCTGAATCCCATATGTTCCCTTCCTTCAGCAGCAACCTTGAAAGTACCATTTGTGGTATTGAGGTCAAGTTAGAGAGTGCCATGAAATGAAAGTTCTTTTTCAAATGTGCAAGGGATATTCTGTTGTTCATAACTATTATTAGTAATAAGTTTAGTTCTGATGGAAATTATAACATGTTTAATATAAACGACAAAACTGATCATGTTTTGATTGAGACTGAGATTTTACCAGCTGTGTAAGAGTGAATTCATTTACAATGACATGAAATGCGTTTGGAGGAATTTTGATGCGCTGCAATATCCTTTTTGTTCATGGCCTGTTCGGGTAAAGCTTCTACCAAACAGAATCACTGTGGTTGTTGCGTCCAACTGTAGATAATCCCCATTTTCAACATCAAGTAGTTCACAGAGGAGTTTAGCATCGATAAGCACTTCTTCTTTAGAAACTCTGATAACATCACAAGGTACAATACCTAGAGAGTTTTCACATCAACTCTTGGTGGAAACTGAAACTTTCTGTATCTTGCATATGCATCTGGGAGTTTCTGTGCAAGATCAATAAATGTTGTTATATTGAAGTAGTATAAAACGAGTTGATTATAGTTCTACCATATAAAAATAAAAGAACATACTTACCACATGAATATTGGAGTGCACGGTTGGTACGAAGTGAAGATGTGAGAAACTTTCCATTGTTATTATTTTTTTTTTCTGCTTATGTAAAAATGTTTTTCCTTTGCTTTGAAGAACTGTTGTAGAGTTCCAATCCTCCTGGTATGGTTCTTCGAATGAAGGGGATTTATAGATGGACAATAAATTATTTATTTGAATGGCTAAAATTGTGGATGTATCTGAAAAATTATAGAGTGATTTCTTAGTTATGATATTCTAGATTTGGAAGGAAAGTGATATAAAAGATTGCTTTTACATTTTTTGGTCAGGAATAAATGGCAGAAATTAGCGTATTATATAATCATTACAAATCTTTCAGTATATCTAGCTGAGATGTATATTTTTTATATTGCAATAGTGGTTGTGGTAATTTAATTTCTATCAGAAGTGTCAAAAAGGAAAACTTGTCATTGTTAGATCTTTATCGTTGTTTTCCCATATATATTATTTCTTCATATTTTATGTTTTTTTAATCTAATTTTGAATAACTGAATATATATCTATCACTTTAGTAATTTTTATGTTTGTGTTACTTTTTTGATTAATCAAAATCCCTACTGTAATAAAAAAAAAAATACAAAAATTATAAACGGCTGAAGTACCACTGTTAACTAATAAAACCATCATTAATTTTGTAATAAATACGACAATGCATTAATTTTGTATCTATCTATATATAAAAAGAACATCTTTCATTATAGTTGCTTAAAATACTGCCATGTGGCATACAACTCAGCATCATCTCCAATTATACGTAGGCTTTCAACATTATATGGTGTAACTATTTTTCATTTAATTTCAACGTTTTGAGATTATGGTAAAAACTATATTCAATTACTCTGATCGCGATTCACATCTCCAACCAATCTCTTCATCTCCCTTTTTTTTCCTTTTTCTTTTACCTCTTCCTATTCCCTCTGCCGTCACACTGCTACAAACTTCACTTCTACCATCTTTCTCAAGTAACAGTGGTCTCTAACTTCCTCTATTCATCCGTTTTCAGTTCTTGCATTTCCAATTTTTCACTATTTTGTCATTCATATAAAAATCATTGAATCCTTTCTAAATTCAGTCCAGGCTAAGTAGATGGCTAAGGAAATTGTTGCTGGGCTTTTTAATAACGCAGAGGCTAGGGCTGAGAATGGCGGAAACGGTGGCTTTGATTCAGTAGAGTGTAAGGTTTTTTCCATTTGATTTTCCGTCGTTTGAATTTGATTTTTTTTTTTCAATATAAATTTTTTGAAGTCTCGCTTTATTTATCACCCTTTAATTCATTCCTTTAACAATAACTCATCCAAAAATTAATACACTAAAACAAATTACACCTAATCCTAATTGCAGGCATGCATTAGACATAAATGATTGGTGAATTAGAGGGAGAAATTCAGTGGTAAAAGTTTGTTACTTTGGGGGCAGAAGTGGTAGAGATAAAGATATATGTCGGTTTTGAGTGTCAGAAACATATCGAACTCATTGATGTTGAGTATCCAGGAGGAAGATAGGGCTGTGGGATTGAAATTTTTTATGATATTTTGTATGTTTGTTAGTTTTTGATTAATCCTGAAATGTTTTTGGGCTGTGTTGCACAAATTTTTAGTAGATATTAGGATTAATTTTTCTATGCAAATAATGTGTTTGATTATTTCCAATTAGAATGAAGCTTCAGTGTCTCTGAGATAGTTTAAACCACCACTTTCACTAACTTCTTAGAATTCTCTGGCTTTTATTTTGCTTGTGGCATGTTGCAGATGACTGATGCCGAGCTTAAGGATGAGATGTTATGATAGGAAGCAAAAAACTGGTAATCTGATGCTATGAACCACTGGATGATATTTTTCTATTTAGAAATAGTGATTGTGATTTGAACTATAGAATTTTCTTTCTACAAATGAAACTAATAGCATGTTTCTTGGTGGTTCATTTTTTGTGAAGTAGTCTGGTTGTTGGCCAGTTAATGTTAAAGTATTGGAGAAATCAATCTGGAAAGAAAATATTTATGAGTAAAGTGTAAAGAACATAACAAAATTTTAAAAAGTTAACTTTGCCAAATTTCAGTGGTTTGTTGAATTGATAATCTGCATGTTTTGAAACATTCGTTGAAAGTTTTAAACTATTTACTCTGAACAAACCATTATTAAATTAATGCTGTGTTTTGAGCTATTGAATAAACTGTTGAGAGAAGCTCAGCTTGTTAGTAGAAAATTATAAAGGAACAAGCAAATGATATTAATTATTAGCAAAAATCAAACTGTCTTGATTCAAGGTCTTCTAAAGCTAAAGCAAATAAGAATGATAAACAATCTGCAACATTTGTTTGAACTTGTGAAAAACATATTGTTGGAACATGCTCAGCATATGAAACATTATCCAAATGTATGCCGAAGAGTTCTTTTTTCTTTTTGAAGCAATTCTATGTCTTTCCTATAAGTTGTGTCTACTAGATGTTTTGTCCTAGACTGAAGAACTTCTCATTCTTAGTACGATGATTTCTATTTCCTACTTATTTTTATCCATTAGCAGTTGTTGTATTGAAACAAATTGGGTTTCATGAAATGCTTTGCAATTATTCCAACTTATGTTCTCTCTCCCTCTCTCTGGCCTCAAATGTTTTGAAATGCTTTGTCCATGGGAAATGACCTTCTCTTATGCAACTGTTTGTTGAATTTGGAGTTTTAGCATGTCTTGGATAACTCTCTTCTCTTATTCTTTCTACGACGCATAAATAGTTAACAAGGGAGAGCTATAGGCGTAGGCTAGATGTTTATGTGATTCAACTTCATCTAAGTGAATCGTCACATTTTGTATTGTTTAAGCCCCATCGTTTGGTGTTGGCTTTCATAATGTGTGCTTTTTTGTTTTCCTTTTCTCTTTCCATTAACTATCGTGGATCTCATCTGTTGCGGTAAACTACTGATGTAAGGAAACAAAATGATAAAGTTATACAGTAAGGAAAAGTTAGTTTCCTTAGGATGTCTTTCAGACGTGTCTAAATTAGTTGTGTATTAATTGTTTTGAGTCTGGAGGGAATTGCATCAACATGACATCCTCCTTAGCTAGGAGTACTGCACTAGGATAATGGCTAGAAGGAATTTAAGGGCATTTAAAGGTGTATGCACTCTTCTACACATAGGTGTATAACCAATATAGCTTTGTGATTGTTTTCGCTCTAAATAATTATTTATTGAAAATTCTGAGTTGGCTCAGTTCTTTTTTGTAAATCCTCAGACTGGGTTTTACAAGTCCTTTCTATTTTTACCTTTTTGGTTCTTTGTCGCATTGATTATGATATCAGAGCACTTGAGTTTTGATGGCTTTTTGTTTATGAGCAGTCTATCTTAGGTTTAAACATAATTAGTCATAAGGAAGGACATATCAATGAACTACAATAAGAATGTGTCATATGTGACGCCCTACACTCGATCCCCCCTACCTCAGAAAATCATTCCCAACAAGGAGAAGAAAGCCGGTGTGGAGGCGTCATACAGGGCTCTCGCCCAACAATCGATACAGAATAAACAGAGAGAAACATACATCGTTATGCTTATTCCAAAAATTCAAGAAGTTCAATGCAGTGGAAAATATAATAAAATTGTTGAGGACGGCCCTAGGCCAAATTATCCTCCCAAACAAGGTATATGAGCTAAACTATTACAGAGCACCCCTCGGTGTTATTTTGGACGCCTAACGGCCTCACCTCTAGCGTACGCAAATCAAGCACCTGTAATCAAATTTGGAAGGGAGTGGGGTGAGTTTAAGCCCAGTGAGAGACCTCGGGGTTTGTAGAAAATCCCACCGTAGGTCTTGATAGAAAAGACGGGACGCAAGTATACATGTCATACATCTATCCATACAGGTAAGCATATATAAACACAACCAGATAACATCAGAAGTACAGAAATCAAACCCAGTGACTGAGGCAAGTCAAGCAAATCAGGCATATAATCTAGCACATGGCAACTACGGAAAATGAGCATGGCATTATAGCTACAACATGCATATGCACATATTTGAGCCACTAGACTCCTAGCAAGTAGATTGCACAAGCAAGCTTTCTCTATTAAAGCTAGGTTGGAATCTATTCAAGTGTTCAAGTTGTTCAAGTACTTGATGGTTTGCAAAGCACATCGCCCCTGCGGTAGCCGTACAATGGAGGTATGCTTGACTGCAGGGGTTTTGGATCTTGGCCCTTTTTTGTCTCAGGCCATCATAACGAAGGAGTGTCGACTGTCTGCTACACAGGTTTTCACCGGCAGGCCCTTCTTTGCGGGCGAACGGCTACTTGTCAAGTCAAGCAAGAAGGCTCGAAACCCGAGTCTTATCAAGTAGGTCTCCGACCTATTTCACGTTAAGGTGATCATGGCAACCCTAGCATGCTTCATACATATCTAAAGGCATTATGCAATCCTAGATGACATGCAACTTACCTCGAGAAGTCTACGTCCTTTTAGGTCGCCGGGTTAGGCTAGCTCATCATTGCAGGCATACATAATGGCACATATGCAAGGTGACATGTCATGTGCAGCAGAGTATATAGCAGACATGGCATAGCATCAAGTAGGCACATAGCACATACGCATGCATATTTCACGCTAGGGCAAGTCGGGAAAACAAGCAACTAATGAGGCGTGGGAAACCTCGTTGGAAAAATAAACACACAATAGTACATATGACTACACAAAGGTACTACGTAGATATTTCGTTTAAATCTTAGGAAACTAGCGAGTAATATCTCACTTGGAATTCTGGAAGGTGCGTGTGCCGTTTGACCCGATCGACTCTGGTCAACGATCAGCTCCTGTGGATAACGGAGACACGGTTATTAGTTAAGGCGAAGTTGTTGACTTCCTAAGCAAGTTTGATTTTTTGGTCAGCTGGGGTTGATTTTGACTTTTCGGGTTAGGTGGACTTTCGGGTTAAGTTTGACTTTTACGGTTAACTTTGACTTTTTTGTCAACCTTTGACTTTTTGGATTAAGTTTGACTTTTATGGCCAACTTTGACTTTTCAGGTTAGGTTTGATTTTTACAGTCAACTTTTACTTTTTGGTCAACCTTTGACTTTCTCGAGTTAGGTTTGACTTTTATGGTCAACTTTGACTTTTTGGTCAACCATTGACCTTTCGGGGTAAGTTTGACCTTTCTCGGATTAGATTTGACTTTTACGATCAACTTTGACTTTTCGGTCAACCGTTGCCCTTTCAGGGTAAGTTTGACCTTTCTTGGGTTAAGTTTGACTTTTACGATCACTTTGACCTTTTTGGTCAACCTTTGACTTTTTGGGTCGATTAGGGCTGACTTTAGACGTTAGGGTCAACTCTAGGTCAAGGGGCAAGTTTTGGTCAAACGGGTCAAAATTGGGTCAAACCGGTCAAGGTTGGGTCAAATCGGTCAAGTTGAGTCAAAGGGGTCAAGTCTTGGTCAAACGAGTTGTGATCGGGTGAAGTTTTGGTCAAACGAGTCGTGATCGGGTCAAAGGGGTCAAGTCTTGTTCAAAGGTCAAAGGTACAGGTCAAGGTCAAGTCTAGGGGCTAAGGTTCAAGTGTAGGGGTCAAACAACTCAAGGTTGGTCAAAGGAGTGAAGGTTGGGGTCAAATGGCCAAGGTTGGGCATGAATTGGCCCGACTGCCATGCTAGCCGGCCTTGCTGTGCGCGTGGCGTGGCCATGCAAGCACAGCTTGCATGCGCGGGTTGGCCCTGCACGCACAGCCTGCGCGCATAGGCTGGGCAACGTCGGCCTTCCTTGGCCGTCGGCTGCCCAGATTGGCCACTGCGAGGTGGCCTTTTCGGGGCCAAAATTTTTGCCTCTCCTAACGGATTTTGATGATTCCAAAAACGTATATCTGTAGACTAACATCAATACTAACAAACAAACTAATTTGTACACAATTCTAACCATCCTAACCACCTTTTTCACTGCCTCAAATATGGCATGGTACACTATTTTTCTAGATTTTAATTTCTTGTTCTTGATTTGCGTATTAATTCAATATCTCATTTTCAACCATTCCCACTAGATGCAATCAGTCCTAAACCTTCTTAAACATGTATAGCCCCCCTCTCATGCATAGATTTCCCCCTATTGTGAAGAAATTAAACAACCCACATGAAATATCAAGATCTCCTACCTATGCTTTCATGCCACTTTGCGGGGGTTCAAAATCAGTTCTAGAGACTTACCCTTGTCCTATGATTACCATGAACTCGTTGAGGAGGTGCAAGGGAAGGGAAACGAAGTGGAGGCGGAGACTTTCCGGCGACGGCGGCGGCATGGAATCTCTCCAAAGGGTGGCTGCTACTAGGTTTTCAAGAGTGTGAAAAAGAGGGTGGGGGATCTTAGGATCTATTTATAAGGCTTCTTTAGGTTCTAGGAAGGCTCTAGGAAGGTTCTAGAACCTTCTCCCAATTCCCTAGCCTCCCCTCTCATCCTTTGTTTCGCATTTGGATTGGAGAAGATCCAATCCAAATTCAAATTCGAAAGCTCCCGCTGCTGAGCAGCGGGCGAGCGACACGCTCTGCGCGTATGGTGCATGCCTCACGCTGCTGCACGCAGTTCCCCCTTTTTGCCCATTTTTTCTCGTTCTTGCTCCGTTTGGCTCCCGATTTCACGTGCTCTTCTAGCTACCATTCCCCTTGTGTTTTCTAACATTTATTTCCCGTCCGGAGTGTGTTCTTCGCCCTATATCTCTAGAGGGGTCTACCACACAACCTATACACTTAGCAAACATACAATAACTCAAGCACGCAGGTCACGTTTCACATCAACACATAATTTAAACCAAATTTTTTTTATTTTTACCATTTTTATCCCTATGATTTAGCTCTGGAAAATCCGGGACTTCACATCATGTGGAAAGTTCTAAGCTCCACTTATTATGTGGAGTAAATATATGTGCACACGCACAAGTTGGGTTACTACTCGATGGTGACTAGAAAATTGGACCAGTCAGAAGGATATCACAAGAATGCAAAAGAGGTTAAGAAACAACTTCAATAGTTCTCCCTAAGTCCAGAAAATTTCATAGATCAAGAGGAAATGGAAGAAGAGGTGGATATTCAATATCATTGATTTGATTTTCAGATTTGCTGGGTGGTTATTTGGAGATGAAATTTCTTCGATGCATCATTGCAATTTTCTTTACTTTTGTTTGGAAAAACTTCTTGCCATATCATTCAAGCATAGAAAAGAAATCACATTTTGTTGTTCTTCACGTGGAAGCTAAGTTATATTACTGATTTTTGAACAATCATTGAATCATATGCACTTTTTGTTGGTCTTTATTTGAATGGTATAGTGATTTTTCAAAGCTCACTGTATCATATGCTATTTTTTCATTAATTGTTGATTAATTTATATGTAATCTATTACTTCCATTTTTGCATGCAATATTTGACTTAAAGCAAAGTTCAATAAGCTATGATATTTATATCCAAGAAGTGACCATATCCTGCAACATTTTTTGGTACTAATTCAAAAAATAATTAGATGAAGACAAAAAGAAAAAAATTCATAAACCTTCATTGGAAAAAGACATGTTACAAGTTACAACATAACATATGTTCGTAATCTATTGAAAATATGTTTGGTTTTAATTTTATCGGGATTATTTTTTCATATGTTGATCTATTCAATGCTGTAATCACCCCTGCTATTAATGTGGGTATTTCCGAATCCAGAGTCAGGCTTGCAACTCAAATTTAAACTCGACAAGTTTCATTAAATCTGTCTTTTTTACGTGTTAATATCTTTTTTGATGTCACAGGCTAAATAGATCGAGCTATAACTAAGGCTGATGTTGGTGTTGTGATCAAGGCATCTACCAATTTTCTACAGTTTCTTTGGCTAATGAAAATAATTTTACCTTCACGTTCTATTCTGTTTGTATTTTTAGTATAAAGTTCAAGAGAATAAATAAATGGTATCTTATATTTTCATTGATATATTCTAAAAATGTTTCAATCATATTGAAATAAATAAGAAATAGGGCCATTGCTATGCCTTGCGCGGTCGTGCAATACTGGTAATTTCATAAAAAATCTTAAGAGATAACACCTGCTGATGTCATACTTAGATTCTACCCTAACATAGCTTACAAGAAGATTCTTCATCATGGAAAAAAGTAGAAGAAAAAGATTGTTGTTCATACAAAAGATGTCTTCATTTTTTGATTGTTGTTCATACAAAAAAATGTCTTCATTTTTTAAGAATAAAAAGACTACTAATACTTGTTAATGTCATAGCTTACAAGAAGATTCTTCATCATGAAGAAAAGTAGAATCAAAAGATTGTTATTCAAACAAAAGATGTCTTATTTTTAAAGGATAAGAAGACTATAATCAGCAAGCGTAACTACCAGTTTCATCTTAGGCAAAATAGTATATTAATACCATTACCTTAATATATCATGCATTTTTTTTTGTTTCTTTCTAGCTTTTTTCTATACCTCTAGAACATTGCTATCTTCAGTATCATATTCAAAGTCTGCAAGGAGATTTTTATGCACATGTCGACGACTTTGAAATTGCTTCTCTGTTGAATAAAAAAATTTCATTAAAATATATTCAAATTTATTTAAATAAAATATATGGATAACATAATGATTTTTCTAATATGAAATAACCTGACGAGTAGTAATTAAATGTGGCTCAGGTGAACTCATATATGGAGTTTGCATCTGAAGAGGTTTAGCATGTGAAATGGCTTTAATAGGTTGTGCTGTTGTAATGATCGGAAGAGATTCAACTAGTACAATTGGTTATGATGGTGGAGTTTCCTTAATGGAGGGAGTTGCTTTTGAACCCATGGAGCTACCTTAAGGTAATTAGCCTTTTGTTGAGGTCCTTGCTCTAATACCAATTGAAAATGCAACTACACTAAACAACCAATGAGGGGAGGGGTGAATTGGTTGTTTTTAAAAACTTTCTTTGTTAGTAGTAAAACAGTTTTTGGTGATTGTGTGAAATATAATAGTTTAAAACTCAATTAGAACTACTAAGAAAGAACAAGACTTTTATATGGTTCAACTTTTTTTCCTCAAGGAAAGCCTAAATCCACCTTCCCAAGCAACTATCTTGGTTTCTACTAACTCGAGATTCTTAAAGGTGAATCTAAAACCTTTATACAATTATCCTAAACGATTACCTCCTAGTTTACTCAAACTATAGGCAACCCTTATGATAATTCCCCTTGCTTGAACTCTTTCAATCCACTAGAAAAAGTCCAAGACTTGACCCACTTTTACAAGGAAATGATAATGCTATAAGACTAGCTAACTATTACAAGTTGAAAGATGAATTGAAATGATAGTTCACTTTTGCTTGACACTTAGAGAGTTTGAGATGGAAAGAGGTGAGTTGAAAGTCTATGAACTCTTGTATTTATAGGAGATGACCGATTTTGAAAGAGGCTTTGTTTTCCCGTTGAAAAAGAGACAAACTCGTTGCTTTCTCTGTTTCAGCTTTTCGGGTTCAAGTCCGAGGTTCGAGCTCAACGCTTCAACTTCGAAGCTTCTTAAATTTGAAATCTTCACTGTAACGGCTAGGAACCTTGGCTTGACTTGCAATTAATGCGTTTGGCACATTCTTTGTTTTCACTATCTTCGTGCTCGAGCTCGAGACCCTGTAGACGTTCGAAGTTGATACTTCATTTTAATTTAGGGAATTCCAGCCCGAGAGCTTGACTGCTGTCAGCTGCTTATCGACTTGAACAAACTCGAAGCTTTCTGCTTTAGGTTCGAACTCGAGACCCTGTCGACGTTCGAGGTCGATACTTCATTTTAGTTTCGGGAATTCCAATCCAAAAGCTTGACTTCTGTAGGCTACTTGTTGACTTGGACGAGCTCGAAGCTTTTTGGGTGAGGATCGAGCTCGAGAGCCTGTCGTTGTTCGGTTTCGAACCTTTCTATTTTTCCACTTTTAGCTCAAGCAAACTCATTAAATTATTTTCACATATTTGTTTGATCAACACTCAAAACTTAGAAATTGAAACCATAGGTCAAACAATCTCCACCTTTTTGATGATGACAAAATAAATAGAGAAATTTGACAAAGATAACATAAAAGAATAAAAACTCACCCTAAGTTTAAGAACTCCCCTAATTTCCATCCCCTTATTTTCTCCTCCTTTTTGACATCAGCAAAAAACATAGCAATTTAAGGCTTGAATTGAACATAAAGCTTGTCTCTTAAGTAAGAAAAATGATCTTTGGGCAATGGTGGTAAAAATATTCGCAAGTTGATCTTGTGTCGGCACATAAGTCAAACAAATCTCCCCGTTTTAAACTAAGTCCCTTATTAAATGATGTTTTATGTTAATATGCTTAGTTCGGGAATGTTGAATTGTATTCTTTGAGATATTGATTGCACTATGCTTATCACACATGATAGACACACAATTAAATTTAAGACCAAAATCCAATAAAGTATGCTTCATCCAAATGATTTGTTGACAACATGAACTAGCGGTTAAGTATTCCAACTCGGCCATAGATTGCTAAACCATGAAACCAAACAATTTCCTAAGAATTGACAAGTACCACTTGTGCTTTTACGATCAATTAGACACCCACCAAAATTGGCATCCGTAAAATCAAGTAACTTAAAAGTAGAAGACTTAGAGTACCACAAGTCATATTAAAGAGTATTTTGCAAGTATCTTAGTATTCTTTTAACAGCACTCAAGTGAGAATCTTTAGGAGCAACTTGAAAACGTACACACAAGAAAACGACATACATAATATCATGCCTACTAGCCGTGAGATAAAGTAAAATACAAATCATGCCTCCAAAAAGTTTTTGATCTACACTATAACCTTTTTCATCTTTAGCAAGCTTCGAGGATGAACACATTGTAGTAGCAATTGCTTTGCACTTTTCCATATTAACTCCTTCAAACCCTCTTTGGTCTATTTTGTTTGACAAATGAAAATACCCTTAGAGGTTTGTTTAATTTGAAGGCCTAAAGAAGTAAGTTAAATCACCCATCATGGTTATTTCAAGCTCACTGTGCATAATTTTAGCAAAGTCATCACATAATGCATTTTGAGTAGCAACAAAAATGATATCGTCAACATAGATTTGAACAATTAGCAAATTTGCATGCTTATCAACTTTAGTGAATAAAGTAGTATCAATTTGACCTCTTCTAAAGTTATGAGCAATCAAATAGGAGGTTAATCTTTCATACCAAGCTCTAGGAGTTTATTTCAATCCATATAAAACCTTAACAAGTTTGTACACATGATTAGGAAATTGAACATCTTCAAAACCGAGGGGTTATTCCACATATACTTCTTCATTCAAATAAGCATTCAAGAAAGCACTTTTAACATCCATTTGATATAATTTAAAGTGTTTAAAACATGCAAAAGCAAGCCACATTCTAATGGATTTAAGTCTAGTTATGGGAGCAAATATTTCATCATAATCTATGCCTTTTTCTTGTCTTATACCCTTGTACCACCAACCTAGCTTTATTTCTAGTGACCTCCCCAAGTTCATTTAGTTTGTTTCTAAAGATCCATTTTGTGTCAATTATAGATTGATGTGTAGGCCTTTCAACTAATACACATACTTTACTTCTTTTAAATTGTGCCAGTTCTTTTTGCATAGCCAATATCCAATTTCCATTAAGCAAAGCATCTTTAATATTTTTAGACTCTATTCTAGAAAGAAATGCAATATTGCTTTCTTGTACAATATTCCTAGTTTTAACCCCTATGGATGGATCACCAATAATCAAGTCATGAGGGTGATCTCTAATGAATTTCATGGGTTTAGCAAGAGAGTTAGAAGTGCAAGTAGAAGTAGAAGCATTACAAGTAGGAGAAGTAGAACAAGGCACATCAATAACATCATTCAAAGAAACACTATTTCCAAAATTAGTTGGCAAAGTATGAGTGTGATCATCATCTTTATGTTGATTTTTAGAAGTAAGATTTTCATCAAATTCTACATGCATACTTCCTCAACTTTCATAGTAGTTTTGTTAAAGACTCTATAAGCTTTTCTAGTCAAGGGCTATCCAAGAAAAATGCCTTCATGTGATTTACTATCAAACTTTCCTAAGTGCTCATTAGTTTTCAAAATAAAACATTTGCAACCAAATACTTTGAAATACTCAATGTTGGGAGCTCTCCCAAAAACAAGTTTATAAGGAGTCTTTTTCAAAATGGGTCTTAATAGAATGCTATTCATGACATAACAAGCGGTGCTAACCGATTGGGCCCAAAAGTATTTTGGCAAACTATTTTCGTAAAGCATTGTTCTAGCCATTTCTTGCAAAGTTCTATTTTTCTTTCTACAACACCCTTTTGTTAAGGTGTTAGCAATTGAAAAGTTATGAGTAATGCCAAATGAATTACCAAAGTTAATGAAATTTTCATTTGAAAATTCGATTCCATTGTTACTTCTCAACTTGACAATCCCCATTTTAAACTCATTTTAAACTTTCTTTGCCCAAATTTCAAATTCATGAAAAGTTTCATGCGTATGGGCCTGTTCTTTAGGTTGTGTTTCAAACTCTATTTGAAACCTGATTTTAGGAAAATAATTTTATAATGTAAAAAATGTATTGAAAATGTAAAAAGATATAGCTAAATAGTAAAAAATTGTATTAATAATGATGAAAACTGATTATAAAATTATTTTTTCAAAATCAAGTTTCAAACAAAACATAAAGAACAGGCCTTATGTGCCAAGAAAATTACCCAAGTAACTCTAAAATAATCATCAACAAGAATATATGCATATCTTTTACCACCTAGACTAGCATGTTGAGTAGGTTCAAACAATTTCATATGAATCAATTCTAGGGGCTTTGTGGTGCTTACATGTTTCTTTGATTTAAAGGATGACTTCTTATGCTTACTAAATTGACATGCATCACAAAGTTTATCATTTTCATATTTCAATTTAGGCAATCCTTTTACTAATTCATTCCTAGAAATCTCATTTAAGTGATCCATAGTAACATGTGCTAATCTCCTATGCCATATCCATCCATCATTACAATTAACGGCAAAGTAATGATAATGTTGTTCAAGCAAAGTTTCAACATTTAGAATATACACATTTCCATTCCTACTAGCACTACAAATCACTTTGTCATCACATTTAGAATCTTCCACAAAGCAAGTATCATTCTTAAAATGAACACCAAGATTTTTCTCACATATTTGACTTACACTCAACAAGTTAAATTTCAAATTGTAAATAAGTAAGACATTTTTAAAAGAAGTTGACCTTTGGATGAAATGTTACCTATACCAATGATCTTCCCTTTCTTGTTGTTTCCAAATGTGACATGGCTTCCTTTCTTTTTGAAATCACAAAGGAGAGATTTGTCACCCGTCATATGCCTTGAGCACCCACTATCCATATACCAATTGGATAGCTTGGAAGACATCAAGATTTGAGCTTGTTCCTACATGAGATGAAAGAAACTTAATTTGTCCCCTTTTGGCTTTTGGTCCTTGAGTGTTAGACTTAACTACCCACTTAATTTTACCAAGATTGACCAATTTCCTAGCAAAACATCTAGGGGGTACATGCCCAAAGATTTCACAATTAGTACATGCAAGATGTGCATTTCTAATGAAGGGAACCCAAGTTTTAAAAGATATATGCTTGTTAGTTTTCAAAGTAGATGAATTAGATGAAGCATGAGTACTAGCATGATATCCAAGTCCACTCCTATCATAAAAAGGCCTTTGGGAACTAAGAATCACATCTAAACTATCCTTACTTTTGGTAAATTTTCTGAGAGTTATACTTAGATCATTTATCCTATTGTTCAAAGCCACATGCTCAATTTTCACTTTCTCATGCAAATCATTCTTCTCAATTTTTGCATTTTGAAGCTTGTTCTTTAGCATTTCATTTCTACATTCTTCTCATCATATGATTTAGTCAATTCATCAATTTTCTTTTTCAAATTCATGCATAATTTGATACACTTTTCAAATTCATGGTAAGAGTTTGCACATAAACAACTAAATCACATTTTTTCATGCTAATCTCTTCAAGACAATCATCCTCACTCCTATTCATATCATTCTCACATAATGAAGACTTAGATGAGTGACTTCATGGAGTCCCATGAAGCACATTTGAGCCTCTTCTTCATCACTTAAGCCTTCAATGTCGGAGTTTGCCTTGTCCTAAGTTTCGGCCACAAACATTTGTTTCTTCCCCTTCTTCTTTGAAGGTCTTTCTTCTTCTTAGAACAATCACTGATGATGTGTCCAATTTGTTGACACTCATAACATCTAGGTCCACTCTCTTCTTCTCATCATTCTTACCTTTTTGAAAATTACTCTTTTTGAAAAACTTTTTGAAATTCTTAGCTAAGAGGTTCATCTCATCAAGAGAGAGATCCTTTTCACTTTCTTAATTTTCTCCTTCACTATCACTCTTTGAAGATTTGAGTGCAAGAGATTTAACCTTAGAGCTAACTTCATCATGAGACCTCAACTCATGAATCTTGAGCATAGACATAAACTCTTCAAGAGGGAGTATCTTCAAGTCCTTTGAAGTTTTAATCACAAGAGCTCTAGTGTTGTACTCTTTAGTGAGACCATGAAGAATCTTTCGATTCATTGCCTTGAGTGGGTAAGTTTTGTTATGGACTTCAAGATCTTTAACAAGATCATTGAACCTACAAAATATACCATCAATGGTTTCACCTACATCCATTTTAAATGATTTGTATTGAGAGATAATGATAAACTTCCTTTTCTCTTGGATACTAACACTACCCTCATAGTACTCTTGCACCTTTAGCTAAAGGGCATGACCATTCTTACATCCCTTGATACTACTTGACTCTTGAATATTCAATGCATTGTAAAGAACATTGAGCGCCTTCATATTCAAGGAGAGGTTTTTCTTATCCTCATCCGTTAGCTCACTCCTTAGTTTATCTCTAGTGGTTCCATCACTATTGGTGATGAAGACAGGTATGTCACATTCTTCAACAATACACTATAGTTCATAATCTGCCGAAATAAGAAAAGTCTTCTTCCGGTCATTCCAACCACTAAAATCGGTTCCACAAAAAAATGAAGGCCTAATGGTGGAGTTTCCTTCATGGAAGGGAGTTGCTTTTGAATCCATGGAGCTACCTCAAGGTAATTAGCCTTTTGTTGAGGTTCTTGCTCTGATACCAATTGAAAATGCAACTACACTAAACAAACAAAGAGGGGAGGGATGAATTGGGTTGGTTTTTAAAAACTTTCTATCTTGGTAGTAAAACAGTTTTTAGTGATTGTGTGAAATGTAATAGTTTAAAACTTAATTAGAACTACTAATAAAGAACAAGACTTTTATGTGGTTCAACTTTCCTTCATCAAGGAAAACCTACATCCACCTTTCCAAGCAACTATCTTGGTTTCCCCTAACTCAAGATTCTCAAAGGTGAGTCTAAAACCTTTACACAATTATCCCAAAGGATTACCTCCTAGTTTACTCAAATTAGGTAACCTTTTTGATAATTCCCCCTGCTTGAACTCTTCAATCTAATTAAAAAAGTCCAAGACTTGACCCACTTTTACAAGAAAATGATAATGCTAGAAGACTAGCTAACTATTACAAGTTGAAAGATGAATTGAAATGATAGTTCACTTTTGCTTGACAGTTAAGGAGTTTGAATTAAAAAGAGGTGAGTTGAAAGTCTCTAAAATCTTGTATTTATAGGAGAGGACCAATTTTGAAAGAAGCTCAGTTTTCCCATTGAAAAAGAGACAAACCCGTCGCTTTCTCTGTTTCAGGTTTTCGTGTTCGAGCTCGAGGCTTTGACTTCGAAGCTTCTTAAATTTGAAATCTTCGCTGTAACGGCTAGGAACTTTGGTGCGACTTGCAATTAATGCGTTTGACGCATTCTTTGTTTTCACTATATTTGACCTCGAAATCCTGTCGATGTTCAGGGTCAATACTTCATTTTAATTTCAAGAATTGGAACCCGAGAGCTTGACTACTGTCAGCTTCCTGTCGACTTGAACAAACTCGAAGCTTTTTGGGTTAGGTTTGAACTTGAAACCCTGTCGACGTTCGAGGTTGATACTTCATTTTAGTTTTGGGAATTGCAACCCGAGAGCTTGACTGTTGTCGGCTGCCTGTCGACTTGGACTATCTCGAAGCTTTTTGGGTGAGGTTTGAGCTCTAGAACCTGTCGGTGTTGGAACTCGATAGTTTCTGGGTTTGACTTCGAACTCAAAAACTTTTGGGCTTTAGTTTTGAGCTCGAGAACCGTCGCCTCTCGGTTTCGAACATTTCCATTTCTGCACTTTTAGCTCAAGCAAACTCATTGAATTCTTTTCACATATTTGTTTGATCATCATTCAAAATTTAGGAATTGAGACCATGGGTCTAACACATGCATTGCTTTGCTGTTAGCCCCAAAAACTTTTCAACAAGATCTCCAAATAAGGTACTTGTAATCCCACCATTACGATCATTCAGGTTGATTTGAAGGTGAAACCTGTAAAAGTTAGGAGAAAATGTCTATATATATTATTGAAATCAATAGTTTAGTTTCATAGTTTTTCTAGTGGTAAACAAAAATACGAGTTCTGCTTTATTCATTTAGGAGACCTTCATTTATAAGAGAAGTAAATAACCTTGGCTGAGCATGCTGGCGTGTTCCATAACCATTGCAAGTGAATTCATATCCACTAATTGCTGAAGTTGAATGATTGCACTACTTCAGGCATGCCATGTAATGATGTTTTTGAACAGTCTCTTTGAAGCTTATCCTGACTCTGACCAAAGCACCCTAAATAGGACAATTATTGAAAATTAGTACTAGGTCAATATATTTTAGGAATGATATTATGGTTTATTATTACCTTAGCATCAACAAGAATATGTGATACTTCTGCCACTTCCTCATTCCCTGAAATAGGTAGCCTAAGATTCTCTAAATTATCATGATTCTTTAGAATTGTTGTATTTCCTTTTTATTTCTTTGAACCACTATAATATCATTTCTGGATAATTCCTAGTGAGATGTAAATAAAATTCTATCACATTACATATGATATTATATAAAACCCAAATCTGTGATTACCAATTTTTGAGCTTCAAGGCTTCTTCAATAGGAGGATCAACTAGAAGAATAGATGTCAGCAATTTTGAGATTCCACATCTTGCTTTTCAATAGAATTAATATTTTTTCTTATAATCAAATTTTGAAAATGTTGGAAATAACAGGTCAACTATGTTATATACATTGAAATTACCATTAAAGAAATTAATGCGTAGTTTATGCCCAATGATTACTGG
The DNA here is from genome assembly GCA_016801395.1 of Leptodermis oblonga. NCBI lineage: Eukaryota > Viridiplantae > Streptophyta > Magnoliopsida > Gentianales > Rubiaceae > Leptodermis > Leptodermis oblonga. Next base: position 22,222,087 of record CM028760.1, read on the forward strand.
GAAGTTAGTCACTTCAGATATTAGAACACTTCCTTGGTATTAATGAATTCATTCCACAACGAAATACGTGATGCTTGCATACTGAAAAACATATTAAAAAAAATTGTTGATAATGAAACAACAATGTCTGACACAGTTTTCTATATACAATAAGGAATTAATTATGAAATAGAACTAAAGGATATTGTGTACTTGTCATTGATGATAAAACAATTTCTACACATGCATTATTCCTTTTGAAGTGTTACTGTTCCAACAGGATATGCTTGCACTACGACAACAAGAACATCTGTATTTTCAACATTGTTAGAATTGCCCCTACATTTATATGTACTACAATTAAAGATTCTAATTGTAATTGCCAATTGTAGCCTTCTCCTTATTTAGAAACTTGTGGAAATCACTGAATGGAGTAAATTGGTACTTAATTGGTTGAACAGAAAGAGGCTCATTGATTTTTTCAACCAGAGTGTCAATGCCAATTATCCATTGCATTTTGACCCAGGAGGCCTGAAATCTCAGTTTTGAATCAGCTTAATATCAGCATTGCAAATTTTATATGTGTTGTATGGAGTCAGTTTGGACCCATAACTTGGACTGCTCTGCTAAACATTATTGCCTCCACCATAGCGCCCTATGTTATATTTCAAAGTAAGAAAAAAAGTAGTTAGCTATAGGTGAGATAATAAAATATTAAAAAAAAAATCAATCTAGTTGGCTGGAAACTAACCTTAACATTTGCAATAATAAATTTCTGATACTGCTTCTTGTTTGTTGAAGTAATAACATTTGTCTTTTCTCGAAAAACCACTCTTAGAATCTATGGTTGATAAGCATTTGTGAGCTCATCAATTAGAGGATCATCCATGTTCCTACATTGAAGATACCCATAAAAGAATTATTATGAACTAATCATTATAATTTAAGAATAAGATTAGAAATATTGGTGTTTTATCTACAAGTTTCAATTGGTACTTACATAATTATAACCAAGTAAATCTGAAGACTACTGCCTTGACATTTCAAAAACTTCTTCGTAAACCACATTAACAGTTTTGCCATTAGATTTTGTTTCATTAATAGTAGGAGGAAACAATAAAACTTTAGCTTTTGAAAGAGCTACATATAATTGTCCATGAGAGAATACAGACTCTCTCAAGTAAAGACCAACAAAATCTAAAGTCTGACCCTAAGATTTGTTGATTGTCATTATAAAACAAAGTCGTATAGGAAACTAAAATCTCTTAAAAGGAATGCCCTGCTTCTCATTACCTGAACTACAACTTGAAATTCTAGGAATGAAAATTTTCTTTCCCTTAAACTAGCCAAATGCTATTTCAACACTTATTGTGTATCTGCCCAAATCTTTAAATATTAGTCTAGTTCTATTACAAAGCCCTTTTGTTGGATTTAAGTTTCGCAGAAGCATAACAAGACAATTTTTTTTAGATACAATTTATGATGCGGCATCCCTTTTGAATTAAGTGTGTTCAAGAAATCTTCAAAATCTCCTTGATATTTTTCATTAATTGTTTTGTCTGTGCTAGTGTAAACACACATATCACCAGGAAAATGATTAATAAGCAAGTCATTCATCTCATCTTCAGCTCTGTTTGTTGCAGCTAATATGCACCTACCAATCATTTGCATTGGATTCAAAATGTACAAATCTAGAAAAACTGAATCAATCAGCCTGTACACAAACATCACTTGTTATTACAAATAATAGAAGTAAAGCTTTTTAAATCATAAACCTTTCAAATAGAAATGTAAACCATAACATTTACTTGTTCATTGATTCATCCTTATCTGTATAAGGAATGATTATTGATGGAAGAAGGTTAATTTCTCCATTTTCATCCATAGGTTCAAACCTTTACCTACTCTCAAAGGAATTGTGCAAAGCTTGGGTATGAGAGTGCACGCATATTAAAAGATAATGATAATTTTTTAAATATTTTTTTATAGAAAACCATAGAGTGAAGTTCAGTACTGAAACTTCTATTATACTCTATCTTGAGCCTTTTTCTATGACATGTAAGGTTTGCCTAAAATCACCTCCAAAGACAATGACTTTTCCACCAAATGATTTTTCACAACTCATTATATTTGTGAGCAACAAATCTAAGCATTCTTTTGATCACGTTTAGCCATGGTAGCCTCATCCCACACTATAAGTTTTGCATAAACAATCAATTTCGCAGAAGTGCTTTGTTTACTAATCAGGCGGACTTGTTTTTCATATGTACTTAATGAAAGTTCAAATTTAGAGTGAGCTGTTCTCCCCCCAAGTAAAACTGAAGCTGCAATACCAGAAGTTGCAATGGCAAGAGCAATAGAACATGTAGATCTAACTGCACCTAATTAATAAGGCTCTGTACAGAAATGTTTTTCGGTACCTCTAGGACTATCAATAAAAAATGCTTGGCATTCACCTGAATTCACATGCTGCAGAATAAGATCATATGAACGTCTTTGATCAGAATTGAGTCTTTCAGGCAACATAAGATCTTCAACACTAACAATTATGTTACTTTCACTTTCAAATTCTCGAGTGTGAGAATTATCATCTTCTAATTCAATATGATATGGCATAAAATCAAAATCCCTAATATTTGTACCTGTTTGTGTCAAAAACAAGTTTAAACTCTCAAAAACCTTTCTTTGTACAAAAATACAATTGTACCCAGACCAAGCATAAGCTCTTTGAATATCAGCTAAAAGTTCATCTTTTGATTTTTCCCATAAATCTTTGGGATTACACAAGAAGAGTTGCAAAAAGAAATATCAAAGAGCATGGCATCTGAAAAACATATACTTCTTGAAGACAGTCCTCTATATAACTATCAGTATTGAGAAGGTCAAGATTTAAAGCAACTTCTCTAAAAGTAGAGTACCAATGTCCATCAACTGTTTGTAAATCTTTATAAGATGTTGGACTCCTAATGTTTGACAACAATAGCCTGAGATAATGGCCCCGTTTAGTATCAAGGTTTGATTCAAACCTTCATTTGGATTGTGATTTTTAAATATTAAACTGTATTGGGAATGTTAAAAGGTTTATTGAAAATATAAAAAAGTGTATTAGAACCGTAAAAATGCTTATTGGGGTGATGAAAAATTATTATAAAATGAAAATGAAATTCAAACCTTGGTTTAGATCACGTTTCCAAACAGGGCCAATATCTTTCTCCCTCCCTTGGGTTAACAGAAACAACTCTACCAATAACATTCCTTTTATTTTTTACTCCAAACACAATACTCCAAAAATTCTATATACAAAAGGTTTAATCTTTTAGCTTCATCATGGTTTTTTGTTGATGTGAGTTATTCGAAAAAGAGCTCACGATGCTAAAATTTCCAAGGAAAGTAAATCGTTGAAGGACATAATCTTACTTACTTAGATGATTTGAGAATTACAAGCAAAGCATATAGATAAACTACTTTAGCTATAACTAAGCAAGAAAAATCGAATTAAAACTAACGAAATTAGGGGAAGCAAGAAACCTAATTTACCCTATAGTTTCGCTTATGTTATCTTAATATTAACATGCAAATTACATAAGTTCAAAATAAGAACTCTTAAGCTAAGGATTAACCTTACAAGATATAACAATCTGAATTCTATAATATGATATTTTATTAAGTGCGGCAATCCATTCTTTAAATAGAAGAAGTTGCGTATATTTTTGCAAGTAAAAGAAATAAGAAATTGGAAAACAAAATAAAGTGGAAATCAACTAGAGTTGGTATTCCTACAAGAAAACAAGTTTCCAAAAAGATCATGAAAACTTGATGAAAAGATTTTGGCTATCTCAAAGAAAGAGAATTCCAAAAACCTCTTGAAATTAAAGAACAAACCTAATGCAAAAAAAATTCAAAAAGTGAAACCTTTTTGGAAACAAAGAAATAAGGAAATAGTATAGTTGTAACTAACTTGTAACAACCTTACTAATCCTTAAAAAACTAGGAATAGAATTAACAAATATGCACAAATCTTAATTCCATTCAAATACCTAAAACCTAACTCTACTAGGAGTGGAGAATCGACAATGGGCCTTGAGGAGTTGTAGCTATCCGAATTTGATGAAGCACGGTTGCTTATGGATTCGGCCCAAGTATTGCGTAACATTGTGTAGTCGAAAAATGATGAAGTAAAATCCTTCCGGAAATCAAGAAATCATGATTTGTCCATTTCTTCAAAATTTATCAAGAACCATTTCAAGAAGTTCAAGCAACCTTTCAAGAACTTTAAGAAATTCCCTAGCTTTAAGTCGCCTCTTCGGTTAGTTCAGTATGGTCACAGAACTTCTCTTCCAGTTTTGAGTTCTAGGGACGGGGCACCACGCTGAGCAGGGAATTGATTTTAGGTTGGATGAAGCCAAGGATAACCTCATCAGTTATTCTTCTCAATAATTTATTATCAACAACTGTGCTTAACTGAGCAATTTCGTTAAAGTTACAAACTATTCTCCGTCAATATGCAGTTACAAAGTATAAACAGAAGGGTTAATATGATGTATGCAAAAATTCTCCACATTGCCTCCGCAGAACCAACCCATCTACCATCTTGAAACATTTTAATTTCATCAATTTTTTTTCATTTTTAGATTTAATATAAAATGAAGTCACATCATGTCTTTTGAAAATATATTTATGCAAATATTTAATTAATTTAATAGTTGAACAAATTTCAACATTTATAGGACGACAACAAATAAGGATTGTAAGGAACAACCCATTGATTATCAAGATCATGATTGCGCACCCTAACCGTTCTTCTATTCTTTCTCCTATGATATTTTGGATAACCATCATCACTATGAACAGTATGATCTACAAATTCCTTAGGATAATGATTCTTACAAGAATTAGATTTCATGCATGGACAATTTTTATTCATTGAACCACAAGAACCATGCATCATATTTTTAGTCACTAATGAGTACAAATAAGGATTTAAATCAGGATCTGAAATTTTAGCACAAATAATGTTATCATAAGCAGTAGGGCCAATGTTTAGACCCAGGCATTAACATCACCAAATGACAATGTGGTAACCCTCTCTTTTGAAATTCAATTACAAGAACAATAGTATGCATATCTTTTTTTTTTTTTTCCCACCAACAGCTTTTTAAGCTGTTCAACTTTGGCCCTAAACACCCTAGCCAAAAGACATGGTCTATCATTTGGAACTTGACCAGGAAGAAGTTCTGTGATTTTAGACCAAAGTGGATTACAAGTTATAGTTATAAAACCATCTGATTTTCCAAGCCTCTGAACTAAAGCCATAGCATCTAAGTATTTACCTCGCAAATCTCTAGGTCCTCTACAATTATGGTACTATAACTCTACGCCCTACATCACAGCCTTTTGCAAGACCTGAGGTCATGCTATCAATAACTCCTTGCAAATTTTCGATTCTCCAATGCTGTTGCTTCTTTCTAATAAATTCCAACCTTGATGTTTCTATTTTTATGTAAGAATCAACTAAAAATTATTGAAATAGTCTCCCTGTATGTAAAAGCATTGACCTATCATCTTCTCTCATTTGAAATTTGTAGCAATAGTATTCTCTAATTGTAATGTTTGAACCAAAATGTATGACAACCTTAGAACCTACAGTTTTATCATAAAAAATGATATAATTTTCAGCTTTTAAAAATATAATAATAATAAGATAAGATGATAATGTCAGATTAGATAGATGATATATTTTAATAAAAAGCTGCATGAACATTTATTTTATTTTACATATTATACATGCTTCTTCATTCCTCAATAAAGCTTGTACATATGTAAATTCATGTTGAGAATCCAGATTGTGTTCTAACTCTTCATCAATCTAAGTTGTGCCTCTTTTTCTTTTTCACAAAATACCCGGATGCCAACCAATTTCTCCTATAGAAAATAAAACAAGGTGTTGCAGAGGATCGTAACATCCATAATAATGTTTAATTCTAATAGAAGTATTAGAATCACAATACATTTTAACATGATCAAATATAGAACTCTCACTTTCTTCAAATATGGCTGCCACTTGAGACGCAGATGGAGGATTAAACCTAAGTTGATCTAATTTTTGGCTGGAATTAAGAATTATTATCTTATCAGAAATAGTGGACAAGTCTTTCACTTGTTTAAGAAATTGACAGTAAGGATTGTTTCTGAGAGCTTCTATAAGCAACTTTAGCGTTGAAGCTTTTAATTTATCAGATAAGGCTATCCTCCTTTCAATTTCTTCTTTTGTGTCATAGAAGTATAGTTGTATCCTAGATGGTTTTTCAATTCTAATATTACCAACATCATTCAACGAATGATAAATTTGACCTTGGACTTTAAAAGTGTAAACACCCCCTCTGTTTTTTGTTAACTCCCTATTATATTTTACTCCCAATATAGAGAATGCAACATTATTATTATTATAAGTCGTAATATTTTGTCTCAATTTGACCGAATCTTCATCAGTCTCAGTTAACAAATTCTTAATCTGATCATCCATAACATAAGAGACTAAAACTATTTCTCCACCTGAACAACAAAATTTTGCAGGCTCCAGATAAAACCGCTTTGCACCACAGAAATAACAATCTGAAGCAGTAGGAAGCCTCACAAAAGAAAGTGGGAGATTTTTTGTTGAAACACCTAACAAACATTGTAAGACCCCGTAGTTTCTCACCCAAGGTTAACCTTTGTAATTTATATTTTCTCATACTGTTATTTTTTAAACTCAACTGGGTATAACTATAAAATTTTGTGAATTTTCTTAAGTATTTTGATTATGAAAAATTATGGTTTAGATCTTAATGTTTTTTATTTTAATTTAGAAATTGTGATGTTTAATTTAGAGTAAAGAGGTTCATTTAAGTGTAGGGTTATGTTTACGGATATATGAAGTAGATATATTAGTTCAATTTTGGGAATTATGGAATAGAAAATAAATGAAAAATGAAGAAAAAGTTGAATAGCGGTTTTACCCACCATTGAGAGTGGGTAAAACCGATTTAAAATGTAGAGAAAAAAATCTGACTGCCTGAATAGCGGTTTTACCCACCATTAGAGTGGGTAAAACCGATCGGTTTCTGAAAGTAAAAAAAAAAAAAAAATTTCTCAAGTTCCAAAGGAGAGCTACGACCTAAGGGTCTAGCCTCCTAGGTTTTGGCCTTGTTAGGTGACATGGGAGTATAAAAAGGCTCCCTTTTTGTCCTCACAACTCATTAAACAACAATAATTAAGAATCAAGAAGAAAGAAAAAGGGAGAGAAAGGAAAATAGAAGACGAAGAAAAAAGGAAGGAAGAACTAAGCAAGGACGGATTTTGGAGCTTGGATTTGGATCCTAAACCGTGAAAACCTAACCTAGCAACTTCAGGAACATGTTGGTAAGGAATTCAAGCTTCCATAACGTTAATTTCGGAGTTATGATTCATAAAAGTTGAAAATTTGAAGTTTTGTAGTTTTCTTAAGTTTTGATCTGAATCCCTAGATTTGAATGTTGTTTAGGTATTATGGAATATTAGGAATGTTATACGGATGTTGTAGAAATGATTTTGAGCAAAACAAACCAAAGAAAAATGAGTTTTGGAGCACTTTTGTTTGAAACCCGAAGCTAAAAGTTGAAGAACACATTTTCTGGGCACGATCGATTTTAACCAATCCAAAGAGTGGATAAAACCGCCATTGGGAATTGTTGGAAAATCTTGAGCGGGTAAAATCACACTTTGAAGCTGAAAAGCTCTGAAGTGCGGGTAAAACAGCTCTTCGAAGCTGAGAACTTCTGATGAACGGGTAAAACCGCTCTTCGAAGCTGAGAACTTCTGAAGAGCGGGTAAAACCGATCTTGGGAGCTGGGGAAATATTTTGAGCAGTTTTAACCGATCTAATAGTGGGTAAAACCAATCCTTCCATAAAAACATGAATATTTGAAGATTCAAACTAAAACCTTTATAATTTCTTTTACACTTTTAAACCCTTTTAAGAAATACTTGATTAGGATTTTTAAAACACTTATGAATATATGGATTGAACCTAAAACTCTTAAAAACTCTAAAATTAAAGAATTTACCCAAATAAAGAATAGAGTCTAAACCTCGATACTTATGTACTGTATATTGGGTAGATAGTCGCGAGCTAGTAACTACGGACCGAGGTGAGTGTTCTCAATAAAGGGGCAAATGTTTTAACTAAGTAAACAAATGAGTTAGTATGCTCCATGATATTATTGTTTATATGACACTGATATTAAAAGTATGTTTAATGAAATAAGTGCGATATATAATTATGCAATTTGACTGTATAAAGTGAAATATTCATAAATGTGTTATATGAATGTAGATATTATCAAATGTTAAAGTTTATCGTATGACTGAACTTATCATATAGTTATGATTAAAATGTAAATGTTTACTGTTAAAATGTTAAATGTTACTGTTCTGTGTTCATTGTTCACTGTTAACTATGCATGAGAGTCGAGGTCCTCAAACCCTGTTCAATTTATTGAAATTGGGCATGTCGGCGTCGAGCTGGAGTGCCCGACTAGATAACTGGAGATGTACTGGGTGATATTTCAGAATTTACCACACTATTTACTGTTTGAATTGTCGGCATGGGAAATGGTTCACATTGTACAGTGTACCACTTTACATTGTACAATGTCCAAGTTCAGGTATAGTATAGTTAGTAATGTTTCAGAATGGTCACATAGATCCTTTGGTATAACTTGCTGGTTATGCTCTTTCTATCCCTTACATGTTCCCCCTTATGTGCGTAGGAATTATGTGTTATTTGCTGGTAATTGTTTACTCGGTAATATTTTAATAGTGCGACCTCACTGAACTTATAGAAGCTCACTCCTTAGACGTTTTGCATGTAACAGATCTCGAGAGTAATTGCCACTGAAGTGCATTAGTGTTGGGGAAACTTTCGAGCGGTGTTAAAGAAGGGCCTTTTGCATAGCTTCCTAGTACTACTATATTATGACTTAGTGTTTTGATAGTTTTTCAACTTAGATAATTATACTAGCTTTTGCATACCTTGTAATTACCTAAGTTTGAATTATAAGTTATGAAGCTATTGTATTATAGTGTACTTAATGGATGAGAGTAATTATCTATTTAGCGATTGCTCTGTATATTGGGAGTGAGTCCTGGTGCGAACCAGGCAGGCATCTCGGTCGCGACTCCCGCCCAAACAGGGAGGTTGGGGCTAGGGGTGTCACAAACATGCAGACTTGAAATTGTTGATCCCTAGATTATGAGGTATAGAATCATGGATCATGGTATATTTAAACATATTAAATTATTTACCATTATCATTAGTACATAATAATAATAATAATAATAATAATAATAATAATAGAACAATTGGTATAATAAAATCACAATATAGTCTAACCTCTCTCAACACGAGAAGTTTGATTCGAGGGAATAACATTCAAAGAACCCGAATAATTGGAAGCCGTAGAGATATTGGGTGGACGACCATAAACAGGAGTCACGATCTCATCATTTTCGTTTACGATAACATTATATGCCTGAACTCTTTGCTTATTAGCTAACCTTTTCAACTTTAACTGAGCAGCAATCTCAACTCGTTTCTCAGGTGACATTTCTACATACTTGTTACAGCGCCCCATATTTCTGTTTCTCCTTTTTTCATGATTTTCACTTATCACCAAATCAGATGGCTGAATTAATATATTTTTTTCCAGTACGCTTCATCTTTAAATTAGCTAAATATTCAGCCTTTTTCTCAAGGGCATTTCAGCATATTTCTTACGTATCTTTGCTTTTTTATTCATCCTTGTATGATAGGTAACTATCTAACAACTACAGATAAAAATTTCAAAAAATCACAATCAAAAGGAAAAATTAAACTAACACAGACAGCAGCCTAAGCCAAGGATGAACATTTATTTATTCATGATATATTGACATTAACAAACATACACAATCCAAAACCAAACACAAGAAGACAAAAAAAAAAAAATTTTAAATGACAAATTTTAAACAGACACCAACATGCTCTTAATAATAACTAAATAAGTTATAAAAATGTAAAATATCAGGAACAACTTATATTTTGTTATTTAAATCATTAACTATTCTAAGGCATGAATACACACCTATTAGATTTTTGAAGGTAAAAATAGAGTAGCTGCTTATAGAACTTTCCACAAAAATAGGAAACCTTGCTGCTCACGGAACCTCCTCCCATGGTGGTGCTGCCCTCCGGCGGCAGTTTTGCGGTGAACGGCCCACCTTTGTGGCTCTCTTTAATGCCTCTCCGCCAATCTTGCTTGATCCAGTGCTGGAGTATTTCGGAGAGCTTACGCTACTCTACTCAAAAAAGGAGATTGAACACTTCTCCTAACCTTTCAAGCTTGCCTTTGTTGGCAAATTCTCCCAAGGGACGCCCGTCGATGGAGGACTTGAAGAAAGTCTTCAAAACTACAGGATTAAAGGATAAGTATGATCCAGGATTGATGGACCACCGGGATATCTTGATTCGCTTTCGATTGGAGGCGGATTATCAACGTTGCTGGATGAGAGCAATTTGAAACTTTGGGAATTTCCCGATGAGGGTCAAATAGACTCCATTCTTCAACGTCAACTCCGAACCATCCATTGCCTCGGCTTGGTTCACCCATCAAAACGTCCATACAATCTACTACAACAAAACCTCTGTAACGATATTGGAAATTATATTGCCAAGTTCCTCAAGACCAATGAAGCCACCAAAAACCTCACCCGTCCATCAGCTATTCGAATTTGCTCCAAAATAGATTTGCTCAAGCCACTGCCTCCCAGCATTCGTTTAGGGTCCAGAACTCACCACCGATGGATCCCAATCAAATACGATTTCATCCCCAAGTATTGCCGAGCTTGTAACAAGGTTGGTCACTGTGATGCTGAATGTTTTGAGGCCAATCCCACTGATGAGGATATCCAAGGCTAAAACAACACAAGAAATAAGTCAGAATCCACAAAGACAACCAGAAGGCAAAGCCCTTGAAAATAATGCCAGGAGAAGTAGAAGAGTCATACTATTCAAAGATCCTTGAAGGAAAGGCATCTCCAAACTCTCCACAATGAAGAAATGGTTGTTTCTTGAAATTCTTGAAGAAACCGGAAGATTATTGGACTTTAAAGAGACAAATCTTGAAGTTCTTGATTTTCTTGAAAATCTTGAATTCGCGATTTACTGAATCTTGAAATTCTTTATTTTTGACATTCCAAAATGATTTCGAAAATTTTCAGAAGATTCCAGAAGCTCCCTACACTATCATCACCATGCGCCATCAATTTGGGTTGAACCACCATTGAAGTCTATTCTCCATCAAGTTCGGCCAACCCAAGCCCACAAGGAAGTTTCCATGCTCCCTACACTATCATCACCATGCTCCCTACACTATCATCACTATGCGCCATCAATTTGGGCTGAACCACCATTGAAGTCCATTCTCCATCAAGTTCGGCCAACCCAAGCCCACAAGGAAGTTTCCATGCACCTAGGGTTAAGGTTTGAGTAAGGGATAAGGATTTGTGCATGTTTCCTATTCCTACTCCTAGTTTGTTACAAGTTGGTTAGGTTGTTATAAGTTTGTTACAACGAGATTAACTTGGTAGTTTCCAAAAAGGGATCCCTTCTTGATCTCTCTTTTTGGATAGGATTTATATTTATTTCATAATGGTATTTAGTTGGGAATTTCGTTCATAGGCCAATCCAAGTGGCAGACAAATTCAGCAACTACCAAAACCTAGTTCCTTTAGTTTTCGGGTTTGTAAGAAATCAATCTCTTGATTGGTTTCCAATTTTAATTATTTTCCTAGTATAATTAGGTTAGAATTTTGTTCTCCCCCTTCCATAAAGGAGACTTAATTCATCACCATTTTCTTGTTCATTTAGGACTTGGTTTGTAAGAAAAATCTAATTCTGATTGGTTTCCACTTTTGCTGCTTTTACTAGTTCTTTTCCTACTGTAATTTGGACACCCACCATACCTATAAATAGGGGTGCCAATCATGAAATTATTTAGTTGATTAAATGGATAAAAGTTAGTTATATACTTATTTAATCACTCATCTTTATTTTGGACTTATGTAATTTGCATGCTTGTTAATTACTAAAGTACAAAAACTATAGGCTAATAGATAATTGCTCTGTCTATTGCTAAGCTTTGTTTCGATTATAGTTTTCTCCACTTGGTTTGAATTGCATGTTTAATTTACTTGTTAAATTAGTTGTCTGCCGAATCCAAGGGTAAGGATTCTAGGAGTTAAGAGTTGCATCTTGCTATCAGACTTTCCTTGGCACTTTCCGCATCGATTTCTTGGTTTCCACGGCGTTGGGGATCAGGGGTTCACATCACCCGCCATTAAACCATCACTGAAACAGCCCAAAAATCCCCTTCAAACAGACCACCCAATTGCCACAATAAACCCCAAATTTCCCGGCACTCTTAATGAAATTTCCTTATACTACAGTGAAAAATCAGGTTACGTTTATGATGCCAAAGACAGTCCCAGATGCAGGCCAGGGCTTGGGACTCAATATGTATGACAAAATGTCCATTCTAGTGGATGTCCCTCACTCACCCCAGCCGAGCAAAACCCCATATCACCCCTCCCCTGACAGCTTGCAGTTGATGCTAGTAGCCTCACTGTCTGATGAGCCTGCCCAGCACACCCAGCCCCAACTTGCCCAGCAAAAGCAGTTCATAGCCTTGCCCTCAGGCCCACTCCGGACACCCCTAGCCCCATCGCTAGCGCTGCGCCAGCGCCAGCTCCAACCCTAGATACATTGCCTGCATCACCTCTGGTGCTAGAGCTACCCCCAGTGCCAGCACCCTCAGCCTCACCAACAGCCCTGATCCCTGCTCCACTGACTGCTGAGCCTGCCCAGCACACCAATCCCAACTTGCCCAGCAACAGCAGCCCACAGCCTAGCCCTAAGCTCGATTCCTGATACCTCAACCCCATCGCTAGCGCTGCCTCTAGCGCCAGCTCTAATCTCAGATACACTGCCCGCATCACCCCTGGTGCTTGCACTACCCCTAGCGCCAGCGCCCTCGGCCTCGCAACCAGCCCTGATCCTAGCCTCACTATCTGCTAAGCCTGCCCAGCACACCCAACCCCAACTTGCCCAGCAACAGCAGCCCACAACCTTGGGTTGTAACCTCAACCCCAGCCCCATCACTAGTGCTACCTCCAGTGCCAGCTTCAACCCCAGATACACTCCCCCTATCACCCCTGGTGTTATCGCCAGCACCAGCGCCCATGCCTCCTGCCCCAACCCCAGCATATCTACCCACAACGCTAGCCCTCACAGCCCTTCACCCGACAACCATACACCTTTCACCCTCCACAATAACAGCCCCCCTACCAGCTACCCACAACAGCTACCTACATTCCTTTTGACACAATATAACTCACAAAATTGATTTGCCTCCCTCTCTCCCTCGGATATGGATTTTGATATAGATGTTATTTTCGAAGACCTCTCTCTCGGAGCAAGAACGTCAGTTGATTGATTCCCTCCCGGATCGAGTTGACCTACGGAAGCTAGAATTGCACACCCCCCCCCCCCCCCCCAAATTTGAAAGAGTCACTATCGGGAACTTACTCTGAAGGTGAAGGACAGCACCTCTCTCTCCCCGGAGATTCTGAAAATGGACTTGAGGGAAGCACAATCTCAACTGCAGGCAGTCCTACAAAAGCGCTCTCAGGGCCAGCCTCAAGTCTCTAGATCGAGGAATCCACAGCCTTATATTGCTTAACCAAAAACCATTATGACCAGGTCAGTTGCTCGCTCACCCCCCCCCCCCCCCCCCCGATCATAAATGAATTACAATCTTTTAGTGTGGAATGGTCATGGCATTGAAGTCGCCCATCTCAGAACAGGGTTCAGCAACTGATACAATTACATAAAATATCTGTTTTGGTTTTCATTGAGCCTACGCTTATTTTGGCTGAGATAGATACTTTCAGATTAATTTTTGTCTTTAATAATTGTGCTGGTAATGGTGGTAGTAATATCTGGGTATTTTGGAGGGGAGGATACTCCCTACAACTGATTGAGGACATGGAATAGTTTCTGGCTTTTCGAGTGGCTCATCCGCTCTTGCCGATATCATGGACATCAGCTTTCATGTATGGCTGTCACTCAAAACAGGAGAGGTAGGTGATGTGGGAAGAACTACTTGGTTTGACTCAAGGGCCTCTAATTATGATCGGTGATTTTAATGTGATTCAATCTGCAGAGGAATATATTGGCAGGGGTAGCCTGGATCTTAGCTCTATGGGTGACTTCCATGATTTTATACACACACTGAGTTGCAAGAGGTCCCTACTGTAGGGGGCATTTAACCTGGACAGGGGTTAGAAGCAATGACAGGGTATGGAAAAGACTAGATAGAGCTTTGGCTATAGGAGCGTGACTCCAACACTTCCAGGGTAGCTCTGTATAGGTCCTGAACAGAACTACTTCAGATTATACACCCCTTTTGTTGAGCTTGATGACATGGCTCCTTACAGCTCCTAGGCCTTTTCACTTTAGGGATATGTGGTTGAGTAGGCCAAAATTTTTCGATGTGGTTAAAGAGAGCTGGATAGCTCCAATTGAAGCTTATAGTATACACAGATTCTCCCTTAAACTGAGGAGACTCAAGGGCACCCTGATTGAGTGGAACAAGGCTACTTTTGGAGATGTGCACTAGAATGCAAGGGCAGCAGAGGAGAGGGTCTCCCACTGGCAGGCCATCTTTTAGGCTTCACCTACCCCTGAGATGGAGCGAGAATTGAAGAAGGCTAGGCTAGACCCAATTAAGCGGCATCATGAAGAGGAGATAATGTGGACCGAAGTACACTATAAGGAAAGTTGCTAAGGAAAGTCTGATTAAGCGACGTAGCTCATATGGGTCTTACCCTTTCCCAAGACACAATTAAACTAACCTAAGCTAATTCAAAATGGAATTTTGAACCAAGTAAAGAGCAAGATTGAAACATGTAAATTAATTAGGTAGAGCAAATAACCAAATTAGCTAAGTTTAAAGCAATATGTAAATCACACGCATGGAAAATATATAAGGCAACAAAAAGAGAGTACTCAAACTAATAGTTTAAAGATATGAATACTGATTTATTATGGTGTTTGGATGGCCTATTTATAGGTGACTAGGCGGCCAAAATTCTCAACTAAAAGAACTAGGAAAAGGAACTAGAATTGGAAACCAATAAATAGATTGATTCCATTTTCCACCCAAAACATAAAGGAACTAGGTAATTGGAAACAAGAAGGAATTTGGTTACCTTAAAGATAAGGGCAGCCGAATTCTTGAAGTAAAAATCAAGAAGGAAATAAATTGTAATTCCTATCCAAATGGAGTTCCAGAAGTGATTCTTTTTGGTAACTACCAAACTAGTCTAGTTGTAACAAGCTTGTACAAACTAAGGGCAAAATAGGAAACATGCATAAATCCTTATTTTCCCCCAAACCCTAACCCTTAATTCAAACACCCTAGTGGATAAGGCCTTGCGTGTAGGCTTCCTTGATGGGCTGGCTGAACCTAGATGTGGAATGGACTCCATGGATTGGGTCGGCCTAATTGTGAATGACGCATGGTGGATTTGACTCAGGGAGCTTCAGCAACCCTCTGGAATCTCCCAAAATCATTTCAGAATCAAGAATTTCAAGATTTTCAACATTCTTCAAGATTCTACAAAATATGAAATTTAAGATTTTCAAGAAAATCAAGAACTTCAAGAAACATCTTTTTAAAGTCAGAGAACCTTCCAGCGTGTTCAAGAACTTCAAGAAACAGCCTTATCTTTATTTTGGAATGGTGATCTGCACCTCTTCATTAAGAATTGTAAGAAGAGTGGTGATTTGAACCTTTCCGCCTTTATTCTCCAAGGCGTTAGCTTCTACTATCAACAGAGCATCCTGTGCGCAAGCTTGCACAAGATTATTGAGATCCTCTCGAACCCTTCTTGCTCTGCTCCGCATCATTGGCCAGTGATATCTACAAGGGGATCCCTTTGATATGGACTTGGATCCTAAAGCATTGTAGGGCCTCTGTGTAGAACTTGGACCTCCTCAGCTTCACTAGATACACTTGCTTATTGACTTGTCGCTAGACTAGGGATTCGCTCATCATCCCCTCCCGGTTGAAAAGGATTTGACCTCAAATCTTCATCCTGTTCATAAGTAAATGGAGACCAGTCAGCCACATTAAATGAAGTACTAACACCATACTCACCTAGCAAATCAAGCTTGTAGGCATTAGTCCCTATCTTGAAAACGATTTGAAAAGGGCCATCGCCCCAGTGATGGAGTTCCATCCTCCTCGCGACTGGAAATTGTTCCTTTCTTATATGAACCCAAACCCAGTCTCCTGGTTCGAAGTTCACAGCCTTGTGCCACTGGTTTGCATTGGTGATGGCTCTGGCGTAGGTTTTCTCAAGGTTCGGCCGAACCTTGGTGTGCAGGTGACGGTTTCAGCCTTTTAGGAGCTGTCTAGATTAACCTGATCCTTCACCGGCAAAGGGATTAGATCCACAACTATCAAAGGAGTGAAGCCGTAGGCAACTTTGAAATGACAAAACCCTGTCGAAGAGTGCTTGGATAGGTTGTAGGCAAACTCTGCAACCTGTAAGACTTCTTCCCAACTATTTAGATTCTTCTTTATCAAAGCCCGAAGGAGATTGCCAACGGTGGGGTTGGTGACTTCTGTCTGACCATCCATCTGCGAATGACTTGTAGTCGAAAACAGTAGTTTTGTGCCAAGGCGTGACCACAAAGTCTTGCAAAAATAACTCAGAAATTTGACGTCTCGATCAGAAACAATGGTGTGCAGAATCCCATGAAGTCGAACTATCCCTTGAAAGAATAGGTTTGCGACATATTTGGCATCATCTGACTTTCTACAAGGAATAAAATGAGCCATTTTAGAAAAGCGATCGACTACAACAAAGAGAGAGTCATTACCTCACTGCGTCCTTGGCAGCCCTAGAATAAAATCCATAGATATATTAGTTCAAGGTACAGTAGGTATCGGTAAAGGCATGTAAAGTCCATGAGGTTTAGATGTAGATTTTGCTTTTAAACAGTTTATGCAATGTGAGCAAACATATTGTACATCTTTTCGCATATGAGACCAATAAAAGTGTTCTTTTAACATGTCAAGTGTCTTATGTACACCAGAATAACCCATAAACCCCCCATTATGAGCTTCACGAACCAGTAATTCCCTAGCGGAACTACGCGGGATGCATAACCTATTTTCCTTAAACAAGAACCCATCATGTCTATAGTACTTATGGAACGCACCAGATTCACATGCTTCATAAATAGTAGAAAAATCAAGATCAGAAGCATATAAATCCTTCAAATATGCAAAGCCTAGCAAAGAATGATCTAACAAAGCTAGAACTTCATACATGCGAGATAGAGCGTCAGCAACGAAATTATCTTTCCCTTTCTTATATTTAATAATGTAAGGAAAAGTTTCTATATATGCAACCCATTTAGCATGACGTCTATTTAACTTACCCTATTCCTTTAAATGTTTAAGAATGGCACATTCTTCTTGCACAATTCATTGAGAGGCGCACTTTAGTAGAAAAGTCCTTCACAAACCGTCGGTAAAATCCGGCCAAACCGTGGAAAGACCTTACCTGTGCGGCCGTTGTTGGCGTAGGCCACTCCTTAATGGCTATCACCTCGGCATCGTCAACTTTGATGCCATCTTTTGAGACCACAAAACTGAGAAACACAACTTTCTCAACACATAAAGTACATTTCTTCACATTGGCATACAATTTATTAGCACGTAATTCAATTAATACCAAGCAAATATGTTCTACATGTGATTTCATTTCTCTAGAATATATCAAGATATCATCAAAATAAACCACAACAAACTTGCCTATAAACTTTCTAAGCACATGATTCAAGACATTAAACCAAAGGAGCCCCAAAAAAGGAACCCTATAAAGCTTAAATTTCACAACTTCAACTCAACCACCAAGCATTTTCCTCATTATCACTAAAGGAGGAACATTAAATCGCCTAAGAATCGAAATCAAACACCAATGTTCTCAAATTAATAAAGCAAAACCGAAATCAAACACTAAGGTTCTCATCTTAATGAAGCAAAACTGAATTGAAAAGGTACTTAAATGAAATCCGAATCAAACACCTAGGTTCTCAACTTACTCAAAACCAAACACGAAATTCAACAACCAAACCAATTCAACCACCAATAGAGCAAACCCAAAACAATCCAAGCATTCATTACTATCAACAAACCCGAAAGTAACATTGTGAAAAAAAAACCCTAGTCCAATCGCAAGTAAAAAAAGGAAGGTAAAATTTCAAAAGCTTTAAAATGCAAGTATAGAAGTCGGCTAAATCTTATGTAAGATTGCAATCATATAACCAAGGGACCCTATAGCCAAAAATATTGTTGGGGAAAATGGAAGAAATGGGTGCCGGGTTCCGTGACACCTACAGCTCGGACCTTGGTGAGCTAGGTCCGAGCAACAACGCCAAACAACCACGGGGAAGTGAGGGCGACGGTCGGACGTCTGTGGGTGGCGCCGGCGACGACTCCCGGGTGAAGAAAATGAAGACGGGTCTGGAGAGGGGAGAGGGAAATAGGAGACTGCAAGGGAAATATGGGAAAATTAGAGAATTAGACCTCCTAATTTGAATTTAGACCCGACAACCATTCTACGGCGGTTTTTTTTGTCCCACCGTAGAATGTATTTTCTACGGCAGTTTTTTTTGACCCGCCGTAGAAAAGTGGAAAAAATTGGAGCCAATTCCCGCGCGCGCATATGTTCCTATTAA
Source organism: Leptodermis oblonga (assembly GCA_016801395.1). Taxonomy (NCBI): domain Eukaryota; kingdom Viridiplantae; phylum Streptophyta; class Magnoliopsida; order Gentianales; family Rubiaceae; genus Leptodermis; species Leptodermis oblonga. Next base: position 22,240,937 of record CM028760.1, read on the forward strand.
TTTCTAATTTTTTCCTTTTTATAAATTAACCCCACAATTTTGTAAATATAATATTAAATACCCAATTTACATTATATTTATTAATTATGTACAGAAGCTTACCTTTTATGAAACATTTAATAATTAAATTTCAATTTTTCCCGTGAACCATTCCACCGAAAAAATTTCATGTACTGTTACATAATAATTATAGGAAAACCTCAAAATTAATAAATTTCGTAAAAGTACATGTAAGCTTTGATAAAGTAATAAGCTTCATTATATTTATAAATTTTCTGCGTTTTCGACTTGGGCGAACGGGATAAAATAATCAAATCGCTAAATGTATTAAGTAGTGTAAGAAAATTGAATTCTTAAGGGCCCAATAAAAAAATAAAGCAATACTTACTGGATTTCATTAGCTATATATATGTAAGGACGTGCAATCATTTCTCCGCAACAGTAAGTTTCACAAAAATTCCCGCAATCGCCTCTATTCCACTTAATTTCAAGATTTTCTTTTTCGTATATTAACCCCAAAATATTTTTAAGTTTAAATAGTAAATATGCACTTTAATAGTAATCAAATATTTATAGTGAAATACATTAAATTTATTAAGTTGCTCAATATAATGTATTTTATTTACTTGCAATGATTGATCATTATTAAATTGCATATTCAATATTAGAGTTCCAAAAATTTTGCATTTAATTTACAAATCAGAAAAAATTAGGGATTAATATGAATAGATCGGGGGGCGCACGGTAATTCCATAATTGCCTTTTTCTACGGCGGTTTAACATAAACTGCTGTAGAAGGCCACTTTCTATGGCGGTTCAAATTTAAAGCGCCGTAGAAAGTGGCTTTCCAAGGCTGTTTATGTTAAACCGCCGTAGAAAGTATCCGAAATTAAGGTTTTCTTTTTTTTCGTAAAATAACCCCAAAAATATTTCGCATTTAATATTTAATATGCAATATAATATTGATCAATTTTTTCAGTAAGATACAGTTTATTTATTAATTATATACAAGATACACCTATTATACCGATGGAAAAAAAGAAGTAATTAATAAATTTCAAATTTTCATTTAACCAATTAACTATTTTGGGGTCGCAAATAAATTTAAATATCTAATGACCAATTAAAAATAAAGAATTTTCATTGAATTTATGGTAGGTTTTGTACTATTTAGTTTATGTGTTCTTAATTAATTATCTCTAGTTTAATAATTAAAGGCAATCAATAATTGCAATTATGTTAAGATAAATCATTCATAGCAGCAATGAATTAATACTTTTTACAATTGGGTACAAGTACTCAATGTCGTATCAATGTATAGTCTTAATAGTTTTCGATCGTTTCTGTATATCTCGTATACATGCATGCTAGTTAAGAGGCGAAAAATAGAAATAGGTTGATGCCAGTACGAAACGCGCCTCAATAAAAATTATATTGAAGAATCTCTCTAAAATAATAAAGATTTATTAATCGATAAATGAATAATTAATTCATTTATGGGTCAATAACTAACCTCGCTAAATGAATATCTTTTTTTCGATGCATAGAAAATTAATTTATCAAGAGTTAAATGTAAAATCAAAACCAAAATCATTGTAGAGCTTCCCCTGTAAATTTTACCAAAACTACTCCTTGTTAAATAAACATTGAACATTTAATCAAAAATAAAAAACAAGGAAATCAATTTGCCAGAAAATTCGACAGAGTCTCCCCTATAAATGTGACATACTCCCTGTCAATATATGCACATAATTAAATACTTAATTAAGATTCCAACAACTTCAAATAATACGGAATTCAATTTTAAATCAATTCCGACAGAGTCTCCCCTGTAAATTTAAGCAAAACACCCTGTTATCCTAACATCAACACAAAAGCTTCACACAATTTCCAGCAACAACAAATTCATTTCTAAACATTTCGATATATGCAGTTCCCTGAAAATTTTATCCCGTGATTGCGCAGCTTCATCCAAGTTGTGACCTATTTCAATCACACAGTAAGAAGGATAAAAATACATGCTGTTATAAAATTATGTCCACGTAGTTTCATTAAAAATTAAATATACATATATAAATACACACACACACACACACACACACACAAACAAACAATATACCTGAAAATGATTCTTAACATATTCTCTTTCTCTTATGGGACACTTGATCCTCGAACCATAGTCCTTCGCTGTGGTCATCACGAAGTATGTATTTATCAAGTTCCCTATCTTCTTCAACTGCTGTCAATTCAGGTAACCCACTAGAGAAAGGGCCAACCTCATAAAGCCCTTCTTTTGTATTCTTATAAGCCAATTCAATGAAATTCTCAACTTCTTTTGCATATAAATTGCGGGTCCGATCACCATACAACAATATATTTCGATCCATGCGTAACTAACACCTTGAAATAATTAAAAAAACCAAATAATAATTCAACAAACAATGTAGAAAGTATCAAGTTGCATGCTTGTCTTAGCACATGTCATACTAATGTTACTCATATAATCAAAACTAATATAATACCTCAATGAAAAAAATAACACATGCACAATAGACATAATCAAATGAAGAAAAACCCATAAGTTTTTCATTTATGCATTTTATCAAACACATGCAATGCATAAAAAACATTAACACACTCTAAGTAGTGCTAATTATATGAACATCATCCAATAAAAACCAAACACTATAAATCATTTCTCATCACCAACAAACTACATAGTATAACTAAATAGGGTTCCACAATACTCAGGTTTACCATATATATGGATTGTAACTTTAATTTTCACTCTACCATAAATAAAAATAAATTCAATACACACATATCTAATGTACAAGAATAAGCAATTACTGAGAAATTTTAGAAGTTTCTAACCTTAAAATGGTAAATTTTAGCTTCAAATGACGATTCTTTACATCAAGCGTGTAAAACCGTAGTAGAAATTTGGAGAAGAAGACTTTCGGCCGCGATATGGAGATACACGTTGTTATTTAGGGTTAAATACGTCAATATAACGACGGTTTTCAAATAAACCGCCGTAGAAAGTAAGGACTTTCTACGGCGATTTGCTTATAACCGCCGTAGAAAGGAAAGTCGACTTTCTACGGCGGTTAATAAAAAGCCACCGTAGAAAGGGACTTTCTACGCGGTTTATTTTAAAATCGCCGTAGAAAGCCTGTATTTCTTTTATAACGGTGGTTTTCTCTTTTTCGCCTTTAAACCGCAGCCGTTAAAGCTCTATTTTGTAGTAGTGTGGATGGGATGACCAGTGATTGTTTTCTCCAGAGGGTGGACCCAATTTTGTAGGACGAGGATAATACCCAACTTCCCAGCCTGGTTTCCTTGGAGGAGCCGAAGACAGTTGTTTTTGGGATGGATCCAGCTAGTGCACCAGGGAGTGATGGCTTCTCAGGGTCCTTTTTTAAGGCCTACTGGGAAGTCATACCTCTAGATCTGCACCATGCAGCTCAAGAGTTTATGTTGGGCATTCCCATCCCCCGAGCAGTGGCAAGTGTCCAGGTGGCACTGCTCCCAAAGAAGCCAGCTCCAGTCTCCTTCGCAGACTTCAGGCCTATCAGCCTTTGCAACTTCATAAATAAGATCTTCTCCAAGCTCTTGATGGAGCGGCGCAAACCATTGATGCCGAGGTTGATCTTTGAGGAACAATCTGCGTTTGTGGCAGGGAAGGAACTAGCAGATAACGTCTTGCTTATGCAGGAGATGCTTAGGTTTCTGGATAGAAAGATACAGGGCATTAATGTGGTAATCAAATTGGATAGAGTGAACTGCAAAACACATCACTTAACTATGGGTGTTTTGCAAAAAATGACACTTTACTAAAAATGTTCTATTTATGACACTCAACTTTCATTTTTGCTCGAAAAGTACCACTCTGTCAAACTAGTCTGTTAACTCACTAACAGTTAGATTTAGTCAGGGGTAAAATGGTCATTTTTCTTTAAAAAAATATAAAAAATTTTAATTTTTTTTTTCTGCCAATTAAAAATAATTGGCCAATTTTTCTGCCAATTTTAAAAAATTGGCAGAAATTGAAATTTTTTCTTTAAAATGGCCAATTTTTTAAAATTGGCAGAAATTTTTTTAATTTTTATATTTTTTAAAGAAAATTAAACACGCAATTCGAACCAAGTGGAGAAAACTAGAATCGAAACAAAGTTTAGCAATAGACAGAGCAATTATCTATTAGCCTATAATTCCTGTAGCTTTTAGCAATTAACAAACATGCAAATTACATAAGCCCAAAATAAAGTGAGTGACTAAAGAAGTATAAAACTATAACTTAAATCATTTAATCAACTAAAGAACAATGAATTTCGTCCCCATCTATTTATAAAAGTAGGATGGATGAAATTAAAGTCCAAAATACAAAAGGAAAAGAGATAGAATTGGAAACCAATCAAGAGATTGATTTCTTACAAACCAGAAACCTAAAGGTACTAGGTTTGGTGTTTATTAACTAATTCGGCTGCCCCCTATTAGATATGGCCGAATTTACTCATTAAAATACTTAATAAATAATTATAAAACCTAATCAAAAAGGGAGATCAAGAAGTGATCCCTTTTTGGAAACTACCAAGTTGATCTAGTTGTAACAAACTTGTAACAACCTAACTAACTTGTAACAAACTTTGAGTAGAATTAGGTAACATGCAAAAAACCTCATCCTTCTCTAACCTAAGCTTCCAAGTGGCGTGTGGATTGCTTCTTGTGGGCTTGGTCTGGCCGAAATAATGGAATGGGCTCCAAGGGTGAGTTCGGCCCATTTTGAGTGGCGCATGAGGTGGATGATGTAGGGAGGTTCTGGAATCTCCTGAAATTATTTCGGAACGTCAAAAATCAAGAATTTCAAGATTTTCAAGATTCTTCAAGATTCAGTAAACCGCGAAATTCAAGATTTTCAAGAAAATCAAGAACTTCAAGAAATGTCCCTTCCTTCAGCTGGATTGATTAGTAGGCGTCATTTCCCCTGTGATGGAGAGTAAAATGACGCTTTTAACCTTCCTTGCATTCATTTCAAGGGCGTTGGTATCCGTAACGAGCTGGGCTTCTGCAGCACTCCTTTGAACAAGGTTTTCAAGATCTGATCTGAGCTTCCTTGTCCTTCTTCGGGTCTAGGCCCAACTATGTCAACGAACGGATCTCTTTAATATGGGCTCAGATCCTGGAGAATTAGCGGGCCTCTATGGAGCACACGAACCTCTTCTACAGTTTTTGAGACTTCATTACTCGAACTGGAATTCTCTGCATACTGACTTGGCGTAGGGCTGGGGATGCCCTCATCATTCCCTCCCAGTTGGAAAGGATTCGACCTCGAATCAAGATCCTGGTCAAGATTAAATGGAAACAAGTCAGCAACATTAAAAGATGTACTAACGCTATACTCACCTGGTAGATCCAGTTTGTAGGCGTTACCCCCATCTTTGCCACAACTTGAAAAGGCCTATCGCCTCTAGGGTGGAGTTTCATCCGCCGGGCTACTAGAAACCTTTCCTTTCTCATGTGAACCCAAACCCAGTTGCCGGGTTCAAAGTTCACAGCCTTGCACCTTCGATTGGCATCTGAAGCATACTTGGCGTTTCTCTTCTCAAAGGCTTTGCCTTTCGGTTGGCTTTGTGGATTCTGACTCATAATTTGTGTTGTTTTTAGCCTTGGATATCCCCATCACTTCCCTTTCCATTCACCGATTGGCTTTAGGAGCTTAGTAATTGGTGGTGGGGCTAGCAGTAGGCAGTGTTTGGAGGCTACCGCCGCCGCGAAGTTAAGGGGGGCCTTCTGGCTACCCTCCATCTCCATAGCAGGCGTCGGAGATCTGATCCAATGGCCTAGAATAGTGGCTCAATTCCAGCGAGATTGCATGATAGCAGCAAGGAAATCAACGATGATGAGAAAATCAACAGCTTTCCTTTTTTCTGGCAATCTACCTTTATTTAACTTTGAGTAGCTAGATCTAAAATTAGTATGAGATTATGAAATAATATAATTGCCCTTAAGTTTCCAATCTTGTTTATAAATGTTTGGTGGAACTTTTGGGATGATTGAAATTAGAGTTCAGCAGTGATAGAAATTTATACTTAGTCAGAGTTGAGATCAATGCATATGTTATACTTCTTTTGATCCAATAGAAAAGTCACGATATAAACTGTTTATGAATCACTACTATAAGTCTAAATATATACTCCATCCCATTCAAATACTCCATTTTGTATTACTAAAAACAATAATACAAAAAATTGAAGTAATGCCTCTTTCAAAAGGTTGCGCTTGTAATGTAAAAAGTAGTGCATATTTCCAATAATAAAATAATTAGTAATAAAAGTAATAAGTTTCAAGTTTAAGAGTATAAGTAGTGTATGTAAAATAAAAAGTACAATTTTTAGTAGTAGAAGTAGTGACATTTTATAAAAGTAGATCCTAAAATATAAAAAAATTTGTATGTCACTAAATAATAGTAATATAAATAAAAACTTTGGGTTTTTAGGATATAAATAGTCTCTAAATTGAAAAGGAAAAAAAAGTAGTGATGCACGTATGCGTGCATTCTCCTACTCCATCTTATCCAAAAGGGCAAATGATATCACTGGTCACTCAACATTCACAATATTCAGTTTTGGTCTTTTTTTCTTTTTTTTTTTTTTTTGTGCGTGTGTTTGCCTACTCAACTATTAGCAATGTTCAGTTTTGGCCACTAATATATTTTTTGCGCATTTGCCCACTCAACTTTCTAAGGTGTTACTTTTAACCCATTCTGTGAGAAATGACAGTCAAGTTAGATGAAATCTTTTACATGAGCTACTCACAATATTTTTAAAGGGGTAAAATCATAAGTACAACTTAATACAGTTAAAAATGAACTCAATTTACTACTTAGAGTTCAGTCCAAATGCAAACTTTATCAAAAGAACATGAGTGAATCTGATCGAACAAATATATCTGTTCGTGTATTGAGATGTAGGAATATATATGTTTGTGTGTAATGTCATTGCTTGTAAACAAATGACAAATTGAAAAAAAAAAAATTGTAAGTTTCATGGAATGTATGAACTTTTAATTTTTATAAAATGTCTATTTTTCAAAATAGGTGGAGGCAATTTGTCTAACTTGACTGTCAATTCTCACATAATGGGTCAAAAGTAACACTTGAGAAAGTTGAGTGGGCAAACGCACACGAAAAATAAATTAGTGACCAAAATTGAACACTGTGAATAGTTGAGTAGACAAACACGCACAAAAAAAAAAAAAAAGATTAGTGATCAAAACTGAACATTGCGAATAGTCAAGTGATCCTAGTGTCATTTGCCCAATCCAAAATAAAAGACATCTTAGTGGGATAAACAATTTACAAAATAACAGACGTTTTAGCAAAATATCAATTTTTTCTTAAATTATTCTTGTATAAAATATTATCCAACTAAGATTCATTAATTATTTGAAATACTCTAGTAGTACATACGTATTGTTTAAGTAGGTATTAACTGAATTACAATTCCAATACTCCTAAAGTAATAAATTACAATAATTAGGAATTTTTTTGTAATTTAAATGGATTGCTTAATCTGAAAAACTCTTTAAGCGTCTTTTATTTTAAACTAGTTAAATTTCACCGTGCTAACCGCGGTGCCCTGTAATGCCTTGAAAGTAGTTAAGAAATGAATTAGTAATTGTAATAATTGTGAAACCCCGATTTGTGTGCAAATATGATCAACGGATTTTGCGTAGTAATGGAACACAGAAAATATATCGAAAAGTTAGATTATGTATTTACATTGTGTGCTAAACACCGTTTGATTTTACAGAGAATCAGATGTGTCATAGATTTATAGAGAAGCAGCAAACCCATTCGATGAAACCAATACATCAAAAAGAAATGTTGATGCATGAATTCCCACGGGTGATGCAGAAGCTTGTACATGTTGATGGAAGTCCTCATAAATATAGATATTTTAGTTTCTTTAATCACATCTTCAAGAAATGGACCAAATGTAGATAAATCATTTTCTTACTTTTTACCCCTTTGAATAATCATAATACAATCTATGATTCCTTGATCTACAAAAAACCATTTTTCCACAAAAGCAAAAGCAAACTACTATCTTCTTAACCATTTTTGTATCTTCCTTCTTCATAGTTTTCCAAAATCACTCTTTAAAATCAGTAGCACTTGTGCACTTGTCCAACTCTTACCATACTTGTTTTGATTACATTACAGAAAAATATGCATCAAGAAAAATGTGTTTATCAGTCTCTTAAGTTTTTGATTACATTAGATACAAGGAATATCTAGTGGCACAAGGACTGGAAATCCACTTCATGAAAGGTCAACACAGGAAATCTTTGATTACATGGCTATACAACTGCATCGGACATCTCTAGGATCAAAATTTCTTTGATAAAATCTTATAAAAGAAAGAGGTTTTTATCTTTCAATATCATCAAATACTTTAGCGCTAATACTTTATTATAATTATAGGCATGAAAACTATAAACAGAATACATAAAAAGCTATAAAAAGAGAAATTAGAACCTGAATTTAAAGAACCTCAAACTTTCTTAAAATATATACAAACGGATAAAGGGAAAAAATACCATGTTATACCTCTGCACTGCACAATCAAATGTAACAAAACCAAACAAAGTCACCAACTGAATTACAATTTTTAGACATCGAAATCCACGTAGCTATGCATTAGACAAACACGAACAAAAATTAAAGGAAAAGAGATCTTGAAAGAACCTTTCTTCCTTTGATAGAGATGACAAATAAGCCAGAAGAAAAAGAACCACGCATTGAGCTAGGATACCAAGACCGCATATAGAAAAAATGAGAACACGGAAGAAAAACGAAGATGAAATGTTAAATTATACTTGATTAGTGTTTTCCAGATACCCTTAAACAGGTATTACAATGGGGAATTAATACTTTCAATTTGATAATATATTTGACACTCTATTGCTGGAAATTGCAAGGGGGAATTGATACTTTAATCAATATCAACATCAAATTCACAGTTTTCTTCAACAAAAACTTTAACAGTCACAAAAAGTCCAAAGCAATATATGCTCCCAAATGTATAAATAAAATTAATCTAGAGCACAACTGCCAACACCGAACATACCTATACAATTTCTATGTATTTAGATTTAAATTCCTAACTTCACTTTTTTTTTTTTTTGAATTAATAGGAAAAAAAGAATAATGAAAATTTGCACTACATAATTAGAAAACAAATTTACAATGCATGAGAAATATTGAGAAAAATAATTTAAAATAAATCAGAATTGGAAAAGAAAGGAACCTACCGGGGAATTAATACTTACAATTTGATCATATATTTGACACTCTATTGCTGAAAACTACAAGGAATAATTGATACTTTAATCAATATCAACATCAAATTCACAGTGTTTTTCAACAATAACTTTAATAGTCACAAAAAGTCCAAAGCAATATATGCTCCCAAATGTATAAATAAATTAATCTAGAGCACAACTGCCAACACCAAACATACCTATACAATTTCTATGTATTCCACGGATTTAAATTCCTAACTTCACTTTTTTTTTAATTAATATGAAAAAAAGAATAATGAAAAATTGCACTACATAATTAGAAAATGAATTTACAATGCATGAGAAATATTGAGAAAAATAATTTAAAATAAACCAGAAACGGAAAAGAAAGGAACCTACCGGTTGCATATGTCTTTAGAAGATGTAGCTTATTAAAACCAGCTAATCGAATTGTCTATAAAAGGAGTTCGCAATCGATTAGACTAAGAAAACAAGGGTATAAAAATGGCCAAGCATCATTCAGATCAATCACGTTGTCTAACTTTAGATCAATCACGACCGAATTGATGTAGAGAGTTTGTTGGAGAGGAGCCCACTAACTTTAGATAACACATAGAAAGAGTGGTTGGATGAACGATTCACGAAAATAGAAGTTTGGGAGGCCATTAAAACAATGGACCCATGGAAAACTCCAAGTCCTGATGGAATTCCAGTGGGGTTCTACAAGCACTATTGGAAAGAGGTGGGCCCACAGGTATGCAGAGAGGTACTGGAATGGTTAAACGAGGGAAAGATAGACACTAGATGGAATATGACTAACATTGTTCTTATTCCAAAAGTGAAGTTACCAAAGAAGGCGTCTGACTTTAGGCCAATAAGCCTCTACAATGTTGTCTACAAAATTGTGGCAAAGGTTTTTAGCAAACAGGCTGAAGAGGGTTATTGACAGACTCATCAATAAAAATCAAAATGGATTTGTACCTGGAAGGCAGATCGCAGATAATATTCTGCTTGCGCATGAAATGGTGGAGGCTATTCGGAAAAATAAAGCCAGAAAAGAGGGTTGGGTGGCAATGAAATTGGACATGAGTAAAGCCTATGATAGAGTGTCATGGGCTTTTCTACTACAGGTAATGAGTGGAATCGGTTTTCCCAAAAATTGGTTGTGTCTGATAGAAAAATGTGTCACCACGGTATCATTCAGGGTCACATGCAATGGGTGGGCATCACAAGCTTTCCAGCCCGTTAGAGGAATAAGGCAAGGGTGCCCTTTGTCTCCTTTCCTTTTTATAATGTGCCAACAAGTGCTGTCTAAGATGTTGAGACAAGGAGAGGGAGAACGGCATGGCTGGGTTTCAAGGTAAGGAGATCAACCCCAGTGGTGTCCCACTTAATGTTTGCAGATGACAACTTGCTGTGTTTTCAAAAGTGATACTCATAATGTATACAGTATAGCTAGAGTTCTCAACGACTATGCTGCATCATCGAGGCAGAGAATAAATTTTGAGAAATGCTCTATCATGTTCAGTCCCAATGTGGGAGAGCTACAGGCTCAATTCATTCAAGCTGTACTACGGATCAGAAGGGTCTTTACAGATGGTAGCTACCAAGGGTTGAATATGGACTTCTCACAAAGTAAGAGGCAGATGTTTGCAGAATTGAAAGGCAAAATCTATGGAAGAATCAAGTCATGGAGGGTAAATACACTATCAGTAATGGGCAAAGTTACCTTGGCAAAATCAGTTTTGAACTCAATGGCCACATACACCCTGGGAGCTTTTAGGATACCAAAGGCTATTACAAAAGAGATTGATAAATCAATCTGTAGGTTCATATGGAAGGGAGATGAAGAAGGAAGGGGAATCCACTGGAAAGCGAGGAAGGTGATAACGAGACCTCTGGCCCACGAAGGTTTGGGAGTAAGAAGCCCGGAGGCGGTAAACAGATCAATGCTAGCGAAGATTGCCTGGAAGATGATCTCAAATGAAGACTCTTTATTGGTGAAATTCCTTAAAGAGAGATATTGTGAGGGAAAGAAACTTTTGACTATGCCACACAGAGGAGATGGCTCTTGGGGATGGAAAGGAATATTATGGAGGAGGGATTTAATCAAAAAAGATGTCAGGTGGAAGGTAGTGAAAGGCAACAAAATTAGTCTATTGGACAACTGGATACCAAGGGTGAATCTAGACATCACTCAAGGTTTAGAAGCAATCAGACAGACAAATCTGAAAGTGGAGCATTTGACTGACCAATACCAAAAATAGAGGGAACCCATAGCAGATCCAGGAGAGAATTAGGTCCATTTACTTGTCTCCACAGCCAGAAGGGGAGGACATAATCTGGTACAAACCAGAAAAGACAGGCCTTTACTCGGCCAAAACCAGATACAAGAGAGCGCTGAGAGAGCACATTGGAGCCGAAAAAGCGGAAGGGTATAGTGAGCCTGAGAAAAGTGAACAGATGTTATGGAAAAGGCTATGGAAACTAAATGTACCTGCTAAAGTACAATTCCTCACATGGTGGCTTCTTCAAAAGGCTTGCCCGTCAGCTATGAATCTTAGGGAAAGGTCAGTCCAAGTCCCAGTGTTATGTGCCAGGTGTGGGGTGAAGGAGGAGGATACAGAACATGTTTTCCTTTAATGCAGTCACTCCAAAAGGAGCTGGAGAATATCTTCACTTGGATTTAACTTTGATATTGGATCACCTGTTGGAATTAAGGACTGGCTTTGGAACTGGATGAAGGAAGCACCAGATGCGGAAGCCATTGAATTGTCATTACACATATTGTATGGCATTTGGCTGGCGAGAAACAAAATGATATGAGAAAATAATCTCATACCACCATATGTGATTTGGCATCAAGTACAGGAGGAATTCTATCTAAGGCGGAGGAAGTCAAAGGGAGCGAATCGACGAGAAGACAGAGATGGCCATGATGGACAGGCTCAAACCAGTACAAGGGTTGAAGTGTAGGATCACTGCGAGGACACAAGTTAAAATTCTGGTCAATTGGGCATTCAAAGAGGAGAAGTCTATAGGGGCAATCAGATGGATCATAAAAGACAACTCAGATGTCACTTTACATAGAAAGAGACTGAAAATCCAAGGAGAATCTCCACTACAGATGGAAGCTTTAGCGGGGATTCAATGCTCGATAACCAATGGTTGGATTCCACGGGTGTACACAGACAATCTCCAATTGATCAACCAACTACGCGAAGCTACGTCAACTCATAAGGAGATTCAAGAAATATTGACAGACATTAGACGTTATGTTCATGTTTTTCCTAGTCTAGTCATTAAGAAAGTAAGCAGGACTGTCGTGCATGAAGCACATCTCCTGGCTACGAAGGCAATTAGAGAATCTAATTATGTAACCACTACTGAGTTTTAATGAAATTACTCCTTTATCAAAAAAAAATAATAATAATAATATCAACCATTAGATTAAAATGAAGAAAATTTATGTCATCTGTTAATAAGAGGAAGTATTGAAGTGTCAAATTGTTTGACAAAACGACTACCTCTACTTTTAAATATTCAAAAAAAAAGAATTTATAATCATGATTGAATTGGTAAAAAATTCTAAAATCTTACCAAACAAAAGAATTTACAATTTCGATTCAAAAAATCATCACTTTTTCCTCCGCAAATCCAGTATAAAGAAACAACATCATTTTTACAAAATTTCGAATTCAAATTTTAAAATTTTCTCTAAAATTTTACTCACATAAATTTAAAAAATAACATAATCATTACACTTTTCTTATATTTCCTACATAAATCCCCAAAAGAACTTCCCTCCAAGTAAAAATTTCTCAATTGGATCACAAAAAGAACAAAGCCTGAGAGATAATGAGGCACCGGCCAAAAGTAGGTGAATATACCAACTCCTAAATCCTAATCACACTGCCACCATTATTGTAAGTAAACAACTCCTTTCTTCTTCCAACATTGCCACTACGCCAAGACCCTCCCAACCCCAGCCCACCTAATCTCAGCCCTACAAAATACGCCCTCGCCCACACACTCACACTCACACTCACGCACCACACGCACTAGTATTGCATTATAATATTATTGTATTTGGTAAAACTTGTCAATAATGTTAAATTTTGAAATATTATACATTATAAGAAAAAAAGAAATTTTTATTGAACACAAAAAAGTAAAAAAATAAGGAAGGAAAGTTTAAAGAACGTTGTATGTGTTACTAACGCAGCAAATATTGTCATTTTGAATCGAGTAATAATGCACGGTTTGTAAATAAAAAGTAAACATTTTTAATCTTATCTACTAACAAGTTTTTATCTCATTCAACTATCATTATAAAATTAGAGTAATGATAGACAAGTCAACTAATTCATCTCAACTCATGTGTCTCAACTCATGTGGCATGCATCCATTGGCCACTTATGTGATATTAATAATTATTTATAAAAATATAACCAATAGATGCATGCCACATGAGTTGAGATGAATTAGTTGAGTTGTCTATCATTACTCATAAAATTATTAACTGGATATCGTGATAATTACAGTCTAAAAATAATCATTAATTATTTAAATAGTATAATTAATAACAAATAATTATATATTTTTCATTTCAAAATTTCGGTACATTATTATTAGTGATAGATTGAATGTTAGTATTTTCAAATTAATTTATAACGGAGTTATTCAATTAAATGAAACATGATAATTTCAAAATAAATATTGTTTAACAACATTTATAAAGTAAAAAATTATACTCTCTTCGTTTCATTAGAAATGTCCACTTTCACTAATGTACAACTTATTGTGATAGATTGAATGTTAGTATTTTCAAATTAATTTATAACGGAGTTATTAAATTAAATGAAACATGACAATTTCAAAATAAATATTGTTTGACAACATTTATAAAGTAGAAAAATTATACTCTCTTCGTTTCATTAGAAATGTCCACTTTCACTAATGTACAACTTATTATGGATGTCAAGGTACATCACATCACCTAAAATAGCTAATTTTACACCCTTTATTCCATTCATGTCCTTACTAATATAATTATGCACCACACATAATTATATTAGTTAGGGTATTGGAAGTAAAATAATTGAAAAATGACTCTTCTATTGGAACAAAAAATATTTCTCAAAATACACCATTCTAATGGAACGGAGAGAGTAAATACTTATTGATATTTTATGAAAATATAAAATGATCTTTGTGATTTCAAATATAACATAATGAAGTCTAACCTGTTAATTATCGTAAAATTTGGTTTAAACTCATTAAAAAAAATCTTAACACTATGAGTTTTTTTTTGTGTGTAAATGACAATAGTATTTTGATAAAGAATAACGTTGACTAGACTAGTCAACTAACCACTAAAATAGTTTACTATGATCCATAGTTTATTTTTTTTCATTTGTATGGATTTTCATGAAATTTTATAATTTAGAACCAATCCAACGGTTCAAAGATTAATCAAAGAAGTATAAGGAAATCTTTACATTGAATTCAAACTGTCAATCTGTAAAATTGTCTAAAAGAGATAAAAATGGGTAAAACGCCCTAACAACGCCAATCCCAGGCTAACAACGGGCTAGACCGTCATCATCCTTTAAACAATAAAAAGATGTCTGTCTGAATTCAACAACCTATCCATATCTTGATTAATCTATAAACAGCAAGACGATCCAAGCATATATAATCATCAACATTACAGGAAAATCTGATAACTAAACTTCATGGTTTAACACTAAGTATTTAGCCTGTCATTAGGCTAAATAAAACTAGAAATAAAAATATTAAATACAGAAAATTAAATAAGACTTACTTATGAAGTTGTCTTCAAGTCTTTAATTCTTGAAAATAGAAAAATTTATAAATTGGAAAGGAAATTTACAAAGAAAGAGAGGAGAGAGTTGGATGATATACAAGAGGGGAGAGGGATGAAAGAGGAAGACCCCGGATTCTGAGTTCTGTCTCTGAATGCTAATTTACAACCTATTTATAGGCAGAGTCTGCCTTTCACTATTACGGATTTGAAATTTTTAATTTTAAATCCGCTACAGTAATTCCGGATTCCAAACTATCAGCTTTGAAGTCCGTAACAGTATTAGTGTCGGTGAAGTCCGCAACCACCTATGTTAATTATTATTGGGGCTTTTACCGGTAGAACCGGTCACTGAGCTCTTTATTGCAAGCAACATTTCATCTATGTCGATGTCGACATCTTCATCTTCTTCCTGCGATTCTCCTGCTAGGCAATGGCCTTGGCTTAACATTGAGGCCTCTGATTTTGAATCATCCAGGTTCTGAGATAATTTTTTTTTCAAAAGATCCATGTAAGAAGCTATGATTTTTTTATTAATCTTTGAACCGTTAAATTTTGAAATATTATACATTATAAGAAAAAAAGAAATTTTTATTGAACACAAAAAAGTAAAAAAATAAGGAAGGAAAGTTTAAAGAACGTTGTATGTGTTACTAACGCAGCAAATATCGTCATTTTGGGCATATTCTTTTTGAGTGTTTTGAAAACAATTTTGAAAATAAATTTTGGAAAATAGTTTTATAATGTAAAAAGTGTATTGAAAATGTAAAAAGTAGATGCTGAATAGTAAAAAGTTGTATTGAAAATGATGAAATATGATTAAAATATATTAAATTTACTGTTGAAACCAAAACCGTTTTCAAAACGAAACAAAAAGAACAGGCCCTTTGAATCGAGTAATAATGCATGGTTTGTAAATTAAAAGTAAACACTTTTAATCTTATCTACTAACAAGTCTTTATCTCATTCAACTATCATTATAAAATTAGAGTAATGATAGACAACTCAACTAATTCATCTCAACTCATGTGTCTCAACTCATGTGGCATGCATCCATTGGCCACTTATGTGATATTAATAATTATTTATAAAAATGTAACCAATGGATGCATGCCACATGAGTTGAGATGAATTAGTTGAGTTGTCTATCATTACTCATAAAATTATTAAATGGATATCGTGATAATTATAGTCTAAAAATAATCATTAATTATTTAAATAGTATAATTAATAACAAATAATTATATATTTTTCATTTCAAAATTTCGGTACATTATTATTAGTGATAGATTGAATGTTAGTATTTTCAAATTAATTTATAACGGAGTTATTAAATTAAATGAAACATGACAATTTCAAAATAAATATTGTTTAACAACATTTATAAAGTAGAAAAATTATACTCTCTTCGTTTTATTAGAAATGTCCACTTTCACTAATGTACAACTTATTATGGATGTCAAGGTACATCACATCACCTAAAATAGCTAATTTTACACCCTTTATTCCATTCATGTCCTTACTAATATAATTATGCACCATACATAATTATATTAGTTAGGGTATTGGAAGTAAAATAATTGAAAAATGATTCTTCTATTGGAACAAAAAATATTTCTCAAAATAGACCATTCTAGTGGAACGGAGAGAGTAAATACTTATTGATATTTTATGAAAATATAAAATGATCTTTGTGATTTCAAATATAACATAATGAAGTCTAACCCGTTAATTATCGTAAATTTTGGTTTAAACTCATTAAAAAAAATCTTAACACTAGGAGTTTTTTTTTGTGTGTAAATGACAATAGTATTTTGATAAAGAATAACGTTGACTTGACTAGTCAACTTACCACTAAAATAGTTTACTATGATCCATAGTTTATTTTTTTTCATTTGTATGGATTTTCATGAAATTTTATTTTGCTCTAAAAAGTACTTTATTTGTTCATGATGAAGCGCACTTTGCTAGTGAAGTCTTTGGGTCGGACTTGCTCTTTATTTGTTCATGATGAAGCGCACTTTGCTAGCGAAGTCTTTGGGTCGGACTTGCTCTGATTCGTCTTCTTGATACCTGTGTTAGCTGGGGAAGTCACTTGGTTAAACTCCGATGCCAAAGTCAGTATTTAGATACGGAGAAAATATAGTAAGACTAGAAAAAAAGTAGTTAAAAATGAGTCATTTGTAATGAGAATGAAGTTACCAATTTATAGAGGTTCGGGCGCGTCGCTCAGACCACCCGTCCTTTCGTATCATCCTATAAAATGAGACGTGAGACTGTTCACTGGTTCTTCTGTGTCACTAAATAGGACGAGGAATGTGATCGTCCAGTGGTTTTTAACGTCCGTCTCCTTCTTTTGTCCGAATAGAAATAGTCTTTTGTCGGTGAGCCAACTTGGGCTGGATTGTAGTTTAGTAATTGGGCCGAAAGGCAAATCGAGCACACCTGTTTCACAATAAGTGTCCAATTTGATACTTACATATGTAATAAGAAATAGTAACAAAACACTATTTACCCCTTAATAAATGCTAGCATAATCACTACTTTTGTATAAGAAATTAGAAAGTTATTACTGTGAGAGATAATATAATTATTTTGAATGATTAAATACAGAAGATAATTTTCAAATGAAATTTTGGTTTCTGTAAATGGACACTTGTTTTGAAACAAATCAAAACTTTTAAATGGACATTTATTGCATAAAATAATATTTTTAAAAAGTCCCAATTTAAAATGGGTCCTACAATTAACATGTCCCAATTTAAAATACGGGCACAACATAACCCACATTTATCTAAATTCTGACCTAGAAAAATCACTCACAAACACTGCCATTTTATTAGCGGAAATGTTATTTACAGGCCACATCTTACTAAATGCAGGCCATTTTTTTAAATATTAGGGTGTGAAATGACCGAAAAGCCCTTGCCCCTTATAAAGTTAAATTTTTTTTTACTTAGGCTAAACTGCTCCTCCACGGTCCAGGCTCCTCGCTGCTGCTGTGCTGCTTCGGTCTCCTCGTTCCACTCGGCTTCTCCATTGCTGCTGCTTCGGTCTCCATTTTCCTCTCCAATTTCGGCTTCTCCAAGGTCGGCCGAATCCTTCCATTGCTGCGAAGCTCCACATCCGCCATTCCACTCCGACATGAAGCGTGAATTAGGTGCGGTGTTATTGTTTCGTTTTTAAATTTTGTTCCAACTGTTGGAAATTGAAGTGAATTGGTTCTTGTTTTGTTTGGGCAAGGTTTTGAATGCATGTTTGCTGCGTTTTTCGGCCCTTTTGTGCATAATTAGAATTGTTATGCATAATTGGATGTGTAATTGTTTCCATGTTGTGAAGTGAATGGAAATTTTGGCTTGAAACTTGAAAGATTGCATTGTTTTAGTTGTGTTTTAGTTCCTAAGTTGCGTTACCGGCTGTGATGTTAAGAATTCCGTCGAGCTTCTGGAACGTTGTCCCGGTGAAGAACCAGGGAAAACGATTCCGGGAGGCCTCTATTCTAGAAACAAATGCCTCCACGAGGCGTTCGTTCCATAAAAACACGCCTCGTGCAGGCGTTCGTTCCAGTTCTGTTTAGTTTTGACTGTTGTTTACATATAAAATGTTGTTTGTTTATGATTTTCTTTTAATGCAGATGGGGGACAGATTTAAAGGTAATATATTCCGTCGGACGGGAAAAAGATCCAAGTCCGGTAAGAGTAGTAATCCGGAACCATCCCGGGAGAGTGTTAATCCGGATACATCCAGGGAGCCTTTTATTGAAGAGGCGGAAAATGCCCCGCGTATTCATCCAACGGCATCTGAGCGTTCGAGGAAGGTGGTTGCACGATCGCGTGCATCTTCTGCGACAGTGAATGTCATTGCTCCTATAACTGAAGACTTATTTCAACATTCAGTGTCTGGACATGAGTACATTGGGGCGTCCTTCACAGAACAACCGTTCGCTCCACCATTTTCAGATGTTGAGATGTCCCACGATGATGGTGACGGCGAGGGGGCTTATGGAAGAAGTGATGCTGAAGGGGCAAGCAGCGAACCAAGTAGGAGAGCTGGGAAAGGACTCATAGGCAGTGAGGCTAGGGCAGCGATTGAAGGGTGGAAGGAATATAAGAAGCTGGACCATCCGCTAGAAGGTGGTCCTGTAATCCCTGAGTTGCTCTTGAGTTTCAAAGGCCACACTGCCTACCGCGTCTGGCATGGAGAGGTAATTCTATTATATTGTGCACGTTCAAATGCGATGTTCAATGAATTAGTATTTTTGCTAATTATCTATGCTTCGTTACTTGTGATCCATAATGGAATAATAAAGAAAGGTTGCACGGTTTTTATATTAGTTTTTTTTTACAACTTAAATGCGTTAGGAATTGTATCCTCTGGGTTTAATTCGTTGTTTACATTGTGTAGGAACGGGGGATACTGAAATGTCATAATAGGGCCGATCGATTGAAAAATTAGCGGGGTGATGAAGAGATGATAAAGCTTGTTGAGGGGTCCGGATTGACCCATTTAGTCCAGTGCATGCATGATGAGTTAGACGCCGCTTTGCTATGTGTGTTTGTGGAGAGGTGGCATCCGGAGACCAACTCCTTCCACTTGTCGTTCGGCGAGATGACAATCACATTGCATGATGTTGCATACATATTGCGCATTCCGCTGGGAGGTAGGCCCATTTATGGCAAAACAAAGACTTCACAAATAGCGACGGAAGTTGCAACTGTGTTGGGGAATGATGAAGTGAAAATGGATAGGCCTGGCTTTGTGAAGTTGACAACCATTGAGGCGAACTGTGCCGGGAGATTTGACAAAGTTAATGCTGCATCGGGTTATTTATTGTGGGTTTTAGGGCTTTCCCTGTTTGTTGACAAGTCTAAAACCCACGTTTCTGCTCAGTATTTAAGTTTCTTGCGCGATATCGAGACAGTAAGTGATTACTCGTGGGGAGCTGCCACATTGGCGTACTTATACCGCCAACTTAGGAAAGCGTCGAGGGCAGAAGGTGCACAGTTTTCTGCTTGTCTGACTTTGCTTCAGGTTTGTCACTTTACATGTTGCTTTCCTTGTCATACTTTGATGTATTTCGTTACAAGATATGTACTGATTGTTCTTCTATTCATTATTACTAGAGCTGGATATATGAATACTTCCCAATATTCAGCCCACCGAAGAAGCGGTCGTGGAATACCGGATTGCCAGCGGCAATGAAATGGCAAGTTGGTACTGGGAAGAAGCGTGTTGCAAAATACGATTTGGAGGCATACAAGAGGGCCCTAGATGCACTGCAGCCGAACGAGGTAATATGTCCATTCTTTGTGATTACGAACAGTTCGTTTATGTTATTGTGCTACATTTGGTGATATATTTCATAAACGGCCAGGTTAATTGGCTCCCATTTGAGCCCAATCCGGCATTGGTCCACAAAATCTCCTTGTATAGGGGCCTTATATATTCCGTTAACGTTGAAGAGCCCTATATGCCGGATCGGGTGTTAAGACAGTTTGGATACGCCCAACAAGTTCCATTTCCTGTCTTCAAAACGAAGGAGTGCTATAGAGGCTCAGAGACAAAGAAGTATGTCTGCAAATACGTTGCGGATCTGAGTGGTTGGGAAATCTCGCATACAAGGATGCTGCGAGACATGAAGAGAGCGGAGTATACTGACGAAGCAAGTGAGGATTACCTTGAGTACTTCCGGTCGCGTTCGCACATCCGCGTCAGTAGTGGTCCTGTCGAGGAATACACTCCAGATCCTACCCAGCTGTCCCTCAATGCAATGAGTTTACGAAGATGTGTTAAATTATTTCATTCATACATATATTTGTCTGTCTTACTAGTTGCTGATTGTGAGCGTCATTTTACTTGTTACAGCGACTTCAGTATTTAGCCTCTCGGGCAGTCTATTTTCATCCAAGGGTTGAACATGCTGTCAACCCTGAGACACGTAGGCAAGCTATTGCAGATGTTGCTTACCATTTGGAGGGACTGATGCCGGGATTGGAACAACTTGCGCTGCGACCTCCATTTCAGCCTTAGTGCATTGTATTCCTTATGTTTGGATGATGTATAATGTGATTTTCGTGTAACTCTGGATGATTGTTTTTTTTTCACTCCCCAATACAATAGAAATGTCGAATTATTGCCTTTTATTTGGTGTGCCGTTGATTGAAGTGCAGAAAACAATTTAGTGATTTATTATGTGTTATGAACAGGGATTCAGTGCTCATATACAGGGGAGACTCTGCCCAAATTTCATACGATTTAAACACAGTAGCACTGCATTAGTAAGTAATTTTGCGTTCCCGAATGTAGGTAACATTGTTGGGTTCAAAGCGCCTTTGTTTTGTATCAAATCGCACAAGTAATGGCACTGAAAGACAGAAAAACGCCTCACTTAGGCGTGTTTCCTGGAGAAACACGCCTCACTTAGGCGTTTATGCTGGATATAAACGCCTCTGTCAGGCATTTTTCCGGAATAAAAACGCCTGACAGAGGCGTTGATTTTCCATTCAGTCGCCTGACTGAGGCGTTTCATCCAAAGAAAAACGCCTGCCAGAGGCGTCTGTTTCCAAAAACAACGCCTAAGATAGGCGATTTTCGTGGATTTCAACGCCTCAGTCAGACGTTTTTATCAGAAAGAAACGCCTGACTGAGGCGTTTTTAGCTGCTGACAGAACCTCATTCAACCAAAATAACCACCTGAACAGCAAACCACATTCCCAAACATTTCCACAGTCCACAATCATAAACTATTGCTAAAATCAGCAAAATGACAAATATATTCTAAATATACATACATCTATATGTCAATACAAACACAACCGAGGAATCCATAAATTTGAAAACATAAAGCTAGCTAATCGATAATTATTGTGGGTTCCCTTTCTATGTTGCCTAAGCTAGCAACGTACAATCTCTGATATCTATCCAATCGAGGTGTTAACCTTTCCTCCAAATCATCCATCAGGTCGTCCTTATAGTGTCTCCACAACACACTGACAGGGGGCAACGAGATTTCACCTCTCGTTTCCAAACAAATGAAATGGTTGCCCCGGATATGTCCCATAGTGATATAAGTGGTCGGATCATCACTTACAACGGACTCCCGCAATCGAAGTGGAAGGAAGGTGCAACACTCCGCTCCGTAAGTTGCGAATACCCTCTGGTACCTCGTGGCGACAAGTAGTCCAAAAAGATAAGTATCGAACCAGAACGCATATGTTGCAGGACTTATGTGGTAATCCAACACTTGAATGGCTTTATAGTACATATCTTCCCCGAGGACGCCAAACCATAATGATGCATACGCATGAAGTTCATGTAACATCTCCCGCCGGACTTGCGACCAAAGGGATTCGTCACCATGTACGAATGTAGAGATTACCCTGAACCCATAGTGTCCATCCCCCATTACATTTTTATAATCAACGATATAATCGAACACGAACTGTTTAACCAAAGATGGGAGGTTGAAAGGTCAGTTGGCATCGTTAGGAGTCATTCGAATACTCCTGGATGATGACCCACTTGACCTGCTGCGACCTGCACATAGTATTTGAATGCATGAACAATAGATAAGTGAAACAAAAACCAATTGCAAAGGATATGACAACTATATGTACCTCTGCCTCTTGACCTGCCTCTGCCTAGGCCGGCTTCCCTCTCGACATGCTCGTAGCCAGAAAGGTCTCGCTGCGTGGAGTTGTTCCTCGGCCTTCCCCTACGTGGCCTTTGAATGGGATCTGCGAGGTCAACAATCTCTGGATGCAAAGTGCTGATGACACCCGCTACCCTATAAATGTCAGCAGTCGAACGCTGCGAGGCTTCCACATGCATCTCATGCAGTCGACCTTGTGTTGTCTGCCGTTCCTCATCGCTAGGCATATTCCCCTCATCCAAAGATAGGGTCCTCCAGAAGAGGTCCACATCCAAGGGATCAATAGGTGTGTAATTCCTGGCCATTTCAACCATCTGATGCGCACACGGCAAGCCATAGCTGGTTCGCAGTTCACAACCACACATCTCACTATTCTGCCCATAGACTGCGCCTCGCTTTTTGTATTCTTGTAACAGCAACAGTATGGCATCTTGCGAAACTCTGCCATTGATCCTACTATACAACATGTAATTGGCTTCACGGATTGTTTTGCTTCGGGATGCCTCCATTTTACTACGTATCTCACCCAAATGCAACTTTATCATCTCATTTATAGCCAAAAATATTATAGGAAATGAACATCTATCGGTTTTAATTGAGCGCTTCAACATTGCGTGCGCACTCTCAGCCCTGCATTTATGAAAGACGAACAAATGTCATGTTGTACATAAGGGAATAATGTGTAATTGTATCATATATATATATATATATATATAACTGTAATCTACAAAATTGAATAGACTCACATGTTGTTTGTGCTCCCTCCATAATGTTTTATCTCTTTAGTCCACTCTGAGACAAACTTGGTCCGGTGGGGATCCAACTAAGTATGGTGCAAATAATTAACCACGGACGTCCACTGGCCTCTATATTTGGTCTCTATGATCTCCACAACTTTCGTGAACTTGTCATACGTTAGAGCACTCATAACTCTTCTCCACCGTCCTTCAAACTCATCTAATATTTCTTTGTCCGTACACACAGTGAGTGCTTTCTTCCTCACATCCATAGCAATATGCCGTTTACACAGTAGTTGCTTAGACTCGGGAAAAACAACATTGACAGCTTTCATTAGAGCTGACTCTCTGTCCGTCATAACAACATGGGGATATGTCAATGGATCAAAAAGTTGCCTCAACCTAGTCATAGCCCAGAAGTAAGTTGCATATGTCTCATCCCTCAAGAAAGCAAATGCAACATGTATGTATTGATCCGTCGGAACATGAGAGACTATCTGAAGTATAGGCATGTCATACCGGTTGGTCTTGTATGTCGTATCCATATACAAAACGTACGGAAACTTACGAAGCATACTAGGAACATCCGCATTGGCGAAGAACACGTTCTCAAGCGCGTTACGCTCATCTTCCGCTGTGTACCAGTAGTAGTAACTGTAATCCTGCATCAGTTTCAAGAAATACTGGATAGGGCTTAAATCTCCCCTCTCTTCTCTCCTAACCTTTGCCGTTTCATTGTAAACCTGCCTGATACGTGTGACATTAGTCGCATTGTCATATCGCAGTTTTGACAGCATCTGCTTTGGAGCCACATTTATCTTCATCATTTCTGCAATTTTCTCATTTTCCTGGTCATTCAACTGGGACTGCTTATGATGCCAGTTTCTAACCAGGGGTAATTCATGGTTGCGGTGCCCTTTAATGACACTCAGCTTCCAGGTACCCCCACTAATCTCTTTCCCTGATATTTTAAAGGGACAACCAGTCAGCTTGCTACTAGTGTTGTTACGGGATATTTTCCTTTCAACTGGGGGTGCTTTGCTTCTAACTTCCCCCGCTCTATCACAACAAATGTCAACTCTCCCTCTTCTCCCTTTCAGAGGCCCCTTCCACTTTTTAGAAGAGGTAATTTTCGTATCAAACCTATGCTCGGCAGCTCTGACTTCAACCCAACCAATCAACTCAGCTCGAGTACTGAACTCTTCATCAGTCGTAAATACATCCGTGTAATCTAGACCGTTTACCTCATCCAAAACGTGCGGAGCCTGTCAAGCAAACCAATATGATATTAGAAATTCCCGCAATCAGTGAAAAAATGGAGGAAGGCCATTTCAGGGACAAAATCGCCTCCTGGAGGCGTTTTTCTCCAAAAAATGCGCCCCAATCGGGCGAGTTTTTCCATAATAATCGCCTGAGAAGGGCGCGTTTTTTGGAAAAAAACGCCAAAGGCCACCTATTTTTTAAAAAAAAATCGCCTCCCAGTGGCGCGTTTTTATTAAAAAAACGCCCAACACTGGTGATTTTTTCCAAAAAACTCGCCAGTGTTGGGCGTGTTTTTCCACGAAAATTGGTGGCCTTGGGCGATTGTATCAGAAACAATCGCCCAGTACAGGCGAGGTTTTCTGATACAATCGCCCGTTGTGGGCGATTGTCACCCAGTGACGCAAAACCATGAAAAAGGTGCTACCTTTAATCCATACAAATTGTAATTTCATACATACCGTGTAATATGTATCTTCATTTGTATTTTCCGCCATGAAACTCAAGCAATGGAGAAGAAATGGATCTTCAATGAATGTATGGATGTAGGAGGAATGTGTGGATGTTAGAAATGGAGAAATGGAGAAATGGAGGAATGTAGGAGAAACTGAGAAGGTGTGGCTTGAAACTGTGTGGGTAAATTTTTTTTCACCAAGGTAATTACCAAGGGCATTTATGTCATTTCACCATTTAAAATTTTTAAAAGTGTTATGTGTTTAGTAAAATGGTACCTGTAAATAACATGCCCCTTTATTAGTACTGGTAAACAGTCATCACTCATCAGTAATTGGAGAGGTTGAAAATTTATTTTCAAAAAAAAGAAGAGAGGTTGAAAATTTACTTCAAAGAGATAGAAAAGGGAGAGAAACACACACTCACAATCACTAGGAGAGAGTGGTTGGTTTGGTTTCTGCCGCTGCCTGCTGCTTTTTGTTTATTCTTCTTCTTTTTCAGCTATCCACATTCAAAAACCCTCCAAAAAAATTATAAAAAAAATAAAAAACAAATTTTTTTAGCGGAAAACGGGGCAAGTGACTTCGCAGATTCCTGTATTCTGTAGATCTTCCCCCGATCGGAGTCTACTCAGCCGAGAAAATGTGAAGAGATTCTCCGGTTTGGATGAGTTCAGTTGTTTTCTTGGATTTCATTGAGCAGTGGGTGAGAAGTAGTAGAAGCAGGGGAGGAGGAAAATGTCCGCTTCGCTTGCGGCATTTGAGCGTCCTCGTATCGGCACTTCGAATACGGTATGTCTTCCCTTTTTGTTTTTTTTGGGGAAAGTTAATTTCCCGTTGTGTGATTTTTGATTGTTTTTTGATTGGTGTTTGCTCCCAAATTCTTCATTGAGCAGCCTTTGTTCCTGATGTGAACTTGTTTTTGTTGTGTTTCCCCCCCTCCTTTGTGCAAAATGCTTGTGTCCTTTTAAAGTGCAACATGAGATGAGATGAACTCGTAGTGTGGCACAAGTAGATACTCATCTTCTTGCTCGGTCCTCTCTACTATATAATTTATACTGGAGGGGATCCCAATCTGAAAAGAGTACATAGAATCCAAGCATCAGAAAATGAGTTGTGCTAATTGCTGTCAGTCTGCATGGTCAACTTCCTCTTTGTTGTTGATAGCAAAGGATTCAATCTGGTCTGACTATGAAGTCATTTTAGGCATATTTCAACAGGGAAAGAAAACTTTTGCTGATGCTCGCTGAGCATAGCAAATATTTTAGCTTTCCAGTCATGACCTTAGAGAGGGAAATGAGGAAGGTGTGGGGTGAGAGGAGGTGGATGAATGACTTTTTATTTTCATTATCATTCAAAGCTTTTTCTTGAAGGGCTGAAATGTCAATAAGTTGTTCTACTATCATGTATGTGCTAATTATAGCAAAATCTCAGTATGGGCTTTCAATTGTGATGAATTTCAGGTTTTCAAGAGTGGGCCGCTGTTCATATCCTCAAAAGGTCAGTGCCAGATTCTCCAAATTGTCACAACATAGTAATTTAAATTGCTGCATTGAGGACAATATATTACTCATAGATTAGATAAGTGAAGCATGTCTTGCTGATGCAGCATAGAGATTATTGGAGTATTGAATGTATTAATTAAGATTGAAGATCATGGATGAGATTGAAATGGTATCTCAATGAGATCTAAAACTTGAAGAGTTTTAAGTGCATGGCTCAAAGGGCAGTAACTGAATTGCTCACAATCTCACTCTTTCGTCAACAATTTTTGAATTCCTTTTGTAGAATAGGATCGTGTATCATGTTGTTTGAGAAAACTGGAATAGAAGTACACCATGTCTCAAACAAAATTACAACCTGTTGCAAAGAATTCTTGGTCCTAAATAGCTCTCGTCAATGAAATGAGGATAGCACATGGATGACTTATGACAAGTAGGGTGACTTTCGTACAACTAGCAGAAGTCTGAGATATCTTGGGAAGAAGAATACAGTATTAATTAGGGATTCCAGAGAAGGTAAATGAATGAGTTTATAAACTATATAATTTGAAGTTCTTCATCATTTTTTAGTCATTAAAGTGGAGTTGCGACATGGGTGTTATAACCTTAGAACTACCCTAAATCCAAAAATTAGGATTTGATCCCTTACCTAATAATTATAGTTAAATCGGATCATAGACTGAGTCTAGGACTCAAGAATGTACTATAGTATATGATGGTAAAGACTGCCCTTCATTTTTCAACAATCAATTAAATTACTCTCTTCCAAAAGTTTTCTATCCATTGAATTCAAGAGTTGATTGTAATCTCCTTGTGCTGTTGCATGTTTGTGTGATAAATAGTCGCATCAGCAACTCTTGCATAAAAAAGCTAGCAACTATGTCATGATAAACTTAAGTACCAAGTCAAGAACTATACAGGAAAGTTGAAGCTTGCAAAATTGTCCTTTACACTGTTTGCAAGCCTTTTATGGTTGCGATGAAGGAATCCAGGCAAATATGACTAATGACAACCTGAATTGATCTATATCTTTCCTATGAAAAACCAAAGAATTGGTGTCAACCAATTCCATGTTGAAGAAAGGATTGGATATTCATTGATCAAACGATCTAATCCGTAGTTCGATAGATCTTTCCAAGAACTGATTAATTTTGAATGAGAGAAGATAAAGTCCTATTGTACATTTCAGTGCGAACAACAATGAAATTTATAGTTAAGAGGGGAATTAGTCGACTATTAAGATGCCAAGGGTTCAAGCCCCTCTATCTCTGATTCTGGTACACGATACTATCATTATTGCTTGGACAGTTAGACATCTAACATGTGATTGCAATGATCCACTTGCAAGCATGGAGCTATATCCTCTGGCCGAGTGGAGCATGCATGAAATAGTCAGAATCTTGTTCTATTATTTTTTTTGTGATGCACAAATGGTAGCATTCTACTTTGTAGCAGTTTAGATGGCTTCTTAATCTGTTGATAAATGAACCCCATTTTGTAGATTATTAGTTATCAAATCTTGCTCTAGAATCTGGTTTGATTTTATAGTCCAAATAATTGTGTTCCATAACATATCTAGAATTGTACTAATTAGTGAAATAAAAAGAGTTGTACAAACTATCATGGTAATTGCATTGCCACTATTCCAAATATTTTCCTCTTTGGAATATCGTGTGTGCCAGATATGAAGATGATCCAAGCATGCTGACTTATCATGATTGGTCGTTAAGAGATGAACTCAGTAATTTTTTTATTTTGTGTAATCTGATATGATGTTTTATATTTGTGAAGTAGTTTCTGTGGTCAAGGACATAGAATAGGTCCCATAACGTGATAGGTGATATTTAGAAGCAGTGTTTGATTCGTAATTTAGCAATGTGCTGTGAAAAGAGCAATTGGGTCCCAGGAGGATGCAAAATTAGATTTTGTAGTTACACAGGAAGAGTAAACTTCAATTCATGACTTCATCCTCCTTTAGACTGTTTGAACATTGTGATCTTCCAAAACATCAGAGAATGAGATATTGGTGCTTTCCATTCAATTTCTTAGATACCAACTAAAACTTGATGGTTATTCAACACATTATGTTTCCGTCCATGTGATGATTAGACAACTCATCAAATGAAACATCGATAGGGATAAAGACAGTCTGCAGGGGGCTCCTAATAATATCCATGAATGATTTGTTTTTATTGATAGATGGGCGTTACTATATCTCCTAGTTGATGCTTTTATTTATTTTATTTTTTAATCTTTTTTGGTTAATTTTTTTATTGTGTTAGAAGGTTAACATGAATCATCTTTTTCTCATTTTATTTTAGTAACATAAATGGGGAGGGCCTTGCTATTCTAAGGTCATGGGTTCGAACCTTATGAATTGAAATGAAATAATAAAATAAAATACATATTGCGAAAGGCAAACATCTTCAGAGGCCACTCAACCGTTTTTTTTTGTTGTTATAACAATGGTTAGTTTAGGTCCTTTGATGAATTCTAGCCGTTGGATGTGTGAAACTGGGTGCGACCATCCTTTTGATTTAATGGTTGCAATTCATTATATTACTAAAAGTTATCATTTTGTATAGTAGAGTGGGCAAAAGTATATAATCCAAATAGCTTTGTGGTCGTGTAGGTAATTTGTCCCATCACAAATTATATTTTGTTTATGGCTGTAATGAAAAGAGTGAATTTTAATGTGTTACAAATTAGACATTTTTCAGTGACAGGAAAAATAGACTTTGATTCATAATAACAATAATAAACGCTATTATGACTGGGTTTACTATATGGATCATATCTCGCCAGATACATTGTTTCGTCTCTATTTTAATGTAACATGTCATTTTTACAGTTGTTTTTCGATTCTTTTTATTCCCCTTTTAATATTACTTAATGTCTCTCTGTTGTCTATCCGTTGTGCAAGGGCATCTAAGGGGCTCATACGCATAAGTCCAGACCATCTTTGATGTTTTTCTTTCAGTTTTCATTTATTGAACTTACTACTACTTTCTTTTCCACTTGTTCTAGTCTGCTTGAATTCTAACATCTTCATCAATTCCTTCGTTTTCTTCAATCGTAGACCTTAAATATTTGAAACTTGTAGATTCATTTATTTCATGTTTGCCAATTTTAACTTTTATTGTATTGTTACCTTTATGATTATTGAATTGACGTTGCATATGTTCAGTTTTTACTTATAGTAAAGCATATTATTAGTTCTGCAGTACTATAAGTGAAATAATGTTACTGTAAATGTATACTAGTTCTGAAGAGCTTTAATAGATTGGTCTTGAAATGGAGCACTGAAAATTATACATGCAATCTTGTGTGATTTTCCAACATTTAACCCTGTTTCTCAAGGAAGTATTACTTAATATGTTTGAATTTCTTGCAGGTTTAGGTTGGAAGTCTTGGAAGAAGCGTTGGTTTATTCTTACGCGAACTTCTTTGGTTTTTTTCAAGAATGATCCAGTGAGTACGACTTTCTTTTTCTGTCCTAAGACCCTGTTCAGTTTATGGTTTTTTTCTTGGTGAAGCTCATGAGATTAGTGGAAGCTTTATATATTTTTATTTAATCTTCTTTCTGTTAGTACTATATATTCACATGAGATAAAGAATTGAATTTTGGTCCATAGATGATGGAAATTGAAATTCTATTAGTACACCAAGTTTCAATGTTGGATGACTTTGTATACAATATTCATTTTCTCTGCCATGCCTTTGCTTCAAGCAGTTGACAGGACTCTTTTGGTGTTGGCACCTTTCTCCTCTAGTTCTGAAAAGCACAGATAATTAGTTCACCAAAAACTCTATTTTGGCATGTTGTCTTTAGTAAACTGGCTTTCTCAGACGCTGCTCTCTGCCACATAAAACTGTTATTCTGGGCCTTAAGGCCAGTTTATGTGTTAATTGAAGTTTATATCTAAAGAGTTACATATGGCAGCAGTCACTCTGATAACATTTAAGGAATGGGTTCTTCCTCTGTCTATAGCTTCAATAAGGTGCATATGAGATCTTTTTTTGTGTTGAAGCCTGTAAGGAACTCTCCTTCCTTGTCATTTGAACTATTTGGACAAGAAAAGGATATCTCTAAGGTGGAAAAGATGAAATGGTAGATATTTCTGTAGCTTTTGTGGATAGGAACCTCTTGGTGAGAACAGAGATAGGGTACCCTAAATGACCAGAATGAAAGTTGAACTGAACTTCTATTAATGCGATGATGGTGAGCTCTTAGTTGATTCAACAAACTTGTTCTAGAAACTGTAGTTAATATTTAATTCACTTGGAAAAGGAATTTATAAAGGTTTTAATTGCTAATGGAAGGATGTGTATTTGATCAAGGCTAATTAGAAAGTCCATTCAGAGACTATGTACTTGGTATGGTTTCAACTTTAATATATATATATATATATATATATAAATATATAATTCTAAGTTTAAAACTGAGAAATCTATGCTAATTACCTGAAAAACCTAGTGATTGCAGTAAAATCGACTAGGTCGTGAAGAATCTAATGAATTTTCCTATGTTTTTCTTCCATTGTTCTTTCACAAAAAGTGGGCATAGTATTACCAATCTACTCATATAGCAGCACACATTAACATGTAGATCAGTTTTAGAAACCTTGACTTGCAGCCAAGAGAAGAGTCAAACCCTTCTGGTGGATTTTGACAGATGTGAGGAAATTAGGTCTAGCAAGGCAACCCAGTGCATAGAGGCTCCTGCATGTGTTGGGTCTTGGAAAGGGATGGGCCATAAGGCTTCCTGTTTGCATTCTTACCTTATATTTCTATAAGGTGTTTCTATGACTCGCACCTGTGGCCTTAGCCTTAGGTCACATGGCAACCGTTTCTTACCGTTGCTCCAGAGCTCCCCTTCAGAACAATAATTTATTACTAAAGGCATACTGTAATAATTTTGATGCATCGTATGTCCTTTTCTTGGGATTTTATTACTAAAATCATGCCTAAAGTAAAAGCTATGAATGGGAATAATGTGAGAATCACATGATGATTTTGGATGCATCATAGTTGGTGGTAGGTTGCATTAATTGAACTTCTAAATCATAATGTTTCTTTTACTCTGCAGAGTGCACTTCCGCAACGAGGCGGTGAAGTAAATTTGACTTTGGGGGGTATCGACTTAAATAACTCCGGAAGGTAGACACAAACTACTTAGATACTTGAGTAGTTTGATAATCACATACTTTTGCCAGCTATCTTTCATCAACTTCTTTCTACTATTTTTGTTTTCCAAAAAGTTGAATGCTCGTAATTACGATGAACCACCTACTTCTCTTTATGTAGCGTTGTTGTCAGAGAAGACAAAAAACTGCTGACCGTATTGTTTCCAGATGGACGTGATGGTCGAGCATTTACTCTTAAGGTGCTAAATTGGTATTTTAACTGTGCCTATGGATTTTGTTGGTGTTCAGCTCTTGCTCCCTTTTGAAAAGGCTAGGATATGTATTTTGATGACCTCATTGCTTCTAAAATTTCAGGCAGAGTCATCTGAAGACTTGTATGAGTGGAAGACAGCACTTGAACAAGCTCTTGCCCAAGCTCCAAGTGCTGCACTTGTGATGGGGCATAATGGAATTTTTCGAAATGATGCTAATGACACAATTGAAAGTTCTTTCCACCAATGTATGCATATGCACTGTGACATAATAGTTATTTTTGTTATCTTCCTCTTCTTGTTCATTGAAAATATTTCTGGTATTATTAGTTATGATAAACTGTGTTTCCCTTATTCCACTGAACTGTGTTTAACCTCAGGGAGGGATAAACGTCCTGTTAAATCTTTGGTGGTTGGACGACCGATTTTGCTAGCACTAGAAGATATAGATGGGGGTCCATCCTTTCTTGAAAAAGCTCTACAATTTCTTGAGAAAAACGGTAGGGTTTTCATATGTGTGGTTGCCATCAGCTTTTGGTTACCATTGAATTAGCATTTCAGCTCTTTTAGGGTTTGGGGTTTAGGTAGATAAATTTTAGGGTTTTGGTTATCAATGTATTTTGGGTAGGTAGATAAATTTGCATCGCGTAATTTTCTGCAAAATTAGATTCCTTGCTAACATGTGCTGATTTTTATTAAGTCCATGAAATAAACCAAGAAGAGAGCATCTTTTTAGTTTTTGTCAGCATGCTCCACTTTGTTCATCTTGACACTCCATCTTAATATTTTTGCTGTTGTATAATATGCCGTTATTGATTTTTGAATATATATTTTGGATGAATTAATCAAATGTTCTGTTTTGCACTTTGCAAAATTAGATGCTTTGCTACCATGTATAGATTTGCATTATAGTTTATGCAAACTTATAATAGGTCCTTTTATCAGTCTAAATTGTCTTCGCCATGGACTATTTTTGTTTTCAGGAACCAAAGTAGAAGGAATTTTGCGTCAATCAGCAGATGTTGAGGAAGTAGATCGAAGGGTTCAGGAGTATGAACAAGGTTTACTTATTTTCTTGTTTTGTGAATTCATTCACTGAACAAATCAGCCACTGAACTTTTGAAATGGTTATTTTTGGCCATTCAACAAATTTCAACTGTTCGGTCAATGGGATAAGATTATCAATTGGATTCCCAATTTCCACACGTGCAATGGTTGGAATTGAAAACAGACCATCTAAATTTGTTAAGAAATTGATTTTTTAATGTTCTTTTTAATATTCACAAGATAAATTTGAAAGTTGATACTTTGATGTTGATTTTTGAACTTATCTTTCTCTTGATAAAACAATACTTTGTTCAGGTTTGAAATTTCGATAATGTTATTACATGTTATTGGTAACTAACGCATTAAATTAGTATCTATAACAACTTTTTTTGGGGTGCTTGGTTAGAGGTTTTGCAAACAAGGAATGAGAATGATTTACAGTTACTTGGTATGAGGAAATGATTATCAACAATATACCAAAGTATTTTGGGGGTTATGAATTTCATTCTTTATCAAAAAAAAAGTCTTAGAGCCATTTTTTTTCTTCTCTATTCTCCATGCTGTCTTTCTCCCTCTTCCCAATCTCCCATCTCGTATAACTCTGTCTTGCTTCCCTTCTCACTTCTAACTTTCTCTTGTTTCCCTTCTTCTCTCCTCTGTCTTTCATTTTACCTTTTGTCTTCCTTTCTCTCTCATTTCACTTTATTCCCCCCCCCCCTCTCTTTTTATTTCTTATTTTATGTACTAAAATTAGTAGAATACGTATTATGAAAAATATTGAATATAGGGGCAAAAGGGTAATTTGGATCATTCCTACTCCGAAATATTCATTTAACCAAAAATAAATTTTGAGAATAATACCATTTCTGTGGCTGAACTAAGCACCAACAATAAGTCAATTATTCCCATTATCATTCCCAACTACTATTATTTCCATTCGCATTCCAATTCCCCTTCACAACCAAACATCCCCTTATTTCAGTCCTTACTATTATTCCCATTCCTATTGAACATTAATTTTGATGATAATATCTTTGATAATAAGCTAGTACCTATTGTACATTGAGGTGATGGGGGATCTATTTTATGCCTTTGGGGTCTGGTTGGGCTGCTGACATGTTCTTATGAAATAGATTTTAGTTCTGACCTATTTTGGTTAACTTGTTTGCAGGAAGGACTGAATTTAGTCCTGATGAGGATGCCCATGTTATTGGCGACTGCGTTAAGGTAAGATGACTTGAAACTTGACAACTATTTTGTTCCCTCGCTCGCTTGACTGTTGATCAAGTTAAAAATTTTGAAATCCCCTCTTATCCAGCATGTTCTTCGGGAGCTGCCTTCATCTCCGGTTCCTGCTTCCTGCTGCACTGCTTTGTTGGAGGCCCAGAGTAAGTCTTGCTGCAATATGTCTTTGTGAATTCTTACCATTGCAATAATAATAATAAAGGTAAAACACCCCTGGGAAGATGGAGATATGCACAGGGAATGAATATTATTGTTGGAAGCATAAGTTGTATGGTTATTTGTTATGCATTCATTTGTTTCTTAATTGAATCTAAGTTCTTTTTAGATAGAATTAGATGGCTGCACATAAATAGTTCCTCAAAGTACTGTTTATTACTCAACTTAGATCCAAATTTATACATGTATAGAAAATGCAAGGCTCATATACTTCGTGCTCTTATGCTTCGGAGTGATCTTTTTTCAAATATATTTGGTGATTTAAATTCATTGAGTGCATATTCCTCTGGACTAAATCTTTTATTTATTTTCTTTCCATTATTACGAAAGAAATTGATCCGAAGGAAGCACGGATGAATGCTATGCGCTCTGCAATATTGGAGACATTTCCTGAACCCAACAGGCGCTTATTGCAGAGGTAATTGGTTTATTTCTATCCATGGGTGTGCTTGTTGTTCTTGTCCACACAGGGTAATTCTTATGCAGGTTTGGTTATGTGAAATGATAAATGACCAAGTTTTGTGCATTTCTGGTGCGGTGGATTAGAGATGACCTCATTATTTGGCTGATGTTCACATTGATTTTATAGAGTTATGCTCTTTTCATTTATATTTCACACTCCATGCTATTTCCTTTCTAAGATATATGACACTTCTAAATTTGTTTCCATCTACATGAATTGCTTTAAAAGCTGCAATTTTACTTGAACTTATTTCAGCATTTGGAATTCCTGAAATCTGTGCAATCTGTTGGTAGTTAAGGATTAGCTTCAGATTTGATGAGAATCGCCTCTTCATTTAGTTTTTGTGTGTGGTACTAGCGTTGCGCCAGGTTGACTCCCTAATTCAAGGTTGCTCGTGGTTATCCTTAAGAACTTAGGTCTTGATCATGAAAAGTAATAACTCTGTTACTTGCTACCAACTGAATCAATACTCCGATTGTTAATCCTTTGGTTTTATGTTTTTGTTTCGACTATTATTTTTCTTAGATATATTTATGAAATTGTGCTTTCTTAAGCATTTATATGTTAACTTCTCCTCAGTGTCAAGCTGGGCACAACAACGATAAAGTGAGCTCTATCTTCTTTCTTGCTTGCTTTTGAGGGTGTAAACTTTCGTGCCTGAATGATTTAGCTAGAGGCACACCTTCTTTCTATTCATGGATAGCTAGTCGACCTCTATGAGCTTAAGTAAGTTGTAGAACTTTAGAAGGGAAAAACTGATCTTTTTATTTCTTACGTTCAACTAGGAGGGGACTAGATTAAATAGAGAACCTATTCTAGTTTCCTACCATAACAGACCCTTCACAACTATAGTAACTCCTATCAATCAGGGCTACCATAATTAAGATTGATTATACCTTCCTTACTAATCAAATAAGGTAATTATTGTAATTAGCAACTAATCAGGAATCAATCCTTATCCTTTAACTTTCAACACTCCCCCTCAAGTTGGAGCAAAAATGTCTAACATGCCCAACTTGCTTATATGAAGATCAAATGGTAGTCGTAGTAGCCCCTTGGTTAGGACATCTGCCACTTGTTGAGCTGAAGGTACAAACGGGGTGCAAATTATTCCTTCTCTAGCTTCTCCCTTATGAAATGCTTATCAATTTCAACATGCTTGGTCCTCTCATGTTGAACAGGATTTTGAGCAATGCTAATAGCCGCCTGGTTATCACAATACAACTTCATAGGTAGAAGAACAGGTCTGTTCAGGTCTTGCATCAACATCTTGAGCCATAAAACTTCTTTAATTCCATGGCTCATTGCCCGAAATTCAGCTTCTGCACTACTAGTTGCTACCACTTTTTGCTTCTTACTTTTCCAAGACACCAAATTGCCCCAGAGAAAGGTACAATAGCTTGTGGTAGATCTCCTATCTGAGACAGAACCGGCCCAATCAGCATCTGTTAGCACCTCAATGCCCCTCTTCTCACCTTTACCAAAAAACAGTCCTTTCCTGGGGGTCCCTTTCAGATATCTCAGAATCCTATAAGCAGCTTCTAGGTGTTCTTCATAAGGAGAATGCATGAATCGTGAAACCAAACTCACAGCAAATGTAATGTCCCGTCGAGTGTGGGACAAGTAAATTAATTTTCCCACCAACCTTTGATATCTTCCCTTCTCAGTGGAAACTCCATTCTTGATATCTCCTAGTTTGATGCTCACATCAACTGGAGTGTCTGAAGGTTTGCAGCCACTCATTCCAGTCTCTTTCAAGAGATCTAGAATGTATTTTCTTTGAGATACTGTGATACCTTTCTTGGACCTAGCGACCTCCATTCCAAGGAAGTATTTCAATTGTCCCAGATCTTTGATCTCAAATTCTGTAGCCAGATTCTGCTTTAGTCTCCCCATTTCTTCAATATCATCACCAGTTAAGATTATGTCATCCACGTAAACAATCAGGACTGAAACTCTCCCTTTGGAATGTTTTGTAAACAAGGTATCATCTGAGTGCCCCTGTTTATATCCTTGACCTTTAACAAATTTGGTGAATTTGTCGAACCAAGCTCGGGGGGATTGTTTCAGTCCATAAATGGACCTTTTCAGCCTGCACACCTTCTTCCCAAACTTCTCAACGAACCCAGGCGGTGATTCCATATATACCTCTTCTTGCAAATCACCATTTAGGAAAGCGTTTTTGACATCTAGCTGGAACAATGGCCAATCAAGATTAGCAGCCACAGATAGTAATACCCGAATTGAGTTTACCTTAGCTACTAGTGAGAAAGTTTCAGAATAGTCCACTCCATAAGTTTGAGTAAATCCTTTCGCTACAAGGCGAGCCTTGTATCTTTCTAAGGATCCATCCGAGTGGTATTTCACAGTGAATACCCACTTGCATCCAACTGGCTTCTTCCCATGGGGTAGGTCCACTGTCTCCCAAGTATAATTCTTTTCCAAAGCACTCATCTCTTCGAACACAGCTTCCCTCCAATTTTTATCATGTAGGGCCTCCTGAATAGTGTTAGGAATGTACACACTTGACAGTTGTGAAATAAATGAGCAATGGTGAGGTGAAATGTTCTCATAAGACACAAAATTAGATAGTGGATGCTGTGTGCATGATCTTACTCCTTTTCTAAGTGCAATAGGAAGCTCCAAGTGATTAGAAGAACTGAATTTTCTGAAGGAGTAATTGCAGGACTTTGTGAGTCAATATCATGACCTTGGAGTTCAGGATCCACCCTTGGCGGAGATGATTGATGATGCTGAGGATTGGTGCTCTTTCTCCTGGAGTAGACCCGACCTTTGAATCTGTTCGGATCAGTTGTTGGTAGTTCTACCTCTAACTGGTGTTGCTGGGATGGCATTTTTTGTGGTTCAGGTTCAAAGCTTTCAGCTGTGTGACAGTGGTTGGTTCAGGGATCAGAATTTTTGGTGGCCAGAAAACCTCATCTTCACTTTGATTCTCCCCCTGAAGATGAGGGGGACTGTGGGAAGATGTACCTTCAAGAAAGGTAACATCCATAGACACATACATTTTCTTAGAAGTAGGGTCATAGCATTTGTATCCCTTTTGATGGGCTGAGTATCCTACAAATATACAACGGTGTGCCTGACGGTCAAGTTTGGATTTGTGGGGATGGAAGTTGTGGACAAAAGCAACACAGCCAAAGATTTTTAAAGGGAGATCGGTGGTTAACCGAGAGTTGGGGAATAGTGTATTGAGCTGTTGAATG
The DNA here is from genome assembly GCA_016801395.1 of Leptodermis oblonga. NCBI lineage: Eukaryota > Viridiplantae > Streptophyta > Magnoliopsida > Gentianales > Rubiaceae > Leptodermis > Leptodermis oblonga. The sequence goes on from CM028760.1 coordinate 22,279,268, forward strand.
GGAGTACTGAATTTTAAGGTACGAGTAGGCAACCTATTTATTAGATATGCTGCAGTTAATACAACTTCCCCCCACAAAAATTTTGGGACCTTAGTTGTAAAAATTAAGGCCCGAGCTGTTTCAAGAAGATGGCGGTTCTTCCGTTCTGCTACCCCATTTTGTTGAGGTGTATAACTACAAGACCTTTGATGCACAATGCCATTGGTAGAGAAGAACTGCCCTAAAACATGATTAAAGAATTCTTTCCCATTGTCACTTCTAAAAATCTTTATGGGAGTTTGAAATTGAGTTAGGATCATGGCATAAAAGTGTTTAAACACTAGTGCAACATCAGATTTGTCTTTCAATAAGAACACCCAAGATACTCTAGTATGGTCATCAATGAAAGTGACAAACCAACGTTTCCCGGATAGGGTGGATACTCTAGAGGGTCCCCAAACATCACTGTGAATCATAGAAAATGGTGCAGATGGTTTGTATGGTGAGATGAAAATGTAGCACGATGATGCTTTGCCAATTCACAAGACTCACATTTCAAGAGTGAACATTGTTTATTCATAAACAACTTAGGAAACAGTAGCTTTAAATAGCTGAAACTAGGGTGCCCTAACCTATAATGCCAAAGCATAATTTCATTATTTTCAGAAACTGAAGTTGAAGCAACACATGTTCTCCTATCTAGCATACCCATAGGTCTTGTGTTTAGGAGATATAAGCCACCAGCCTGTTCAGCATCCCCAATCATCTCCCCCGAGGTTAAACCCTGAAAAACACAACGAGAGGAGCAAAAATTAGCCGTGCAATGGTGGTCATGTGTGAATTTGCTGATAGATACCAAATTATAAGAGAGAGAGGGGATATGAAGAACATCTTTCAGAGTCAGGTTGGAAGACATGGGTATAGGCCCTTTGCCGGCAACAGTGGCAAATGAACCATCAGCAATTTTTACTTTGAAATTACCTGCAACAGGTGTATAAGAAGAAAAATATTTCGAAGACCCAGTCATGTGGTCTGTGGCTCCTGAATCTAAAATCCAGTAGTCATTAGATTTGGTACAAGCAATTGTACCAACAAGGACTGTACCTGATTGTGCTAAGGAAGCTGAGGCTGAGTTGTTTCCCATAGATTGGGACTGAAATAACTTTTGAAGATGTTCCATCTGCTCCTTAGTGAAGGGGGAAGACTCATGAATCTGCTGGCCAGAATCTGAGGCACCAATAACAAGTGCCTGCGGATCTCCCCCAAGTTTTGGACCTCCCTGTTTCTTCTTGGAATTCCCTGTTGCTGGTTTTCCATGTAATTTCCAGCAAGTGTCACGAGTATGCCATGCCCTTTTGCAATAATCACACCAAGGCCTTTGCTTGCCTTGTCTTTCTCCTTCAAACATTGGACTTTTAACCACGAGTGCTGAACTTTCTACTTCAGTTTTTGGTTCATGGCTATGCCTCAACATCACCAATTTTCTAGCCTCTTCTCTACGCACCTCTGAAAAAACTTCTCGGATTGAGGGTAGAGGGTTTTTCCCCAGAATTCTGCCTCTAACCTCATCGAGGTTCTGATTCAGTCCAGCCAAGGAAACAAAGACTCTTCCTCTCTCTATCTTTTTCTTGTATCTGGCACTATCATTCTGACTTTCCCATGGCTCTTCTTCAAAGAGATCTAGCTCCTGCCACAGAGTTATCATCTCATTGTAGTAACTGGTTACATCATGATCGCCTTGCTGCAATTTCCAAACCTTAGAATTCAGTTCAAACAACTGAGAGTGGTTGTCCAAGTCTGAGTAGGTTTCTCTGATTGCCTCCCAGACGTCACGTGCAGTTGGCAGGAAGATGAAGGCCTTTCCGATCAAGGGATCCATGGAGTTGATCAGCCATGATGTGACCATGGAATTTTCAGATCTCTACTGTTGAAACTTTGGATCCGATGAACTCAGCGGTTGGATCTCCCCATTCAGGTAGCCAAGTTTCCCTTTGCCGTCAATTGCCAGACAGACTGTTTGAGACCATTCTAAGTAATTCTTCCCATTTAGTTTGTGAGGAGTGATCTGTAAGGTATTGTCTGAACCCGTCTGTGAAACAGATCCACTCATAGCCCATGCGGCTGTGGATGTTGTTGTGGGTTGACTTGCGCTACTAGTGGCTTCGGAAGTAGCTGCTGATGAACCCACCATGGCTGCCTTAAAGTTCATGTTCGAACCCTAGCTCTGATACCATGTAGAACTTTAGAAGGGAAAAAACTGATCTTTTTATTTCTTACGTTCAACTAGGAAGGGACTAGATTAAATAGAGAACCTATTCTAGTTTCCTACCATAACAGACCCTTCTCAACTATAGTAATTCCTATCAATCAGGGCTATCATAATTAAGATTGATTCTACCTTCCTTACTAATCAAATAAGGTAATTATTGTAATTAGCAACTAATCATGAATCAATCCTTATCCTTTAACTTTCAACATAAGTACTTGCCATTCAGCGAGCTCTTGTTCTCATCTGTCATCATGACATCTTTGAGTTGTGTCACATTTAGTATCTTTGACATCAGCAGTCAAATTAGGCATACCTATACCTATCTCTACATGGTGTAAATGCTATGAGGCTGGGCAATTTTGACGGCTTATCTAGCTTGAAAGACAGTGATCTATTTGTTAAAGATTGACTTTTGCATGGTTGTTATTTTTACAGTTTTTGTGTGCAACAAAGAGGTCTTTATTCAGTGACATTGTAGAAAGATAAGGGGCTTTTGTAGGAAAATAGAGAAATTGAGTTTGGAGGAGGCTGAGAAACATGTACTAAGTCACTGTATATGTTCCAAGATTTGATACTATAGCTAACTTGGTGGAGTATGCTTGTCACTGAGTTGTCAAAAGTGGCATGTGAGTGACAACAGCAAGATACCCATGAGATGAGATGGTGAGGTTGGCTGGAAACTTTTCCGTTTTCACTTATAGAAATTAAGCAAAAAAGTATGAGGGAAAAAATTAAGGTTAATCTCCAATCATTAGAATTGACTTCATCTAATGAAAAGAAAAAGAAAAATAACAAGAAGATGAGGATGCTATTTCAAGAAAAATGATGGAACGCTTAATCTATCCACATTGATATAGCAGTGAACTATCTCTTGTGGCTCATCAATGCTAGATCATGGGACCACTATCTACTGGCTACATTCTCAATTTCAAGACCATCAGCCGAATTGTTAGCTTTTGGTGGAGAATAGGTAGCATGAAATTTCCCACAATGCCATTGTCTTATGTGTATGACGGGTAAAAAGCATTGGTGGGATGCTACATATAAAAAAAAAGAAGCCATGTTATGTCAAAATATAAATAAAACTATGTGTTTGAACGATGGGTTAAAAATAGAGAAACATTAGTTCCTATAAATAGGGGAAGGAGGAGACCTTGTTCTATTAAAAAATGAACAAAATGATGTCGAGACATGATCCATATAGTTGCCCCACATAGTGGGGTCTAGACTAGTTGTAGTATGTTATGTGTATGTTGAAGAGAACAATAACCTAAAGCCCATTTATACTGATTGCTTTAGAATGCTCTTGAAGCTTTTTTATGCACCTAAATTAAAAAATTTATGGGATGTATAATATTATTGGTATCATGCAACAGACATTTTGGTTATGTAAATATTAACGTAATTTCAAATCACGATTTATTTTTCAAGTTGCTTTAGTATGTGCTTTGTTGTAGCTGGCAGCCCAACCTAAATACTACCTTTGTGCTGAGATAAATGTTATGATAACCTCTAAAGTAATAATTATGCAATGTCAAGTTCATTTTTGGAAATTAATAAATTTATAAATCAGGATCCCTCGTTGAAGAAAATGGAGAAATTGATAAAGATGTTACACATACGATTCAAGCAAGATGGAACCAATGGGAAAGTGCATCCTTCATACTTTTTGTTCGTATGAAACCACTATAAATTAAAGGAGAAGCCATAAAACTTGGGATTCTTTATGGTTGGAGCTTTGGTTATTAAGGCTCTGTTACTTTCATTCACTCTCAGGAAAATCATCACTATTTCCTCAAAAATTTTACAAATCCAAACACTCATTTTCTACTAAATTCAAAATTCCCTCTAAATCTTTATTCACATTTTTTTCAAAAAATAATCTAATCATTACACTTTTTTTCTCTCTCCTACACAATTTCCCATAAAGGAATTCTCTCCAAAAATTTTCCTTCTCCAAAAAGAAAAAATTCCCAATTGGGTCACTATGTAAACAAAGTATAAATATAACATGAACTAAATACAAGGGTAGCAGAAATGAAAGTGTTGAAAAATAATAATGAGTGCCTTAGGAAGAAAGCAGGGGTAGCCCCAATAGATGAGAAAGAGAGAAACATGCTTAATAAAGAATTAATTCATATTAAAAGGAGAAGGAAAGACCTAAAAAAGGAATTGGAAAGAAACTATAAAAAAATGCACATACTATTATTAAATTTAAATGACAGCACATGTTTTGATTGAAAATACTAACTAGATATGATCCATACATCCGACCCTACATAGCAGGATAAAGGTTTAGTAGTTGTTGATTTGCACCTGCTGCGCATCCGCATGCTGTATGTTTGCTACATACAAGATGACAAATGAAAGGATGCTCCTTCTGAGTCCTTACTGAGTTGCAGAAAAGCATAATTGGTTGAACTGAATTAATTTTATTGTGCAAATACTTAACTAGACATTGATCTCCATCTTCTTGGACAAGACCATATTGTTGGAAACAGCATCCTGTTCAACTAAGTTTAGTTAAGCTAAACAATCCTAGATGACTGAGAGATCAAGCTAAGCAATCCCTGCCTCGTTCAATTATTCTTTGGTGTTACACTTTCATTGAATTTAGTGTTCTGGAGCCTAATCTGTTTGATAAAAACCAAAGGGACTTTCTATTGTATTGCTTCAGTAGATTGGAAATGATAATCTAATCCCCATGATCCGTTTTTGCCTTTTCCATTTGGACCTGATGGTGTAAATCATGCATTTAAGTTCCAATTGTAATGGACCAACTAAATAACATCTATTCAGTTCAGACCAAAGCTATGAAACCAACATCATCGTAGAATTTATTTATTAATTTCAATTTTCGTGAGCTTGAGACTGCTGATATTGAGATGTGTGTTTCTTGCAACAAGTCTCAGTTTATATTTTCATCAATGGGAACCTAATTTTTTACCTGGGTAGAAAGATGTGTATTACAGTTATTCTGCTACCAACTTCATTTCCAATAATTTATACACGTAGTCAGGTTTTGATGTGTAAAGAGCAAGTTTCATGTCAGGTTGTTTGATCTTTCCTTATCTGATTATCTTCTGATTCTTTGTCAGAATATTGAAGATGATGCACACAATTTCATCCCATGCGTCAGAAAATCGAATGACACCCTCTGCTGTTGCTGCTTGCATGGCCCCGCTTCTATTGCGACCTCTTTTGGCTGGTGAATGTGAGTGTGAGGATGATTTTGATATAGATGGAGATAATTCTGCCCAGCTTCTTGCTGCAGCGAATGCTGCTAATAATGCTCAAGCCATTGTTGCAACATTGTTGGAGGAGTATGATAACATCTTTGATGTAAGTTTCAGTTTAATATCTGTACCAAGGATAATATATATCATCCAAAAGTAAAGGTTGCCCCATCGCATATGTGCTGCTTATAGTTTTGATATTGAGCAATGGCCTTTCAACATGCAAGACATTATTTGTTGATGTTAATGAATGCCTCTTGGTTTGGGTGTTCAGTGACCTTGTGAGCTGTCTCTACACTTGAGTGATTTTATAATCAAAAGCTAAAGTTGAAACATGACTGGAAAAAAGAAAGGCTTCCTAGGTCATATTTCAGCATATGTATCATTATCAATCCTATTTTAGCTTTGTTCTTCTGAATTTCAAATGGTATCTTTTACTTGAACACTTAGGTGTTCCTCTTTTCCTACTGTTGAAAGTATTTTTTATTTTCTTTTAGATTTGTTTAGTGGGTTTTTCATTTTTATTCTTTTCTCTGTATCAGGATGAGACTCTGCAAAGATGCTCCATTTCTGCTGATTCTCATGTAGAAAACAGTGGGAGTGAGGATTCAACTGATGAAGAAGCGATGAATACCAAAGATAATGGTTATCATGATGCTGAAAATGAAGTTGATCCAGACACTGATGATGATGATGATCGCGTGATCAGTGGGAAGTTAAGTGAAACTAGCGGTTCTGTTGCAAGTGATCTTTATGACTATAAGGTTTTCTCTCCACTGAAATTATTGATTGATTTATTTTTCTTATTCTCAAATCTTATTTGAACAAAGAAGCTATACTTCATTTATCAACTGGTGATGCAAAGAATGATGTTTATACTTTCCAGACTTATGGTTCTCATTCTTGGCATGTTAGAACCATATTATAGGTCATTGCTCTTCTGTTTATATTTTCTACAAAGGTTACCGTTAATTTTCATATTAATGCATGGATTTCGTTGTTTACCTCAGGCTTGTGGAGCTGATGATTCAGACTTCGGATCTCCAAAGGGCAATAATGCTTTAGGAACTAAATCAAGTCCATCTTTAGATTCTCAAGCACACAGAGATACCAGCATCCCTTTCAATGAGCAAGTTAACTTGAAAAAGAATACAAAATTGAATGGCAAGGGTTCTTCTAGCCAATTAGCAGGAAATGAGCCCCAGCGTTCTATGGGGGAGCTATTGTCATCAATTGATCATGGGATACCTCAGTCCACTTCTGGCCCTGAAACATCTGTTGAAAAGGCAATCAGCAGAGTTGCTACATCAAATGTCAATACCAAGAAGTCAACCTTTTGGGGAAGAAACAATGTACGTTGTCTTCAGAAACTGGTTGTCATTAGTACTTTCTTATGAACTGCAACAAATGTTTACTGTGTAATAATGCACAATGTCATTATGCCCTACTCTTATCCTTTTTTTCCTCTTCTTTGTGTTTCTTAAAGTCTTTTTGGTCTCTTTCATGTAATTTGGGAAGTTCATAGTCTGATTATTGGATGTTTCCTTATAATAGGGTAGGAAGACACCTCTGGCAGGGTCATTTGATTCTTCTGGAGAGGAAGAGTAAGATTTTCTTATGCTTATCATTATTATAATTCATTGATCAACTTGTCCTCTCCTCCATTACCAAGAAACTAGTTGTTTTCTTATAGTGTCTGTTAGATGTTATGACTAAAAAAATACACGTTGGTCAACCATAAGCTTACATCCAAAACACAGATGCATGAAAGTAGAAGTCTGTTGTAATGAAGTTGATGAATATCTTATTCTGACAGATCATTATATTAAGTTAAATGCTGGAATATTGAAAAGTGCTACCCCAAAACTTTTCTGTAAAATTGTTTCACTTACTCTTTTGAGCCTAGAAAATCTGATTGATCTAAAATGAGGGATTGGGGATGTGAGAAGGCAATGCCCTAAGGCCTCAAAACAGTTATAATTCTAATGCTTTTGCTTAGTATTTGATCACTACATTGTCTTTTCCCATAACAGCATCCAGAGAAATTAGATGTGTCTTTCTCATATGGTCTCTTTTTGGGCGATGCCCTAGGACCCCAAAACAGTTATTAAGTTCTCATTCTTTTGTTTATAAACTACTTGATCACAGCATTATTTTTTCCTAAAACAATATGCAGAGAAATGAGGATGTGTCTTATCTCTTTGGGTCCATGTAGGATTCTTCTCTTTTTGAGCACCGACATAACAGAATTCTCCTTTACCAGTTTGCATACAAGTGATATTCATTCTCTCTTTATATTGTGGAATTGATGACATAATACAGATTCCTGCAGTTTCTGTTAATGGTTCATGTAAAATGTTGCTTCTATTGCTGTATCCAAATTTCATTTAGTGCTTTGGCATAAATTTGTTTTTCTTATAGATTTATTTATTTATTTTTGTAAAGGCTTGCAATACAGAGACTTGAGATCACCAAAAATGACTTGAGACATCGGATTGCAAAGGAGGTACTGAGCTTCAAATTGTGATTTAATGTGTCACGATGGTGTTTGTACTAATTGGATAACTTTTGGTTCATGTTAGGCAAGAGGAAATGCTATATTGCAAGCAAGCTTAGAGAGGAGGAAGCAAGCTTTACATGAGCGGCGCCTAGCCCTTGAGCAAGATGTATTGCCTTTCACCTTCTATGACCATGCTTCCCACTCCCTACCCCTACCCAATCCCCTACCTCAAGTATTTGGTAACAATAGTCAGAATATTTGAATGACCTTGTTTCTCATGTCTTATACTTCAAGTTGGCTTCTATTTTAATAAGGAGCCTGATAATCTTTTTGTACATGTATGTGAATGTGCCTGCATATTTTTCAGAAAGTACAATAATCTATAAACTTTACTTTCCTATAAAGATGATGATGAGATAAGATCCTGTGCATGGCATGCGTCCTCCAACCCTCACCTCTGTTTTATTTTTTTTTATTTCTTTTGGGTAAGAGGTTTCAAACCTGGGACCTTGTAGTTATAATCCAACTCAACCTCCACCCTCACATACAGTATTAATCTTTTCCTCTCACTTTTATTATCGTTAACTTCTATTTATAAACTTAGATAACTTCTCTCTCTGGACTTAAATGTTTGATTTCCTTTCTTTTATTTTTTCCGTGCTTCCATTGTCTAGTTATTTCTAGCCTATCTCCAAAATAAAATTGTTTACCTCATGTTCCCAATTTCTGTTTTTCTTCTTTATGTGTTGTTGGATTATGAATCTGTGTTCTAAAATGAGGATTTTCTATTCCTGCCTCACTAATTAGATAATAAAGTTTTAATATCTGGAACCTTCTATGTTGTCACAGTTTTTTTGCATAGTTTAGTTGTGGAATATGCATTCCTAGTCTTCAAAAGAGTTCTTCGTTTCTCTTAAATCTTTCTTTGATAAAGCCTGTCCTATTATGGCCATTTGTTTGCCCCCTGCAGTCCATATTAGTTTGAGTTGTTATGAAGATGGAGAACTATCATCTGTAAATAGATCATATTTCCTCAAGATACACAACAACTATGTCTTTGTCCCACTAAGAGACAATATTTCCTCAAGATAATTGTTCAAATTACTTTTGCAATAAGCATGATGTACCCTTGGCTTTGCACGATGCTGTGTCTTCCACCTTTAAGTCAGAGTGTCTTTGTTAATCTTTTTAGGTTGCTAGATTACAAGAACAGTTGCAAGCTGAAAGAGACCTGCGGGCTGCACTGGAAGTAGGATTGAGTATGTCTTCAGGCCATATTTCTGGTTCTCGTGGCATGGATTCCAAGGTCTGTATTTATATTTCAAAATAGTTGGATTTTATATCAATCTCGTAGATACCCTGGGTAATTCATGAGTGTTTTTTTTGGGGGGTAGACTAGGGCCGAGCTTGAGGAAATAGCCCTTGCTGAAGCAGATGTGGCAAGATTGAAGCAGAAAGTTGCTGAACTTCACCATCAACTTAATCAGCAACGTCAGCATCACTATGGCTCTCTATCTGATGCAAGTGACCGTTATCAGCATGCCCCGAATCCTATTTCTCAACAGTCAGTTCTCATGGTTTTCCTCTTTCTGCAAAATTTTAGGAAAGGATACTAAAATATACTACCTCTAGAGCCAACTGTTCTTTTTACAGCATCCTACGTGGTTTTATTAATTTGGGAAATGTGAACCCTTGAGAAAAACAATGGATTGGCAAACAGAAAAAAGAAAATATGTTTCTTTAATACTGGGAAATGTTTCTGGTTCATCAACTTCCTGTTACCTGGGTGTCAGTCACTAAGAATTTTTTTTTATGATTTGAGAATGTTGATTGTAAGTTGAAGTTTCAAAGGTGCCTCTCTACAATTTTTTACCTTCCTGAGGTAGATGAGAGAAATGTTGTACAATATTGTATTTTCATGGGTTTTTTGGATAACTCCTAAGATTATGTGCTATAGAATGTGATAATGGAAACATTCTGTGTTAGACTATGTATTATTTTCTTGTTCTGAGAGGAATCTTTTGCTCTTCACAGAAAATATTTCCAGCAAGATTTTGATGCAACACTTGCTTTCTGTAATCATGAAAGGAAACGAACTGAGGTGATTTTTTTTCTTTATCTTGTTTGTCTTGGTATATTATAAGCCATATTGATCTCTTTAGCCTTACCTTATTGTTTTTTAATCTAGTTTGGTTTGTCCTAGTACTAATGTATTGTCAAATGAAGGTAAAAATTTATAGTTTCTGTGTATGGAGTCTATAGTTGTCTTTGGTTTTTTTTCCATTTTCCCTTTTCTAGTTTGCCATCTGTATTTCCTACCTTTACATCTTTCCAGTTCCACTGGTCTTAGTTTGGGATGATTGATTTTGATCAGTGACTACATTTTTGCTAATTGACTATCGTCTTAGATTGATACTGTATGAAGATGAGTTTGTGTTCCTGTTATGGAACTTTTTGTGCTTGCACTTAGTATTGTGAAAAATCTCACAGTGGAGACCAGAAAAAAATCTTAGGATTTTGATCATGCCTCATTAAGTTTGTTCGTCTCTGAAATGATTGCCCAATTTTCCCTATTTGAAATGGCTATGGTCTCAATTTGTGCTTTCACATTTATCTTTTCCTTTCTTATGATATGTCAAATTGTTATTCAAAACATTAAAGAGATAGCTGAATCTGACCATGTTTTAGTCAAATCTATACTTGTTTTTCAAATAACTTCTTGGTGAGGTTGTCTTATTCTTAGTTCTTGGGGCTAGTCATTGCTCTGTCAACTTCTCTTTTCTTTTTCTGTTTTTTTCCCGATTCCCTTAAGTAATTTCATTTATTTGTGCAGGAATTATTAGGGGCAGATATGAGGAACATCAAGGGACAACTATTAACATCTGGCAGCAGTAGCCGGCAGTCTGCTAGAAAGCAGTTTATAGACTCAACAAGCTTGAGTGATTCTAAAAGTACAGAAGCATCGACAAGTCTGTCTGTGGAGGAACTTGGTGCTGTTGATTCAACTTCAATTCCATCTTCTTCAAGGGCAGCAGAGGTAACAGTTCTGAAAATTTTAGCAACTATTGGATTCTATTTCTGTGATGTTTAAACACTGGTTCATAGAACTGTCCCATGAGGACCTCACCTAAAAATTTTGTTGAATATTTGTTTTCCACCATTTTGTCTACTTTCCAAGTACAGGGTTGGGCTCCTATAAAAGTAAATAAGAAGAAATAGGAGATCGAAAGAACAAAAAGGATGTAACTGAAGCTTAAAAATCTAAACTCATTGCATATTCTTTTCATCATCTAAAATTATTGGCATCTAAACTACAAAAATGATTCTCCTTTTGTCCATATTCTGATCACATTTGCTGTGGATTTTGATGAATTTCTAAATTTGAGTACTTAGGAAATGTGACTATCATCTTCTACTGAAAGCTAAATAAACACTAAAAAATGACCAATTTCACATGTTTTAAATTCTCTGTCAAAATCAATTAATCAACAATATTATTTCTTGTTCTTGGCCGTCAATTTTGAATTTTGTACATACTGAAAAATGAATAATTCTGGGTCATTTGCAGTTTCTCTGGCGAGGATAGTTTTTCAAGTTTATGGAAAAATTAAAATACTTCCTCCGTCCCAATAGAATAGTCCTGTTTTTAATATTATAAATTGTATTAGAAACATGACTCTTCTATTAGTATGGAAGGAGTATTAATTTAGTCCCTTGAGGTTTCACTTCTAGTTATTTAGGTAAAAGTTTAGATGTGTTGGAAAAGTAGGAAAAAAGCTTGATGGCAAAATTTTCCAGACCATGAGAAAAGATGTGGATTTATTGTGGCTCAGTCAAAGTTTAGTACATATTTTTTCGGAATAAGTAATATGTTATGGTTCTATCTATCTGTAAGTACAATTGGCACCAAGGTGCGACCTGTAGTGTTGCTTCATGTAGAAATAGTGGCAGAGGTTGGAAGATTAATGGGCAAAATGTTCTACGTGGGCCTTTCAGCTTTACAGTCAACGAGTCATGTAAATTGCTTATACAAACAGGAATTCGCATCCTGAGGGAATGGTTATGGATGCTTATGTATGTTTAGTCAGGGAGCAGATCAAAAGACTATTAAATGTACATAGGTATACAAGTTCACAGATAGTTCATAGGGTCTAATAGTTACTTGGTATCTAGAGCTGATTGTTGCTTGCCATAAACAATGAAATAGTAATTTACAAAATTGTTGGATGATATCATTTGACCTCAAACATTGTGTTGTGGTTTGTAGGTACTTGATTATAGCAGAAATCCATCGACTGCATCTTCTACTTTGATAGAGTTGACAACACGCCTTGATTTCTTCAAGGAACGGCGATCTCAACTGATGGAACAACTCCATAACTTAGATTTAAACTATGGAACAGCAGCACAGGATTTAATGTACAAAGCGGCTTCTCCTCGTTGGAACTGACCGAAGAGTGTTTCTGGAAGTTGCCATCGTACAACCTGTACATCCTTTGTATGTGATAAGATACACTACAATTTCTTTGTTCTTTTTGTTTTTGTTGGCCTATGTGCTACACAATAAATAGTTATTATTCTTGTGTATATCTTTAGATGAGAGCTTTTGTTAAAGTTTGGGAGAGACTTTAAGTTTAGAATGAAGCTATTGATGTTTCTTTGAGGAATGAAAATGTAGTGTCTGTGTTGGGAAAGGTGGTATGTTTGCTCGATGGTAATGGTATCTCGAGCAATAATGGTGTTCTAATGCTACCCTTTGTAATATAATTAAACTATTGGTAGGAATGATTTGTGTAGTATGTCTTGAGTCGGTAGATCAACTGAGTCAAGTTGGTTTGTATTTTTTGAGTCCTATAGGACTTTTCATCTCCCTCGGTTTGGTCATTTCAGAAAAAAGAAAAAGAAAAAGAAAAAAACAAAGAGAGCCCTGGACGTTTGTAATTAAAGCGTTGATCTCTTGCTTTGTTGGTTTAGAATATCTCTGCCTACATAACCAAATATGTTGCTTTGTTAGTTACTATGTTGCCTTTTTGGTTTGCACAAACCATGATTCCTGAGCACAAAAGTGCTTGGACAACATCCAAATGTACTGAAGTGGAACCCTCTTCCAGTTCCAGTAGAAAATAGATCTCCCTTGCTAGAAAATTTCCTTTGTTTAAATCATGTTGTACTCGTCAGTTTGAAAAGGAGTGTTTTAATTTTGACAACCATTGAAAAGGAGTTGGAGTCGTATTGTCCAGTGGATCAGCTGGCTCTAAGAATAATAGAGGGTGTGTTTTTTTTTTTTTTTTTTGGGTTAAACACAAGCCGAATAATACTGGGTTTGTCAACAAACTAAAGTTAAAAAGTGCCATATTTGGAGTGTGATGCAATCCAATCTCCAAGGAGGTATAGTAAAACATCTATAAATTTAGAGGCATGTTACTTACATGATATTTTTTACTATATGCAGAACATTTTTTTAAATTTTAGCAGTGAAAAGACGAAAATACTCTTACTTCTATTTATATCAAAATTAACTTAAACAGTAGCAAAAAGGAAAAAATTTCAGTTCCAGTAAACTTTCGCCTGTCTCAGGTGAAAGTTTCTAGGCAAAAGTCTCCTGAGCTTGGCGAAATTTTGACTTTCTCCTGGCTCAGGCGAAAGTTTCATATACTTTTCGCCACAGGACGCACAAAGTCTCTTAAATTTTCGCCCCTTCCGGGCTAAAATTAACAGAACTTCGTGTGTCCTGTGGCGGAAGTTTTTTGAACTTTTGCCCTGCCGGAGCGAAAGTCTAGAAAACGTCCGCCACAGGACGGCGAAGGTGCTCTTTTTTTTTTTTTTTTTTAATTTTTTGGCAAATGCACACAAAAAGGAGTGAAGAAGAAGAAGAAGAAGAAGAGGAGGAGGAGGAAGAAGAAGATGTTTTTTTTTCGGATTCCGTTATGCAATTTTCTGTTTGCAGAACCCAATTCCCTTTTTGTTTTTGTTTTTTTTTCGTTTTCTTTGTCTTCTCCCCAATTGTGTCGATTAGCTTGAAGTTCTCCAATTGTGTAGATTAGCTTGAACGCAAGAAGAAAGAAGCAAAAAGGAAGAAGGAAGAAGGCAAAAGGAAGCTAAGAAAAATTCAGTAATTTCACCTCAAAAAATTTGAAAAGTGTCCTGTAAATAGTATTATAGGTCCTTTAGATAACAATTCCGTAAATTGAATAATGTTGGGACCATAAATTTTTATTAAGTTAGACAAATATTATTTAATCGATAAATTAATAATTTATTAATTTAAAGATTTTTTACAAACACAAATTTTGATTAATTCAGTGCGTACAAGTTAATTGTATCTATGAATTTATGGTCTTAAAATCCTTATAAATTTTGATATTCAATATGTATAAATTAATTGTATTTATGGATTCATTTTATGTTAAAATTGAAAACATTCCGTGTATGATACTGAATTAAACTAAGTACTATATAAATCCAACTTAGAAAGGTTTTGAAATTAATATCAATGAAGAACTCAACAGAGAGCTTTCCACTATTCTTGTTGTAGTTCGAGTATCTAACACGAAAACTCTTAAATGTACTTAGAAAAGTTAGAGATGAAAACTCAACTAGATTAAATTTCAGGAAAAGACAAACAACAATAGATTTTATATATTTTAATAAACTATCCTGATTATATTAGTAATTTGGATAGTTTATTAAATTATGATATTGGCAGGATTATATATTTATATATGGGTCTTTTTAAAATTCATTATCTTATTATTTTATTAAAATTTGAAAATTTTTAAACTGTCCCGAGTTAAAATCAGAGAAAATTATTGTATTATAAAATATTTATAGAGTATTAATTTATGAAAGTTCTACTGTAATTCTTTCTAGCTCTAACGCTAAATAATGTAATTTGACCCAAGAGAGTTTCACTCCCTTCGTTTGATTGAAAGAGTCATATTTAAAATTGTACATTATGATGTATAAATAGTTGTATTTCGCAATTTTAATGAAACGAAGAGAGTAATTTTTAGAAAAATTCCAAGCAAAATTGTTCTAAAGAGTTGCTAGAATAATTGAGATGGTGTAAAGCCCTGTATAAAAGATATAGGAACTTGGTCATTTTGTAACAAATCTCCTCAATTGTTTTAAGCTAAGGATTAATGTCACAAAATCCATTTTAAATGAAAAATACCCAAAATAGGGAATGTGACATATTCTGCAAATAGAGAAAAATAGTTTTGGAAAATCTTTTTCAGCACAATTTTTTTTTTTTTTTGGTGAAGAAATCAATTTTTCACACGTAACTTTTTCTTTTTTTTGCGAAGAAAACCAAACGACTTGGTTTGTTCAATGCTTTTATTGTGATGATCAACATTGTTATTGGAGTGTGAGGGGGACACAGACTGCAAAAACATGGTTACATTGAAACCACAAAATTGTTTGATACACATACATATAGTCCGTCATGTCAAACTTCAAAAAAATCGTTTTCTTAAAATAAAAAATAAAAAAAAATACTTCACAAAAAAAAAAAAAACCTTGTCAAGAAAAAGATTTTTCAAAAACCGTTTTCTTCACACACACACAAATTTGTGAAGAATTTTTCTCTATTGGCTGACACCCTCTATTTTTGATTTTTCATTAAAAATGAATTCATAAGGTAAAAAACTCCACTCTTTCCCCCCCCCCCCCCCCCCCCCCCTCTTTTTTTATTTTCTCTCTCTTTTTAATCCTTCAATAACTAATGCATTCTTTTTTCTTTTTCTTTTTCTTTTTTTACAACAAAATAAAAATATGCGATAAATTTTCTGGAGTGTAAATAAATATTTCTAAATTTTAAAAATGATTTGTCCACAAATTCATTATTGTTGAGCAAATGCAGTGCAGATAGCATATAAATCATTGATGAATGGTTGAGGCAGTGGCAGATACTGCAATAGGAACACTCAGATTACAATACCAAAATACAAATTGATTACCCACTTTATCAGTAATGAAAATCTAAAACATGATAAAATTGTATGATCATCTAATTTATTTTGTTCATTCTTACCGCTAAGATCTTTTATACCAAGCGGTACAATGTGTTTTTTCACATTCATGAGAGGTAAAAACATAATTTCACCCCATAAATGTGAGAAGGCATATTGTATCACCCGATATAGAGATCTCACCTCATTGTAACTTCTTCACTTATCCACACCATGGCATCAGAAATTTGAGACAGGTGAAAACCAATAAATCCAATACCTAAACTCTTGGATAAGAAATGTTAGTCAATGCTGTATATAAACACTCATTAATGGTCAATCCTCTGTTACTGCCCGATACAATCAGGTGTATTCACAAAAACTACACACTAAAGCAACACTTTGGCAAATCTAACTGGTTTTCTCTACAAGGTACAGACTAGCAATGTGGTTCTGACATTAGAAGCCATCAGATCGACATTTAGAGTTTTTCCGGGTTCCATCCTTTCCATTTGATATTGTTTAGCCATCCTTTCCAAGCTAAAGACAAATCAATCCTGAAATCTTTCTGCAGATTCAATGGTTTTATTTTCCAAGCACCTATCCATCTAAAGTCGACGGGCGACTGTCCAGCTTGCAAATTCACAAGTTGTTGTCTATAAGGTATGAGTACATTCCTGAGACCTGCATTTTGTAACCAGAACAAGATTAGAGGCAGAAAAGGTGAATCATATTAGGAAGGGTTCTTCATCAAATACCTGAAATGCACATTGTCTTATACAGATTAGCAACCCAAAGATTCCCCTTTATATCCATATTAGACTTCTCCAAACACTCAAGGAATGCCAAATCTGCCTTCAGAAGCTCAGCCTGACTATGAGAATCATAGCCAATGTCATGACAGTAGCAGCAAAAGTCCAACCAATCAATAGGTCGTTTATCCCACACATGTGACCCTCTATCTTTTCCACTAGACCAATTTGGCCCACAGTAATGACCATAGCGAGGAAACAGCTGAGAAAGAACTGCTCTTACACCTGTATGCCAAGGTACCTTAGAAGCATAGGGTCTGAAGCGTACCGCAGGATACTGATTCAAAGTTTTAGCACCTAAATGCGGTTGTGCATGCCTTTTTAACTCCTTATTGACAGTAGTTGGCATTCGAATCTTCTTTCTCGAGTTGATATTCCATGGAATAAAAGCAAGAATAGACAAGCCAAAGAACTTGAAATCAATAGAAAGCACTTGTTTAGGTTCTTTCACAGTTACACCCTCTGAAACAACAGTGCTTGCCATTTCACTGGATTGGGATCCAAACCACGGGAGACTCATATTTCAAATTGAATCTTGAGGGGAGTTTCGAACAGCTTACATCTGAAACAACCAATGCAGCTACACAAGGCCTGCCATTATTCCATGAGAGTATAATTAGCAACTAATACTGAAAATTGTTTCCTTACTTTGCCTATCACACAAATAAAGGAGCATTGAGGGAGTCTGAAACTGACCGCCTAAAACAAATTAATTAATGAGTACTATTGCCGTCTAGAAGTAATAAACTATCATTTGAAAATCCAAACCTGACCATTCAAGCCAAAAATGTGGTCACCACAAACATATCAAAACAAGCAATATATGTACTCTTACCCTACTGTTATCAAGTTTACAAAATCAGTAAAATGATTCATAGTTTGATGCACTTCACTCGCATTCAATCAAAGATGACAATAAACCAAAACAATCAAAGATGATGATGGTAATTAAAATCAAACAAGCAGCGCATTCAAAATTCAACATTTCAACTCATGCAGGATTAACAACCCACATGATTAAGGGCCTTGTTTCCTCACTTACACGAATTTGATTCTAAGCGATCCTGGCACTTTTTCCTACCACCTCCAGTACCCTCGACAACCCCTTCTAGAATCTAGCTATGGTTCCATTGTTCAATTACAAATTATCTTTACATTGTTCCAATCCACTGCAACGCTTCAAAACAAAAATAAATCCATCGAGTACCCCCCCTCAAACGAAGAAAAAACAGTTAGAAAATTATCCACTAAATCACTACCACTTCTCCATTTGGGAAATTTTCATTGTTAGCTGAATAAGTTGCAAGTGTTACCACTATAAACTAAGAAACATAAACCAGTTAATTACTTCATACAGCTACATATAAACAATTAAAAACAATTGCAACTTTGGATTGAGGACCCTAAATTGCGCCACCAGAAAAAACCCAGATAAACAAAATCATGTCGGACAGCAACCCCTATTGGTCAGGGATGACATATCAAAATTTTAGGAGAAATTAAATAGTGATACCACCAAGAATTAGGAGCAGTACCATGAAGATTCGATAGAATGATTAAAAAAAAAATAACAGTAGAGCGTTTAAGGGAAAGATCAATACTTGTTCACCAATTAGCAAGTTCTCTGCAACCGAAGAAGATTTTGCACGGTTAAATTGTTGAGCTTGCTTGTTTGCTCCGATCAAGTTCAGCCGAATGGTGTCGAAATTTGGAAAAGATAAAAGGTTTGTTTGCTTAAGGTTTATAGAAAATGCTTTATAATGAGTGGAGTAAATTCTCTCTCCTAAAATAATAGTTTTCATATAATATACTTGTCTGGGCCGGACCGGATATTAAACCGGTGAGGCCAAGGGTTGGTTCAAATCGGGAGGTTCGGCCGATTCGAGCCAGAGGTTAAACCGGATGACGTCATATATATATATATATGATTAACATGCTTTAATTTTATTATTTGTAACATTTAAAATATATTGTTTTCACAACAATTATATATTTCTGTAAATTTTACAACTAAGTTAAACATTAAAATTCATTATTATAAAACCCAATAAGTAAATCAACTATAAAACATTTCTTATTTTCTATTAGAAAATATATAAAATTATATTACTGCATTTTCATTAGACAAAAAAAAGATAAAATTTAATGAAAAAAAAATTAAACGTATTTTAAGTTAATACATGAATAAATTAAACAAATTTTAATTGAACAGAAAACAACTAATAAAAATTATAATAGTATTAATTTATAAATAGTAAGGAATGATAATAAAATTAACATTAGTTTGGATGATCCAATTAATAGATTGTTAGAAAGTCCATGATTCATATAAAAATAAGTTAAAACAATAATTTAAACAAAAGTGAACAATGGCATAGTGGTAAGTATTCATATTTTCTATGTGAGTGACCAAGGTTCAACTCACATTGATAGCAAAATTTAAAAAAAAAAATTAAAAACTGGGTTCGGGCTGATCGGCCCAGTTCTTGGCCCGCCCCTGTTTTGACCGGTTTTTTCCATGTTTTGTACCTGCAAGGGTGCCGGTTCGCTGCAGGACCGGTCCATTGTAATATACTAAAAATAAATCTTTTGAGAATTGGGGAAAACGCAGAAGTTTCAATGTAAGCTCAACAATTTTCTAGGGACATGTTATTTACACGACCCATTTTACTATATGCATAATACTTTTTAAAATTTTAAGTAGTAAAAATATAAAAGTATCCTCACTTTAATTAATTAACTTTTTTTTAAATTTAAAAACACCATTGTTGCTGGAGAGAAGAAAACCTTCTCGCCGGCAACCATGGTCAGCAGAAAAGAAAAAAAAAAAAAAAAAAAAAAAAAAAAAAAGGAAAAACAGGACCTTTGCTGTCCTGCAGCAAAGGTCTCCCAAACCTTCGATGTCTTGCAGTGAAGGTCCTTTTTTTTAAAATATTTTTCTTTTTTGGCCTGAAATTGCGCAGAACAGAAGCGCTGTAATCGAAATTTTGATTGCAGAACTTTGGTTCTGCTTCTGCAATTTCGGGCGTCGTCTCCAATTTAGCCGATTCCGTTGTTCAAAACTCCCGATTTCCTTCGCCGGTTTAGTTTTCGTTATGCACTTTCATTCGAAACTAAAGTTTCCGTCAGAACGCAAGATCTCAAGTATCCAACGGAACTCAAGCTTGAAGGAGAAAGGGTAGTTCAGACTTTTCACTTAAATTTTTTTAGAAATTGTCTTGCAAATAGTAAAAGGTGTCCTTTGAATAACAACTTTCATTTTCTATATGTTATGAAATTACTAGTATAATATGACTATCTAAACATGTAGTAAATAAAGATATAGAACAACATGATAAGATAGTAGAATAGTAGCTCAACTATTTTATTCATCATCTTCCTTCTTCACTTATGCCTCTATATATAGGCTAAGTTTATTTCATGTCATCAATACAATGCAATCTCAAGAGTCATACTAACTAAATAAGAAATTAAAGGGGATTATGGGGGTAGAGGAAAGGTTAGGAACTTATGATAGGAATATAGACATTTATATTAAGATATTTATAGCACTCCCCCTTGAATGTCCATTACCAAGATAAATGCCTCGTTAAAACCTTACTAGGAAAACCCAATGGGAAAAAACCTATTGAAGGAAAAAGAATACATTTTCTTAATACAACACTACCTCATAAAAAAACTTACCAGTAAAAACCCAGTGGGAAAAAAACTTGGTTAAGGAAAAAGAGTACAGTGGGTAACTCTCCCTTCTTGAGCACATTATTTGACATCATTCCATCGTTGCATTACAATCTTCATAAGTCTTTTATGTACCATTTTTTCAATTGAGCAATATAGTATTTTCTTCAAACAAAGTAGTGGAACTCTCTAAAAATCTTAGAGCAAACCACTTTATTCCCGAATATAATGGATTACGAATCTTAGCCAAACATGCTCTCGGCATGCATTATAAGAAGTAGCAGCTATGATTTCTTTCATGAATTTAGGGCCCAGAAATAATTGTACAACTGCATGAAAGCATATAGCTGGTTTGATCGAGCATTATAAAGGATCAGTAAAATATCCAATACCTGCATAACCTATAAGATCAGACTTGTGTATTTAAAAAAAATAAAGATCGCATATTTTGTTGTTCCTTTAAGCTAAAGAAACACATGCAGTTCATGACTTGCAAGCATATTTTAAGACTCGTGTACAACTTGCAAGCATATTTTAATGTTCCGATAATCCTAAAATATGGTACTTCTGGACCAGTGATTTCTTCATCATCCTCATGATGACAAAATAGATCTTTATGCACATCAAGTGATCTTACAAACATAATATTGTGCTTAAAGTATGCATCTTATTCATATAGCAGTGATTCAACATTTTAGGAGTATAAGTATATTGATGCAAAGAGATATCATTTTTTAAGTGCTCAATTTGCAAACTAAGACAAATGTTGTCTTTAAAAAGTCGTTTGTTTTGAACTCTTGTTTCAAATGTTTAACAACATTTTAGATCCCTTCAGGAGTTTAACTTCAAAATCATACTTTAAATAATCAATAACAGTTGCAAACTCTTCTAGAGTTTCAAATAAAATAATCAATATAAATTATAATCCAGATCTCACAATAAAATATAGATATAAAGCTTTACACAATTTAATATAATATATATTACGATAAATTGCATCGTGCCTACAGGGCAATTTAAATCTTTCAGAGATTTTTATTAACCATTATAATAGGCTGTCATTACATTCATAAGACGCATTTTAAAATTTTTCCTTGCTGCCAGATAAAGCAAGTAACAATAATTATTGCATCCACCACATGAGATTATGTCGCCCCATAATCAATACATTTTCTCTAGAAAAAACACTAGTGCGATAAATTGTGTCAATTCATTATTTCATTTCGCTTTTCACAAATACTCATTTATGACTCGTAAGTTACACATCTTCAGGTGTGTGAATTATTCGCTCAAAGACTTCTCTTTGAAGCATTGAATTCAATTCTACTAGAATTGCGTCTTTTCATTTTCTTCATTTTTCTTGGGCAATAATTTCTATGTCGACATTTATTCACAGGCCCAGATTGATGATCCTCATTTTCATTCATAGTGGCAATTGCTGCAGCATAAACAATTTTATCATCGACATCAATTGTTCATAGTTAGGTTCCATATTTAGCAGTCAGACATGACATAGTTGAGATCTCATTATTATCAAAATTTTCAGGTACTTGAGCTTCTTCTAGAAGTTTATTATCTATCATGTTGAGAAACTCTTCAAGATTTTTTAATCATGAAAATTCTTCTGGAATATCTAACACCTCGATTTTACCATCTTTATCACTTGCTCCTTTTTCTCGAGGATTTAATTCTTGGAACCGATTAGACTACCATGTTTTGGTGTTGCCTTAAATTCTTTGTTAGTGGTAGAATTTCTTTCTGGGACATCAAATGTAAATTGGAGCATTAACAACCAATATGTGTGATTCAGTCACACCTTTTAGGTCATAAAAAGCCTCTGGCAAATGCAAGTTGTAAGATTATCTTTTGAACTTCAAGTTCATATAGTTTTATATGAGGATCATTGATAATTCACTCCAATTAAGTAATATTTTTATTGGCTACTTTTCCTTTTCTTTTCTTTTTTTTTTTTCTCCCCCTGATGTTGGAAAAACTGACTCATCCAAAATGACAATCAGTAAAACGAGTAGTGTACAAATCTCCAACTTTAGTCTTAAGATATTTTATAGTAGAGATTCATGCCCAACATCTATTTCTATCCTCCTTTGAGGTCTCATATTTGTGCGTTATAGTGGAGCAATCATAATATAAGCCGTACATTTAGAAAATTATCAGATGAGAAATATTTTAATTTCTGACCAAAATCATTTGTTGGGGAGATAATTCATTAAAATTTATTGGCCTGATGCGAACAAATATTGCAACATGCAATATAGCATGCCCCCAGTATATTTTGAGAGTTTCATTCTCAAAAATAATGGTCATGTAAATAAGTTAATGCATATAATGAAACGATTCTACTAGACCGTTTCTTGTGTGAATACATTCCACACTTATCCCAAAGACATGAAATAATTATTTAAATAGTAAGAAAACTCATAACCGAATTATCTCCACAAGTAATTTGCAAACTTCAGGCCGCAATTTTAACAATAAATGTAATGTGACAATTTGGTTGATGCATCAATCAAAATTATAAAATACTAAAATGGTCTATGCAGTGGGTGAACAAGCCCACAAATATCACCATGTATGTGTTCTAAAAATGCAGGAGATTTGGTACTAATTTTCACATGAGGTAAAAAAAAAACTTTACAATTAGTTTGCCTTGAGAACAAGCATTGCACGAGAATTCATTGGATTGAAGAATCTTCCGTCCCTTCAATGAATTCTCTATTTTATTTGCATCAATACACCGGGATGGCCTAACCGGTCGTGCCATAATAAACACATTAGTAAATATCTGGTTTACTGTTGCATAAATTTCAATTGTAGTAATATATATGTAGTACAACTTGGTGGAATAAGAATGTAACTTTTTTTCAGTAAAAGTTTGTTTTGAGAAATAGTACTTGTAATGTATTAGTATTTATCATCACATATTTTATTCGCAATATGATATCCATTTCGGCGAATATCATTTGAAAACTCTATAAATTTTCTAGAAATTTTGGAAAAATAATGCATCGCTAGGTGCAATATTATGTTCCTCCAAGTAAACTGATAGATATTCTTCTGGAGTATAATACTAACAATAGTTTATGTCATTATTAGATAAGAACATTGTTTCTTATCCCTATTTGCAATATGTTGTAGCACTGTCTTCTGGACATAATGCTTTGTCATTTACCATTAAAATGTTTATTTTTCTCACAAAATTAAATTTTCAAATGATATATATATTTCAGTACAATATTTATAAATCATAACAAATATTAAAACCATAAATTAACAATAAATATAATATTTGTAAACATCAAATTAAAATTAATTAATCAAAATAAATGAAGCAAGACATTTCTTTTTAAACATTTACAATATTATCACCTTCAGTGTGAAAAATTAAAAATTAATTCTACAACATTATTGCAAATAACAGTTTGCCTTTATCTTTTTCTTTATTTTTCTATGATTCTTGATGACAGTAGCTACATATTTTGGTGAACAACAGGTACATCCGTGACCAACGGTCTTTCATGCCACAACGATAAAATTGGTTATCCAATTTTTTATTTTATTTTATTCATTTTTCTTGTCACAACTCCATTACTTCTGGTGGTGAGTTATAATTTTGTATTTATGATTATTCTTCCACTTCTGGTGATAAATTCAACATATTTGTGCAATCATAATTACAGTAATTAACATAAAGCCCGCACTCATGACTGTGAATTTGTACATTCTATAAATGCATAATTATAATATTTTACTACAGGAAGTGAAACCTTTTTGTATTGTGAAAATTCATGATTTTCCCATTTACTTCGGGAAATGGAATTTTTGCTCATAATATGGGTGCATTACTGTCACATTTACTCCAGGAAATGAAATTTTCACTCAAAATATGGGTGCATAACTGTCACATTTACTTCAGAAAATGGAGCAACTTGATTGAACGAGGCTCGTGAGTTTTCAACAAAACTCATTATTTTATTCGTGACAGAAAGAAAGTAAATCAAATGTATAATAATTTAAAATAATTGTTGCTAACAATCTATCTCTATTTCAAATTTGTCGACGGGACAAATTGATACTTTGCAATCAAGTGATCATATATCTCTCTTTTAAATTCGTCAATGGGACAAATGGAAATGTTGTGATCAAATGCCCAATTTCAATACGAAAGTATTACATCACTATATTGATTGTATTTTTTCAATTATGTGAGAAATACATATAAATGTAATAAAATATGCATTGTAATATAAGCCATGGGAAGCAAGTTGAAAATATCAAAACATTCGATATAATTATGATTATGACTTTCATTAGTGAAAATTATTCTAACTAGTATAAGAGGAAGTTCTTAAAACTCCATCATAGTAATATGGTTCACCAAATTAAATAGAAAATAAGCAAATCACACAAGAACGTTTGAAAACACATAAACTTTTATAACTCATAGTCATGTGCATCATGTGGATATATCAAAAATACATACCTCAAAATTGTATTGCAATCATTAGGAAAATCTTAGACTGGATCATTAGCCTTCAGTGATTCTATATCGCTGCCCGTACTAATTCTCTCCGTTAATCAAACAATCTCAATTGGCTAGAGTCTCGTGCTGATAACGTGTTATGAAATTACTACTATAATATGACTATATAAACATGTAGTAAATAAAGATATAAAACAACATGATAAGATAGTGGAATAGTACCTCAACTCTTTTATTCATCATCTTCCTTCGTCACTTATGCCTCTATATATAGGCTAAGTTTATTTCATGTCATCAATATAATACAATCTCAAGAGTCATACTAACTAAATGAGAAATTAAGGGGGATTATGGGGTAGAGGAAAGGTTAGGGAACTTATGATAGGAATATAGACATTCATGTTAAGATATTCATAACACTATAGAACTTCTTCTTCTTCTTCTTCTTCTTTTTTAACTTTTTTACTTTTGAATTAAAGAATTTACTTAAAAAAAACTCTTTCGTGTGGATGAGCTATTGGTAACACATCGGTCTATGTATCTTCCACACTTCATTTATTTACTGTTATTTTCAATAACTTATTTTAAAAAAAGGGCAAATTACCTAAAACCCCCTGTAGTTAACGAAAGTTATTAACCGGTCCCTTATCATTTAAAAAACTACGAAGAACCCCCCCATAGTTTTCCAATATATGTAACAGTTAAGTTTTTAGTTAACTTTAACGGTAGTAAGGTTATTTTGGTAATTTTTTCCCATCCTACTAACTTCTTTTTAATTTTCTTTTTACACCACCCAATTAAAAATTAAACACTAAACGGCTAAACCTTTTATTAAGAAAAAGTTAAAAGCCAACTTAATTTTAATCTTTACCATTAATCAAAAGCCTACTTAAAAAACCCCCTCTCCCTCCATCTCCATCGTCTTCACGCTTCCATGCCTTACCTCACCTTCACCTTCATGCATCCCCGGTCGCACGAAAGACACTTAACCATTGCCTTCATCGAGTCTGAAGTGCCACAGAAATAAAATCAGATTCACCGCCGCCGCTTCTACAGTTGCAAGGAGAACAGAGGGACGACTAGAAATAACAGAGAGCAGATCAGAATTCGGGACGGCGACTGCCCAAAATTTTCACCATCTCTTCTTCGGCGGCGGAGAGAGCAGATCTGAATGCGGACGGCAACTGCCCAGATTTTTCACCATCTCTCTTCTTTGGCTTCGGAGAGAGCAGATCTGATTGTGG
The DNA here is from genome assembly GCA_016801395.1 of Leptodermis oblonga. NCBI lineage: Eukaryota > Viridiplantae > Streptophyta > Magnoliopsida > Gentianales > Rubiaceae > Leptodermis > Leptodermis oblonga. The sequence goes on from CM028760.1 coordinate 22,305,439, forward strand.
GAGAAATCGTTACCTGAGTTTCCAAAAGGGAGAGTCGAATGGAATAAATGAAGTTTTAATCTTGTTTAACTTTATTCATATTTTTTGTTCTTTATGGTCTTTAATTAATACTTTTTTGAGCATTTTAATGGGTGAGATTGGTGGTGGCAATGGAGTTTTTTTTTGTTTTTGGTTAACCGTGGTGGTGGTGGAATTCGGTAGTGGTGGTGGTGGGGGTGATGGAGGAAGTCGGCAGTGGTGGTGGTGTGGAGGATGTTGGCAGTGGTGGTGGGAATCGACTTTTAGAGTCTGACAAAGGAAAAAGAAATTTTTTTGGTGAAGTTTTGGGGTGCCATTGTGTCAACTGCAAGGTTTCTTCTTAATCATGACACATGAATATTTGGTTGGTGAATTTCTGCAGCTGTTTCTTATTGAACTTAATTTTTTCTTCGCTTTACTACTGTTATTAGGTTTTCTGCAACTTCTTGTCTGTGCTATGGCTGCTGAGAATGTGAAGAGGGAAGGTGGAAGGTGGGTTGCGGCAGTGGTGGTGCAATGGTGGTGGTGGATGGTTGGTGCAGCATATTGAAAGACTATGATTTGTAAAAGAAATTAAACCAATAATTAAGTTAAGTAATTATAATTTGAAAATGTTAATTAAGTTATGAAAAGATTATGATTGGTGGAAGAAAAAGAAAGTAGTAGTTAAGTTTTTAATTAATTAAAGAAAGAAAGAGAAAATTTAAATTTATTACAACATTAAAGGAAATTAAATATTTTAATTAAAAGATACAAAATAAAAAAATATTTACATTTGTATTTATTTTTATGAAGGGTAAATAGGTCATTGCACGGATGATAAATATGACATTATATTTTGTAAGGGTAAATTTGTTATTTCACTTAAAAAGTAGTTGACTTTTGCATTTGACTGTTACAAATGATGGAAAACTTAACCGTTACATATATCGGAAAACTATAGGGGGCTCTTCGTAGCTTTTTAAACGATAGGGGACCGATTAATAACTTTCGCTAATCACAGGAGGGTTTTAGGTAATTTGCCCTTTAAAAAATAAGAATTAAGAGTTAGAGCTATTTATCATATAAACTTTATTTATTTATTTTTTTGCTTAATTAGGTCAAACCAAGTTATTCTTATTGCGTGTTCAAACATGGCTCAACTCGTTTAGTGCCAGATTATAATCATTTCCCTTCTGTTGAGAGTTAAACTACGACAATCAAAATGGCATAACTCTCCCTACTTCTACTTTTTTCGGCAATTAATTACTTCATCAAATAGTTACTGTTGGAGTATGATTGGATGTGTTGCTTAATTGAGCTCAAATCAAATTATTCTATTGCATCTTCGAACACAGCTCGACTCGTTTGACTTGTGCGTAAAAAATTGTCAAATTATAACCATTTTCCTCGCATTGGTTGGAGTTAAACTATGACAGTCAAAATGTCATAATTCTCTCTGCTTCTACTTTTACTATTATTTCGACAATTAATAACTGCACTGAAAGCTACTGTTGGAGTTGTTGGAGTTTGATTGGACCTTTGCACATGCGTTTACTCAACCTCATTTAAACTTTAAAGGCCGCGGCCACAGGGTAAAATTATGAAAATAGGCCCCAATTTTTTTTTAATAAAGTAAAATATTATCTATAAATTATGATGAATTTTTAACCTTGTTCATAAGAAAATTAGTCTATTGTATATTAGTTTCAATATTGTCATAATTTTTTTGGCTTGAAAATGTTTTTGATAAAAAGAAACAAAACTGTGACGACGCTCAAAATTTGATAGTAATTAAGTCCAAATTAATAAAAATTAAGAGATTAATTTTTCAAAATTAGAACAAATGAAGATTAAGAGAAAAATGATTAAGAGAGTCTTAGAATAGTGGACTTCAATTAATAGGAACAAAACGGACGAACTTTAGGAAATTATTATTAAGGACGTCAGAAACTATAAAATTATAAGTAAATAAACGAATGATTCATATACTCTAATTAAATCCACTATAATTAAGAATTAATTATAAGATGGTTAGGGTTAGTAGAATTCAGAAATATAGCTACAATTTAGAATATTGCAACAAAGGAATCTAACTTTGGAAATTGCACTTTAACTCCTAAACTCGGATTAAGGGCAGAAACACTAGATTTAATTATTGTAAACCACATATTAAGCATATATATTAGAGAGTTTGAATTGCAAAGTAAAGAATTAGAATGAGTTAGAAATTATACTTAAGTCCCTATAGTTTTGACTAATACCCAATTTGCCCCAAAAACTTCTAACACTTCTCAATTAGGTCCAACTAATTTTCACACTCCAAAGTCAGCCAAAACCCCTCAAAAAACCGTGTATAGAAGAAGGTGAGAAAGAGAGAGACTCACGCATAGAAAGAAAACCATGGTTTGGAGCAAAACCATCACCTAGAAAAGCCAGTTTGCCATTTTCTTTCTAAATTCATAAGTGATAGGAAATGTGATAGAATACTAAAAGTAAAATCTTCTCAGTCTTCCCAAGAATTCAGCAGACTTGTATCCTTATCCCACATGAAAAATCTCCTCTCACAAACACTCAAAAATCTCACAAACACCCCTCCCACTTACAAGCATTAAAAAGAGCAAGAATGGAAATTTTGGAGCAAAGAGAGGGAGAGATGATGATATGGTCGGTTTTCGATGTCTTGGGCAGTGAAAAATCAGATTTTACTACCAAGAATGATATAGCTTACTCATGTAAGCCACCTCCAATTTTACCCAAATCAAAATACATGCATGTAAGGAAAGAGTGATGAGAAACTAACACCTAGCACCTCACCCTTCCATCTCTTCTCATCCCCCTTTGTTCTGCGAACCAACACCCATTTCAGAGCCCTTCTCTACTCATTAAAATCATAGAAAATCCTCTGCAAATCAGATTCACAAGCCCCAATCTCATTTTCAAGCTTCAAGAAGACAAAAATGCCTTCTTTCTTACTTTCACTCTTCTTGAAATGAACTGCAGATTTTCTATCACTTTCATCCCCATTATCTTTTCAAACATACATGAAAATACTCCCCATACATCCCTCATAAACCATTAAAGCCCTATAAACTCAAGAAAACATCAGCAACTTCGAAATCAATCTGGTAGAACCACATTTCTTCATTCTGCCAACTGAGGAGCAGCGAGAAAGAAACGATCGAATTTCTCTCTTCTCAATTCTGATCTGTAATATTTAGATACCCCTAGATTCCTATTTAAATATAGTTTCATTTGAGACCAATTTCATGAATTTTGGAATTTTCTGTAGGGAGATACAGCCCGAACACTGAACCTCTTCCATCTCAGGAGTTTTCTGCCAACGACCTTCCCACAGCCTCTACAGGTATTTAGCCATAAAGAAACTTAAAACCCTCTTGTATGGTTAGATCTGATAATATAGAGTATGTTTAAGGTCCTGTACCAACGATGAAAATACTGTAACCTTCCGGATAAACTAGAACACTTACAAGTTTACAATAGTTAGAAAAACTCTGTTTGGACTGTTTGATGTTTAAATCCATATCTGTGCTAATCTGAAAATCTTGATAAAATTTGTACATGTTCTACTTACTGTAAGGAACCGATGGTTGCCTTAAGATTAAATTTTAAAACTTCATTAACTACTGAAACCAAGCTAGAACTAATGGCAAGCTTAAGAAGAGAAAGATGTGATGTTGCATGTTTTGTTGTTGTTCTTGCAAATTGATTTACTTTGATGCCATGATCTGAGAATTTTGTGATTTTGTGAATGAGAAAGATATGTTTAATGAATGAAATAAGAAATTAAGAAAGCATGTACAACCTAAGAATAAAGAGAAATAAAATCTATGCATATAAAAAAGAAAGAAAGGATATGTTTATAGGAACCTTGCATGTTTGATAACTTGTACTGTTTCTCTATGAATTTTTACATGTAATTAGTACTGTAATCCTGCTAATTGGCTGCTTTAAATTTTAGAAAACATATGAAAACATGTTTAGATGAAAATCGTGACTTCTACAACTTGATTTGGTTGAAAAACTCAAAGTTTTGTATTCTTTGTTATCATTGAACTTGAGATGATCTATAGGATTAATATGGATGACTTAGAATAGTGATATGAACATATTGAAGCTACTGAAAAAGAAATCTCATAGGCTTTTAAAATAAAGAAAATAATTATGGCTAAACTAGACACTAAAGAGAGAAGAAATTAAGAAATTAAGCTTCTAATGAAATCTCAAAATTTTGAAAACATATAAAGTGTAAAAATATATCGGAATTGTTACCTGCAGGACACCTTTTATTAAACACATGACACAATTTAAAAAGACTGCGTTGTGAAATTACGTTTGCCCTCCTTCATTATGTAGTAAAAAGAAAAAATTTACAGCAACTCTTTTCTTTTTCCATTCACTCAATCTCCTTCGCATTCCTCCTTCGCATTCCATCGTGAATTGTAGCTCGGTGCTCCAACTCCTCCGTCTCCAATTGCAGTCCATCTCCAGCAGTTCCTTCTCCATCCGTGCAGACGTTGTAGGTTGGCGATTCAGTCGCCGTCTCCGTCTTCGATTTGAAGAGGCAACTTTGTTAGTTCTTTTTCTTGTCTTGAAAAATAAACTGAAATTGCAATGTTGTTGGTTTGCTAATTGGTATGGGTAATGTGTTTATGATGTATTTTGGTTGTTTGGCAATGGGGTTAGTTCAGTTTTTTTTTATTCTTGCAAATTAAATGAAATTGCAATGTTTTTGGGTTTGTGTGATAATGCGTATGGTTAATCTGATATGGATGGTTTTTGGTTGTTTTGTGCATTTCGGCTGTTGTGTGGTATATTTGCATGTATTGTGGCCATTTTTTGCAAGAATTTGAAGGTTACTTTTGCAAGCGTTCGCCGGAAAACGGTGGTAAAATCGCTTGAAAGAAGCGATTTTATCAACAATCATCGTCCTATGGCAATTGTTCATGAAAAAATCGCTTCTTTCAAGCGATTGTGAGGGAAATGATCGCCGGTACTCAGCAAACATTTCCCTTACAATCGCCACAGGACGACGATTGTTCTAGGTAAAATCGTTTCTTCCAAGCGATTTTACCACCAGAAAATCGCCTGGCCTAGGCGAATGTCCGGGAACAATCCCCTCAGCCAGGCAATTTTCTAGGGGAAATTTGCCTATTCCTGGCGATTTTTCCAGGAAAATTCGCCTATTCTTGGTGATTTTCCTGGGGAAATTCGCCTAGGCCAAGCGATTTTCAGTATAAGTTCTTTTTTTTTTTTTCCGTTTGCTATTGATTTTTTTTATATATTAATTCCCTTGCAACCTTTTAATTACAGATGAGAGACAGATATAAAGGTATTATGAATACATTCCGTAGGAGGAAAACAAAATCTAAATCCGGAGAGAGTAGTATTCCGGATACATCGGCGAGGGTAGTATTCCGGATAAATCCGGGGAGAGTAGTATTCCGGATGCGGAAAATGCCCCCAGTGTTCCGTTGAGCGTTCGAGGAAGGTCGTAGCACAATCGCGAACATCTTCCACGACTGGGAATGACAATGCTCCCATTACGGAACACTCAGTCAAACCTTCCGTCTCTAAAAATGAGTACAATGTTGCCTTTATTACTGAACAACCTTTTGCACCGCCCTTTTCTGATATTGAAATATCCCATGACAATGGTGATGGTGAGGGGACTTGTGGAAGAAGTGATGCTGAAGGGGCGAATACAAGCACCCAACCAATTAGGAGAGCAGGGAAAGGATTAATGGGCAGTGAGGCTAGGGCAGTGATTGCAGGGTGAAAGGATTACAGGGAGCTAGATCATCCGCTCGAAGGTGGCCCCTTTAATCCTTGAGTTGCTTTTGAGTTTCAAATGACACACTGCCTACCACGTATGGCATGGAGAGGTAATTATAGTAAATTGCGTACTTGTATTTAGAGTTATTTGAATCATTAATTTTTTTCCTAATTAGATATGCTTCATTACTTGTGATCCAAAATGCAATAATACAGTTTTTTTGCCTAGTTAATTTTTTTTTTTTAAATATGCTTTAGGAATTCTAACCATTTGTTTTAATTCATTTTTTTACATTTCGTAGGAACGGGGCACATTGAAATGTCATAGCGGGGCGAATCGCTTGAAAATTTGGGTAGGCGATGATGACATGAAAAAGCTTGTAGAGGGGTCCGGTTTGGCGCATTTAGTACACTGCATGTATGATGAGTTAGACGCCGCGCTGCTTTGTGTCTTTGTGGAGAGTTGGCATCCGGAGACCAACTCATTCCACCTGCCATTCGGGAAGATGACAGTAACACTGCATGATATTGCCTACATACTGCGAATTCCGATTGGGGGTAAGGCCATTTATGGAAAAACAAATACTGCACAAATAGCGGCGACTGTTGCAGCTGTGTTGGGAAAAGAGGAAGAAAAACTGAATAAGCCCGGATTTGTGAAGTTGACAAGCCTTGGGACACATTGTGCCCGTAGATATGATCAAGTGAATGCTGCCTCAGGTTATTTATTGTATGTTTTAGGTCTTACCTTGTTCGTGGACAGGACGAAAACCCACATCTCTGCGCATTTTTTAACTTTCCTTCGTGATATTGAGAGAGTAAGTGAGTACTTATGGGGCGCAGCTTGCTTAGAGTACTTGTATCGCCAACTAGGGAAGGCATCTAGGGCACATAGTGCTTAATTTTCTGCTTGTTTGACTTTACTACAGGTTTGTCTTAAACATGTACCTTTCCTAATGAGACATTTCTATATTTTGTGGTCAATTGTTTGAATTATTCTTATGTTTCTTCTTATTAAAGCTGGATATATGAATACTTCCCAACATTCAGCCCATCAAAGAAGAGGTCGTGGAATACTAGCATGCCGTCGGCAATGAAATGGCACGTTGTTACCGGCAAGAAGCATGTCGCCCAAGATGATTTGGATGCTTACAGGCGGGCGCTAGATGCATTGCAGCCGAACGAGGTAATATGTCCGTTTTGTGTGTTTGAAAACAGTTATTGCTCTTTCTATCCTCTCTTTGTTGATTGGGTTATGTTGAACAGGTTAATTGGATACCATTTGAGTCCAATCCGGCATTGGTCCATAAAATTTCATTGTATAGGGGGCTCATCTATTCCGTTAACGTTGAAGAGCCCTATATGCCGGATCGGGTATTAAGACAGTTCGGGTACGCCGAACACATCCCTTTTCAAGTCTTTAAACCCAAGGAGTGCTACAGAGGCCCAGAGACCAAAAAATATATTTGCAAGTACGTTGCTGATATCAGTGGTTGGAAAATATATCATACAAGGTTTCTGCAGGATATGAAGTGGGCCGATTCAACTGACGAATCATGCGAAGGTTACCTTTATTACTTCCAGTCTCGATCGCATGTTCGTGTCAGTAGGGATCCGGTCGAGGAAGACACTTCTAAGCCTACCCAGTTGTCCCTGGCTGCGGTGAGTTTAGTATGATTTTTGATTTCTTTTTTTACCTATATTTGTATTACAACTGGGATATTGAGTTCATATGTTCAATTGTTGTAGCGAATTCAATACTTATCATATCGGATTGTCCTTTTCCATCCAAGGACTGAACATGCGGTCAACCCTGAGACACGTAGGCGGGCTATTGCAGAAGTGGCTTATCATTTGGAGGCCCAGATGCCGGGACTTAAAGAGCTTGCGGGAAGACCACTTTATGATCAGTAGTTCATTGTAGTATAAGATGTGGATAGAAACAATTAGTGACTTAAATGTAATGTTGGACTAAATTTCTTGTTGTTCGTAGACAATTGGATAAACTTATGTCAAATCGTAGCTGAGTGTTGCTTTTGAATTATTTAGCAATGTTAAATTTAGTGTTTTGTTTTTTGGTTTATACAGGGATTTATTGGCATATGTATAGGGGAGACTATGCCCAAATTTTGCAGGATAACTACACATTGAATAATACACTAAAACATTAAAGAATATAGTACAAAATTTTGATCATAAAACCAAATTTCTTTTTTCAATACAAACTAAAGAATACGTTAAAAATTTTTAAATCAGAAAATATAATCCCTAATAGATAACAATAGTAGGTTGTATGTCTATATTACTTATGTTATCGACGTACAACCTGTGTTAATTATCTAATCGAGCTTGTAACCTGTCCTTCAACTCATCCATCATGGAGTCCTTATAGTGTCGCCACAACACACAGATTGGGGGCAACAAGATTTCACCCCTCGTTTCCAAACAAATGAAATGGTTGCCTCAGATGCGCCGGACTCCCTCAACCGCAGTGGCAGGAAGATACAACATTCCACTCTATAGAATGCGAATAACCTCTGGTACCTCATGGCGACAAGTAGGCCGAATATATAAGTATCAAACCAAAACTCGTCTGTTGCAGGACTAATATGGCAATCTAACACTATATGAGCTTTATCGTAGTTATCTTCACCCAGCACTTCAAACCACAGCGAAGCATGCTCGTCAAGTTCATGTAATAGCTCCCGCCTTACTTGCGCCCAAAGTGACTGTTCACCATGTACGAATCTAGCTATTACCCTAAAACCACAGTGTCCATCCCCCTGTACATTGGTACAATCCACAACATAATCGAACACAAATTGTTTTACCAAAGACGGTAGGTTGAAAGGCCAGTTGGATTCGTCAGAATTTATTCGATTACTCCTGGTTGATGACCCAGTTCTCCCGCTGCGTCCTGCACATGTATTTCGTATGCATCATGCTATAGATACATCAAAATAAAAAAGAGAACACTAAAAATTGGGTAACATGTAAAACTATATGTACATCTGCCTCTGCCTCTGCCTATGCCTGCATCCCTCTCGGCATGCTTGTAGCCCGTAGGTCCCGCTGCGTAGAGTTGTTTCTCGGCCTTTCCCTATGTGGCCTGTGTATCAGATCAGCGAGGGCAACAATATCTGAATGTAAAGTGCTATGCATGACACCTGCTACTCCCTAAATATTCAAAGTAGGACGTTGCGAGACCTCAACATATATCTCATGCAATCACCCTTGTGTGTTTGCCGCTCCTCATCACTGGGAATGTTTCCCTCGTCCAAAGATAGGGTCCTCCAGAAGAGGTCCACATCCATAGGATTAATAGGTCTGTAATTTCTGACCATTTCAACCATCTGATGCGCACACGGCAAGCCAAGCTGGTTCGCATTTCACAACCACACAGCTCACTATTTGCCCCATACAGTGCACCTCTCTTTTTATATTCATGTAACAACAACTGTATGGCTTCTTGCGAAACTCTACCGTTGATCCTACTATACAACAGGTATTTGGCTTCACGCAATGTTTTGCTCCGAGCTGCCTCTATTTTACTACGGACCTCATCCAAATGCTCTTTTATCATTTTATTTATGCCCAAGAAAATAGTCGGAAAAGATCCTCTGTCACTCTTAATGGCATTCTTCAACATTGCGTGTGCACTCTCAGCCCTGAAAAGATAAATAACATACAAAATTAAGGATTTAAATTGGAGAATAATTTATAGTGGAGTTATATCTGTAAACTCTATGTGATGATAGTTAATAGATTCTCACATGTTGTTTGTGCGCCCTCCGTAATGTTTTATTTCTTTAGTCCAAAATGAGACAAACTTGATCTTGTGGGGTTCCAACCATGTCTGGTGCATATAATTAACCATTGATATCCACCGGCCTCTATAGTTAGTCTCAATGATTTCCACAGCTTTCGTGAACTTTTCATACGTTAAAGCACTCATCACTCTTCTCCACCACCCTTCAAACTCATCTAATATCTCTGTGTCCGTACACACACTCAGTGCTTTCTTCCTTACATCCATGGCAATATGCCTTTTGCACAATAGTTGTTTAGAATGGGGGAAAACATAGTGCACAACTTTCAGTATATCTGACTCTCTGTCAGTTATAACAACATGTGAATATTTCACTGGATCAAAAAGTTGCCTCAATCTAGTCATAGACCAGAAATAAGTTTCATAGGTCTCATCGCTCAAGAAAGCAAAAGCAACATTAATGTATTGACCCGTCGAAACATGAGCGACTATCTGAAGCAGAGGCATGTCATACCGATTGGTCTTGTATGTTGTATCCATATACAATACATAAGGAAACGTATGAAGTAGACCAGGAACATCCTCGTGCGCAAAGAACACATTTTTAAGAGCATTACGCTCATCTTTCACTGTGTACCAGTAGTAGTACCTGTAATCCTGCATCAGTTTTAAGAAGTACTGTATAGTACTTAAATCTCCTCTCCCATCCCTTCTAACTTTTGTCATTTCGTTATACACCTGTCTGATACAGGTGACATTATCCGTATTATCATATCGTAGTTGTGCAAACATCTGTTGCGCCAAATTTATCTTCATCATGTCTGAAATTTTCTCCTTTTTCGCTTCATTTAACTTGGAGTGCTTTTGATGCCAGTTTCTAACGACCGGTAATTCATGATTGTGCTGACATTTTACGGCACTCAGCTTCCTGTTAACCCCACTAGTTGAAAGGGACAATCAGTCATCTTGCTATTTGTGTTGTTACGGACTATTTTCCCTTCACCTAGGGGTGCCTTGCTTCTAAGTTCTTAGATCTATCACAACCGATATCAAGTATCCCTCTTCTCCCTTTCAGATGCCCCTTCCACATTTTAGAAGAAGTTATTTTTTTATCAAAATGATGCTCGGTTGCTCTAGCTTCAACCCAACCAATCAAGTCAGCTCTAGTCCTGAACTCTTCCTTAGTACAAAATACATCTGTGTAATCTAGGAAGATGCGATCATCCTCAAAGCGCAGAGCCTGGCAAGAAAAAAAAAATGACATTAGGTATTACGGAAATCTGGGGCAAAAACAGAGAAACAAAAAGAATCGCCCGATAGGGGGTGATTCTATGAGAGAAAATCGCCCGGACGAGGCGATTAAAACCCATAGAATCACCCCTCATGGGCGATTTTCAAGGAAACATTCGCCCCCCCCCCCCCCCCCCCCCCCCCCCCCCCCGGGCGATTAAATAGCCATTGTTCGCCACAGGACACCAATTTTTCCCCGAAAAATCGCTAGGAGGGCAAATTTTTCCTATAAAATCGCCCTAGGGGGGCGAATGTTTCCTATAAAATCACTAGGACGGGGAGAATTTATAAGTTACATTCGCCTTGATGTGGCGAATTTACTGGATATAATCGCCTTCTCTGGGCGATTTTATCTACTAAAATCGTCCAAGGTGGGCGATTCGACCCCCAGTAACAAAAAAATGCAAAAAGGTGCCACCTTTCACCATAAAAATACGTAATTTGATACGTACTGTGAAATATGGATCGTCATTTGCATTACCGTCCATGATACGCAAGCAAAACTCTAGTATTGTTGATGGAATGGTATGAATGTAGGGTTTAATGTAGATGATTGAGTGGAAATGAGAGGGAGTATGGATGAGGGGTGAATGGAATTTGAGATCTTGAATTTGAGTTCAAATGGAATGTGTAGGTAAAAAGGTGGGGTAAAATATTTTTATGAAGGTAGAAACTATCAAGGGTATATTAGTCTTTTTGCCACCTAAAATTTTAAAAAGTGTCATGTGTTTAGTAAAATGGGTCCTGCAATTAACATACCCCAAATATATATATATATATATATATATAAATAGACATAATGGGTACTGGATTTATAAAAATTGTAGGAAAATAAATTTCCCTCTTTGTTTATGAATTTGGCCCTTCTATGTTTAAATTCTTGAAATCCCTTAAAAATAAGTCTAACACTTAAAAGAAGTAAATATAATAATTATATATAGATGGAGAAAAACGAAAAACTACCGGGAATAAGAATTTATAGTAGAGAATAAAATTATAACCACTTATATGAAAAGACAAAATAGTAGAAATGAACACTTAGAAACTAAAAGCTTTTAAAAGTAAAGGAAACTAAAGAAAATATGAAAATGCTTAAAAGTACTTTAAAAACAGTACCTTAATAAACTTAAAAAAGAATTATAAAGAAAATTCGTAATGAAGAGAATGAACCTAATAAAAGCTTGAAAATCAAGAAAACATTTAATCTTAAGGAACAACCATAATAATAACTATTATCACAAACATATGAAAGTATATGAAAGTTTAAGGAAACTTGGTCTTAGAAGTGAATAAGAAGAGATTCCAAGACAAAGAATTTGAAAACCTTAAGAATTTAGAAGACCAAAAGAAACTATAGAAAGTATAAGGATTAAAGTATAATTATGGAAGTTAAAGGACCTAAATGTAAAATTTAAAATCCTTTGTACTAAACTAAGATTAATATAAAGTAAAATTAAAGGTCACACTACACATTGACAATGCTCAAATGTAATTTACAAAAGTTAATGGACTCAAATGAAAGCCTACAAAGTTAAAGGACTTAAAAGTAAAATTATAAAAATTTGGAAACTTAAGTATAAATTCACAAGATACAAACATTTGAATAAAAATCATGAATTTCTAAGAAAAGCAACTTAAAACTTAATTCTATACACAACAAGTACTTCATTAGTCCTTTGGACTAATATGCAATTTTATGAAAGGACTTAAGCTTAAACCTTTATTTTGAATATAATTGCAGATTCCTATCCGGAATTGACTCAAGGACAAGGTAAGTTATTCACACTAATAAAACTCCCCAAAGTGTTTTAATTGGAATAAATGAACCCTATGCATGTCGAGTGTTTACTTATTGTTCAAATTGTTTGATTTAATGTTCTTGTATTGAGTTGTAATTGATAAATGATTTCTTATGTGCTATGCTTGATTGATATATGAATGAATCTTAAATGATACATGTTTATGCCATGAATGAGTTAAATGATTGATGAAATGCTTGAATGTTGAATGTTGAATGAAATGAATGAATGATACATGTGCATGATAGTGGTGACCCACGACATAAGATGTCAAGTCAGCATGGTTGGGCATCCAGCCTTGAGTGATGCTTGACTATTAGCGGGCAATGTTTTGGTATGCTCGAGAGTATTACCACCAATGATCATACCCGGGTTAGAATGTTTGGTGTAAGGAGATGAATGGTTACTCATGTTATGGAATTGACGGAATTATAGTCTCTCGCCCCTACTTTTGGGTGTAGACGACTTTGTAGTGTGATTAGAAATCCGTTTCGGTGTCATATAGACCCTAACGGCTTTCTTTTCCCACTACCCCATGTCCTTTTATTATTTGTTTTATTGTTTTATTGTTTCTTGTTTGCTTTGCTTGCTAATCAAATGTTATGTGCTTATTTGTTGTGTGCTCACTAATTAATTACTTGGTAAGTTTTCCCATTAGTGGGAATTCTCACTGGGCACGGCGCTCACCCTTTTGTTTTGTTTTGTTTTTTGTTCTTTCTTGTCAAATTTAAATAATTGTTACATACTTAGAAATTGAGCAGACTCAAGAATAGTTCCCTGAGGATCCTGCACCTGCTTCCGCAACGTAATAGATTGGACTTGTAGTTTTAGTCATTGTCCAGCTTATGTACTTTAAGTTTTAATTTCATTTGTATTAAACTAGATTGTACTAGTAAGATAGGATTTGTACTGTACTTGTAAGTGACGCTTGACCGGTAAACCCGTCATTTAGACGGGGGGTCTGGTCGGGCCGTCACAAAAACATACAAATTAAACGAAAAATTAGTATTAATATTAAGTAGAAAATAGAAAAATAAGGAGAAATAATTACTAAATAAAAGAAAATTGAAAGTCTAAACAAAATTCTAAAAAAGAATTGATGAAAATGACAAAAGAATTAATGATAATAGTAAAAGTAGACTAGAAAGTAAAGAGAAAAAAATTAAAAATGAAAAAAGAGAGGAGGAAAGTTAATATTACGAAGTAGGAAGTCACTGTAGGAGAAGTGTTGGAGTACTGTGATGGAGTAGGAAAGGAAAGTAATAACTCGTTTATACAAAAACAAAAGAAAAAATTGACTTGAGGATGAAAAGAAAAAAAAAAAAAAGAAAAGGAAAAAGGTTGGGGGCCCCTGTAATTTGGATGAGTTATCATTTATCAACAAATTGGGCGTATAAATATTTTATAAAAAAATTTAGTGGGGTGCCTAAAAGTGAGTAAGGTATTGGGCTCATAAACGGTAAAACAAGAAGAAAAGTGCAGCAAAAAGGTAAAACAAGTAAAAGACTTGGGTCGGCAGAGAGTCATCTTATTGGGGTAAAGCAATTTGGGCCGGCATAGAGGTAGGTTGCCGAGCCAAAAGGTTATAGGGCGGGACAAAGTCGTATAGCTAGGGTGCGAGGCAGTAATGACTAGGCGGGAGTTTAGACTATTAATGTGGCAGGAGTTGTACAAGACATTTAAGAGTATTTAGGTCGGTGTCCATTACAAGAGCATTTAGGCCGTTATCCTTTACACTTGTATTAAATCCTGTTAATGGAGCTGGAATCATGGAGTCCCTTAATAACAATAAATGGTCATAATGACGGTCCAACGGACAAATCACAAAGTAGGTCTATATCAAAGTGGTAGTAATCTCTCATCAAGGTACGCAATTTCATATACTTTGAGCACTTAGTCCATACCTTTTATCTCATACTTTATACTGACTTGATCGTCGAAGTGGCACAGGGGGATAGCCTCGCTTGTGTTCTTATCTTCATCCTTAAGGTCATTCTGAAGGTGTTCTTGCTGGGCTAAGAAAACTCCAAATCTGGGCCATACATTCAAGCAGCCGAGGTATCATATTTTTGGGCATTTTGTGTTCTTTCATTTAGTATGTTAACGTTTTCATAAATAAAAATTTAGTTTTCTCCATAGTATGTGCTAATTTTAAAATTTCATAAATAAAAATTAGGCAAAAAAAAAAATTGGTCCTATGCACATTAATTGTCATACTATGTGCTGTTTTCATAAAAATAAAAATAAAAAAAAGTTTTCGGTGGTAGATATTATCATCCTCATGCATGCTTTGAAAATGTGAGGAATTGAAAAAAAAAAAAAACAAAATTTTGAGTTGAATAGAAAAAAAAAATGAAAAGGGCAGCTTGGGGCCTCAAAAAAAATATTTGATGGATTATCATCAAATTGGGCCCTCCAATTTTTTTTTTTTAAAATAGGCCCCCAAATTTATATTTTAACCCACAAAATAGAAACCCGTATATATACATATATTATAATAAATGATATATATTAGGCTCCTAAAGCAGGTGGGCCCTAGTCTGTTGCCGAGGCTCGCCCTGCTTCAAGGTCGGCCCTGCGTGTACTTAATTGCTTGTGAGAAGTCTTAAGACAGTATAAAAAAGAAAGAGATATGTGAAGTGATGAAATGAAGGAGTTGCATTTCTGATCAGAATATTCTCATTCCTTGCTATTCATTTTTACTTTTCTTTTTACAAATCACCATATTATTGTTAGGGCAGATTAACTAAAACTCCCCTGTAGTTAACGAAAGTTATTATACTCTCCCCTATCGTTTAAAAATCTACGAAGAACCCCCTTATTGTTTTTCGATATTCGTAACGTTTGAAAAATCTATTATGTTTAACAGTCTGAAGGATAATTTTGTCATTTTACTATTTTCTTTTATTTTTATATTTTTGTAAAACCTTCTTTTCTTTTACTATTCACCACCTACTCCCATTAATTAACCCTAAAATCAATCCTGTGAGTGTGAGAGAGTGAGTGGTTTTCTTCTTTTTTGTCACTCGTTGCTGCGGCCTCCCATGGTGAATGGTTGATGTGGCAGAGTTTTGTGCTTCTCCTTGTAAAGAAAAATAGCGGCGTCAGTGTTCTCTTGCAAATAAAACCCAGGAGGCGGCAGTGACGGAAGACAACTCCAGCGGCAGCCGGTGGACACGAAGTAAAGGAGCAGAGCAGCAACCTTTAGATCTGGGAGGAACTTCAGATCTGGAACGCAGCAAAGTTTGGCTGTGGACGGAGAAGAGAAGAGAGGAGCAAACCGACAGCGGCGGCGGTGGAGTTTGGCTGTGGACGGCGACCGAAACGAATGGCAGATCTAGAAGGAGCGCGAGAATGGCTCGCTCGTCGGAGAAGAAGGTCGCAGCAATGACGGATTTGAACCCAAGAAGACCGAAGGGAAAGATTACAAGCACTCCAGCGGCAGCGGCAGTGAAAGAAGGTAACTCCAGTGGCAGTGAAAGAAGGCAACTCCAGTGGCGGCTCGTTCAGGGCAACTATTCTATTTCTCTCATGTTTGGGTTATTGAATTGGTTCAAATGAATGACGATTATAATATTTTTTAGGTTACTGAATTTGTTCGAATGCCAAATTTTTACTTAATTTCTTGAGTTGCAAAACAATATTGATTTTTCTATTTTTATTTGGGATTCTTAGAATTAATTTTGAGTATGAATGTTGGGTTCTTAAATTTGTTCTTGAAGGTTATTCTTTGTTTTTTTACATATGGTGGTTGAGATGTGGTTGTGGCAGTGGTGTGGTGGTGGTAGCGGTGAGTTGTCGCGGTGGCTGTGGTTGGGATGGATGGAGGCGGCGAGCTGCTGTCGTGGTGGTTGTGAAGGGACTTTCATGGTGAAAGTACCTGGTGGTGTTGATGATGATGATGATTAACATTAGATGATGAAAACAGATTTTAATTATACAAAAAAGTAGAAAATAATAATAGAAAAGATTATGAATGGTAAAAGAAAATTGAGACAATAATTAAGATATAAAAAGATTTATAATTTGTGAAAAAGGGAAGTAATAATTAAGATAAAAAATTATGATTTGTAAAAAAGGAAATAATAATTAAGATAAAAAAAATTATGATTTGCAGAAGAAAAGGGAAGCAGTAATTAAAGGAAACAGTAATTAAATTTTAATTAATTTAAAGAAAGAAGAAGAAAAATTAAATTTATATATATTTGAAAGAAATTAAATATTTTCAATTAAAAAATACAAAATAATAATATTTTTATTTTTATTAAGGTAAATATGTCATTGCATGAATGATAAACATGACATTATATTTGTAAGGGTAAATATGTTATTTTACTTAAAAAGTAGTTGACTTTTGCATTTGACTGTTAAAATGGATGGAAAACTTAACGGTTATAGATTTTGAAAAACAATAGGGGAGTTCTTCGTAGCTTTTTGAACGATAAGGGGGTGAATAATAACTTTCGCTAACCACAAGGGAGTTTTAGGTAATTTACACATATTGTTATGGACATTTTTACTATTATAACATTTCAAAACCAAAATAGGCAACACAATAAGCAAAAACACTAGCATCAACAGCAAGCACACAAATCATATGTCAAGATATATAGTTTAAAACGTCCCATTCTACCTAAAAAAAAAAACTCCATAAAATTTTAATTATGCCTCAAAAGTATATGGTATAACCTTGTGCATTATTAAAACAATTGTACAAGAATTATACTGGTAAAATTGCAAGAAGCCATAGTCATTTGTTCGTAGAATTATAAATGAGCACAATATTAGAACTGAGTAAATTAAGCATTAGTTTTATTGATAGAATTGTAAATGAGTACAATATATAGTTTTAGAATTGTCTCAAGACACTAAACATTACAATTTTGGACTTACCAAATCTTGATTCTAGAATAAATAAAAATGAAACAATATTCAATGGAACCACTCTATGAAATATATTAACAGGAATTTCAGATGCAAATGAAATATAATGTTAATACTCATTAGATTTTCATTCTTAAAACAAATTATTCCGAGCTGAACCCCCAAAAAAACAATAATAATATAAGAATAAATCGAAGCTGAACCATCAATTTGGATTTTAATTACTCAAAATCAAAATCGAAACCGAACTTTTAAAGGCCGATTTTAACTACCCAAATTGGACATTGAAACTTACCAATTTTAATTTGTAGGGAAGCCAAATGAAGAAAGGGCAAAGCCAAAAGCAAACGCAAACGTAGTTAACTATTTATGATGATGCATCGACATTTGTTGGGCATCAATAATTGATGCAGCGAACAACCACCTTTTTTCCAGCCTTACTCAACTTCTGCACTCTGCACATCTAGCGTAACATTTTAATTTTCACTGTTTACTTGTATGATATCTCTATTTTATTTTTCTTGAACTATAATAGATTTACTCTAATCATCTCTCATCTCTATCCCTAAAATGAATATTTTAATTAGATTCTCTTTTATAATTAATTTTGTATTATTTTTATACTATTCTATATTTTTATACTTTCATTTCTTTTATGTATCCATCAAATCTAATAAATGTATATAACTGATATTATTATGAAAATATTACCTAATACATTTCACACAATGTGAGTTGACTATTTTAATTAAAATTTTATTTATTTATTAATAACACGTACACACCAAAAATTATATTAGACAATTATTAATACAATGGTAAATAATTATATCTTAACTATAATTAATTGATCCTAATGAATAAATTGCAATGTTTAAATGAAAAAAAACAAAATAATTAAAACATTGAATTAATAATAATCCCTTTGGTCCAAAATGAATGATTTTCTCAAATTATCTATAAAAAAAAAAAAAACGTTTTAGCAACCAAAAATATTTATTTTCCCAAATTACCCTTGTCTTTAATTATCCAACTGAGACTAAAATTATCTCAAATATTCTAGTAAAGGACATGATATTTAATATCAAGAGTCCTAGTAGTAATAAGTTACAATAAATAGAGGTTTTCTTGTCATTTAAATAGATTTTTTAATTTGTTTGAAAAACTTTTAAATGTCATTTTTTTGAATCAGAAGGAATAGTAAAAATATTAAGGACAAAACAACAATTTACATGAATAATAAAAATAAAAAAGTAATTATGTGCAGCATGGACCGTGCGGTGCATCTATTATATCAGAGGGATAGTACCCTAAAATACAATCCTCATTTTGCAAAAAGAAATCTTGTCGTATTCTTCAAGGGATTGCAATCGCAAACATTTATATTCGATAGGTCTGATTTACGACTGTGTGTCATAATTGTCGAATCTCTATACGTATTGTGTATCGAAAATGTAATTTCACGATACGTGTATTGTATGGTGTATCGTATCATATCGTAAGATACGTTTGTATATAATAATATAACACAATTTTTATAGATAGCGAAGATATATTAGAAAAATGTCATAATTATATATATTATTTATACATAAATAAGTATAATAATAAAAATAAATTAATGAATTATGCATTAAATTAAGTCAAAAAGATAAAGGACATTAAGCATATGCAAAATGTTAGTGAAGGAATTGGAGCTGGGGGGACTCGAATCCAAATGCTCGTAAAAAACACACAAAGCCTTTACCACTAAGCTACCAAAGTAGATGTGAACAAGCCAGAGCTTATTCTATATATTGGAAATTGTCAAAAAGTTTGTCCCACATCGGACTGAAATGAAGAGTTGAGTTTGTTAGATGCCTATAAATAGGGAAGGGACATGCAGGGATAAAATCGCTAATATGGGATGGGTTTGAGCCAATTAAAGCTTTGGAACCCATGAGCTCACGTTTTAGGTTGGTCCTTGAGCCAAAGTTTTAGGCGGGCTAGATGCAAAGTTGAAAATTTGAGTTTTATGAATAAATTTTAAAGGGGAAAAAAATTGTAGAATTTGATACGTATCGCAAAATGTATCGAATCGTACAAAATTGATAAAAATTGTATGATTCACTATGATTTTCGATACATTCATACGATTCGCATTGAAATTCCCTTTTTATGATACGTATCGTACGATACGTATCGCGTATCGTACAAGTTTAACAACTATGCTGTGTGTATCTAGGAAAATTGCAGTTTTGCTAACTAATTATTTAATTCAGCAATTTTTCATATGTTATTTATGACAACCAACCAATTTTATCATATGTGGTAGTGTTTATCATTTTATGTTTTTCTTAATCAATTTAGGGTTTAAGTAAACGCTATAGGCAAAATTTTAGCATCAGAAATATGTTAGTGACAAAAATACATATTAGTCTAGTCTTAAATCCAATACAAACATTTAATACGAATTTGACTCGTACTTGAGCTCATTGTGACTTAAACTTGAGTTCGAGCTTAAAAATATTCCTGCTTAAACTTGAATCCAATTTTTTTTTTTCGCTTAATTGAGCTCAAACCTAGTTATTTTTATTGCATGTTCAAACATAGCTCAGCTCGTTTAGCTTGTGAGTAAAAAAATGCCACATTATAATATTTTCCTCATGTTAGGTCGAATTTAAACTAGGATAATCAAAATACCATACCTCTCCTTGCTTTTACTTTTACTTTTATTTTGATAGTTAATTACTGCACTAAAAAGCTACTTTGGAATTTGATTGGACCTTTGCACATGGGTTTGCTTAGTTGCTTAAAGTAAGGTGCCTAATTGATCAAGATCTTGGAGGAATCCAACTTCTTCAGAGTCATCAACGTAACGTTAGAACATTTTGCGAAACTGATAGCGCGGGGGTATTTCACTCCATCCCCAAAGCACTGGAGGGGCTGATATCAAAACATTTTGCAAACTATCTTCACATCATCAAGACCGTCAGAGGAAGAGATTCGTCGGCTTGTGTCCCGCATTCAGCTGTGGGTCGACGATGCTATGCGGCGGCTGTTGTCCCAGAGCTACATAGAGCAGGAGGTTGTACTGGCTCTGAATTCCATGCACCCTTTCAAATTCCCGGGTCCAGGCGGTATGTCACCGGTGTTCTTCAAGAAGTTCTTGCATATCGTGGGGCCGAAGGTGTGTTCTTTCATTCTTAGCTTCCTGAACCATCATACCCTGCCACAGAAAGTTAATTTCACCCACATTGTGCTCATTCCAAAAGGTACTAATCCAAAAGGGTAAGTCAGTTCAGACCAATTAGCCTTTGTAACGTCGTATATTGCCTTCCCTCTAAAGTGGTAGAAAACCGCTTGAGGGGCACTCTTAATGTAGTTATCTCTGACACTCAGTCTGCATTCGTGCCTAATCGGCACATCACAGATAATGTACTTGTGGCCTACAAGGTTCATCACTTATGAAGCATAGTACGGCAGGGAACCCGGGGTATATGTTCCTGAAGCTGGACATAAGTAAAGCCTTTGATCGGGTTGAGTGAGACTTTATCCTTGCGCTGCATATCACTCCGGGGTATCTAGAAGCTATGGTGCGTGTAATCCGCACTTGCCTTTCCACAGTGCCATTTTCATTCTTGCTTAATAGGACGCATGTCGGTCATCTACAGCCCCAGTATGGAGTCCACCAGGAGACCCTATTTCTCCGCACCTCTTCATTATTGGGTTTGAAATGCTCACATCCATTTTGTCAGATTTGGTGGCATGTGGGAGCCTGCAGGACATCACTATTGCAGCGACAGCTTCGCCTCTCTCTCACTTATTTTTTGCGGATGATACCTTGCTATTTGGTTAAGCCACTTTGGAGGAGGCATAGCAGTTTCAGACAACATTGAGGCTCTACTCAGCTGTATCTGGCCAACATATAAACTTTGATAAGTCCTCCCCTTACTTCAGTCCTGGGGTGAGACCGGTTGCACAGGTAACCATTTGTGAAGCGCTTGGGATGCAGGAGGTTGAGGTTCACAACAAGTATTCGGGTTTGCCTTGTGTGGTCGGACGGAATAAAAGGGAGGTATTCCGCTAGAAATAAAATAAGAAAATAAAAC
Source organism: Leptodermis oblonga (assembly GCA_016801395.1). NCBI lineage: Eukaryota > Viridiplantae > Streptophyta > Magnoliopsida > Gentianales > Rubiaceae > Leptodermis > Leptodermis oblonga. Next base: position 22,327,065 of record CM028760.1, read on the forward strand.
AAAAAGATAAAAACAAAATAATAGGGCGGTGGTCAAGAATAAGGGCTCTACTTGATAAACATGAACTAAATAGGTAATTAATAAATAAAATAATAAAATAAGATAAAAAGACAAACAAAAAAAAAAAAAAAAGGAGAGACTTGGATATATATGAAATCTCACACGCACTTCTCCCCCAATATTCCATATATATATATATATATATATATATAGAGCTAAAGCTAGAATGAGGGGGGGGGGGGGGAGAGAGAGAGCCGAGAGACGTAAGAAATGGGAAAGAAAGAGAGGAAGCCAGCAGTAGCCAAAAATAGGGAAAAGAGAGAGAGAGTAGAAAAGAAATGAAAGAAAATAGAAGAAGGAATTAGGGAACCAAAACTGGAAATAGGAGCTATAGCTGAACGCAGGAGGAAGAAGGAGAAGGAGAGAAAGGAAGGAAAGGGACTGGAGCTTTGAACTGGAACTACTCGCAGGAAGAAAAGGAAGAACAAGCTAAGAAGAGCAAAGGGAAGTAATGGAAATAGAGGAAAAGAAAAGAAGAAAAGGAATTGAAAGGAGATACATGAGTCAAAAAAAAATAATAATAATTAAGGGAGAGGAAGGATGGTAAAAACTTGAAGAACAGAGGTTTGGATACCAAACCATGGTTGAGAGATCGTTCGGATAGTAGTGAACTAGAATCTACGGACTGATGTGAGTTTCTCATTGAAAATGGATACCGTCTTAACATAGTTAATAATTGAACCTGAATTTGAGTCGTTGTGAGGGCACGTTTTACAAACTTTTGGAAAATCATGCATAAAATGTTTGAGTTTGAAAAGTCCATTCATGATTACATAATCTGCTACAAAGCATATATAAGTGAAAATGTTAATAAACTCTCATTGTGTATTGGAACATGTGATATATGAGTCAGATCCCTGTTTAGTACGATTATTAAACATTTATACGGTTAAACGAATCTGGACTGTTCAATATGCTTTATACGGCCAACGATTCGTTTGGGAATCTTGACTGTTCAATATGCTTTATACAGCCAAGGATTCGTGTTGGAATCATGACTGTTCAATACGCTTTATACGGCCAAGGGAATCTTGATTGTTCAATATGCTTTATACGACCAAGGGAATCTTGACTGTTCAATATGCTTTATAGGGCCAAGGGAATCTTGGCTGTTCAATATTCTTTATACGGTTAAAGTAATCTTGAATGTTCAATATGCTTTATACGGCCAAGGATTCGTTTAGGAATCTTGACTGTTCAATATGCTTTATACGGCCATGGATTCGTTTGGGAATCTTGACTGTTCAATATGCTTTATACGACCAAGGACTCGTTTGAAAATCTTGACTGTGCAATACGCTTCATACAACCAAGGATTCGTTTGAGAATCTTGGACTGTTCATAATGTTTGTACGGCCAATGATTCGTTGAGGATCTTGACTGTTCGCAATGTTTATACGGCTAATGATTCGTTAGGAATCTTGACTGTTCATAATGCCCGAAATGACATGATGATATGAGACAATATGGATATGAGATATATGTATGAACACTGAGATGAGTTGGCCCGTCGTTTAGCGTTCCTGTACACGCTGGCGAACACTTCTCATTCTCCGAGGTGAGCTGGCCTGTCGTTCATCGTTCATATAGAGCTTTGGCGAACACCCCTCATCCTCGTTATATGTTTATGATTCCTGCATGAGTCATGATTGCTATATGTCAGGAATTGCCTGAATCATATGCATGGGTAATTTTTTTTAATTTAGTAAATGTTTGCAAAAACGGTGAACTCTTACTGGGCATGGGCTCATTCTATTTTTCTGTTTTGTTTTCTGTTTTGCATAAATTTTTTGCAATAAATTATACCCGGATGACCGTGCTCAATATATGTATTAGGATGACCTGAACCCTGTGATAGCTGATTGAAGTTGAAGAGCGAGAATGCTTTATTTGGTCTGTATTTTTGAGAATTTCGTAAAATAGGGCTGTGTAATAATATTAGTCTTATTGAAATAAAGAATGGTTGGTTTGTTTTGAATTATAATGATTCCTGGTGGGAACCAGGCAGGCATCCGGTGAAACCAGTCCCTTGTATGCGGGATGGTGAATCTAGGGTGTCACGATTGTGGTATCAGACCATTAAGATTTGGGACGCATAGGAACTTGTAGGTGTGAACAAGGACCTAGGTATAGGATAACTTAGACTAAAAGCTTTACAACTATATGTGAGTTGTGAGGGTAGCTATGCCTTGTCTAGGTTTCAAGTTACCTTAATAGGTAAGTTTGAATTTTTGAAATTTTCCTGAATAGTTTTGCTGGAATTTAAAAATAATAAACGTGATGTTATTATTGATTGATTCATGGTTAGAAATTACGGTTGATTCACTTGGGGATGGCCCGCCTAAAGTTGAATTGCTGAAATTTCCTTCATACGAATCAAACCGGTGTAACAATAAAATTGTCCTTAAGTTACAATAAGAATAAGTTACTTTGTATTCTTGAATAGTTTATTCAGATTCGGAAACATGCTAAATGATGTGATATCAATTGAATCAATAGTTTTATTATAAAAGTAGTTAAAATATCTATAGAATCGATATTATGAAATTTGAATAAAAGCATGTAATGCTTTTATATATTTGTTTGTTCCCCCCTTCTAATATATATACAATAAAATACTTAAACTTTTAAATTTAAAATAGATAGGTATCCTACAGATTTAACTATAGGAAAATAATAAAGACATAGTTAGTTAACATTTTATTATCCTGTTATAGGAACAGGCAATGGAAAACCAAGGAAGGAACGCTAATATCGGCAAAGGATAGGTCGAACTTGAAAATATAGAACAAGAACAAGTAGAGCAAGGACAACTTAAACAAGAACATGGAGAAATCGGACTACAACACTTTGCAGGACAAGTGACTAAAATGCTGCACCAGGTTACCCATGTGCTAACCCGGCTAGAAGAACATGTGCAGGAATCTCACCAAAGCGATGACTCTGAGGATGTTGCTCCTATGAGATTCCAGAAGTTTTGTCCTCTCAAGGTTAATGGAAAGATTAGGAGAAATGCAAAAGAGGCGACTTAAGAGAGTCAGCTACTTCAACAGGATAACTTAAACTGGAGATCCGAACATGTAAGAAATGCAAACCTTGCATTCCCAATAACCAGGATCAGAAGGTTGAGTCATGGAAAAGTTCCAAAGGAGCCAGGCCTACCTGAATTCCTAACCTGCCAAGTACGGATTTTCATAAGTGTACTTTCTGTGGTTGAAATAGACACGAAGAAAGGACTTGTTGGCATAAGGCCAATAAATGTTTAGGCCAATAAGTGTTTTAAGTGTGGTAGTTTGGAGCATCGGGTACCGCAGTGCCCAAGACACTAGAGAGTTCAAACGGTGGACCCTCTCGGCGTAATAATGACCGCCACAGAGGAATATAGGCGATAGTAGAAATAAGCCTCTAGTTTTTCTAGAACTTTTCCAATCACTATGTAATTAACCTTTTGCTATGGTTGTACAACTAGTTAAAGTTTTAATTTACCCTTGCTCAACACCTTAGTTATTAGTCTTGATTTTATTAGTAATATGTATCCTAAGAATGAACTGTTAGAAGTTAGCACCACTGTTAGTGATAACAAAAGTATTACTGGAAAATGTATAGAGAATGTGAATTTAAAATTGAAGGAAGACACTTACCCGCAGGTTTGATTTTATTACCTTTAAGGGAATAAGAAATTACTCTTAATATGGATTGATTTTCTAAATATGATACTAGTTAGATTATTAAACAAGGAAGTTTGAACTATCTCATCTAAGAGAACCCCAGTTTTAAGTAAATATGACCTTAAGGGGGAAAGTGTCAGCCATTATTTCTATTGTTAAAGCTAGAACACTTTTCCATAAAAGGACTTAAAATATCTAGCTTACCTAATAAATCATCCAATAGAACAAACCAACAGTAAGCCTATTCCAGTAATTAAATATTTCCTTAAATTGATTTCCTTACTTCCCAACCGAGAGGTTGAGTTTATTATTGACTTAATACTAGGGGCAATTCCTATATTTAATATTTTTACTGAATTATTCCGATTGCATTTATGGACTTAATGCACCGTGTTTTTCAACCTTACTCTGACCAATTTGTAGAATTTTTACAAATGACATTTCTAAGTTAGTATAAATCGGTTGAAGAACATTAAAAATACTTTAGAATAGTGTTCAGACTTTGACAGAACCCAAGTTGTATACTATGTTCAGTAAAGGTGAATTTTGGTTACATGAAGCCTTTTCTTAGAACATATTACCTTTTAAGGGTTAAATTGTCGTAGATTCGTCCAAAATAAGAACGATGACAAAATGAATCAACCTAGAAATGTAACTAAGACTTAGTGTTTCCTAGATTAGCCGGATGGTACCAATGTTTCATTAGAAACTATTAAAAATTAGTCAGACCAATAGCTAGTTTGACCCCATAAGGACGTGAAGTTTGAATAGAACTTTAAAATGGAAACTTGTTTTCATAAGTTATAGGAAAGATTAACCACATCTCCAACCCTAACCCTGCCACAAAGAAAGGATAACGTTGTGGTTTGTAGTAACATTTTCTTGGAAAGATCAGGATGCGTGTTAATATAGGATTAAAATACCGTTGCCTATGTATTGAGGCAATTAAAACCTTATGAGTAGAATTACCCAACTTATGACCTTGAATTGGCAGCGGTAATATTGCTATTAAGAAATGGAGACCCTACCTTTACGAAGTGATCTTTGAGAGTTTTATTAACCATAAAAATCTTAAGTACTTATTTTCGCAGACGCATTTAAAGCTGCAACATGAATAATGAGTTGAATTTTAGAAGATTGTGACTCTAGTATTACCTCTGTTTTTATAATTCATGTTAAGGATCAAGACCAACCTGAAAGTTAAACTTTGCCTATATCTAGCTTAAAATACGATTAGAGGAAAATTCCGAGGACAAAATTTCCTAAGGGGGAAAAGATGTGAGACCCCACAATTATTCATCCTAGGTTTAACCTTCAGGTTATATATTTTTCGTAAAACTATCTCCTTAAATTTAATTTTTGTATAGTCATAAAATTATTTAACTTCTTTATGAAATTTTAAGTGAGATTTTATTATTCAAACTATAAATTCTTTAATTATTAGGGCAAACACCTCAAAACCCCCCGTGATTTTCGAAAGTTACTCATCACCCCCTTGTACAAAAAAAAAGCTACTCATCACCCCCATGCTTTTCCGAAGTCCGTAAAGTGACGGAAATGACTAAAACTAACGGTGAACAGGTGAATTGACCAATTTACCCTCACATTAACCCTCAAATTACCCAAATCACCAAAAAAAAAGTTTTTTCCCCTTCTTCTTCGATCAAACACCGCCATGGCTGTAAAACCACACTTGCACTAAAGTGCCATCCGGGTTTGCCCTGCCAAGATACGGGTCGGATCACCTTAAAGCCCCGAATGAACAAAGAAAAGATTTTCAATTGTCACAGCCTGTAATAACAACGACGCAGCCCGCAATAACAACGAAGATGAGTAAAGCCCACATCATTGAAGCAGTAGAAATGGAGGAAATGGAACTGGAATGGTGGCAATGGTAGATATGTGTGTATATGCACACAAAGGCACGCGCACACACACACACACATACATTGATTTATGTGTGTGTGTATATATATATATATTCTGGAAAAAAACACACACACAGATACACACACGAAGATCAAAATCAACGCGCGATACTCTTAGTGCAACAACAGAGAAGATGACAACGGCAAAGCTGGGTTCGGCAATTCCAAAGTCGGAAATGTTCTGCAATTTTCGGCAGTTCCAAAATCAAAAATTGCAGAATTTTTGGCGACTCCAAAGCCGAAAATTGCATAACCAAGGTTCTGCAATTTTTGGCATTTCCAAAGCCGAAAATTGCAGAACCTTCCAGGGAATCCAAAGCCTGGAAAGGGTATTTTGGTCATTAATTATTAATAGGGGCATTTTGGTCTCATGAAAGTCGGATCCTAACAGAAATTTGTCAACTATGGCGCGTGTAAGACACGCGCAGTCAAGTTAAGAAATTTTTATCACTTTATAGAGTCCAGAATGAGTAGCTTTTTTTTTTACAGGGAGGTGATGAGTAACTTTCGAAAATCACAGAGGGGTTTTAAGGTCTTTGCCCTAATTATTAATAAGTTAGGATGTTTTCTAAACCGAAAGCACCGCTAAGTAGGATTACAACTTTAGGACAACTGAATAGAATTAAGATAATTGGGATCAAGCTTTGAACCATTAGAAAGATTAAAAATATTTTATAATTTATAAATGAAGGAAAATTAGTTTAAACCGAGGAGAAAATAAATTAAACAAGATATTACGGCTCTTGTTATCATATAATATTTGGTACGATAAATTGTTAGAAATTTAAATAGATAGAATATGATTAAAACAAATTATAAATACATTATATATATGCACACAAGTGAAGTAGTGAGGCGGTGAGGCAACGGACAAACTCAATTAGAAATAAAGGAAAGGAAAATAATTTAAAGGGAAAAGGGAAATGAAAAGTGGTGGGCTGATCTTGGGTAGCCAAAAACGTAAAATAAAAGAAAGAAAGATATAATAATTAATAGAAATAAAATAAGAAAATAAAACAAAAAGATAAAAACAAAATAATAGGGCGGTGGTCAAGAATAAGGGCTATACTTGATAAACATGAACTAAATAGGTAATTAAGAAATAAAATAGTAAAATAAAATAAAAAAAGATAAAAAGACAAAAAAAATAATAATAATAGAAGAAGGCGGTGGAGACTTGTATTTATCTACGAAATCTCACACGCACTTCTCCTCCATATTCCACATATATATAGCTAAAGCCAGAAGGAGAGGGGAAGAGAGCAAGAGACGCAAGAAACGTGAAAGAAAGAGAGGAAGCCGACAGTAGCCAAAAACAGGGAAAAGAGAGAGAGAGAGAGAGAGAGTAGAAAAGAAATGAAAGAAAATAGAAGAAGGAATTAGGGAACCGAAACTGGAAATAGTAGCTGTAGTTGAATGCGGGAGGAAGAAGGAGAAGGAGAGAAAGGAAAGGAGGGGACTGGAGCTTTGAATTGGAACTACCCGCAGGAAAAGAAAAGGAAGAACAAGCTAAGAAGAGCAAAGGGAAGTAATGGAAATAGAGGAAAAGAAAAGAAGAAAAGGAACTAGAAGGAGATACATGAGTCATAAAAAAAAATAGGGGAGAGGGAGGACGGTAAAAACTTGAAGAACAGAGGTTTGGATGCCAAACCATGGTTGAGAGATCGTTCGGATGGTAGTGAGCTAGCATCTACGGACTGATGTGAGTTTCTCACTGAAAATGGATACCGTTTTAATGCAGTTAATAATTGAACCTAAATTGGAGTAGTTGTGGGCATGTTTTACAAACTTTTGGAAAATCATGCATGAAATGTTTGAGATTTGAAAAGTCCATTCATGATTACATAATCTGCTACAAAGCATGTATGTGTGAAAATGTGAATAAACTCTCGTTGTGTACTAGAACATATGATATATGAGTCAGGATCCCTGTTTAGTACGATTATTAAATGTTTATACGGTTAAACGAATTTGGACAGTTTGATATGCTTTATACGGCCAATGATTCGTTTGGGAATATTGACTGTTTAATATGCTTTATACGGTCAAAGGAATCTTGACGGTTCAATATGCTTTATACGGCCAAGGATTCGTGTGGGAATCATGACTGTTCAAAACGCTTTATACGGCCAAGGGAATCTTGATTGTTCAATACGCTTTATACGGCCAAGGGAATCTTGATTGTTCAATACGCTTTATACGGCCAAGGGAATCTTGACTGTTCAATATGCTTTATACGGCCAAGGGACTCTTGACTATTCAATATGCTTTATACGGCCAAGGATTCGTTTGTGAATCTTGACTATTCAATACGCTTTATACGGCCAAGGGAATCTTGACTATTCAATATGCTTTATACGGCCAATGGAATCTTGACTGTTCAATATGCTTTATACGGCCAAGGATTCGTTTGAGAATCTTGACAGTTCAATACGCTTTATACGGCTAAGGGAATCTTGACTGTTCAATACGCTTTATACATCCTAGGGAATCTTGACTGTTCAATACACTTTATACGGCTAAGAGAATCTTGACTGTTCAATATGCTTTATACGGCCAAGGACTGTTTAATACGCTTTATACGGCCAAGGATTCGTTTGAGAATCTTGACTGTTCATAATGATTTGTACAGCCAAGATTCGTTGGGGGATCTTGGCTATTCGCAATGTTTATATGGCCAATGATTCGGTGAGGAATCTTAACTGTTAACAATGCCCGAAAGGACATGATGATATGAGACAATATGGATATGAGATATATGTACGAACACTGAGATGAGTTGGCCAGTCGTTTAGCGTTCCTGTACACGCTGGCGAACGCTCCTCATTCTCCGAGGTTAGCTATCCTGTCGTTCATCGTTCACATAGAGCGTTGGCGAACGCCCCTCATCCTCGTTATATGTTTATGAATCCTACACGAGTCATGAATGATATATGTTAGGAATTGCCTGAATCATATGCATGGGTAATTTATGCAATTCAGTAAATGTTTGCAAAAACGGCGAACTCTCATTGGGAATGGGCTCATTCTATTTTCCTATTTTGTTTTCTGTTTCCATGATATTGTTACAATATGTTGTATTTCGGATGACCGTGCTCAATATTGGGATTAGGGCAACCTGAACCCTGTGATAGTTGATTGAAGTTGAAGAGCGAGATGGTGTTATTTGGTCTGTATTTTTGAGAATTTTGTAAAATAGGGCTGTGTAATAATATTAGCATTATTGAAATAAAGAATGGTTGGTTTGTTCTAAATGATACTGAGTTATGGTGCGAACCAGGTAGGCATCCTGTGAAGCAAGTCCCCTATATGCGGGGTGGTGAATCTGGGGTGTCACAAAAACTATTAAAAAATTGGGAAAAAAAAAAAGGAAAGGGAAAGGCTCAGCTACAGTGCTGCGCTCAAATAGTGCGACACTGTAACCGCACTATGGGAAAATGCCAGTTTGGCGTTTGGGTAGGAGGAACCAAAACGCCAAACTGGCGTATTCCACCATTTTGATGGGAGCATTGGAGATGCTCTAAGGTTAACTAAGAAGGAAATGGGATTTGGAAGTACGAAAGAGACGTACAACACTTGGATAAAATAATTTTTTAAGTTAATTTTTTTTCCCAACCCGCCCACCCCCCCACCCCCCCCAACTGCCACGTGTCGAATTTTTATTGGTTAAATCATCTTAGGGCCCGTTTAATAAAAATTAATGGTTATATCTAAATGTTTAATACTGAAACCATAATCCTGAATTGATTAAGCATTTAACATCTTAATACTGAAATATATTTTTTTGAACCTCTAAATCATAATGCTTAATCACTCGATCTTGTTTAATAAATATGCTGATCTTAATTCTGAGATCTTGAAAATGTGTCATTTTACCCTTACGTTGAATTTTTTTATATTTATATATGCGAAATATCAAATTTTACAATGAAACATAAATTATGATGAATGAAAAACATAAGGAAATAAAATAAGATAAAACACAATAAATTTAATGATTAAAATACAAAAAATAACAATTTATTACAATTTATTAAAATTCCTAAATATAAAAAATAAGTCTACTATTGCATTCTAAAAGAAAATAAAATTTTTACAATAAAAATCATATATAATTAATAAAATTATATAAGTAATATTAAACATATCGTACAAATGAGATTTATAAAAGCAGGTAAATGATATAATTTATTTAATAAAATTTTAATACCAACATACAATAATTAAAAAAAAATTTATTTGATAATATTATGATGAAAATGTTTAAAATACGGAAGAAAAAAATAAAATAATAGTTTATTCAAAAATAAATAATTGTAGTTAAATTAAAATAAATAAAATAAAAGGGGTAGTTTCGAAAATCAAATATGAATTATTTAAAAAATGTTACGTGGAACATTAAGTGATAAGCAATAAGCTAACTTTTAGTGCTTAAATTTTTCTAAAGAAAATAAGCAGCGCTTAATCAGTTAAGATGTTTGGAATTTCGTTATCAAAAAGGCGAAAGTCATTATTGCTTAATCAAATAATTTTAAGCATTAAGCACTGTTATCGAACATGCCCCTAAACAAAATTAAGGGGTTTATTTGGACCAACCCTAAAATCACATGAACTTATTTGCACCTTAAGCCAATTTTTTTTATATATAAATGTTGATTACAAAATAAAGTTTAAAGAGAAAATAATATTCATGTGTACAAGATTCTCATTTTAAATATAAATTATAGTAATAATAATTTATTAAACTAGCAAATTTTAATACATACAATGAAAAGTATTATTGTTATAAAATATAAAAAGTTAGAATACAAATTATATTTATCAAGAATAAGACTATAAAGAAGCCTAATTTTCCAAGTCTTACCCTTTTGTTAGTCATTTTTTTTGGATTTTAATAGGTTTTTTTGTAATTCAAATGAATGGGAAGGGGTGATTTTGGCAAAGAAGGACTTCCTGCAAATTTTTGTGAGAGGGGTCCCTTTTTGCCCTTTTGTTCGTCAGTTTTTCTGCCCATTTAGCGGGTATTTTTGTGATAAGAATGGGTGGGAAGGGGTAATTTTGGAATGAAAAAGGGTTCTGTTGATTTGGAAGTGATTGGCCGAAAATTGGGGAGAGAAAGTAGGGGGTTTTTCAACTTTCACGTGGGCTTCAAAATTGAGGAAAGAAAGTACCGTGTAGAAATTTAAACAAAAAAGAAAAATTAAAGCGCGGAACAAGGTCTGGAGCTCTCTATGCAGAGGCAAAACGACGTCGTTTTTGTTTTACAGAGGCAAAACGACGTCGTTGATTGTTTGCCTCGCTCATCCGGAAGTCCCGCAACTTGCTTGTGCCCGACTCCGAACAGAGACATAGATTGACGTTTTGCTGTAGTTCAGACGACTACCCGGTCAAAGCCAAACGAGTCTTTCTTTCTTCTCTCCCATTTCTCCTCTTCCCCTTCTACATCTTCTCCTCTTCTTCTTCTCTCTCAACCCGAAGATCTTGATTTGGCTTTTGCTCTCTGAAATCCCTCTGATTTCAGTACAGCCGGAATGGTTTGTTCGTTTTTAGTTTCTATGGTTGCTCAAGCACGAGAAAGAAGAGAAAATGAGAAAGATTAGGGCTTTTGCAGAGGTTGTTTTTCTTTTTCTTCTATTCTTCAGTCTCCTTCCACTTTTGCTTTCGTTCTTTTCTCCAATTTCCCTCTCCCCTCTTGCTTTTTAAGCCCATACCAGTCAAAGGTTGGGTTCAAAAGGCTAAATGAAGAGATCTTTGGAATTTTGGAATTTCCGTGCTCTGTATGTTGTCAAGGTAAACATATTTTTTTCTTTTTTCATGTTAATTTTATTTTTGAACTTTGTCTTTTGCCTAAAGTTTAAGAGGGAAGAAAGGAGGGAATTCAATTCTAGGTTCTCTGTTTATTTGATTGATTTTGAGGAATTTGTTCTAAAATTGTGGTGACACTTTTTTTTGCATATTCCTAACCCTGAATACAAAGCTCCATGGAAGGCCAAAGTATGCCCAGAGTTTGAATTTTATGCTTGGTTCCATTCATTCATTGTTGAGTCTGAATCCTCACTAGATTTTTTCATTGCCAGAAAATTAAGAACCCCAATTACAAGGCAAAATGGAAGGGGCCTCTGATTGATAACCCAGGTTTGTTGTCTTCTTTTTCAGCGTTTGCAAGTTCGTAAATAGACTAACCTAAACTTTTACTAAAACTGATTCTCTGCAGAGTTTAAGGATGATGACCCACAGCTGTATGTTTTATCAAATGTCAAGTATGTTGGAATTTAACTCTGGCAGGTAAATTATCTTTTTTAATTATGACGTGCAAGTGTGTGTGTTTAGGGTGGGGGGACTGAACTATCAACTAATGGGGGTTGTATATCATCTTCAGGTGAAATCTGGAACCTTGTTTGACAATGTGTTCATAACTGATGATTGTGAATACGCTAAGAAGGTAGCTGAAGACACATGGGGCAAGCAGAATGATGTACTTAGCATTGTAAAATTTTGAATGTGGGAAAAGAATGGTTTTGTCTGCTTACTGACACATGATAATTGTCCTATTTCAGGCGAAAAATTGCATTTCAGGAGGTACAATAATTTCATTACCTTCCTCTTATTGACTCGTTTATTAGATTAATATTCAAATTTTATTCGAAGTGATTTATCAGATAATTATTTGAGTATCAATTCTTTCCCGTTTGTTGCACTTGTTTTGGGAGGCAAAGGTCGACCCAGTTGATTCTGATGTAAGTCTGAGCTTTGAATTCTTTCAAAATAGGACATGTTTCCTTAATTCTTTCCATTCCAAACTTGTTTTCACATATATTTCCAAACTTGTGATGATGTAGGTTGAGGACGATGATGATGTCGATGATAGTGAAAGTGAGATTCCAAAGAAGACACCACTGCCTCTGAGGAGTACGTTAAGGTAAAGACTTGTGTACGGTTGAGGCGACTTTGATTTTTATGATCTGGTTCTTCTGAGTCAAATGTTTCTTAGCTATTTCTTTGCACTTTTTAGAGGAATAACAAAGCAAAAAAATTTGCTTTTTTAAATTTTTGTTTGGGTTGGGGTGGTTTAACAGTAATAACTGAGCAGGTTTAGGCTTTAAGAAACCTGTATCCAAGAATTTGATGTTCTACACTGTCCTATTTGTCATGTTTAATCAGCTACTTGTACCAGTTGTTTCGCATGATTTCTCTGTATCTTATTATTGGTGATATGTATTTAAAATGCTTTGTGCTATTTTGAGTCTCAGGTTAATCGGTGTTGGTTTGTTCGCACATGTGCTCTTGTATTGCTTATTGTGTTGCTGGTAAGTTCCCAGATCTTATTTAGCTATGCGTGTTTTTCCTTTCTATGTTATCAGAACCCTTTGTTCTGTTTATCGGTTAGCCACTACTGTGGCGCCTTGTGTAGTAGGTTCTCTGTATCTGTTGTTTTGATATTTCTGGTTTACTTTATAGCTATGATGCCAGAATTGTACACTGATATCACATTCAGCTTTGGCATATTCTTAGTTATTGAACTTTATGCCTTACTCCTTTATTTGGTTTTGCCTTTCTGCATAGGTTTCCTTATGTCTTCCTCTTTTCTTTGCATCCCTTGTACCATAGTAGTTAACCAAACATTTTTTTTCCTTCTATTGAATTTGAGTTTAATTTTTTTGGTGTCCTGAGTTTTAATCTGAACTCTGGCTTCAGCCTGCCTATTCTCATTGTTCTTCCTCTTTTTTCCCTTTCTATACAGGGTTTGTTCGGGTTCTTAGCTGCTTATTTATTTTCTATATACTGTGTCAAGATTTACCTTTTCTCTATGATATGCTCATCCTTACTACATAATATGTTGGCTTTAGGTGCAACCTGAATTCCAGTATTTGTTCTTGTCATCCTTCTTTGTTTATTTCTTTGGGTGTTTTTACAAAATTTTGTCTGTGTCTTCCTTCTTTCCTTTGCATCTATCGGAGCTCTAATAGTTAAACAAGCTTTTTATCCTTTTTGTTGGATTCATGTTGGATTTATTTGATGCCATGAGTTTTGATATTGACTTGAGGTTCAGTTTGACTATTGTCATTATTCTTTCTTTTTTTCCTCCTCATATAGAAATTGTCCAGATTTTTAGTCTCTATTTTCTTTTCTGCATATTCAGTGAAGATTAGCTTCTACTTGTGATGTGTTCGTCTTTAAATCGTGAACCCTTCGGGTGTTTTTTTTCCCACTTTTTCTTGTTGGTTTCAAACTTTTTTCTCTCTGCTCAATTGTTCATTTTCATTTTTTTTATGCTTTGAAGGAGGAGAAAGCGAAGCTCGAAGAACAGATTTTTGATCTTCTACAAGCTCTGTCGTGAACACTTTTTTGGGTAGCAACCTGTCCTTTTTTTTCTTAATCGAGTGAGGTTTATAGAATTCGAAAATCAATAATGTCATGTATGTTTGCTTGGAGCAGCAGGTTTTTTTTTTCCTATGGAAGAGAGCTTGTGATGTTGATAGTTGGTTAACGGATGGTTTAACGACAGCTGATGATGCTGTTTAGGTGATTTTATAATCTAATGTTGTCGTGTTGTTCTGTCTTTTTGGAGCTTGTCTTTTTTTTAACTAAGAAGGATAATGTTTTTGTTTTTCATCTTATTTTTGGACTGGAATTTTCTCGCAATGTGACATTTTTTGTACACAATGGCTGGCGCGAAGGAGATTTGGAAGTTGCAAGAGGTTGGAGACTCTTTGTCCTTGTTGTTCTTGTTCTCGAATCAAAGAGATGGGTTTTTTTTTCCCCATGTTTAAATTGATCTGTTCTCATTTATTTCTGTTGTGGTATATGCCATCTGTGCTCATGTTACATTTTGATTCTTGAATTAACAAAAATGTGTTGATGTTTTGAAAGATTCCTTGGCCATGGTTAAATTCGTTCTCCAGATTAATTATAACATTCTTTTTACATGATTTTATCTCAATTTTTTGAAAAAATTAACTTAGTAGAAGGATTTTTTGGTTGGGTTTAAGAAGAGGAAGAAGATTTCAGTTCTAGAGAATTGCCGGTACTTTATGTTTCTTTTTCTGAATCTTTATTTATACCTTATTTTCTTTAGTTTCTTTACATTTTTATGCTTTATAATATTAAGCTACTTTTGCATTTGGGGTTCCACTGTTCGTTTAGTTAATTGTTGGTTTGTGAGTGAGATATAAGAATGGTTCTGCTAATGGTTTTTTGTGTTCAACAAGGCCAGTTTGTAACTTGTGAAGTTAAATACCCTTTCTGTTGTTTGGGGTTGGTTCTTCATTTGCCATTTCCTGTTGTCTTCGGTGAGCTCTTCATTCTTATGGCTTTGGCTGTGGTTTTGCTCTTCTGTTTGTCTTGCCATTGTGCTTATGTTTTGTGATTCTGTTTTTGCTATAGATTTGTATGCTTATCTATATTAAATGTGCTGGTCTCAGCCATGCTTCAGCGGTGGCTGGGGTGGTCTTGCGGTTGTCTGATAGACCATTACCTTTTTGCCCTGTCTTTTTCTCTTTTTGTTTGTTACTTAAAGAGGAATATGTTTCTTATTCCCGCCAAAAACCAGTTGACCTCTGTGGGAAAACTCTCCGTCGTTGTAGACTTAACCGGAGCCCGCTCGAACCGTTGGGGTTCGACGATTAAGATTATACAGTTACAAAAGGTTTGCCTCCGTCATTATTTTTCATCAAAAGATAGTAGCTTTATGCATTTATAAAAGCTTTTAGACTATTATTCCATTATCAAACTACACATCTTCTATGACATTTTTTTATTTTCTGTTTCTTTCTCTATATGGAAAATAAAGGGTCCATGGCTTTGTCGGGAGATGCTAATGAAATTCATCTTCTCGTTGCACCGGGTAATGAATTTTTTCTGTTTTGTTCTTATTCTTCAACGATATTCTTGGGTTCTTTGATTAAAGACTGAAAAAAAGTTAGTTCCTTAAGAGTCCTGCAATTGGGTGATTTTCATTGCTGTGCCACCGTGCTATTACAGAGTTTGCCTTTTTGGAAAAACACATTCACCCGATTGGCCTATTGACAATGCATCTATAGTCAATTCATAACCTTAGCTCCCACTTTGACATTGTTTTTCCTCATGAGATTTGCCTGGTTTCTAAAATTTTGTGAATTTTTACAAATGCAGACACTGTTACAAACAGGAATGGACCGGGCACCTACCTATCCCTTCGGCATCCGAAATCTGGTAATTTTGCTAACTCTTGATTTTCCTTTTGTGTTTCATCACTGTTTTTGGTTGCCATTCTAATTTTTTGAATAGTAAGTTTGCTGTGTCAAAAAACAATGGGATTTCTTCTTTGGTGTTTTTTGTTTGGTTAAATTCCCTGATTAACATAAGTTCGGTCATGTTTGATTTTTGAGGTGAAGTGAAACAGCTTATTGTATTATTCAATTAGTTGGAATGCACTTTGCACTTGATTGTAATGTGCCCTTTTAATTTGGTGGCTTTTCAGATGTTGAAATTCTCATTTTAGTTTCCATTCCTTCCCAAATGGATCGAGATCGTATGTTGTTAGGATTTATGTTATGTTGCTTGTGTAACAGGAAATAAAGCATGTTACTTCTATATTGATTGAGAACTTTTGGAACTTCACTGGTTCAAACAATCTTATGGGTCTTGGTTCATGGGAGATTATGTTTGTGAAAGGTAGTCAAGAATTTTGAAAGGATTTCTGATGACATATCTTTCTCTGCTAACAGATGGACGCTTATATACTGCCATCCAGTAGATTCTATTTTCATTCTGCTGCCCATTTTTGAGGATCACGAATGAAGGTCTGATAACTTTAAGGGGGTTGCCTTTATGAATTAGGAGCTCTGTTCTCTCATTTGTGACACTTTTGGTGTAAGATGCTAACAATTTCACTTCTTGTGGAATGATTGAAGGCCATTACCTAAAGAATTTGTTAAGAATTCTACTGTTGATTTCAACTTTTTAAATGAGAATTTATCTGTAGTGTTTATATATATATATATATACTTTTTGAAAATTAAAAATTTTCTGTAGTGTTTTTATGTAAGTGCAATACTTTTATGCATTACGAGAGAAAAAAAAAAGGTAGAAATGAAAAATAAAATTGAAACCCCATTACAAAAACGATACTTGCATACAAAATTTAAAGAGAAAAAAATTTGATCTCAATTAAAAGGTTTTAACAATAATGAGAATTCAAATAAATTTTTAACTATTTTAATCTATAAAAATGTTTTTCTAAAAAGCTAATCCAAACATGTTCTAAACTATTTTAATTATAAAAATATTTTTTAGGGAAATATTTATAGATGAAATGTCATTCATTCCTACATCTTTTTTGGGTTTTTTTTTTCCTTTTTTTTAACATTATAATAAAAAAATTGTTTTTATAACACATTATAATAAATAAGGTTAGACATCAAAGTCTAAATCGTAATAAACTTTAACTATTATCCTGGTTATTAAAATTAAAAAAACAAGCTACACGAATTAAATAATTAAGTGATTTTTTTTTTTGGGTGATATATGGATGAGGATGATGTTTTTGGGAAGGATGGATCTTCAGCTGATTTGGAAGAGAAGCATTATTCAAAAAATAGAAATAAATCGCAAAATAGAAGAAAGCCCTTCCTTCCTAAAATCAGAAGAAGGTTCTTTCGTTTCTCTCCCTATTTTTTCATTCTTCCCCTTTTCTCTATTTTGCGATTTTTCACCCAGTTCGCCTTCTGGTGATTTTTTGCCCGTAAGTCTCTTTCTCTTTCTTCAATTTTCTCGTCATCTCTTCCTTCGTCTACCTCTTTTCTTCTACCCCCCCCCCCCCCCCCCCCTTTTTTTCTCTTTCTATTTTGCGTTTTTTTCAACCCAGTTCGGCTTCCAGTTATTTTTGGCTCGTAAGTTCTTTTTTCTTTCTTCATTTCTTTCCCTCTTTTCTCCTTCTTCCCTTTTTCCAAGATTGATTTGGAAGCTTCATTCTGTCTTAAACAAATTGTACTTAGAAAAATACAAATAACACTTAAAATCAACACATTACAATAAAAAAAAAGTTATAAATATATACATATATATATATTGATTCACATAATAAACAAAAAAAGCTATATACATTAAAATCAATATTAATCCACATAATAAAAAAAGAGATAATTCACATCACGGCGCGTTAACACCGTGGTAATTCCTCCTAGTAAATATATATATGGACGGTTCCAAACCGTCAGTTCTGATTCTTAAAAATTAAAAACCTAAACTAAACTGTAAGACACGATTTTAGTTACAGTTTCAAAAACCATCCCTCACTGTTACGGTTTGAAAACAAAATTACCGGTTCAGTTCCGATTCTAACGGTGGTGACCCCTAAATTGATCCATATTCCGCGCGTAATGCTTGACCAGTTAATTGATGGACCAATTAATGCACCAACGTATAGTGGTTTGTTTGGACTCTTGGGGATAACAAGTAACAACCACCACTCGTTTCAAAAAAAAAAAAAAAAAAAAAAAAGAAAAGAAAAAAGGTAACAACCACCACCAATAAATAATTGCGTGTAGTAAGTCAAAATCAATCCGAAATATGGGGCTAATGGTTGTCATGTTCATAAATTCATAATGCCATTAAAGGAGTGTGCTGTTGTTCTTTTCAAAGTGATGTTGACCAGAGGTGGGAATAACCCCAATTGCGTGCCTTCCCCATCCCAACGACCATAAATATCACCAGGTTTAGAATT
The DNA here is from genome assembly GCA_016801395.1 of Leptodermis oblonga. Taxonomy (NCBI): domain Eukaryota; kingdom Viridiplantae; phylum Streptophyta; class Magnoliopsida; order Gentianales; family Rubiaceae; genus Leptodermis; species Leptodermis oblonga. The sequence continues at coordinate 22,345,424 of CM028760.1, forward strand.
TAGATTATATTATCTCTTTCAGTATTATGAATAAACACGATTTTTTTACCTTAATATTCATTTTGGGGGAAAAAATTACCAAAACAAACAAAAAAAAATTGAAATTCCCGAACTATAGAAAACGAAGTTGGGGGATTCGTTTTCAGTTGAAAACGAATCCCCCAACTTCGTTTTCTTCAAAAATTTAAAATAAAAAAAAAACTTTTGAAAACGAATTCCATGCATTCGTTTTCCCTCTTTTTTGTTTTTTTAGTAATTGCATTAATAAACGAATTCCATAATTAATTTTTTCTTTTTTTGTTTTTTATTAATTTCATTAAGAAACTAATTCCAGTAAAATGATTTTTAAAATAAATAAAATTAATTATATTTAAACGAATTTTAAAAAAGTTAAATAATTATTTTAATTGAAAACGTTTCACCAACATGTTTGTAAGTTTTTTTTCATTTTAAAAAAATAAATATTAATTAATGAAAAACAAATTTTAGGTTTTTCGAAACGAACCCCCGTAAATCGTTTTTGAGTTGTTATAAAAAATAAAAAAAGGCAAAACATAATTATATAACTGAAATTTTAATTTGTAATTCAATAAAATTTTAGAAGAAGTAAATTACGGCATTTTTTGAAATACATAAAATCTCCGTATAAATGAATTTGGGGAATTTATTTATCTGTAAAAATTTAGTCACACATTTATGTTTTAAAAATAATTAATTCCATTAAAAACAAAACTCATAAATTCGTTTCCCTTAAAGAGAAATAACATTAGACCGATCTTGAAGAAAACGAAGACGGGAACTTCGTTTTCAGCTCAAAACGAAGTTCACGTCTTCGTTTTCGGGGGAGGAAAAAAAAAGAAGGAAGAAAAAAAAAAGATCAAATTTTTCTGTGGAAAGCAGTGAAATAAAAACATTGGGGGGAAAATATTATTTATAAAACAACAAAATCAGGGAATAAATTTTAAACAAGTAATGTTATTTTGTAGAAATAGACCCGTAATTTTAGTAGAAAATGAATTCAATGAAATAAGCTTATTTATAAAATAAGCGATATACAACAAGTGCATTGTATAATAGCCTTATGAAAAGAAGAAATATGATTTTACTTGAAGGAAAGAAGATGGAAAAAGTGTCATGTAATATGTAAATTTGAATTCGAAATTCAAACGCTAGAAAAGATGAATTCATGTCGTAGAAGCGTTTTGCGTGAGAAAACGAAGTCGGCGAAATATGTTATGAAGAAAACGAATTCCCCGAATTCGTACTCTGGAGAAAGTATTTTAGGAAAAACGTTGGCACTGGAAACGAAATCAGGGAATTTGTTTTCTAAAGAAACGGCTTCGTTCAAACAATGACTTCGCTTGAACTATAATTAGGTTTCGTTTGGCACGGAACATTTGTTTTGATTACAAAATGAATGCATAGAAATAAAATTACGCAAAAAAAAAGTACTGTAGGGTTTAGTAAAATAAAGTGAAATTCGGGGATTTCGTCAACTAGGTGCGGGTGTATTTGAGAGTAAGTGAAATTCCGTTAGGATGTAAGAAAAAAAATTAACTCCCATGGGAGTCGTAGAAGTGTGTGCATGAAAATCAGGGAATCAGCGAAATCGTTTTCCCTAATAACGATTTCGGGATTCACTGTTTTGTCACGAACAAGAGAAGACGAAATCAGCGAATGCGTGTCCCGAATTCGTTTTGTAAGTAGCCGATTTCAGCTGTTTCGTTTTCAGGAAAACGCATTCGGCCAATTCGTTTTAATGAGAAAACGAATTCGGCGCTGAATTCGTTTTCCAGAGAAAACGAATTCATCTTTCTCATGAAAACGAATTCGATGAATTCATTTTCTCATGAAAACAAATTCAGAGAAAAGAATGCGGTGCATTCGGAAAACGAAATCCGTAAATTGGGTTTCCTAGAAAACGAATGTAGGGAATTCGTCTGCTGAAGAAAACGAATTCATCGAATTTTTTTTCTGGAGAATTCGAAATCTCCAAATTCGTTTTTTGAGAAAACGAAATTCACTTCCCGACAACACATAATTCGGTTGTGAAGTATTAAGTTTGGAATAAGCACTTAAGGGAATAATTAATTATAGGAATGCGAAAACGGATTTGGTAAATTCGCCAACTAAATAAAAGTGTATTGAAGAGTAAGTGAAATAATGTTAGGTTAAACAGAATAAAAATTATGAATTCTATTCGTTATGTAATTGTACTAAGTCATTATTCGTTATCTTATTAAGTGAAACGACTTTTGTAACACAAGTAATCGCCTCAGACTTATTAAATTACACATATAATGCACTTTTTTTGTTTTTTATGGCAGTTTTATTTTTAATTTGCATGCACATATAAAACAGCAAAGGGAGCGAAAATATACTAATCCTAACAAAGTTACGTAAGTTACAAGAATGACATGAAACATGCACTTATGCGTTAACAATAAGGTTCCGTGCGTAAATGTAGGAATTTCGATTATGTATAGGTGTTATGTTAAGTTACCATGAATATGGACTTTTGTAAAATACAGAACGAATAAGGAAACCACAGAATTTCCTATGGAGGTTAGGCACCACAATGTGAACATGCGGGGCACTGCATGGACCAGACGAAAATGGCATGGTGACTCAATTTGCATAGGCGAGGTTGAAATTTGATGGGAAAAATAAAAAATTTTGATAGAGTTTCCCCTGTACATGGACCAAACTCCCTGTGAGCAGAAGGAAAAAATCCACAATTTTACCAAATCTACGACATCCATCTCATTCAGCAGTAGGTACATGACAAATTCTTTAAGTTAACACAAAGCAACATGTTAGGAATATACAAAATGTTAGCAATAAACGCTTCTCTATGTTCTACACGGAGGAGGACGCGTATGCCTACGCGGTCTATGCGGGGGATGCTGGCCCTGTGGAGGATGAGCATGCGTATCTGTAGTGGGCTCGCTACGCATGGAAAGGGTCCGGGCTTCTTCACCGAACTCGTTAGGGGGTTTACGCCGCTTATGTAATTTATCATGTGTACCGCGTACAGGACGGCTGGAGGTGCTCTGTCTAGCGAACGCTTCAAAGGTATTGCTGTCAGGCGTTCCATGTTCATGATGCGAGGTTTGATGATATGACCAATCGTCGCCGGAGTTTTGAGAACCATCTTCTCCACCCTCTCGCTGTCTGGACGTGGATGAGCGATGTCGGCTCTGAGTTGAACTCGATTTGTGTTCATGGGTAGATCTTCCGCGCATTGAGCCGCCTTGCGTCGATGCCGATGAGACCCATGGACTAGTCGATGACCTTCGCCAGAACAAGTGAGAGTAGCATTTATCTGGTCACGCACATAAACTAACTTGTCCTCCATAGGATACCCTTCCAAATGCAGGTTGTCAAGCATCTCTCCCACTACATGATACATCGACTCCATAGATTGATTCTGAAAGTATTTTAATTAAGTAAGTTATATTTGATCCGATTGCAAATTGAATATAGAAAGAAGTGCTGGGTAGAAGGGTTGAAACTTACATAATACTCAGTCAGATCTCCGTACGGGCGCATCGCTCTATCAGGAGGTTTAGCCAGATTACCCACCAGAAGCCGAGTGATGTTGCGATACCACGTCATGTAAGGAGAAAAGTAATCAATAGATGCATTACTAATATTCCCTACAATGACGGAACGATCAGCTTGTTCCCAAAGAGCTATATGGTCTCTGTGTTTTATCGCCCATTTTTCAGTATTTCGCCCTCTGAAATCCAAACTGTGAAGCCGTTCACCTGTATCGATGTCGGGAGGAATACCCTGCTCAAACCCAAATTGGCGCATAACACGCTCAGGAGCATGTAGTTCGACCACGCAGAAATTAATGAGCGGGACATGTGAGCGCCAAATATCTCTACCCGTTAAGCAATAATCAGGCAATTTCATCAATTCATCCTCCTCATATGGGTTCCAAATAAACTACGAGAATAAAATTAAATTGCAATTAGTAAGCAATACTGGACGATCAAATTGTTAGGCAGTACCTACAACACAGAAATACTCACATCTCCCTCGATGAGATGATCTAACTGGTCCCGAAATAGATAAATTAAATGTGATCCCACATTCACGAAACTGCGTCGCTTGTTCCATCTACATAATGAACATAACATTGGAAATGGTTAGAAAACAAAGAAGAATCAACCGGATGATGCAAGTAGAGACATATAACTATACATAACTTACGCGGCACCACGAGGGAGGGGGCTAAATCTTCGAAATTCTGAGCGGTGACTGTTGGTCGAATAGTCGGAGTCAGTCGGAGTCAATTTTATACTTGCCCCGACGTCTGCACACATCTTTACAGTAACTGCAGACTTTGACAATGGAATAGGCATGTCTCCCAATTCAGACTGTCCCACGACGTGTTCCCCGACTCCACCTACAGACGCATTACCACCTGGCACGACATCAAAAACATCCTCCTCATGAGTTTCTTGAAGGGGGGTTGGGTTATCCTGCACTAAATACTCGGAAGTGCTCAATCCATGAACTGCTTCTAGGTGAGGTATCGATTCGAGGGGTGGTTGTGGGGAAGGGCAACCGAAGGGGATTCGATCGGCCAAAGAATTGAGGTTAACATCTCCCCGAATTTTCTCTCCTTGTCCACTATTCAATAGTTCTGTGAATGACATTATAGATGAGCCGATAATGTCAAAGTCATCTTCGTCATCCGGGTGGGGTGCAATGGGAAGTCGCTCCTTAATTAAATAAACCTGGACGGCAGCAACAAATGGGTAGTCTTTTGGTATATAGAGCATATCACGGAGGCTTTCATCATCATCTATGAGAATGTGCTCAAACACACTCCGTTCGGGAGCATTGGCAGGGACGAGCACTGGAGTTCTACAATAAATCTGTAGCTTGTGGTGGAGAGGCGATGTCTTGATGACTTCGTAAAACCTCCGGGAAATGAGCTCGAAATTCACAGTCTCAGCAACTGAAATAGTTCGCCTTGGAGGAGAACTGTACTCTAAACCATTGGGACCCCGCACAATTCTCCCATCCCAATATAACATAAGTCTAACGGATTTTCCTGCCATTGCAGTGCAGCAGAGACGTACCACCACATTCTATATACCTCAACCAGCAGCAGCTATTGTTCAACTGTTTACCGGACTACTTCAGTTACAGAAAATATTGATATAAATAACAACAGCAACATTTCTACAAGGGAACACGAAAAACTAGGGCACATTCCTAAAATATGAAACAACCACTATAAGAATATATGAATCATAAATTTTAACCTATATATGAAAAATAGTATCCTAGATCATGAATCTTAAATGCCTAGAATGAAGAAAGTTAAGAACTTCCATTCAAGATTTCAACCCTATAACATGCATAAGTCAAGAAAACAGATACAAAGACAAACAAGTTCTAAGAGGGAAAACTCCTAAATTTTAATCCTAAAATAAAGGGAATTTAAGTCTTTCTCTCAAATCACTAGAACCATATACCCGTAATACAAAGCAATAATAAGATCAAGGACAATTTTCAGTAAACCCATAAACCATGTGCAAGAAGGAATAATCTTTACAATTGAACCATAAAGTGCCAATACGAACCGTAGATTCTAATATTAAGACAAACCTTATCTAGAATGCCAACAACAATATCATACAGCTTGGACAAAATCTCATAATTACTCGATGGGGCATATGTGAGAGCCTTCAATGCTTGGATCCTTCTTGCATGAACTTCACAAGGAAAACAAGTAATCAGCAACGCATCAATGCAAAACGAAAAACATCATAGGCAATAGAATCTCACTTATAACAAAAACTGCCGCCTCTTAACATAACAAGAGGGCAAACATCTACTTGTCCACCTAAAACTAATGTGGCGACTAACAGTCATCATCCTAATCATGCGAGGATAATACATAAAAAAAGTATATCCTTCGGCAAAATGTGTTTCCTTTGAGCTGAAAAGGAATTCAGCTTCCAAACATAAGCAAACATGGGTATTTATTTCATACAAGCTACAAAATCAAAACAACATAATTAAAAGGGCAACTATATATAACAGTAAACCATCACCAACTGAAGCCATTTTACAGATCACGTACACTGATTGGACATAATGATTCAAAAAAGTATCACACACACATCATATAAGAAAATTCACATACACTGCTCATACATAGGGTCTAGGTTCACAATATTTACAAACAACAACATCACAGACACAGAAGATGGAAATGACACAATCAAAGGACAAGGTTACAACTGCAAAAGGTTCTGTGGTTCACAAGCAAATCCAAAAGACAGAAAGCTTTTAATCAATGTGAGAAACATATTGGTACTTTACATTCAACTTCAGCGTTTAAGGTTTCTGAGGTAAGCCGATCTACAATTCTAGGTACAACATCAGCCCGTGTCACTCCTCCTACAGCGTCAATGTCAAATAAAGCATCCCAATTGGGAGTAGGTAAGCCACCACCCGAACTCAAACCTTGTGAAGCAGAGATAGGAAGAGAGCCACTAATGCAAGTCATTAAATCATCATTTAGGATATCGTCCATGGTGATTAGGATCAGATTAGTTCCCATAGTTGAAAAACACTTAAATATGAAACAAGAACAATCTCAGGAAATGGAGCAATAAGCTTGCACATCAAGGATACATTTAAAATGCAATATGAAATGACAGGAAAATTAGCTCTGATCCGAATAGGTAGTATGTAGCTGCAACCCACCAAAATAGATGAATTGAAGGCAGCGAAAAAAACTGGAAATCTAAACGTGAACTTGCTACTGATTTGCATCAATTGTGGGTCCCAAGAAACATGAAAGAATGCGGGGAACAAACCCTCTGGAAAACCAAACTTTACTTTCAGCTATAAGTTTCAATGCGGACCTAAAGTTCTCCTAACTTCCCTCCCAAGTCTAGAAACACCCCAGTAATCATTCACTCAATACCTTCAAAACATAAGAGAACTAAACAATTCAAGATAAACGGGGACTTTAACAAAGAATGATGAACTGCAAGTTCCTTCTTATACCAAATGGCAGAATCGACAGAGTCGTTCTACCGGCAATTGACAGAGTTAAACAAGAGTAACCCAAGTAAAATAGTTTTCTGCTAAATAACATAAAACTTTGAAACGTATACCAGATCACAGGTGTAGACTAGATTTTGATGCAAATACCTTTAGCCACCAAAAATGGAAAGAAAACCAACATCTTACAAAATGTAAACGCTCCAAGATCCAAAGCAACTAATAGAACAACTCAAAACAGAGTTCACAACGCACAAAACTCACTAGATCATGATTCATCACCACAAAAGCATAGAAAAGTAAGACGCAGAGAAATATGGTCTTACAGGATGGTGCGGAGGACAACCCTTTAGCATATTACAGGAAAATGAACACAATCACATCATACACTTGTACAATGAAGCAACCCAGCTGAATTTCTGACGAAAATCACGAAACCACCAACTGGGTGTCTCAGGGTCTCAGAAGAAATGTGCAAACCTGTATGCGCAAACATCAAAAGCCCAGAAAAGAGAATTCCAAATGCAGGAGAGAAGGGCGCCTATTATTGCCTATAGCGTGAGACCCTCAACAAGAGAAACCCGTGAAGAAACGTAGGTTGAAATGCAATCACATCAGGGGGAAAAAGGATTGGCCCATAAACAAAAACAATTTCTTCAGGAATGGGTTTATAATTTCTACTATAAATTATCACCCTCTAACTCTGAACCAACTACAAGGGACATCACATATTGAAAATGATGCAAAATAATTATAACATATTAAATTTAGAACCAAAAAAAACAAAGGGGAAAAACAGAACACAAACAAAACTAATGAAAAAGAACCGGCTCTTGAAGTTTTCGGACACCACATATCATCCAAACTCAGCAGCCATGCAATTTCCAAATTTTATCTAACCAAAATTTGAACAATAGCTATCAAATTCGCAACTCAAACGGGTTCCAAAGATGTAAGCCATACCAAGTAGTTGTCTCACAACTAGTCAAACAGCCAAATTTGAGGTGTATGAATGGCAACATTAAGACATTGGTGTAATTCAGTTATACACGCCAAAGGAAGAGAAGCCAAGGAAAAAAGTATAATTCAAACAGAAAATGTGGTCTTATCTTGCGAAAATCCCTATCAAGGAAAGTTCAGAAGCATCGATGCCAGAGAATTGAACAAAGTGTTGTTCAAGGTTGATTCTGAGCTTAAAGGTGAAAGCAAATAAAGCTCATTAACAATGACGCAAGAGGAAACAAGCCCAAAATGGTTATTATTCTAGACAAAGATTCCAACCCTTTGCCCCAACACCATAAATTGTCAGCCCTCAGAAACTTCAAAAGATCATACCTACTATTTAAACACTACAGCAGAACGTCTTGAGACCAAAAGCTAAAAACAAATCCACAAATCTTCAGTAAATTTTGTAAATTGACTTTAGATTTCTTTAGGTACAATTCCGACAACTTTTTGGATTGAAAAACTTCAGTCTTATGAAAATAATAGCTTTCCGCCAGCCTTTCTTACTTATTCTGTTTCCTTCTCAAATCAATTTCATTAATAAATAACTCATCGCTCATTAATAAGTCAGTTGGTCATTCATCTTTTAGACTAAAAACAGAATTTAACAATAGCGTGAGATTTTTTTTTTTTAAGCGACAGCGCAGTTAAAGGATATTATAAGAAACACAAATCAATCAATTAATGAAATGCCATCTGATTATTACAAAACAAATTATAAAATGAAGCAGTTTCATTAACACTCCACTAATTCCATCCCAAACTGCAAAGTCCAGCTAATTATTGCGAGTACGGTACTGGCAGTTTATGTACTGCCTTCGGCCGGGTACGGTACTTGCAGTTTATGTATATTTGCTGTAGGGTTTGTCTTCTTAATGTAAACAAGTAAAACCTGGGTAGAACTTTAAACTTTCATGAATATAGGATGAAGTTTAGTAAGTTAAGATGGCTGAAATACAATACAATTACTGGGAGCTTAGGAAAGATGAAAGAATGGAACTTAGTTATACTTTGTTCTTTCTAAACTTTAAAACCACCAAAGTTGAATAAGTGAGGAAGTTGATCGGTCAAATACATATGGCTGCGCATGACTAATAAACACGAAGAAAACTAGAAGATTTATAGGAGTTTGTCGAGCTAACATTAATAAGCAAAGGATCTGCTTCGTGAAACTATTTCTATAATTGAAACTAGAAGTTTGGAAAGAGCAAAAATAGGATTTAAGCCCAAACTATATAGTTAACTAAGAAAATGTTTGCTAATTTTGACCCAATTCCCTTAAAGAGATTTTAGAATCTTGAAAAGGAAAACTATACTTAGAACTGTTATATGATTATGGAAAAGAAACTTAACTACATAATCACAAATAAGCCAAAGAGAAACAATGAAATAAGAGATAAATTTCAGATCAATTGGAGAGAGTTGGAACTCACAAGTTTTGGTAGTTTAAGTAGAAGTGTTAGGCGTTCTTAACAAGTACTATTAGCAAGTTTTGGTATTTTTATCAACCTCTAACTCTAAAACCCCTACGCAATTTCATAAACGGAATCACTATATGTCAAATACAAAACGGCATGAGAGAAGTCTGTTATTCCATAAATACAACAGAAATAAAATTAAATTTCATCGAAGTCCATAAAAAGTGAGTTTTTATATGCATAACAAATATACTTTAAAAAACTATAAATGAAAAATGGAAATACAATGTAGATGATCCTTGATGTACTAGCAAACTATCACTACTGATTATATTCTTTGATGATAATACATCTTTAATTGCTTCCTACTTGTGTGCTAAATTGGTAGATAAGCATTAATGCGTTTTTCGGGTCTCTTCTTAAAGCGAGTGAATCATTTCTATACGTTTTGGTTACATGGCTGAAATATTATTTCAACCAACTTATTTCTTGCCATCTAACTTCGTTGCCAATGCACCGATATGGTTAGAAATGCACCAAAAAGCACCGGGTATGATAGTTTATTCGGAGATAATCACTAGGATTCTAATCTTGCTTCTAATATAGGAATTTTAGAGAGCTAAACTATGATATTCTTGTCTTAGGATGAGCAGAAGATATCAACACAGTATAAAGGACATAAAAATTACAAGCTCACATTCTAGCTTAACGCATGTAAATAGAGATACAAACCATAGAATGTGCATAGCTGCTAAACATGCTTTCGGAAGAGATGCTACAGAATTTAAGAAAATTACTTCAACTCTAGTGAAAAATAAGAATCACCTTAGAGAATTTAGATGAAGCGAACTTTGAAAACAAACAGCCTTCCCTATCCTTTTGATTTTCAGGACCAAAGTCAAGAAACAGAAAATTAAAATACACTGCAACTCATATGTTTTATGTCAAAATCTGTCCTTACATCATTGTTCTATAAATTTTAGGGCGAGCAAAATACCAGAATACAGTATGTTCATAGTCAAATGCTCGTTAAAAGGAACACAACAAAGCTAATGAATCCCCAAACCTTCATGAAGACCCCAAACTTTTTAAACCCCAAACTTTTTCATAATAGGAATCACCATAATAAAAACCCCAAACTTTTTAAAAGAGTCCTAATTGCTTTAATCCCAGCACATATATTTCAAATAATAGGACTTTCCAAAGAGTCCTATTAGAAGTTAATAGGACTCTTCCTTAAATGTTCTTCTTCAGTCTACCATTAATAAGACACTTTAAAATAGGCCTGTATGCACATTTTCGCACTACAAAAAAGTGACATTTACTGACCAAAATTCGGTCACCAAATCAATACATAAACGAACACAATATTGGCTTCTAGTAAGCAATAGGTTCAGAATTGTGGTCACCGAAGCAATAAATTGCCTTCTATCAACAAAACAATACTACCAAAAGCCTCATATACTCAAAACTCAATGACCACAACTTCATTTCAAATAACCAATATGATGTATCTTGTAAATGAACACAAGTCAAACTTTATAAAAGCTAAACTCTCAAATCCAATATAATAGCAACCTAATTATGTTACAAAATTACTATTCATAAAATTGTATCACCCAAAAAAATGTGAACAACAACAAATACGAACCAAATTATACATAAGTTCATAACCCTAAGACAAACCTCAAGCAAATTCCAAGCAAAATGGCAGTGGATACGTCCCAAATTGAGCTGTTGAGGCCAGAATTTGGGTACCTTCAAGAAATCCCCAAAATCTAGGGTTACTTCTACACCCTCCTTCATTTGCCGGTCAAATGTCCGTCAGTCAGGCTAGGTCGCGAGCGTCGGCGACGTGGATTGGGTTCGGGCGGAACGGGAAGGGCAGCGCCGGTCGGTTGGTCGGCGTCGGCCTGTGTGGGTCGCGGTTTCTGTGCTCTATTTTTTGAAATTCTGGCGCTCTGTTTTCTTGCTGCGTGAATTTTTCACGCAGCAGATTTATATATATATATTTTTTCCTGGAAAACAAATCCGTGAGTTTCGTTTTCTAGGGATTTTTTATTTTTTTGTTTTTTCAAGGAAAACGAATCTGTGAAATTCGTTTTCAATGCATTTATATTTTTTCCCTTTCCTTAGAAAACGAATTCGTTGAATTCGTTTTCTAAGGAATTCGAATTCAGTGAATTCGTTTTCCTGGAAAACGAATTCGGTGAATTCGAATTCCTTGAATTCGTTTTCCTCTTTTTAAAAACCAAACAAAAAACGAATCACGGAAATTCATTTTCTTGAAAACGAATTTCCGTGATTCGTTTTCAACAGGTTTTTTTTTTTTCCCTCACTGTTCTTACTGAAAACGAATCTGCCAGATTCGTTTTCCCGGAAAAACAAATTTGGCAGATTCGTTTTCTATAGATCCGGAAAAAAAAAATTTTTTTGCTTATTTCTGTAATTTTGTGAGCCTATTTGGTTATTGGGGAAAAATTCCGAATAAACACAGTATTACGTTTTTATTTCCATTTTTTTCTCTGAAAGTAAAAAATGTTTGTACATAAAATAGATAAGTTTATCATATTATTTTGAGATACCCGAAAAAATCATTTGTCACATCCTAGGTTTTTATCTTTAAATTACGCATCTCTCTTTTTTCTTTCTTCCTTTCAAACCCTAACATCCATCTTCTCTAATCTTCTTCCCCCATCTCCATTGGGAAGGAGATGAGAAAAATAGATTTATTTTCTCTTTAGTTTATTTTTGTCTTCTTTCATGATGGAAGTTTTTCGTTATCTCATAGTGAGAGATCTCGTCTCCCCGAATAAACGAGAGTTTCTCCCCCGTATTAATAAATGGGTATTTTATTATTATCAAGTGAAGATTCAGTCGGTTGGGGGCTTTCATAAGAAGATTAGTGGTAGATTCGAAATCGGATTCATATTTCGGTATGTGATTTGTCCAGCGCAATGGCGATTTTTTGTTCTACTGGATAGATCTATACGGATTACTACTTGTTTAGATCTGTATATGTTTTTGATTTAGTTTATTTTCAACTATTTGTATATGATTATTATAAGATCTAGTTGTATCACCGATTCTCTTCTCTTGAGTAATGAAATATGAAATTTATTATTAAAAAAAAAGGTTTTTATCTTTAAATTCATCGGTAACTTCGTTGGATTTTTGTTTAAAATCACATATATACTTTATAAGTTACTCCATCCATCTCACCACCATACTTTCGAAAAGAGGCCAGAAATGTCATTCCGTTATATTTTTCCTGTAGCTCGTCAACATGTGCCTTCACATGCTTTTTTTCAGAGGTATTTTGGCATTTTTACTGTTCATTTCTTTTTATTTTTCTTTCTCTTTCTTTCTTCTTCTCCGATGGTTTAGACCATATTCTTCATTTTTTTTCTTTCTTCTTCTCCGACTGTTCAGACCAGCTTCTCATTTTTTTCCTGTCTTTTTCTCCAACAGTTCAGACCGTCTTCTTCGTGCTACCGCAACTTCCAGTTGCGTTCACTTGTTGTACGCCTGAGAGGGGAGGGGCGGTAGAGGGAGGGGGAGGGGAGGCGGACAAAAGCGGAGAATGGAGAAGGGATTTAGGGAAGAATATAAGTAGTAAAAATGAGGAAGAAGAAAAAAAACAGTAAAAAGAAAAAAATACCCCTGGAAAAAAGAATGTGCGATGCGCATGTTGCCTATTCCGTTAGTTCTAACGGAAAAATCTAACAGAATGACATTTCTGGCTCCTTTTCGAAAGTATGGTGACATTTCTGGGAAAAAAAGTGTTTAATGACCAAACGGGATATTTTGAAAAAGATAGTAATATTTTTGACAGTTCACTATAATATTAAAGATAAGAATTATTTTAATAAAATAAAAGAAGGATAATGAAACATGCACAAATCCTTATATCTTCAAACAACCAACTTCCCAATCCTAAAGCAATTAGAAATAGGAAATATGACCAAGTTGTGAAACTAGTCGCTGTAAGTATTAACACACGTTATTCCCAAAATCTATTGACATTGAACTGTACATAAGTTATACCTTGCGACGGTTAACAATCCAATGAACTGATGTTTTATGTCACTAAGCCGCACAGAAGGCCGGCCTTTGATTGGTCCACACGAACCTCAAGGGGCAGTATTGAGTGACGGATTAGATCACAGAATTAATCTATCTGGTTTTGTGTTCAAACAAGTGATTTATTCAACAAGATACTTACGCTTATTTATAGTCAACTACTTAGTGACTTGTGAAGAGATTTACCTTATATAAGTTTGTTCAGAATATCACGTATCAACGGTGAGTCAGATAGGATACGATTGCATAACCTGATTTTATGCGATCAAATAATCAGAACAAAATCAGTAAATGTAAGTTTTGACCTTTTACAAATAGGCAAGTAATTTATCACATAATTACTTTAATCTGCCCCAATTAGAGTTCTTTAGTGTGTAACTTTTAGGTTCCTAAGTAAATGGTAAATAAATACAACTCTAATATTAGAATTACTATTGACTTACAGTACATAACCCAACAAACTCCCACTTGGACTAAAGGCAATTTTAGTCACTGGAATTCTAAGTTTCGATAAACTAAACAATTTCAATTTATCGTTAATTTAATAATTAACCAAATCATAATTACAGATCAAGATCAACCTCTAACCAGGCATCATGACCACCCAAATATTCAGGAAGAGTTAAGTGATTGACTCTACCTTTTCATGAACCAGGTTACTTGTAATTTAACTCCCTACATCATACTATATTCCCAATTAGTACAAGAGTAAGTTTTATGTGCCAACTCTTATTAATACCAATTGTTACATCTTGTTTTAGGAAAATCAATTTTAAATAAATTCATAACTTTTCTAAATTTATTTAATTGTTTGCAAACTTTGTAAATTGATATTCCAACAAGTGGCCATACTTTGGGATTTACTCTCCCACTATTAGAAGTGATGAATCCTATATTGACCATAAACTATCAATATGTACTTTTGTTGTGCCAAACTTCTACTGTACACAAAATACATTACGATTCTGGACAAATAGGGTTAAAGTGCAACTATCCACACCAAAAATACTCTTATGATCTCAAGTTCAAGGATCAAGTGCATTACTCTTATATAGAAATTATACTATTTGGCACTCAAATAGTTAAACTTATGTAAATTTTTAAATAGGTTACTCCAATGAATTCGTTTTTCAACAATTCATCCATGTATCACTATATATGCTAATCTATTCATATTAACAATGCCCTTTTGTATTTCAATACTATGACTAGGGAATTTTAATAATAATAATAATATACTACTCTAAGGATTTTTATCACTACTGATACATAACATATGCATAAAATGATAAAATTTGACACATCGTATTGTCACTGAAGTGCATGAAACCAACAAATTGATACATAGATAATCATAATAACTAAACCCAATCATTTATGTGTTTTAAACCGAATGAACACACATGACCTTCATGCTTCTTTTGAGAAAGGGGTTTAGTCAAGGTCATGGTAGTCAGTATCCCGATCCGTATCGTAGTATCTTACGATCCTACGATACACGAAGAGGTAAACGATACAGGATCCCATAGTATTCTTTTTATATTCAGGATCTCCATGGGATCTTTAGGATCCCGATCTGTATCATAGGATCCTTCGATCCTATGGCGATCCTACATTTTTTTAAAATCCATAATAAATCGTCGATTCAATAATTTTTTTTTACATACAATTTTCATATTTATGTCTCTAGTTTAGTGAGTGGTTAAGAAATCAATTTCACTTTTATCCAACAACTAGACTATAGTTCGAATCTTGCCAGAATACATGTAATTTTCTATTTTTAAGCCTTTTAGCTTATATTTTGCACCATCAACTGAAAGAGAGCAATCTTATGAATGTTGTATTTAGATTGATTTAATGTGTTTTTGCTTATGTTACATACACAAGTTACACATTAATTGATTACAAATTTACAATACAACTATTGGTACAACTATAGTTTGAAAGTACTATGTTATAAATTTTTTTTTTTTTTTTTTTTTTTGCATATAGATCCAATTTATAGGTATTCTAATATTGCAATTATGATATATACAGCAATATGAGCTTGTATGATCAATTTTATCCGTTTTTGGTGGTTGTTACGATACTACGATACAATCCTATCGATCATGCATAGGGTCCCGATCCTACTCCCCAAAACGATCATGTGTGGTATCCCGATACTGACTACCGTGGTCAAGGGATGAGCTATATTTTCTTCTGTAAGGTACCATTTCTATTTTTTACTTCATTTTTATCAATGATTTCTCTTATTAGATGATAGCGTCGCATAACATGTTTGGATCGTTGATGAGACCTAGGGTTCTTGGCCTGTGCAATAGCTCCATTGTTATCACAATATAAGTGTATTGGATCAATAATTGAGGGAACCACTCCAAGTTCAGTAATGAACTTCTTGATCCAAATAGCTTCTTTGGCAGCTTTGGAATAGCAGTATATTCGGCTTTGGTTGTAGAATTAGCAGTAGTCTCTTGTTTGAAACTTTTTCGGCTAACAGTTCCACCATTCAGGGTAAATATATATCCTGACTGAGATTTGTAGTCATCCTTATCAGTTTGAAAGCTAGCATCAGTGAATTCACGTCCTATCAACTCATCCCCTCCATAGACTAAGACTAAATCCCTTGTACTTCTTAAGTATTTAAGGATATTCTTAATGGCCTTCCAGTGACCGTCACCAAGATTTGATTAATATCTACTCGTAACACTTAGAGTATGGGAGACATCTGGTCTTGTACATCACATAGTATACATAGTAGATCCTACAGCGGAAGCATAAGGGATATTCTGCATGTTATGTTTTTCAACATCTGTTTTTGGACACGTCTTTAGAAAGTTATATCTCATGGGAGATGGGAATAAGACATTTCTTAGATTGATCAATTCTAAACCTTTTTAGAACTTATCAATGTACGTTGATTGTGACAGACCTAACAACTTTTTAGATCCATCTCTGTAGATCTTAATTTCTAGAATACAAGTTGCTTCTCCCAAATCTTTCATTTAGAAATTCTTGGACAACCATTCCTTTACTGCTTGAAAGGCAGCTTTGTCATTTCCCATCATTAATATGTCATTGACGTATAATATGAGAAATATTACAATGCTCCCACTATCCCTTTTTGTACACACACGACCCAACTTTGTTTTTTATAAAACCAACTTTTTTATTGTCTCATTAAAACGAATGTTTCAACTACGTGAAGCTTGCTTAAGCCCATAAATGAACTTCTATAACTTGCATACTTTGTTAGAGTTTTTGGATAAGAAACCCTCAGGTTGTGTCCTATACACTTCCTCTTGCAAATATCCATTAAGAAATGCTGTCTTAACACCCATTTGTCATATTTTATAGTCGTAGTGTGCAGCTATTGCAAGTAATATCATAATGGATTTCAACATCGCAATGGTGAAAAGGTCTTATCATAGTCAATACCATGTTTTTATGTGAAAAATTTTGCTACCAATCTTGCTTTGTAGGTGGACACATAGCCATCTATGCCTGTCTTCTTTTTTTAAACCCACTTGCACCCGATGGGTTTTACTCCTTCAGGTGGGTCAACTAAGGTCCATACCTTATTGTTATACATGGACTCCATTTTTGATTTCATGGCTTGAAGCCACTTCTCAGAGTCTATATCAAATAAGACTTCTTCGTAAGTAGTAGGTTATTCATTCTCAATAATAAATACGTCATCATACATTTTAGGAGGATGTCATATCCTTCTTGACTTACGTATGAGTTGTGTATTTTGAGGTTCAAATCCTTCCTCATTTGTATAGGATATGAGCTCTTGTTCCATCTCATCTATTTCACTTGTTTGTGGATCATGAACTTCTTCAAGTTCTATTTTGGGGTTGTAGAAATAATATCTAAAAGACTATTTTGGATAGCTCACAAAATAGCACTTATCAGATATATGATCAAACTTGTTAGATTCAACCCTTTTTACAAAGGCAGGACATCCCCAAATCTTAAGGTGTTTAAGGTTTGGTTTTCTCTTGTATCATATCTCATATGGGGTCGAATCGACAACTTCGGATGAAACATGGTTCAAAAGGTATGAGGCAGTGTTTAGGGCGTATCCCCAAAGTGATTTGGGGAGCTTTGCTTGACTCATCATGGAACGAACCATATCTAAGGGTTCGATTTCTTCTTTCAGTTACACAATTTAATTATGATGTATATAGAGGAGTCCATTGTGAAAGAATTCAATTGTCTTTAAGATAATTTAGAAATTCTCGACTTAAATATTTTCCACCTCGATCTGATCGAAATATTTTAATACTTTGACCAAGTTATTTTTCAACATCACTTTTATATTTTTTTGAACTTTTCAAAAACTTCATACTTTTGTTTCAACAAGTATATGTGACCATATCGAGAATGATCATCAGTAAATGTGAGAAAGTATGAAAAACCTCATCTGACCTGAATTGTCATGGGTCTACACACATCAGTATGTATGAGACTTAATAATCCAATCGATTTCTCACCATTTCCATTAAAGGGCAATTTGGTCATTTTACCCAATAGACAAGATTCACATGGTTCATATGATTCATAATCAAATGAACCCAAATAGCTATCTTTATGCAATTTGGTTATGCGCTTCTCATTTATAAGGCCAAGCCTATAAGTTCAAAGGTAAGGATTTCTTAAATTATCTATTTTTTGCTTTTTAGCATTTATATTGAAAACAGGATTGACTAGATCAAGAATATATAAATGGTTATATAGATAACCACACTGTAAAAACATTATTATAATAAAAAGAGCAACATTTATTCTTTTGCATAATGGAAAAACCATCCAAGTCCAAACAAGAAATGGAAATAATATTTTTCATCAATACTAGAATGAAATCACAATTATTGAAATTTAGACGCAATCCAGGCAAGTGAAGAGTATACGTCCTTACGGCTGAGGCAGCAACTTTTGCTCCGTAGCCAACTCGCATGTCTACTTCTCCCTTTTGTAGTCTTCTACTTATCTTTAGTCCCTGCATATTTCTGCTGTGAGGACCCAGAATTTTGACCTAGGATTTAAAACGAATAAAGGATAAAATAGACATTTACTTGCTTTTTAATCTTGCAACGTGATTGGTGAAAATTGCGTATTGATTGAATGCTTAATTGATTGATTGAATTGCTCGATTGATTTGATTGATTGAACTGTTCAATTGAATAATTGATTGATTGCTTTATTGATTAACCGATGGATTGCATATTTGATTAATTGAGAGTTAAAGTGGGTATAAAAGATATCTTAAACAACCTAAGAAAAGTAGGAAAACGAAAAGGAAAGAATCTAGAAAATTGCAGTGTGTGAGTTGTCGTCTGAGTCGGACGTGAACTCGGACAACACCAAACGGAAACAGGATCCGTAATTAAGGAATTGAAAATTGAGATTAATCCAACAGAAGGAAACTACCGGATTTAAACATGCCTTAATTAACTAATATTCTGAATTATTCTAGACCTAGAGGTTACCTATACATACAACCTTAAATCATGAATGAAAAACTTGGGGCCTGTTCTTTTTCATCGTTTTGAAAACGATTTTGAAAACAAGTTTTGGAAAATAGTTTTATAATGTAAAAAGTGTATTGAAAATGTAAAAAGTAGATGCTGAATAGTAAAAAGTTGTATTGAAAATGATTAAATATCATTAAAATATATTAAATTTACTGTTGAAACCAAAACCGTTTTCAAAACAGAACAAAAAGAACAGGCCCTTGAACTTTTAAAAGCAAAAGCTAGAAAAAATTAGAAAGGTTCGTGAGAGAGGAGCTGCCGCCGCCGCCACTTTGTCCCCTTCATTGAAGTCCTGTGAGTTTGTGGTAATCTTAGGACCTCACTGTGAGTCTTAATTTGTGGTTTAGATTGAGATTAGAATTAAGAAAGCATGAATTTTTAGGAAACTTGAAGAACAAGTAATTTAACTTTGCATGTAATAAATTCGTAGAAAGCATGTTCTTGTGATGTTATTATCGTTATTGAATATGAAACATGTTTAGAATTGATGCCTATAGCGTTTAAACAATCCGTAAGGATTAAATCAAAAAGTCAAAATCGGAATCTATGCATGTGTAGAAACAGGGGTTCGAGCCTATTTCAGAGCAAGATTTAAGTGCGTTAAAGTAATCCATTATGCGAAGTAAAAAACTTCTAGGTATTGCCTGTATGCTAGACTTTAAATATATGCCTTTAGTTTTGTTAAATACAATCTGGAATAGTGTTAAAACATAGCCGGAAAATAGTGTCTAGAACCAGAAGTTTTTGGAAAATTTACCCAGTCGTGCGAGTTGATTTTCGAGTCGAACAGGAACTCGCACAGCCCTCTAAGAACGAATTTTCTGAACTTTCAAATCATGAAACCCAAAGAACACGAAGAACACCAAAAACCCATGTGCGAGTTGGTGTTCGAGTTGTATGGAAACTGGATGTAGTCCAGAACTAAAATTTACCTTAATTCAGAAATTGAACTTTAATCCTAAAATTTACCTTATTTTAGAATTGACCCAAAAGTATTTAATAACACTAACCTTATGAAACTTGACCTTATTCTTGAAATTGACCTTAATGTCGATACTTGACCATTGACTTTTGACCTTTGACCATAGTTGACCAAAAAGTCAAAGTCAAACTTAGTTGATCGAAAAGTCAAATATAGTTGACCTGAAAGTCAAAGTCAAATATAGTTGACCGTAAAGTCAAACCTCGATGTCCAACGTAGTTGACTTATCTTAGAATGCTCGTATTGCAGGAATTGACCGTTGACCAAGAAGTGAACCTATCAACCGCTAACCACTCACGCCTTAAGAAATGTGAGGAATTTACTCGATATTTTCATAAATGTTTAATTGAACTATATATAGTATGAGTTAACTATAAACTTGATTGATCGACTAAAGTAAGAGGTTGCCCGCGCCTCACTTTGCATGTAAATTGAATTGAATTGCTACATATGAAATGTATGCCATGATTGATTGCTTGAATTGCGATACATGAGATGCATGCTTTGAATTGCTTACTTGCTTAATATAAGTACAAGCATGTATGCCTATTTATTGATGCTTGATGGTATGAATTGTTATTGATTAAAAACATGATTGATTGTACACTATAGAGAAGCATGATGTTCTTCTAGGTGTAAATAGAAAATGCCTAATACCTATGTCATGAGTAGGTAATCTAATTGCATATTGAAATGTTTATGATTCATGAAAGCATACTAGAGATGCCAGTTTGCATGATAACAGATAATGTATGACACCTTGAAACCAAAAGACTATGTGTGTCTAGTCTTAATTGATCGATTATAAGTCACCTTATGTGTGTTTTGCCGCACGGAGGTGAAGTCGCATTGCAGTTAGCCGACGCATCCCTAAAGGGGAAACTAAGGGTTGCATACATACAACCAGGGATCCAAAACCCCTTGCCGCTGAGTACTTCGGCTACTGCTGGTATTGTTGCCGCTTGGGTTATCGAGGTGTTTGGAAACTACCTAAAATCGTTATTGTCTAGATTGCCTAGAATTGATTATCGCCTTAGCTTTAGATGAGAAAGCTATATAGAAATCAAATTGATTGAATACCTGAAGGTGAATTGATAGATTGATTGTTGCATATGGTTAAGAGCATTTCATGTTGCCATATATATCTCTGCTACATGATTATAGAGATGAATTGGTTGATTGATTGCTTCTGCATTGACATATGAATTTATATGCTATGAATACTATGAATATGGATGCATAAACTGTAATGCCATGTCTATATGCTCGCTTTGATATTGAGACATTTTTGTCTAAGTACCACAGTGAGAATTTTGTATCGAAATCAAGGTCTCACTGAGTTTAGTGAAACTCACCCCTTTCATAAACCTATTTTTGCAAATGTTTAATTAGGTATGACTTGTTATTCGCTAGTTGTTAGGCCAACGTCCGCTGCAGCAGTGCTGTGAGCATTGATTGTAATAGCTAGGTCTAGACAATGGTTTATTCTGATTAAGGGATAGTTTGGTCATTGACTGTCCCGAATAATGTTTTAGCTTCCGCATTAAAAAATTATACTTTGGGTAAGTATTTATTGAATTATTTTCAGATAAAGGTAATCTTAAATTTTTACTAATATCTGTATCACATGTGCAAATATGTGTGGCTGACCCGGTATCTAATACCCAATAGTCTGAATTAAAAGTAGAGAGATTGATTTCAATCATAAATGTACCTGAAGTAGAAGCTTCATCAAGCTTCTTCTGCTTCGCAGTTTCAAAATAAGTCTTGCAGTTCCTTTTTCAATGTCTATCTTGGCCACAATGGAAGCAAGTGCTATTGGACTTTTTGTCCTTAGCATTATGTGTTGCTTTGGTTGCCTTCTTATTGGGCCTTTTGGGATTGGGTTTAAACTTTCTCTTCTTGTTCAAAGAAGACTCAATCAACAACACAGTGCCCTTCTGATTCTTGATGGAATCCTTAACAGTCTTCAGCATGTTTAACAACTCTGACAGAGTGGCGGTTTCCACTTTGTTCATATTAAAGTTCAAGACAAAGTTCGAAAAGATAGGAGGTAGGGATTGCAGTATTAGGGTTGTTCTTCAAGTTTTGATTTTGGTTTGAGATTTAGTTTCAACAGTAACTTTAATATATTATAATCAGTTTTCATCATTTTCAATACAATTTTTTACTATTCAATGATAGATTTTTACATTTTTAATGCACTTTTTATATTATAAAATTATTTTCCTAAAATTTGTTTTCAAAATAAGTATCAAACTTCTCAAAAAGAACAGGCCCAGAGATCATCTATAGTTTGAATAGGCTAGAGATCATTAATTTAGTCAACACTTAATTGATGGATTAGCAAAATTCCCAATTTCTTCAACTCTTCAATCAAACCTATCATCTTCAACACATGAGATGATATGAAAGACCCCTCAGCCATTTTGCAATGAAAGAGCTCTTGAGAGATATCGTACCTCTCATTCCTTGCTCTTTTATGTTACTATAATTTAAGATTCATGTGCATCGTAAAAGCAGTCTTCTCTTCATGCTGTTTCTGAAGCTCAGGACTCATTGAGGCCAACATGATGTAACATGCATTTTCATAATCATCCAAATGTTTATTGTATGCATTTTGAGTGGCCTCATCAGCCTCAGCATTGGGCTCATCAGGAATCGGATTGTCAAGGACAAAGCGATTTCTCTTGCCTGAGAACGATTCTCAAGTTTCGGGCCCATTTCATAAAGTTTGGACCAGTGAATTTCTTTTGAAGAAGAATATTACGCAGATTCAAGTTATTCATTCTGACAAGAATAAAGGGAAAAATAAGTACGTAAGTAATTAGTCAAACCAAAGATGAAATGTATGTGGCAAATACTTTGGTCTTATCTCCCACTAAAATCAACATCCCTCAAAATTGATTTAAATTTCATGAAATTTTAAGTGGGCTATAATCCAATTTGAATTATTTGAACCTTGAGGTGACTCAACAAATTAATAGAATTCAAATAGGTAGGTAACGTTTACCATTTACAAATATTGTAATTTCTAGATAATTAAACTATCACATATGTCTCTTAATTTCTTGCCTAAAAAAATAAGTAACCTTGAGTTAACTCAACAAGTTAAATTATTTTTGTTTAAATCAAGCTATCTAATCTAATAGTTGATACAAAATTTTGGTAGAACAATTTTGAGTTAACTCAATAAATTATTCTAACAAAACATGTAAAAGATATAAAAATGGAAGGCAACTTATAATGATTTAATATTATTTATGAGAAATTGTGTGAGTCTGAAAAAAAAAATCATGTATGGTATAGCATTTAATTGAACTGACATGCATCATCCAATTTAAATAAATCGAGCATCGCATGAATGATAATAATTCAAATAATCATATTAAATGAAGGTAAAATTACAGTTATGAGTTATAATTATATAATGCTTCTAATCACAATAAAACTTAAAACTTAAGTAAAAAGTTACTGGAGTTAAACTCATAAAAGTCATGCTTACAAATAAAGGAAATTAATGTCTTATTATTATTTAGACCAAATTGTGTGAGCATACAGTTATTGGGCTCAATTATGAGGAGGGATAAAGTTTAGGGATAATTTTGTAATGGGAAAATCGCAGTTTTGGTCCCTCAACTTGACCCTCGTTACACTTTTAGTCCCTCAAATATTGAAACTCGCACTTTTAGTCCCATAACTATCACTTTTTCGCCATTTTTGTCCCTCTTACCGGCAAGCTACCATTTGACTGACAAAGTCAACGGTAATTTGGACCTTTTTGAAAAAGTTAAAAAATATTTGGGTCAAAACATAATAATTCAAAAGTTTAAAAAAGACAAAAAAAGAACTTTTCTTTTTAGGGAAAATCGCAGTTTTGGTCCCTCATCTATATCCTCATTACATTTTTAATCCATCTTTTATTGAAATTCGCACTTTTAGTCCCTTAAATATTACTTTTTTGTCGTTTTAGTCTCTTTTACCGGCAAGCTACAGGTTACCGGTCATTTGGGGTCAAAATGAAAAATTATAAAATGTTTGGGGCAATTCATAATAACTAAAAACTTTTTTAAAAAATAAACAAAAAAAGCTCTTCTTCTTTTTCTAAAACAAACAAAAAGAGCCCTTCTCTTTTTTCTTTCCCCAAATTGAAAACCTGCAATGGCACCACCGACAAGAGTTATACTTTCGCCGAAGTTGAGCTCATTTCAAGAAAAGTGGCATCTGGGCTCAACAAACTCGAGTTCCAACAGAGCGACGTGATTATGATTCTCCTCCTCAATTCCCCTATGGGGTTTTTCCGGGGCGCGATTTCCACCGTGGCCAACCCGTTTTTCACTCTGGCGAAGGTCGTCAAGCAAGCCAAGGCCATCGGATTCTTCATTTGATTTCTCTCCTGCGCAGAAATTTCTCGTCTTTCTTGATCAGAAACGCCCTATTCTTCATCTTATTCACCGAATTTGAGAAAATTGTACTGAAAATGTAAGAAGTTACATTGGAGATATAAGAATGTGCATTCAGAATGCAAAATTTATTAGTGAAAGGGGGAATTAAATGTGTCCATCCTAAGACTATACTTGGTTGCAGCAACTAGCCTAGCTTCTGCTTATGTACTTACAATCAACACAAAATAAGCCAACCAACCATATTAGTAAACTCCTTTCAACAACTATAATTCAGCCAATGCAAAATTTTTCAGAAGCAAAATTACAGCGCCACAACCAAAACCAAAGCTGAAAAAAACAGTGCAAGAAATTTGAAACCCCAAACATATCAATAACTATTGGAACTTAACCTGGATCAGATAACAACCACAGAGCAAAAACTGCCCGCCTCATTTTGCAAAATAAAATCCATGAACAGAAAAGGAAGAAACAGGGAAAAGAATCTAAGAATCTAACAAAAATGGATACATTATTCACTGGGGACCAACAATAAACATAGTAATAATAGACAAAAATTCAAACAAAACTGCAAGCACTTTCAGCACAAGAACAGGGGAATATAAAAGAAACCTTCAAAGCCGACGGAGAAAGGTAGCTGACAAGGGAGCAGTGTTTCAAGTCTGGCGGCGAGGTCTTCCTTCCCGGTGGCTCAAAGAAAGGTGCAGGTCTTGGAGGACAGCCGGCGGCTGTGGGTTGTTTAGGGGTGTAATTTTTTTGTTTATTTTTTTTAATGTTTTAAGTTATTATGATTTGGCCCAAAATTTTTATAAATTTTTCAATGAGGTCCAAATTACCGTTGACTTTGTCAGTCAACTTGTAGCTTGCCAGTAAGAGGGACCAAAATGGCAAAAAATTAATAATTAAAGGACTAAAAGTGCGAGTTTCAATAGAAGATGGACTAAAAGTGTAACGAAAGTATAGATGAGGGACAAAAATTGCGATTTTTCCCATATAAATAGTATATTTTTCTGCAATTTACAAAAAAAGGTCGAAATTTTTTAAATATTTCATTTTCACCCCAAATGACCGATAACCTGGTAGCTTGCCTGTAAGAGGGACCAAAATGGCAAAAAAGTGATAGTTATGGGACTAAAAGTGCGAGTTTAATAGTTGAGGGACTAAAAGTGTAACGAGGGTTAAGTTGAGGGACCAAAACTGCGATTTTCCCATTTTGTAATTGTTGATGAACAGTGTCGGCTTCGTCGTCTTCCTCACTTCCCCCTTTTTTTTTTTCTTTTTCTTGTTTTCTTCCGCCGCTGGATCCTGACCAGAACTCTTCTGATCCTCAGCCGGCCAGAAAAGTTCTGGCCGGGAAGCTCCGTGCGTGACCAGAAAGATCTGGTCGCCACATTCTACTGCGCAACCAGCGCGCAGCTCACCGGTTTCACTCCGGTCGTGGTCAGAAGCTTCTGATCTGGCCGGAAACGTTCTAGTCACGTAAACCAGCTGAACCCAGAACCAGAAAAACACATCGACTGATTTCGACACAAAACAAAAAATCTAGAAACCAAAAACGATTTTGAAAACTACTTCCAAAAGTTCATACGTACCGATCAAAGCCCAGCTTGAAACCGAAAACAAATGGAAGTTATTGAAAACATTATCGACTGTTTGTAATTAAATTCAGATACGGCAGTTCAGAAACTCAAAAATCGATTTCAAGGTTGACTACAATTTACCGAAACAGGACTCGTCGCATTCATATAAAAAATGACGATGATTTTCGAAAATCAAACCTTTTGTTCGAAAACGATTTTCAATTTTCATATCACCATGTTCATATCAGATGCAGAGTTTATGCTTTGCTTATACCACAACACATTCGCATAAGCTCTTTAACATATGATATAAAACCAGAAACTCACTCTCCACCACTACTGACAAAAGGCTTCCTGAATTGAGATTACCCCAAAAAGCAAAACATCAAACTTCATGCTTTATAGAATTTTAACCGTCATACGCAGCCGCAAAAAAACTCTATTTCATGAATCGCAAGTCATGTGTACAGGTGTATCAACTTAGCTCTGGTACCACTTAAGTATTGACATACGTTATTCCCAGAATTTATTGACATTGAACTGTACATAAGTTATACATTGCTATGGTTAACAATCCAATGAACTGATGCTTTATGTCACTAAGCTGCACAGAAGTCCGGCCTCTAACTGATTCACACGAACCTCAAGGGACAGTATCGAGTGATGGATTAGATCACAGAATTAGTCTCTCTGGTTTTGTGTTTGAACCAGTGATTTATTCAGCAAGATACTTACCCCTATTTATAGTCAACTACTTACTGATTTGTAAAGAGATTTACCTTATATCAGTTTATTTAGAATATCACGTATTAACAGTAAGTCAGATAGGATACCATTGCATAACCTGATTTTATGCAATCAGATAATCAGAACAAAATTAGTAAATGTAAGTTTTGACCTTTTACAAATATGTAAGTAATTTATTACATAATTACTTTAACCCCCAATTACAGTTCCTTAGTGTATAACTTTTTAGGTTTCAAAGTAAATGGTAAATAAATATAACTCTAACCTTAGAATTACTATTGGCTTATAGTACATAACCCAACAGTCGCTGCGACTGGAATTGCATCGCAAAGGGCGTGTGGCGCGCTGAGCTTGCGGTGATGCACGGCGATGGGCTTGGTTGTGCACACTGAGAGCTGCCGGGCTTGCTACTATGCGTGGCCTTTCAGGCTGGGTCGTGCGACGGTCGGTGCGAGCTGGGCTGCGAAAATGGCTTGGTCCATTTATTGTAGTTTGGCGTCCGTAGTGGTGTAATTTGGCGTACGTAGTGCATATTTTTGAAGAAGTGTTGGAATTTCCTCGAGATTCTTTTGATTGTTTATTCTTGAATCTTTCGGGATTATTTCAGAAATAATTTTGAAAATTATTTCTTTATAATCCTTGTTGTTCCCCTGGAATGCTTCTAATCATTGTTGTAGAGGTGTGGGTGGTTCAATGGTGAATACATGAACCATTTTTCCTTTTCTCTGTAGATGTATAGCTCTGCGTTCCTCTTTGATCTAGGCCTGGGCGAAACTAGAGCGGATGAGACTAACTAAAGCCTCATTTGCTTGGCATCTATGTGCTCGTATCATTGGTCCAACAATATCCGCTAAGGGATCCCGTTAGTATGGACTTGGCTGCACATCTGTGTGTTTGTCGGGCTCATCCCATGTAGACTCATTTAGTGTTGCTCAGGTGTCCTCGTAGGGGGAAGATGAAGAAGTTTTCCCCCCTTGTATTTAACTAGTTTATTGGATTTAACAAATCATTCTTTCTCAGATTAGTGCTATTAATATTGATATCTATGTTTCAATACAAGAGTTGAATTTCGAAAACATACAAATATTTTATGCACAATAATTTTCTTGCACCCAATTGATGTGATCAGGTGCTGGAAGTGGAACGCATGCGTCCCTTTTTCTCCTTTCACATTTTGATTTTTTTTTAAAATATTTCAAGATAAAACTTTTTTTTTCTTTTACTTTTTGTTTTTAAAGGTTTGTTTTAATCTTTTATTTTCTTTTAAATTTTATTTTTACCGTTTATTTAACCTTTAGATTTTTTTCCTTATGAACAATTAAATATATATTTTGGGTTGTAAAAGGGATATTTGCTGAAAATTTAATTTATAATTTCATTTATGAAAGTGATACTTTAAAATATAAAAGTGATACTTTTGTTGAGAGTTTAACTGAAGATTTTATTTAAAATGTTACTTTTGAAACGAAAAAATTTATTTTAAAAAGTAATTTTATAATTTGAACCTAAAAGTATTATTTTTGATAATTAAACTTATACGTTTAAAATAAAAGTTTATTTTAAAAGTAATATTTAAAATTTTGAACTTAAAAATGATATACTTTTAAAATGAATTTTTTATTTTAAAAATAAGACTTATATTTTTTAATATAAAAATATTATTTTAAGAATTAAACTTATAATTTTTACTAAAGAGTTGAAAAGTAACATTTTTGAACCTGAAAGTGTAACAACTAAACCCTTTCTCCCTCTACCCTCTCTTTCTCTCCCTTCTCTCCATCAACATCCCTACTCTCTCTTCCTCTTCTCCCCCATTTTCCGTTAATGGAGAGGAAAGGGGAGCCAAGTAATGTTATATTTTTTCCATTTTCCTTTTCTTTTATGTATGATCTTCTTAAGAAGTGTTTGTCTTTCTTTTATAAAAGTATTTTATATCTTTTCATGAGAGTGGTTAGTTTTATTTTTGGAGTGCTATTTTTAATCACTTTTGAGTTCTTTGATTTTAGATTTGTTACGAGAAAGAAGTTGATGATAAAGATGAAGATGAAGGTGAAGAAAATGCAACAAAACATATATATATATATATATATAATAATAATAATAATAATAATAATAAATAGAATGTAGACTCACACTGGTGGAAGAATAAATTTCATAGCCAGCAACAAAATATTTGATAGATTGTGAAGTGTAACTCATGTCTGGTGAGCTTTGGTTTACTTCCATTTTGAAAGAAAAAAAAGTTAAATCTAGTACCCAAAATATAATATTGTTACAATGATAAAGTTTTTAGGGTCATTACGTTCAATTTTAACTTTTATGAGTTTTCTTTGAGTACTAAGAATTTATATTTGTGAGTTTTTATAATTTTTTTGGGAATGTATCATGTCATTTGTTATCAAACTAAAGATAAACCTCATGTTTTTCTGCAGTTTTGGAATTAAAGTTGAACGAAATCAACTGTCTATTTTGACTATTTTGAATGATTTTTGATTCATTAAATTTATTATCAAATAATATATTCCATTTGTTTTATTGAAATAGTCCATTTTATATTACTAAAAACTTTTTGAGTGGGACGAATGGAGTATTATTTTTGGAAGAAAAGAAAACGGAAAATGTAACTTTTGAAACAACAATATATGTCAAAATATAGAAACCAATAAAAACAAAAAAACTAAAACAAGATAAAGAAAAAGGACAGTGTGTGCGTGTGCAAAGGAATGCACGGCCATTTACATGTACCGTGCACTCGTTTTCATGGGCTTTTAAAGAATAACATTTTATATAAATAAGAGTGAACTGCATAATGCATCACTTAATTATGAATTTTTGTAAAAATGACACTTTCTTTTAAAAGGTTTTTTTATATCACGTAATTATCATTTTTGCTCGAAAAGTTCCGGCACTTTTGTTCGTTAACTCATTAACGGATAGAAATAGTCAAGGGTAAAATTGTCAATTTCCTTTTCACGCAGCCACTGTTCATTTTTTTTCTTTTTTTTTTATAAAAAAATTATCATTAATTCCATTATTTTCTTTCAAATATATACATGTATAATTACCAAGATTGCATTTTCTTCATCCACTCCGGAGGTGAATTTGGACCTTTGGCTAAATAAAATCCATCTTCCCAAACCGATTAGTAGCAAAAATTCCGCTTGAAAATATTTTTACCACATTGATGATAAGCAATATTAATTGGAATCAAAAATAGTAAAAGAAATCCTCTTGATCGGAGGCCACTCGAAATCACAAAAACACAAAGGGCCTGTCTTTTTGAACGTTTTGAAAACAAGTTTTGAAAAATAATTTTATAATGTAAAAAGTGTATTAAAAATGTAAAAAGTAGATGCTGAATAGTAAAAAATTGTATTGGAAATGATGAAATATGATAAAAATATATTAAATTTACTGTTGAAACCAAAACCGTTTTCAAAACGAAACAAAAAGAACAGGCCCAAAGTGGTTTCACCAAAATTCATGTTGAAATTCCTGATTTATCCGAAGGTAATGGATCCCAAAATCAGTGTATTTTTATTTGCAATGAAGCAGCAAAGGGGTAAGGTTGTCTAGAAGATTATTCACTAATTTTATTTCATAATTCTCCAAACCAGCCAAAACATGGCAAGATTGCTGAATTTGGATGAAGAAGAAGAAGAGGATGAATGGGATTTTGGTTTTGGAGGAGAAGCCCACTGTTCATCTTCTCCATGAGTTGCTTCACGAGTCGTCGTCGTCGGAATCACCCGGAGCCGACCCGCCATCGTGGCCTAAACGGGCACAAATTGCACCCACGGTAGCGAAGTCCGTGCGGTTTCTTCATGAAGCGAAGCCTCCGATTGTTCACCGGGATATCAAATCGGCGAACGTTCTGTTCGATTGGAACGCAGCGGAATAATTTCTTTCTCTTCTCCCACCGTTGCAGTTACAGTCCAGATCCGTCGCTGCAATTTTTCAGATCTCCGATCGTTGCTGCCATTCTTGGATCTCCGGTCACCGCTGCAATTCTCGTCGACGTTCGTCCTCTCAAAAGGCAGAGCGGTTGGAATTCTCCGGCGCTTTTGCGGGGGAGAAGAGAAATTTTTTTTTTTTAAGAAGATGAACAGTGGCGGGTTTATTGTTGTTTTATTATAAATCTGCCCTAAAAAGTTAATAATGAAAGATAATATAAAGAGAAAGAAATTGACGGTTTTGCCCTCAAAAAATTCCATCTGTTAGTGAGTTAACGGACAAGAGGGACGGGGTGGTTCTTTTTGAGCAAAAATGATAGTTGCGTGATATAAAGAAAACATTTTAAAAGAAATTGTTATTTTTTGTAAAAATCCATAGTTAAATGAGCTTTATGTAGTTCACTCTATAAATAATTGGCTTAAATCTTTTAAACTACCCTATGTGTTGCTGTTTGACATTTGCCCCCTTGTGTTTCTTTGGCCCAGCACCCCCCCCCCCCCCCCCCCTATTTGACCACTAGCCATATAAAAAGAAAATAAAGACATTCATGCCCTCATACTTTGTTTTACCATAATTATTACATTTATTTAAATATTTTATATTTTTGAATAAAATTTATATTTTAAGAATTTTTCTTAAATATACAATCTACAATTTATTTTATTTTGATTTTTCACTATTTTTCTTCGTTTTGTATTTAAGTTCTTTTACAATTTGTTAAAAAAAAAATTTTAAAATATTTTAAAATTTTGACTAGATGGGAAATTTTAATATATATTAATATATTCATTTAAGTGTCAAAAATATATTATATAAACTATGAAAATTTTAATTTTAGAACATAGTGAGAAAAGTTTAATGAGTTTTAAAATATAATTTTAAATATGACTCTTTTGTTAAAATAAAGAGATTAAATAAGAAAAAGAAGAAATTTATTCAACAATATATTATTATAAAGTTTAAAAAATAATTTTCCATTTTATAGTTTTTTACAGTTTCAAACAAACAATAAAATAAAATTTGTATCAACCAACAATGTAAATATTACGTAAAAGATCATCTATAAATTTTGAAAGAAATATGAAAATACATTACCAATAAATTAATATAACATATCTTTAAATTTAAATTTTCTCATCATTTGACATCTAAAAATATTGTCTTCATTTTAAATACAAAAGTTAATAGTTAAATAAATACCAAATTATATATGTAAAATTTCATTATTGTAAAATAAAAACAAAAGAATGATGTTTAATGAAATAAAAATAAAAATAAAATTATTTTTTTAATTGCACTATTATATTTTAAACGAAAAATATAAAATTTTTTTTGCTAAAAAAATATAAAATGTTGAAATACATGTGAAAATTAAATGTAAAATAAAATGGAAGGGCATGACTGTCTTTATATGATTTTAAAAGGTTTACTAGTGGTCAAGGGGGGCAAAAGATGTATTTAAGAAACACATTGGGGCAAATGCCAAACAAACTAACAAACACAAGGTGGTATAAAAGATTTAAGCCTAAATAATTTGATATTATTTGTATTCACGTGTGTTTTCATTTCTTGAAAATAAATTAACTGTAATATATAAAACAATAAAAAAAACTACTCCCTCCGTTCCATTAGAAGGGTCCATTTTTAATTAAGTACAACTTATTATGAATGTCAAGGTACAATACCTAAAATACTTAATTTGTTAGCATTTGTTCCATTTATATCCTTACTTTTTAATTGTAGACCACATATAATTATATTAGTAAGGGTAGGAGGTGTAACAAAATTGAAAGTGGACTCTTCTAATGGAACAAAAAATTTTCTCAATCTGGACCCTTCTAATGGAACGGAGGGAGTAACAAAAATATAACTCCTGTATTTGAATACGAGTAAATTCTCATTGAAGGAACAAAGTAAGCAATAAAGATTTTTCGTAAATTTTTTTTTAAAAAACTTATTATTTAATGTTTATTAGAAGAGTCAACTTTGACCAATATACAACTTATTATGAATATCGAGATACACAATGGCGAAACATTTAAGGGACTAGTAGGGCCATGGCCCCTACAACTTTTCTTCTCTCAATATATATACATATATTTAAATTAGTAAGAAAATATATAATTATAGAAATTGGCCCCTCCAATTAAATTTTAGTAATATCCCAAATTAAATGTCATTTTAGCTATACTATTTTACCTCTAAATAAATAATTTTTTAACATTTTGAGAAAGATTTGTGCATATATTATTCTAAAATTATCTATATTTTTCTTCTTTCAAAATTATAAGTTGTTTTACATTTTCAATGCAACTATTACGGCTACTCATTCTAATTTTTGATTTATTACTTAGTGAAACCAACACAAAGTAATAGCTATAATTTTACTAATTTTCTTAATTTGTGTGAAAAATGCTAAAGCAACACCTAATTTGAGACATACAATAATATATATTATGAATTTTACTTTACAAATTAACAATAATAATTGATCTACTTTCATTTAAATAATAGGTTGTCACAGGAATACACAATTTTGATTTGAGTCGGAGCAAATTTACATTAATTTAAGTATAACTTTACTCTGATTAGTAAATTTTTGTTCTAAAAATAACATTACCCTAAATAATATCACCATCAAAGAAAAAAAAAAAACCAAAAATTGAGTATTGGTTGGCCCCTCAAATTATTCAACTCAAGTTCCGCTACTAGAGGTACAACACCTAAAATAATTAATTTGACACCTTTTTATATTCTTACTTATTAAGTATGTATTAATTGTATACTACAGATAATTATATTAATAAAAATAGAATGAATAAAATATTTGAAATGTATTCTTATATTAAAATAAAAAATATTTTTTAAAGTGCCTTTTAAGTAATAAAGATGGGCGGTTGGATTCAAAACAAAAAGTTGGCAAGTTGCAGCATACGAACAAAGTGACAAAATGACTCAAAGCGACGTGGAAGCCCCGTACGCAACCTGCGGCTCCCCTTCCTCAACAGCTTCCATATAAACACTCTTTTTCACCTTCTAAAATTTTGCGCAAAATAACATAAACAAATCCACCTACACAGAACACAATGCTATCCAACAAAAACAACATACACTCATCCCCGCCCACCACCACCGCCATCACCAGAGCCCTACTACTGACACTCATCCTCATCCTCTTAAACAGCCACCACCACCGGCTATGCTCCGCAGCCGCCGCCGCCTCCGCGAGCCCCATAAAAACGGTGGTGGTGCTGGTGATGGAGAACCGGTCCTTCGATCACATGCTGGGGTGGATGAAGAAGCTGAATCCCGAAATCAATGGCGTCGACGGGTCCGAATCAAATCCGGTTTCAACGACCGACCCGAAATCGCCTTGCGTTTTCTTCGGCGATAAATCGCACTTCGTGGACCCTGACCCGGGGCACTCCTTCCAGGCCATTCGGGAACAGATCTTCGGGTCAAACGACACCTCGGCAATGCCTCCCCCCATGGATGGGTTCGCTCAGCAAGCTCATTCTATGGACCCCAACATGACTCAGAGTGTCATGAACGGTTTCGATCCTGATAAGGTATGTCCACTTGGATTTCCAGATATTTTTACTGATTTTTGTTTTATTTCCTTCCATTAATGCGAGTTATTATTTATTTGCCCTTATTAATTGAAAATAAATTATGCAAAAATTACAAGAATTGTCCAAATGCTTCCCCTAACTCTAATCAAGCAATCTACCCCTTCTATTCCATTTTCAGATTCATGTTTCAAGAATGTTTTTGTGGGGAAGAGTCATACTTTAAATTTTTTTTATTTTACATACTCTCACTACTATAATTATGTGTAATTTTTAATTAATTTATATTTGAAAATTAACAATTAATTATTTTAAATATTTTAATTTCAAGTCAATGAAAAAAAATTATACTCTCTCCATTTTTAAATGTATGATATTTTAGATTTTTAAATTTGTTCCTAAATGTATAATTTTTTAGAAATTCAAGAACAAATAGTGCATTTTTTCATTCATGTATGTTGTAGATTTTTAAGACTAAACTCATTGAAGTTACAACTTGTATGGAAAAAATATGTAATAGATTTATTTTATCATTAAATAAAGTTGTAAAAGTCTATGTTGAAGATAAAATGAGTTAACTTTATAATTAATAAATTATACTATTTATAATATTTTGAGATAATTAAATACATTTATTAAGATTAACAAAGTAATTTTATTAATTTTTTTAATATGTGTGTAACAAGTTATCATAGATTTAGAAACAGAGAGAGTATATGGCCCTGTTTGTTTTGATTCTCAAAACATGATTTTGAGAAAAATTTTAATTTTATAATAATTTTTCATTATTTTTAATATATTTTTTTACATTTTTTAATACACCTTTTTACATTCCCAATACAATTTTAATATTATAAAATTAAAATAAATCTCAAAATCATGTTTTGGAAAACATACCACACAGGGCCTATATTTTGAACATGAGTCTTTCATAATTGATCGAGTAATAAAGGACGGAAAGTTCTAGACAAGATGTGCAAGGATGTTTTTGTTTTATTAGGAAATGACTAAAATTTCAATAATGAAGCTGCAATCTAGCATTCAGCAAGTGTTGACGAAAGTTACTACTCACACTTACAAAAATA
Organism: Leptodermis oblonga; assembly: GCA_016801395.1. Taxonomy (NCBI): domain Eukaryota; kingdom Viridiplantae; phylum Streptophyta; class Magnoliopsida; order Gentianales; family Rubiaceae; genus Leptodermis; species Leptodermis oblonga. The sequence continues at coordinate 22,380,831 of CM028760.1, forward strand.
TTTTATTAGCATTCTATTATTATTGTCTCGTCACGTCAATAATAGATCATTTCATTTTTTTAAAATCTCATCCAGTAATTCACAATTTCATTTATTTTTTTTTTAGTAAAATACTCTCTCCGTCCCACTCAAATAGTTCACTTTAAAATGTGTACAATTTATTATAGGTTGTGAGATACAACACCTAAAATAAATAATTTACCATCATATTTTTCACTTATATCCTTACTTTAGAAATAAGGGTTAATTGTGAACTACACATTGTAATATTAATAAGGGTGTATAATGTAAAAGAATTCAAAGTGAACTCTTTAAATGAGACAAAAAAATTTTGAAAGTGGACTTTTTAAGTGAAACGGAGGGAGTAGTACGTAGAAAGATAAGTTGTTTAACTTTTTAAGAGACGAAAACTTATAAATTATTTAAATTGTATATCAATCTTTATTTTAATAATAATTTAAATTGTATATCAATCTTTATTTTTAATAATAATAAGAAGAGACTTAATCATGCAAAATATTATTTAATTCGAAAAGTTATGATTGGAAGTATTTGATCATCAATTTGACGGGAACAAAATGAGAAAGCAGTTCGCCGCAATCTCGTGATATCAGAAAAACCGTGACTTTCGATCCCTTAGATCAGTCGACCATGTTTATGTTTAGTTGAATGTGAATTACGGTGTGTATGCTGGATGGAAACATATGAAGTGAGAGGTATTTTAAATTATAAAAGCAAGTCTTAGGGCCGGGTCCATTTAAAAGAAAAAAATTTAAAAAAAAAAAAAAAACACTGAGAGTCACTCATGGCTCAAGATCTTTTGTTACATTTCCTGTTACATTCTCTATTACACATTTTAATAACTCATTATAAATATTATTTTTTTTTATTTTACTCTTTTCACCAATGATATTAATTAGCATTATAATATATTTTTGGACTAAGGATTCACCTATTTTAGTGTAGGGTATATTTATTTTAATTTATTAAGATTTAAAAAATAAAAAAATACTATAAAATTATATTAAAATACAATATTAATTTTAAAAATAAAAAAATTATTTTAAATTACGTAGAATGCCTATGAATAACATTGGTAAAAACAGGTAATTTAAAAAATAATATTTACGATAAATTATTAAAATGTGTAACAGAGAGTGTAATTGAAAAGTGTAAAAGATGATTCCGATCCGTCACATTATATTTAAGATATACGTCATGTAGGAAAGTTGATTACATAGCACAGCGGATTAGTGGATAATAGTTGCCTTGCCCTCTTTAAACTTTAAAGTTACTGATTACCATTGCATCCGTATCCGTCCGACATGAAGATGTCAGTTTTTTAAAATGCACTCCGTATAACTTTTATTCGTTTGATAAATTTTTAAATTAAGTAATTTTCAACTCTCCAAAGTCCGAAGTCTATTACTATGCCATTCCTCGTATCTGGGGTGCCAATGTATCTACCATAAGCTTTTCCTTGTTTGAATCTCATCCTTCACTTTTATTTTAATTTAAGGTCTTGGCATCCTATAGTGCTGCTAAATGGAGAGTATTCAATTTCATTATCAACTTTAACTTATCCTTCAAATTTCATTTTATCTTTTCTCTCAGGTTGGAGTGTATAAATCTTTGGTCTCCGAATTTGCCGTCTGCGACCGGTGGTTCGCATCGGTGCCGGCATCGACTCAGCCCAACCGTCTCTACGTCCACTCGGCGACCTCCCACGGCGCCACCTCGAACGTCGCATCCCTGCTTGTGAAGGGCTACCCGCAGCGCACCATTTTCGAAGATCTGGACGACGCCGGATTCTCGTTCGGAATATACTATCAGAACATTCCGGCGACTCTCTTTTACAGAAACCTCCGGAAACTCAAGTACGTCGGTAAATTCCATCCCTACGACCTGTCGTTCAAGGCCGACGCCAAAAGCGGGAAGTTGCCGAACTATGTTGTGGTGGAGCAGCGGTACATGGACTCTAAGTTGGAGCCCGCCAACGATGATCATCCGTCGCATGATGTGTATCAGGGGCAGATGTTCATAAAGGAGGTGTACGAGACGCTGAGGGGTAGCCCGCAGTGGAACCTAACCCTGTTTGTGATCACCTACGACGAGCACGGTGGATTTTTCGATCACGTCCCGACACCTGTCAGTGGGGTCCCCAGTCCGGATGGGATTCTGGGACCCGACCCGTTTTTCTTCAAGTTCGACAGGTTGGGAGTTAGGGTCCCCACCATTATGATATCTCCCTGGATTGAGAAAGGCACCGGTACGTTACTCTGACTAACTAGATTTGCATAAACTCTTTTCACATGGTTCTGGTTTAAATATCACCACAATTTAAGAGCAAATTACAAATAACATGACGTTATATAATTAACCTGAATTTTAGAAGCCAGGAACTTTCTAAACTTCTGTAGTTTTATTAAATTTCAGGGTTTTATACTTTTATCGAAGTTTAAATTGTAAGTAATTTTAAAAAATTTATCATTGTTATGTGATATTATATCAGGGAAATATCTTTTCTTTATCCAAAAAGATTGACTTTTTAATAATAAAATTTTACTATGAAATTTAAACTGCAATAATAGAATTAATAGATGGGTGTATTTCTTTATCTCTTCCATTAGAAGAGTCTACGTAACAGAAGAAGTATTAAGTAAGAAGAATTGTTCTTTTCAGTAATAGAATGGGCTTTAGTTGTCGAATAAGGCTTTGAATCCTATGTTCTACTATCGTGTAAATTTTTGGGTTACATATTCTAATAACTCATTATGAATATTATTTTTGATATTAAATTTTTTACTAATAGTATTCATATTCATTTTACCTAATTTTAATACGGAGTATTAAAACTTTTATTTAGTTTTCAATGATTTGTTATTTCAATATAATTTCATAATTTTTTTAATATTACAAATTTAAAATAAATATACATTACATCGAAAAAAGTAAACCCTTTAGTTAAAAAAATTTATTATCATGAAAATGAACATCATTGGTAAAAAGGTTAATACAAAAAAAAATATCTATAATGAATTTATTAAAATATATAACAATAAGTATAATATAATAATGTAACAGAGCTAATGGTCATACATTACTAGAAATTTTGTGTTTAAAAGAATGCAAAATTATCTCATAATTGAAGGAATATTGGATTATATTTTTTGATATTTGGAATTCTTAATTTATTTTGGGTGAAAGAAATTCAGCTAGTAATACTACATAATGTATGAGAATATAAAGTTATTACCATTTATCTTTCGCATGACCTCTTTTAGTCATTTCATAATCCAATGAACAGATTTTCATTCTTTCAAGTATAAAACGGTAGGAAAGGTATTGAGATGTTCATTGTCTTGAAAAAATAATTGGACAATAGTCACATCACCTCTAGACTTTGCTACAATAAAATATCTACTAGCAAAAGTGACATCAATGGTAGCTGAATTTTAATTTGGTCACATGAATTGAAAAGAAGATCATTGATGAAAGTGGCCCAAACTTTTAAATGTACTTTGAAACAACAACTAATATCAATATGACATGCAATGCCATATGCAAGAAAGGGAATATAAGTGATGAGGTGGGTGTTGGACAGTGTTGTTTGGCCCGGCCCGGCCCGGCGGGTCGACCCGGTTGGCCCGCGACCCGTAGGCCTTGCCGGGCCAAATTATAAGGGCAACCCGGATGTGGGGTGATCCGGTCAAGACCCGGGGCGGACCGGGAACCGGGTCGACCCGAAGAACCTTTTTTTTTTTTTTTAATTAAGGGACTTTTTAAAAAATTTGACTTTAGTAGGGATTGAACCTTGGTCTCTAATATAAACAATAAGAGTACTTATCATTAGACCACAATAACTTGTTTGATTATTTTTGTACAAAATAGTATTTTAACTCATATTTTAATATGAATCATGGGCTTTCTAATAATAATATATTAATTGAACCATCTAAACTAATGTTAATCTCATTATAATTCCTTACTATTTATAATTTTAAGACTATAATTTTTTATTAGTTGATTTCTTTTCATTTAAAGCTTGTTTAATTTTGTCATGTATTAATCTAAAATACGTTTTCATTTCTTTTACATCAAATTTTATCTTTTTTTCCTAAGAAAATGTAATAATATAATTTTTAGAATATAACTAATATTTTATCATTTATTTACTTATTGAGTTTTATAGTAATGAATTTTAATGTTTAAGATACTTGTAAACTTCGAAAATATATATAATTGTTGTGAAGAAAAAATATTTTAACTAATATTATTTATATTTTATATATATTTATTTATTTATGACGTCATCCGGGTTGACCCCCGGTTGACCCGGGTCGTGCGACCCTTGGGCCTCGCCGGGTCGGCGGCCGGGCCAGGCCGAACAACATTGGTGTTGGGAGGGGTACGGATTTCCCATAAATCCGCCACTAATGATATCACTCTTAAGTATAAAGTTATCTAAGACCTCTACCACGGGCTGCAGAGGTTGACCCCTCCCCAGTGCGGTTGGAGGTTTTCTTAGACCTCTGCCCGTTCCGGGAAGGTATCTCTGTCAGAAGCCGACAAAGGTTTTTTAAGACCTTCGTCCGAAGCGGGGCAGAGGTTTGTTAAGACATCTTCCCGGAGTAGGCAGAGGTCTTAGAAAACATACGCATGGGGCAGGCAAAGTTCTTAGAAGACCTCCCAGAGCAGGCAGAGGCCTTTTAGGGGAAGGTCTTTAAAAAAAAAAATTTAAGGGAAAAAGATTTTTTGTGTGAGTGTAAGAATATTTTTATATTTTCACCCTTAGTGATTCTTACATTAAGTAGGATGGTTCCTACATTTAATAATCCCTAATTTTAAGGTACCATTTTGGGTAGTGTATGTCTTTTTGTGAAAGAAAATTAAGTTTTTTCTTAAAATTACATTGTTACCTGAAATCCTTAATTTTAAGATATAACATATATATAGAACTATCTATCATATATATATATATGTATGTATGTATTTTTTTTTAATACTTATTATCTTCCTTTAAGATTATGGATAATACAAATATTGGAGGAAAAGAGGAGTAAAAAATTCACTATTTAGACAAACTTAATAAAAAAAAATTTCAGTTTTGCCTTTGCTGGTAAGATACTACCCGCCGCGCATCTCCTTTTGAAAAATGAAAAGTTATCTTATAAATATAAAAATTCATTTGTAAAATAAAATATGTGAGACTTTCAGTGGTGGCTCCTTTCCCTCATGGTTGTCTGGGCCGGACCGGACGTTGAACCAGTGATACCAAGGGTTTGCTTGAACCGGGGGTTCGACCAGTTCGAGCCGGGAGTCAAACCGGATGACATCATATATATATATATATGATTAACATGCTTTAATTTTATTATTTGTAACATTTAAAAAATATTTTTTCACAACAATTATATATTTTTGTAAATTTTACAATTGAGTTGAACATTAAAATTCATTATTATAAAACTCAATAAGTAAATCAACTATAAAATATTTCTTATTTTTTATTAAAAAATATATAATTATATTATTACATTTTTATTAGACAAAAAAAAGATAAAATTTGATGTAAAAAAAATTAAACGTATTTTAAGTTAATACATGAATAAATTAAACAAATTTTAATTGAACAGAAAATAACTAATAAAAATTATGATAGTATTAATTTTATAAATAGTAAGGAATGATAATAAAATTAACATTAGTTTGGATTAGGGATGGTCACGGTTCCGGAACTGCCGGTTACGGTTCCAAACCGCCGGTTACGGTTCATAAATCAGTGGAACCGGAACCTTGGGGGGACGGTTCCGTGCCGGTTCTAGAACCGCCGGTTCCGGTTTCAATTCCGGTTCTATCACAGTTCCGGTTCTAATCTGTCACGGTTACGATTCTGTCAAGGTTCCCGTTCCGATTCCAATCTCTTCTGTTTATTTAACAATTTTTTTCGTTTATTTAAAAATTTTAACTTATCAATGTTATTTTATTTTGACTCAATTAATAACTCAATTATTTATAAATAATTAAAATTACAAAAATAAAATAAAATTTGTAGCGCGGTACATACATTTAAACAATTAAATGATTTATATAATAAAAGATACAAAAATAAATTGTGAAAATATATATGTACAGATGAATAATACATCAATATATTATTTTAAAAAATCAAGAGAATGATGCCTTATTATAAATCGTGAGAAATCAGAGTTTGAACTTTGAAGCATTGAAACTTTTACAAAATAAATACATCTTGAATATTTAATATAATTCATCTTCATCATCTTCATCTTAATCATTTGCGGAAGTTGTGGTTGGATCTAATTTAATTTAATAATTAATTAATTTTAATTTAATTTAATGCTTATTTATATTATATTAATAATATATATAAAAAGTATACTAATAATATATATTATTATAATATATATTTAAAAATATTTTTTATATATTATATGTTAAACATATAATATAATTATAATTATAAGAAAGAAGTTCAAAAAAAGTAAATAGTTGAAGTGGTTAATCAACTTTGCTTAAAGCCTTTCAATTTTAACAAAGGGTTGTGTGTTCGAATCTGTGCAAGAGGAATGTAAAAATTATTATTTTTATGGTTCTCACATTAGAACCGCAGGGTTGGACCCTTTGGAACTAGAGGGTTGGAACCGGCGGTTCCGACCCGCTGGTTCCCGGTTCTCAGACAAGAGGAACCGGAACCTTAACCGCCAGAGGTGGGTCCGGTTCTGGAACCGGGGGCCACGGTTCCGGTACGAACCGGAACCGTGGCCATCTCTAGTTTGGATTGGTCAATTAATAGATTGTTAGAAAGTCCATGATCAACATAAAAATGAGTTAAAACAATAATTTATACAAAAGTGAACAATTTTATAGTGGTAAGTACTCATGTCTTCTATGTGAGTGACCAATGTTCAACTCTCATTAACAGTAAAATTTTGTAAAAATTCTCAAATTTAAAAAAAAAATAAAAACCGGGTTTGGGAGGGTCGGCCCGGTTCCAAGCCCGCCCCCGGTTTTTAAAGGGTCCATTTTTTTTTGCATTTTTGAACCTGCAAGGGTGCCGGTTCGCGGACCGGTCCGGCTAGACGACGTTGCTTTCCCTCAATTATAAACTCTAAAGTAGCACCTTCCTCCCCCAAAAGCCTAATGCACCATTGTAAACGTGTGGCCTAAATTGGAGATGCTCATTCGGTGCCACTATTGATAGGCAAATACCAAAAATAACAAAAAAGATTACTTTCACTGGTCAGATATCAACTTTTAATAGCCAAATGCCAAAAACAACAAAAAATAATTACTTTCACTGGTCAGATATAAACTTTTGAATTTTGGAAGCTCCCTCTCTTCCTTCCATTAGAAGAGTCGACTTTGAGAAATATTTTTTTATTCCATTAGAAAAGTTTACTTTCAAATTTTTAACTCATATTATCCTTACTAATATAATTATATGTGGTACGCAATCAGCCCATACTTAAAATTTAAATATATAAATGAAATAAATAATGTTAAATTAGTTATTTTAAGTGTTGTACATTGACACTCATAATTAATTGTATATTAGTCAAAATTGACTCTTATAATGGAACAGAGAAATTAACAAATTTATAAAGGGCGCATGAGATTAAAGCGGGGTGAATGCTTTAGGGTGCGTTTATGGAAATAGGGAAGGGTTGAAGGTAGACATGACCACGATTCCAAAATCGCCTGTTACAGTTCCATAGAAAATGGAACCGGAATCGGAACCTTGGGGGAAAGGTTCTAGGATGGTTCCGGAACCGTTTGTTCCAGTTTTGAGACGGTTCCTGAACCACCGGTTCCGGTTATGTCACGGTTCCGACTCCGATTCCGTCACAGTTTTAATTTCGTTCAAATTGAAGCAATTTTAATTCAATAATTAATTTATATTTATATATAATTTAATTTAATTTAATGTTTACTTAGATTAATAATATGCATAATATAAATTATATCGTGAATTTATATATAATATTATAATAATATATATAGTATAAAAAAAATTATATTTTATAATTATGTACTTTATCTATAAATAAATATTAATAATAACAAAAATATAACAAAAGAGGAAATAGTTAAGAGTGGTTATTTAGCTTTCCTCAAGTTCCAAAGAAAATTGAGGGCATGGGTTTGAAACCTTACTTCAAATTCTTAGTACTTTAAATAGGGAACCACCGGTCCCCTATGAAAGATGGAACCGGAACCTCCTCATGCGGGTTCTGGAACTGTGGGCCACGGTTTCGGTCCCAGGTCCGAAACCGTCGGTCCGGTTCTGGGTCGGTTCCGGTTCGAACCGGAATCGTGGGCATCCCTAGTTTGAAGCACATCTCATATTTAATAATGAATTAATTATTTGTTAAAAAAATCTTAAATCATTTTTTAAAAAATATAATAATTTAAATGATCAGTCATATATACGAATTAAACATAAAAATTTGAATCACATAAATCACTTATTCATTTTTTCATTTCCATTCTCACGGACTAAAAAAATCAAAAGTGCGGTTAGGCAGGGGATAACAATAAAATTATGTGCGTGGAAGGAGATGGGTTTGGATCATGTGTAAGCTATTTAGCCAAAATACCACCACACTTATTGTGGCGTGCCACAATTATGTGGATATTGTTTATGAACTTAACAACTTAATAGCAACAAAAATCAATAAAATAATTATGTATTATATTAAGCAATAAAAGCTTATACTCACCATGTCTTTAGGCTACCTATTTTTTCCCCTTTATATCCTTAAAAAAATAATTATGTCCCAAGAAAAAGTCATGCTTTGTTTATTTTACTTACATACCATTACTATTATAATTATGTGTGATACATAATTAACGCACACTTAAAAAGTAAAAAACACGGATAGAAGAAATTGTGATCGACAAATTACTTATTTTAGATAATATATCTTTAAACCAATAAAAATTTGTACATTTTTGAAATAGGACTCTTCCAATTAATTAATGTGATTTTTATGGAGTTGCAGTTGTTCATGGACCTAAGGGATCACCATTTCCAACTTCAGAATATGAGCACTCTTCGATTCCAGCGACAGTTAGGAAGATATTCAACCTTTCATCACCCTTTCTAACCAAGAGGGATGAGTGGGCTGGCACCTTTGAATCCATTCTCCAAACGCGCACAGTACCCAGAACTGATTGTCCAGGTTAATTAGTTTCTTGAATTTTAATGATTTTCCAGCTGAATTTCTCGCTAGTTTTGACTTGGTTGACTTTTTTTTTTTTTTTTTTAGGTGTTCTTGAATTATTTACATCAGCCTCAAAGTAAATGTGTTTTTCTTATAATCTTGATTACTCCGTATTAAATATTCTCAACATCCATCAACAATTACTACTCTCTCCGTTTCATTAGAGTCCACTTTGATAAATATTCTTTTTGTTCCATTAGAAGAGTTCACTTTTAATTTTTTTTACTCCTCATATTCTTACTAATATAATTATGTGTGATCTACAATTGATCTATACTTAAAAAGTAAAGATATAAATGCAACAAACGGTGTCAAATTTGCTAGTTTAATTGTTGTATCTTGACATTCATAATATATTGTAACATTTGTCAATATGGAGTACTTTTCTAATAGAACGTAGGGAATAATCAACTTGATATACTTCCAGTGAAATTTCTGATTACATTGACCCAATTAATGTGGTGTACAAGTTATCTCACTTAACATGATTCCGAATCATTCATTGTTGGGTTTTCCATGCAAAACATCCAAACACTTCCATTTTCTAGAAAATTCAAATTCTAATATTTTTAAAATTTATCAAACACACTTTTTTTAAAGATTTTTTTTTCCTATGCAATATTTCATAAAAATTTCTCCTTTTTTAGGAAAAAAATTTCCTAGACAAAAATCCATACAAACATACATGCTTCATTTCATTTATACTTGAATTGCTTGCGTTAATTTTCATGGGGATTTGGCAGAGATACTGCCAACTCCAGTAAAGATTCGACAGGGAGAGGCAAAAGAAGATGCCAAGATAACCGAATTTCAGCAAGAACTGGTGCAACTTGCAGCTGTGCTTAAAGGAGAAGATATCTTAGCAACTTATCCCCAACAAATTGGGAAGGAGATGACTGTGAAAGAAGGGAAGCAATATATGAGAGATGCAGTCAAGAGCTTCTTTGAAGCTGGATTTACTGCTAAACAAATGGGAGTTGACGAGAATCAAATTGTGAAAATGAGGCCCTCCCTAACGACAAGAAAATCTTTGCCATCACCTCAATACCACCCTTAGTTAAGTCAGAATTAGTTTAGGCAATTTCTTAAGTAAATGCATTAAAAGTACAATTTAAAATTGTTGTAAATCTATACTACTTCCTTAGTTCCACTAAAAAAAAAGTTGAGCTTGCAAAATATTCAAAGTATTATGGATGATATTATATACCATTTAAGGTAAGTAATTTGATGTATTTTTTTATTTATTATTAAATAAGGTTTATTGATGATCACATATTATTATATTTTTTATTGGGACAAACTAAGACTTATAATATTACTTTCTAAATAAGGTTTCATTATGGGCTACATATTAATCTATTAATAAGGGTATGTAATGTACACAAATTGAGACTATACTCTTTCATTGGAGAGTTAGTCTCTCATGAAGTAGATTTATCTATAGTAAGCGCATTTTTTTAAAACTAACACTTGCGAAAAGTATCAGTGGAGTATCTATAATACTTGAATACTTGTGTAAACAAGTATTGTTTACAATTATCGGTAATATTTTGTTCAAGTAAAATTTTGTATACATTAGTTACCGAAGAGGGAGATCCTATAATTGAGTTGAAATTAAAAATTTCCAATCTGCAAAACGGATTTCACCTCCTAAAACAGTTTGGCGAATTTTTAAATTTAATCTTAACTGTGTGCATCCATCTGTAGTATGTCTACCAATTCATTTTAAGAATGAGCAATCAATAACTTTTTTTGCTAATCGATCATTACACAATATTGCTAACAATCATGTTATTAGAAAAATCATGTTCACGAAGTTTTTCTACATGAATAGACATAATAATTATGCTAGGAGCCTAAATTGTTTTATGTTGAATTATAGGAATACTTGAAATTTTCTATTGCAACCTAAGAGGGGGAGGGGGTGAATTAATTTATATACACCTTTAAAAACTTTCTTCAAAAGAAAAATAACTTTGAAAATCTTTTCAAAGGCAATTGTAAAACCGATTTGCGAGTGTGGTGTGTGATGAGTGATTTGCAAAATGAAAGCAAATAAACAAAGAGACAATGCACAGAAAATTTATAGTGGTTTGGATTCCTCTTGAGTCCTAGTCCACTCTCCAAGTTCTACAACGTGAAATTTTCTAATTCACTAGAAAACACTTAAATGATTATTTCAATCCCTTACACTTGTTTAACTCCTTCTCAAGAGCTTAAGATTTTTCTTTTGCTCTAATATAGCTCTAGACTAGGACTTCCTTGCCTAATACTAGCAATGGATCTTTTGCCTAAACCTTCTCACGGCTTAGGACTTACTCAAAACTTCCCTTGCCTAGCAATTAAGAATTAGGACTTGTGCTTAATAAATCTCTTGATCAAGACTTCTGCAACCCACCCCCCCCCCCCCCCCCCCCCCCCCCCGGCCCCTTTTTTCCCAACTTAGATCTAAGTTAGGACTTTACCCTTTTCCTAATCTCAACCTCTTGAGATAGGTCTTTGATAATTGCCTATACCAACATCTTGGTTATGACTTTTACAATTGCCTAAACTCAACCCCTTGAGTTAACACTTCTCTTTCTCTTCTTGCTCCCCATTTCTTCTTGTCTAACTCTTAAACAAGAGTTTGGGACTTCTTCCTCACTTACAAACTCAAATGTTTAGGACTTTTTCTTCTTTTACAATGTGAAGGTTACCTCTTCAAATGAGGTTTTACACTATGACATAAATGGGCATGAAAGTCTCTTTCTAGACAAATGGGCACAAAGGCCTCTTAGCTCTAATCCTACCTCTATTAGCTAATCTAACAAGTAGATGACTGATTTTAGCTCTTGATGTGTATTTTGAGAGTAGGAGGCTTAGTGGGGATGCTTAAACTTTAATTCCTGCTCTTGTGGCTTTTATACAAGTGAAGGAATCACTTCAAACTATCAAATAACGGCTATATTTTTGCCCCTTGGAGTGCTTCGAAAGTCGAGCTCCGATTTCAACCCTCGGTATTGAACCAGGGTTTCGAATGGCAATGAGGATGTACGAAGTCAAGGTTTGAGGTCGAATTGGTGTCAATCCTTCTCCATCTCTTTTTCAATGGCTAGTTGCTTTTTGGAATGTGTCTAACGGCTAGTTAGGTTCGAGATTGAATAGGTGTCGAAGGCCAGTGTCAAACTAGGCTCCGAATGGCAGATAGCTCTATCTTTTCAGCTTCTTTTCTTTTTGAGCTTCGATATCGAGCTGGTCTCGACGGTTGGTGCCGAGGGTTTCTAGGAAAAAGCCTCGACGTCGAGAGGGTGTCTTGCCTCAGCGTCGAAAGGTTCTAAATGGCCTTGCAAATGTCTTTTTCTTTGGGCATTAGCCTAAAAGGTTGTCGAGGTGGTGTCAACGCTGGTTCATGGCTCGCCTTTGTGGATTTGCCTTAGAATATTTTCTGCACTTTTACTTAGCAAACATTAAATTTTTTTACATATTTGTTAACTCATCAATCAAAACAAGGATTGAAATCATAGGTCTAACAATCTCCCCCTTTTTGATAATGAAAAAACAAATATTTAAAAGAATTGCGTGTAAATTTCCTTCTAATTTATGATATCCCCTTCATTTCTTACTCCACCACATTCCACATTCACACACTCTGCATTCACATTTTCCTCCCCTTTTTGTCATCACACAAAAATGTACTCACCTCACACATGTGGTATATTAGCAAATAAGCAATTAAGGACAAGAGCATACAAGCGAAGTAAAGAACATCTCAATAATGTATTAACATTTATGTAATCAATGGAAGATTCCTCATACAAGCCAATCATTTTAGCATTTTCTCCTTCTTTGTAAATGCATTCAAAACTCCACTTTACTTCTTAAGTCTATGGGATTACTATGCTAATCTTAACATCTAATGCCAGAGCAAGTTAAGATATGAAATCAAAGGCGTTCATTCTTCCTAGAGAATGTCCCTTTCTAAACACATGAGTTTTCAAGATTTACGCAATATAACATCAACTCATGTTTAAAATAAGTCAAAAGTACGCAAGCAATTTTAAATGACCCTAATGATCAAGATGTAGGCATCAAAAGTCATAGAAGATGCATCATGTCAAAGTCAACTCATTAGTCAAACTTGCAAACTTTTCAACTTATCATGAAATTTGCTTTTCTAAAGTTTACAAACTTCATTTCTCTATGCAAGAAAATTCCATTAGGCATATAAAATATTTCAAGAATGTAAAGATTTACTTCTCAGGCATATTCTTGAAAGTCAACTTAAAGTCAACATTTTCACAAGCAATGCCTATTTTCCTAAAATTTATTAATTTCATCATGTAAATCTCAATTAAGCACTTGAGCATGTTTTAATCAACATATGCAACATATATAAGGAATCAAACAATTCAAAATGCATATGTATAAAGTCAACCTATCGGTCAACATTTTTCAAGTTTAAGCAAGCTAAGTTATGAATTTTGAAAGTTGCTATTTTCAAGTTTCCATCATGCATTTCGGGCCTGTACTTTACATTTTGGTTTGGTTTCAACTATAAATTTAATATATTATAATCAGTTTTCATTATTTCTAATACAACTTTTTACTATTCAGCTACATTTTTACATTTTCAAGATACTTTTTACATTATAAAATTATTTTTTAAAACCTGTTTTCAAAATTGTTTTCAAACCCATAAAAAAGAACAGCCTCTTCATCATACTACAACCAACTTCTAATACTCAAGTAGTTCATGCATAAAGATTCAAGCAATCCAAAACATGCATATTTTCAAAGTCAACTACTTAGTCAAACTTTTTCAATTTTAAGCATTTAATATTTGGAAGTTGCAATTTTCTAGCATCTAACCTTAATTTTCTCATGCAAGCAACTTCAAATCACCAAGTAATCCATGCTTAAATCTCAAATAAGCTAAAGTATATATAAATCAAAAGTCAACTACTTGGTCAACTTTTTAAAACAATGCAAACATGCTTAGTTATTGCTAACTTCAAATTCATTGAGGTTTTTTCAAATGAAGAGTTTTCTACTCCTTTAAAAGAAAGAATCAACAATACCAAATGTGAAATAGATCCTAATGCAACATTGTCACTCAAAAATATGGCATTCTAAGATTATATAACTCAAAGACTCATCAACAAGACAAATTTCAAATTTTCTATTTAAAGCTACATTTTGCCTAAATCAACTCTTTTTGAGTCTTCTTACTTCAAATTTGGTCTAAGCAAATTTCAAATGTCATTCTAAGCATACTAGACCACTTTTCAACTTCAAAACATGTAAAAGTCATTTAAGCTCTAAACTCATAAAGACTTTCATTAAAACATGCTTTCAATCAAATTTAGGGATATGAAGATAACTTGCAAGTAAAATTTCTCATTTAGCAACAAGATGCATATTCAAATCAAACTATGCATTCTATATAACATATCCATCATTTTGAACTCAAATTAGACACAATCATCATTTTTAACTCAATTTGCTCATAATCATCAAAACAAGTTCAAAGCAATCAAAATTAGTTAGGAATGAGATGATACATGTTACCTCAAATGAGGATTTATGGGCTCATTACCATTCTTGAAGCTATTTTTGCATATTTTTTTTCACCATTTGGCTCCAATCAACCATCCTTGCTACTTTTCAAACATCTCTTCATTGAAACTTTAGTCCACAAGTAGCATCACTAACCCACAAGAAGATCAAGCACAAGGTTTTGGTACCCAAGTCTTTTTGAGTCCTAGGGGGTTAGCTTGTTCCTTGACCTGCCATATTTTTCTACCCTTTTTCACGTTTCTCCTATCAAAATATTTGGGTAAAACATGACCACGTCTACCACAATAATCACATATAATAGGTGCATCTAACAAAGGAAATGTCTTAGCATAATGAATATGACACTCTATTATATTCAAATCCATTATGCCTTTTCAAGTGCATGTGATCAAAATGATTCTTCCTAGCATGTAAGGCATTATAGTTCCTAGAATCATTTTTCTTATCATAATGTCTCCTAAGTTCATTTCTAAATGAACTATTCACATTCATTTATCTAGGAGCATAATGAGTATTTAACATACAAACTTCCTCTTTGGGGCATATGAGGCAAAGTCATGAAAACAACAAACTTTACTACGCCTATGAGGAACATGCTTCTTCTTAGGCATATAAAATGAATCATCTACTTTAACATTTTTGGAAAATTTATTTTCTTTTTGAAAATCTTTCTTTCCAAAATCATTCTAGTTCCAAGCATGATTCATGTTCTTCTTCTTATTCTCATAAGAAGGATAGGAAAATTTCTTTTCCTTGGAAGCATTTACAAAAATTGTAGAAGTGGATGACACATCACAATTTTGGTTATTTTCATAACCCAAACCATGTTTATCACTTCCAATCTTTTGCTTTCCTAACAACTTCTCTAAGTTGTCTTTCCCTAGAGTCAATTTTTCAAGACTTGCACTCAAGTTATCAATTTTCTTTTTCATGCATTCATACTCATTTTTTGACACATCATATGACTTAGCCTTTTCATCCAATTTTTCATTTTCATCTAAGGCATGTTCATAATACTTTTTCAAGTCAATATACTTTGCATCTTCATTTCCTAAGGTGAAGGATCTAAAGTTTGTCACTCAGTTCCGACCGACCAGCCTTTGTAATGTTGTTTACTGGTTGTGTGAGACCCCATAATTTTTTGTCTTAGTTTAACCTTTATAATTTATATGAAGTTATGTTTTTAAGTTAATTAGGCACAATTATAAGTTGTATACTTTTCTTTGAGAATTTTAATGAATGAAGAATTATTTTTGAATCATAGATTTGTAATGTTTAAACTAGGATTACGATGTTAGGAATAAGGTTATAATTATATTTAAGTAATATTTGATAAAGTAAGTAAGTAATAAAAAAAAAAATAAATGAAAAATCAAAAAAATCAGGACAGAGCGATTTTACCCTGTCCTGAAGCAGGTAAAATTGATCTGACCGCCTGAAGGAGCGGTTTTACCCAGTCCTGAGATGGGTAAAACCAATCCAACAGTAGGAAAAAATATTAGACCGCCTAAAATAGCGGTTTTACCCAGTCCTAGAGCGGGTAAAACCGATTGCAGACTGATTTTACCCAGCCTTTGAGCAGGTAAAATCGATCGGGTGCTGGAGTTGAAAAAATATATTTTCTAAAGGAGAGCTACGACCTAGGGCTCTAGCCTCCTAGGTTTTGGATTGTTAGGCAGTCTGGGTCTATAAATATACTCCCTTTCGTCCTCACAATTCATCAAACGAGCACAATCAAAATCAAAAAGAGGGAGAGAGGGAGAGAAAGGAAAGAAAGGAGAAAGAAGAAGAGAAGGAAGGAAAACTAGGAAAGGAAAGCTAAGGAGGAAGGATTTGGATCCTAAACCGTGGAAACCTCTCCTAGCAACTTCAGGATCACGTTGGTAAGGAATTCAAGCTTCCATAATGTTAATTTTTGGAGTTAGGATTCATAAAAGTTGACAAATTGAAGTTTTGTTAGGTGTTATGGAATGTTAGTAATGTTATATGGATGTTGTAGGAATAATTTTGAGCAAAAGAAACAGAAGAAAAACGAGTTTTGGAGCACTTTTGTTTGAAACCTGAAGCTAAAAGTTGAAGAAAACATTTTTTGGGCACGATCGGGTAAAACCGATCCAAAGAGTGGGTAAAACCGATATTGGAATTTCTGAAAAACCCCCGATCGGTTTTAACCAATCTCAAAGCGGGTAAAACCGGTCCTTAATTTTCTGAATAATTTTAAAGCGGGTAAAACCGATCCTTGATTTTTTGAATAATTTTAGAGCAGGTAAAACCGATCTCAGAGCTGGTAAAATCGATCAGACGCTGGAAAAATGGATTTTTAAATAGTTTTAATTCTTTTGTTTATTTCTTTATAATTCCTTTTGTAAATCTTTTCTAAAAATATTTTAACTACCATTTAAAAGGTTTTAAGTTTATAATTTCCTTAAGATAGTAATTAATATAATTTCTTGTTTATTTATTTGTTATTTCCGAAATAAATTAGAAATAGAGTTTAAATATTATAAACTCTTTTTAAAAGGAAAATAGGTATATTAGTTTTACGGGGTTAAACTTATATTTTCCTTGAAATTAGTTATTAATGTATTTCTTTATTGATTTCCAAGTAAAATAAAGATAACTTTAAAATATCTATTGCTATAAACTCTTTTTAATAGAATTAGATAAATTAGTTTTACACTCTTATTTAGCAAAATCCTAGAATACTTAAGGATTTAAGAATCATAGAATTTTATTAGTAATTCGAAATAAATACTGAAATTTCGGAACATGAAAAATATGCAGATCGGATAGATAAATGGTGAGCTAGATTCTACGGACTAAGGTGAGTTACCTCATTGAAAAGGAAGAACCGTTTTAATCTGTAATTAATTGAATGTCGGATTGCATCATGCATATGCCATGTGTTTAGAGTTCATCCTGATATGATATGAGTTGAGAAATCAAATGTATCATATTGAACTATTATGTGCACTTGATTATTTTATATCTGTGAATGTCCAGGTGTGCCTACTTTGCACACTGGATTATCTGTATATCTGCTCTAATTTATTCTAAGTCTATTTTAAGTCTTGAATTCACAATCTATGCGGAATGATTCTCGAGCCGGCTTGGGCTTGGTCGTTGGGTCATTCTCGTTGGTCAGTAGTCTCGAGCTACCCCCGTATCTGAGTTATTATCCTATGTGGACGTTGTTGACGATTATGTTTAATCTAACTTCAACTCCGAATCTGGAGTTGATTAAAAAGTTGTTCATAGTTCATTTAGAACTCTGTCGACTTTATGCTATACTGTATCCTTCTGTATATATATGTTGTGCATTTGTGTCATGACGGCTCTCTGATAGGATTATCTGAACATGCATGCATGGGTAATTATGAAACTCGGTAACTTTGTTAAACAGTGCGGCCTCACTGATTCATTTTCCTTGTTTTGTTTTCTGTTTTCAATGAAATTGTTACAAATAGGTTGTACATGGGTGGCTGTACTGAACATCGATATTAGGACGATCTGAACCCCTAAAATAGTTGGCAAGGAAGTAGAGGTTGGAATAATTTTCCTCTATAATCAGCCCTACGTAAGGGTGATACTTATAAGGATTTCGTTTGTAATAATACTTTGAAATTTTAGATTTCTTTATGTTCTGTTCTGCATCTGACTCTTGGTGCGAACCAGACAGACATCCGGTTAGTCAATCCCTTGTATGTGGGGTGGTGAGACTGGGGTGTCAGAGGTTGCCTCCAAAGTTGTAGCGAACCGGGTCAAGGGGGTACTTTCGACAGTCGTCGGTGAAATCCAGTCGGTGTTTGTCTCGGGGCTGCACATCACTAATAATGTGCTCCTCGCATTCGAGACCCATCACTACATGAAGACGTAGGGGAAGCAAGGCCGAAGCCTCATGTCCCTGAAGCTGGACGAGTAAGGTGTTTGACCGGGTGTTATGGAGTTTTATGCGCCTTCTGATGTCAGCCTTCGGTTTCCCTACCCAACTGGTCCAGCTTATCCAGAGATACCTATCCTCCATATCTTTCTCCTTCCTTCTGAATGGCCGCTGCTTTGGGGATCTCAAGCCGGGAGGCATAATCAGTTAGGGGGGCCCACTATCACCATACCAGTTCATTATCTGTTCGAAGCTTCTTTGTGTGCTGCTCCAAGACCTTTAGTGTAGTGGAAGGCTTAGTTATATAGTGATCACGAGATTAGCCCCCCGTATCTCGCACCTTTTCTTCACAGATGACACGTTGATGTCTGGCTGTCACTCTTAACCAAATCTAGTTTCAGCGTAACAAGCGGTTGCACGAGAAGGCCACTTAGGGCCCCTTCGGGGTAGCCCAATCACAACAGCCTCTCTCAGAAACTTCCACGCCGCTACTCAACGTCCGGAGGTGGAATGCTCATACCTCATCTGCTCGACTCTGCTCCTGGCTACCCCCTTCAAGAGCTGCGAATCTTTTTTTATGTTGTTTTCCACCTTGCCACTCGAAGGGCGGCGGTAGTCATTTTCTGCTATGATATTAGAGGGAAATGGGTGCATGGTAGGGCATAGACTATTAGTAATGTCTTTACACCGGAGGAGAAAGAAGCTACAGGAGCTCTGGTAGCTCTTGAGCTTCTTGGACAGCTAGATTGGCCCTCAGAGCATTCCCAATGGTTGTGTAGATGCTGACATGGCAGTCAGCATTTACCCCATGTCAGCATCTACCCAACCAATTGGGTATTTATCATTGGGGAAATGGGGTAGAGGGTGAATTTTCTCTACCTGAGTAGAGGTTTCTCTACACAGGTAGAGAAAAAATGGGGTGGACCACTTTTGTTTTTTATTTTTTATTTTTTGTGGGATATTTATTGTATTTTTTTGACTTTTTCTATACCTTTTTGGCTGTTTTCACTTTTGCATTCCAGTAGCAAGCAACGGCTATTTTAGCCGTTGCTTCCTACTTCATTTTTTTTTTCTATTTTTTTAATTTTTAATACATGTTAACGGCTATTTTTTTGTTCTATAAATATATGTTAATGTTCTCCATTCTCTACACTTCTATATCAATTTTCATTCTCCCTCTCAAATTTCTGCACTTATTTATCATTTGTCATCTAGAAAAAATGGATAAAATTCAATATCAAATTGGTTGAACTTTTCCAATGGCGAAGAAAATTTATCTTCTCAACGGTCCAACAGTCGTCCCAATAATGCAAACATTCCTTTAATTAATATATAATTTAAAAATAAAATATGTTTATTAAAATAATTTATTTATTAAAATATTATTAATATATAATTTAAAAATAAAATATGTTCATTAAAATATTAGTAATGATGTTTAATTATACAGAATTAAAAATGATATAATAAATGAGTAAATATAAATAAGATGTATATAATAATTGATAGTGGGAGATGATGTGGCAATAAAATACCTACTTTTTGGGTAGAATTGTTGGAGAGATATGGTTATAGATATTAGGTGAAGTGGCAGATGATGTGGCAACAAAATACCTCCTTTAGAGGTAAAACCATTGGAGATGCCCTCATGTGTAGTCTTGGGTCACTCGGTAACTGTGGTGTTGGCGGCTCGGGGTGAGGGTTTCATCAGACTGGGATGTCAGGCACTGCTGGACCAAGTCACTCTGGGGCTCCACAGCCAAAGAGGAAAGGGGATTTACTGCATTGAAAGGGCGAGGAATGCCATTGCACTCCTCGTAGCTAAGTTCGAGGTCACTTGCCCAGTAAAGAGTGTAATTGGAGCATTGCTCTGGATTTTGTCTCTCAATCGCTACTAGACGATTTACAATCGCTTTTAATATAAGTATTCACTTTGGGTTTCCAGAAAATAAATAATAATAATTCATGCAAAAGCGATTTTGTTACGATTTAGAACCATGAGCCAACAACCATGCCAACAGTTTCGAGGCTCCATTCCAGAACGACCAGTTAGGTTCCTATTGGAACTTAATCCACAACCACCTCAAAATTCCACTATTAAAAATAGAATTAGGTTAGTGTTATTGTCGAACACTAATAGCATATAGAACAAAACAATTGATTTAGTACTGAATTACCCTTATTTAATAATAAGTTTCTTGTCCGAGGTTTTTTTTTTCCCTTCTCCTTTAACATCATTTCATCTCTCTCAATTCTGTTCAATTTTTTTTCGCCTTGACTGCATCGGACAGCAAAGCACTTCCATAAGTACTCACCATCTAAATAAGAAATCTCAAAAGGAAAAAGAATATAAAAAGACTTATCACTATATAAGAGAAATTTCGTAACAAAATAATTATTTTGTTCAGTACGCTAAAAATTGCTCTGACAATAACATTAGTCATAGAAGTAACATCTCTTTTGCTTTTCATATCCTCAGCTTGTTGCACTAAATAAGAGACCAAACTACACTTTCGCAACGAGTTTGGATCAAGTTGGCATAATATTACATTTGTACTCGCACCCAAGGTTGTTAAACTCAGAAATTGGGATTGGGATAGAATCGTTTTATGCCTGAAATCAGAATCGTAGAATCGGATCGTAGAATCGGATCCTGGAATCGGAAAATAGAAAATACACATGTATTTAACGATAATTATATCATAAACTTAATGAGTATCATACAAACTCATATTTGTTCAATAAAAACCAAAATAAAAATGTCAAATCTCAATCCATCAAGACTTAAGTAGTGCATAAAGGAGTTAAGGCAAAAAAAAGAGAATGAAGATTAAAAAATGAAGTCTTAAATTGAATGGAATAAAACCCGTAATTGTGAAGATTGAAGAAGATAGGGGAAAATGATTGCAATTGAGAATTTGGGCTACCAAATAATGTACTTGTAAATTTGGGCCACATGAATTTGACCAAATTTAGGCCTTCCAAATCGCATATTTAAGTGGATTTGGTCCAATCTCAGAGCCCATTCAATAAATTTGTGGAATCGGGTAGAATCGGGTAGAATCGGCCGATTCTAGGCCGATTCTACCCGATTCTACAGAGGATGATGCGATTCTAAAATTAGATACGATTCTACCCGAGTTTGGCTCGATTCCTTGGTCTAGACTCGTAGAATCATTCTACCCGAGTTTGGCTCGATTCCTTGGTCTAGACTCGTAGAATCGGCCGATTCTACGAGTCTAGGGCCGATTCTAACAACCATGCTCGCACCGATCCTAACATGCATTTCATGCCCCCCTTTCCCGTGTTTCAAAGAAGAATTAAAGTGTCAATGTTTCTATCCAAATAAAGCTACAATAAACGGAGTGCCATAGAATAATAACCAGAAGACATGTCACATACTGACAGCCAAAAACTAAAGAGGCCAGAGCTGAGAAAGAGATTTCCCCTTTTGGCATGAAGATATGCAGTCCAGTGTAATTTCTCTTAGCTGTTTCTCAATTTCTTCAATTGGTAGGGTGGCATCAATAATCTGCAAAATAACCCAAGAACAACTCTATCTAACATATCAACAAATATCAAATAAAAACGAACATACTTACTGCCGTTAGCTAATTTTAAGATGCCAGAAAATCAAGTTTATACTAGCAAAAGTTCCATACAACGCATAAGCCCCAATGACTTCGACAAGTACTCTAAAATTTCGAAAAACCTTGATAGTGAAGGAATGAATAATAATCATCTGCAGACTACACTAAATAGAACTCTTTGGCACTTAAAGGAACAAGCAAAAATTTCTTACCTTCCAAGAGGCATCAAAAAGCTTTCTGTAAGACTTTGCAACTTCCTTCTGAAATTCCAGCTGCTCATATCTCTCGCCTCCATAACCTCCTCTCTCAGCAGCTTTCTAGTGTTTTTCAAGAAATACCAATTATGCTAATGAATCACACTATAGTCAGAGCAAAAGGGGGAACGATATAATAATTTCTATTACATCATTCCTACTTGCATACTGGTTTGTAAAACAAAATTGACAAGCATATCGTTTTTCATGTGGGTATCAAGAAAATAAGCTAAATAATTAGTAACTTAACCCAGTCAAAGATGTAGCGGCAGATAATCACAGCCTCTTTTGGACAAGCTTATTAAAGTTATGCCTAGTGTCATGCCAAAGTTTCCTTGGAAAGTGTCGAAAGTGAATGCTGTACTCTAAAACTGTTATAAGTATTACTCAATGCACCCAAGTTAGAAAATAGGCAAGTAGATGTACACTTCAAAAATAAATATCCTAGTTTGACTTGGAGAGTGAGTGCAACTTGATATGTAATTTCACCTTTTCAAGTTTATGGAGGTACTATTAGAGTAAAAAACATTAATTTTTCTTTATGCTTTACTTCATAAAATGAACAAGTGGCAATCACTTGAATGGTTGGAGAGGAAATCCAGTGAGCTGAAGAAGCTAATTAGCTTTATTCACAGCTCTTCTCACCCATCTAAAATTGACAAGTCTTTCTCAAATTAACAGCATATTCAACAAACATATGCAATTCAGTACAAAGTAAAAAGTTCAATTCTTAAACTACGACAACATCATTTCAATAAGTACCTCTGGTGATATATCAAGGTAAACCACCAAATCGGGGGCCAACAACCCAACCTCTGGAGCCTGCAGGAGAAATACAGCATTTTATAGTGCAAGTTTCAGTGTTGGTATTCAGCGAACTTTGAGAATTTTTTACCTTGCACCATTGAAAATCAAGTCCTTTAGCAGCTGAAAAAGCAACCCCTGAGTAAGAATATCGGTCAACTATGAAAGTAGTTCCACTCATCAGCTTAGATTCCATTAATGATCTACACTGAAACAAGTTGTACTTAGCACAAACATTCACTCAAAGAGGATCTTTGAATTTAAAATCATTGGTGCCTCTATGATCTATAACCGACTTGAAAAGCTATTGAACAAGTTAATCCAGAAAGGAAGAAAAACTGAACCTATTAGCTGTTACACTTTACAAAAAGTGTTCAACAATTGAATCATTTCCGCAATCTCAGTATTAGGAAATTCTGTTCCAAACTAGAGAGATTCTCTATCCACAAATCATTTGCAGTTAGGCTTTCTATCTATCTTCTCCTACTATAATATATTCAAGTCAGTGTTCCACCACATTACATGAGCATAACAAATTATTCAATTTTTTCTTTTCAAATATGGACCTCTTCAAAACATATAGTCGCCCTTGATACTATGCCTTTTTTACCATTGAACATCAAGGGGAAAAGTATAACTAATACTTACCCTCATAGATAAAATCTAAGAAATTCACTTTTCTGAATTGCTTGAGCAATTATTTGCATATCACCAATTCCACTCACCACCTTCACACAATCAGAAGTTTTATGTAGCTCTTATGTGCACTTGATATTGAAAAGAAACAGAATGAATGCAAGCAAATGGCTACAATGCTGTAGAATGTAACAGCACAATTATGTTAATTGGATTTAGCATTCCTTCAACGAACCATTATCCCACAGGGTTTCTCCTACTAAATTACTCTCTCCTAATCATGCAAGTATTAACATCTCATATACAAACATATAAATAACTAGACATGCAGACCAGAGAAAAAGAATGAACCTCTTCTCCCACCGATTTGCACTGAATAGTAAATGAATAGCATGGTCATCCAATTGGGATTGATTAGTAAGATAAGAAGATATCATCTTCCCAACACCAGTATTTCTATCTGGATATCTCCATGATTCAACCGAATGTCCCAGACCTTCCAATGTTGAAAGCAGTCTACTGCACTGAGAGGTCTTTCCACAACAGTCCAAACCTTCAAGAACTATTAAAGCTCCTCTTGAATTGCTTTTCAAATCACTATGCTGATAACTCTCCATCTTGATTCGTCTAAACGAACACTTAGAGCAGAAATGCAACTCCAAATGAGAGTTCAACGTTTTGCGCTGAGCTATCCTTCTAGTATTTCTTAAACTGAACCAAACAAAAACATAAGAAAAATAAGAAATCCATTTCAAATGATGAAACCCTTAAGACCATACAACATGATGCATAGATAAAACAATACATATAGGTTTACCTCTCTCATCATAGCCCAATTAGTGCAGCATATATAGCATGTGAACTCTTTTATATAGATCTGAGATATACCACAATGATTGCTAAATTGAATGGGACATCTATCCAAGAGAACCCCAGTGTGCAAAAATGGTACTAAATCCCAACTGAAACTAAAACTTCCAAAAGAAACAAAAAAAAAAAAAGGCACAAATTTTCACGTCAAAAACTCTTTTTTAAAAATATCTCATAGTTTACTAAGACACCTAAAATATGTCTAGGTGGTCTAAACTTCATAATGCAATCTGCAATTGGAACTCATTCCGAGTCAGTCCAAAATTGTTTTCCAACTGAATTGAGCTTCACCAAAAGAAATGATAGCATGACTTTTCCCGTGCTTAACCAACAGTGAATACTGTCAAACAAACTTCTCCACAATGCATCAGTACATGAAAAACCCATCAGGCCAAATGAAGTAACCTTTATAAATAAATAAAATCAAAGAGCTGGAGGTAGATTGAGTAGAGCCTAACTTACAGAGAGTTAGAAAGTGAAAAAACAGAAGACATGTATCATATCCTTGCAATGCCTGCAAATTCAGATGATTTTACACATCAAAACAATTCTATATCCAGGTTTAAAAAGCAGTAAATTAAGTTCATAAGTCCGTACAAAGTCAATGAGAAAATATGAATTTGATAGTGTTCAAGTACAGAGATTGATGGCTGGCAAGACTGGGTTAAAAAGTCGCAAAACCCACAACTATGCTTCAGTTGAACATGGGTATGTGTGGCATATGGAAATACTAAAAGACAAAACAAGGGAAAAGGAGTATGATTGGTGATTCTTTTGGAAACTCTTTGGAGTTCTTCAGAATTATCTTTCTGCCTCCCTCATAGAAATTTGATATTGAATTTTAAATATATAGTTTTCTTTTTTAGTTTTGTTACAGACAGTCAAATTGTTAAAATTTATAAAAATCAAAGTAATTTTACATAGTTTTTAATAAGAGTAATATATGATTGAATAAAAATTAAAATTTTGAAATACATATATATATTTGTATAATCATAAAATATGAACACAAAATGCGTTAAAGAATACTAACCCAAACAACAATACTACAAAACTGAAAAATTGAATCCCATAATTCAGAAAAACTGAAACTTTAGAGAGCCAGACATGAAACACTGATGCAAAAACACTACACAGGTATATGTTTGAAGGAAAAGAAAGGTGTAAAGACATAGGAAGAAAAAGAACAGGGGGAATGACAGCCTACTTTGTTTTCCACTAATTTCCAAAATGAATCTAACCATTACTGTTATCTTCCAGTCCAGTCACAGACAAGGAATATATCAATCTGAATTACTTCAAAGAAAACCTTGTATGTTTGTATTAACCATGTCTTCTTCTAATATTTACAAACCTATAAATTCTTGCAACATGCAGGTTCAATCCTCAGCAAAGAATGGCTGACTAGTTCTGAATTCCAGCTTGGGATCCTAATTTGTGATTTGAATAGAATAACAATACAAAGGCAAAAGAACACAATAGACTTGCCAGGTTGCTAGAGAATGAAACAATTCTCAATCAAACTTTCTTCCTAAAGATCATGCTAAACAGAATGGGATAACATGATTTTCTTAGTAAGCTGCCAGAAAAAATCTTACAAAAAACTAAAAATTGAGAATTAAATAACTCCAGTGATGGCTTCACTCCTCGAAAGAATTTGGGAAGTGAAAATGGATAAAGAAAGGTAGGCTGCATCAGAGGCAGAATACAATACAAGGATTTAAAACTTCTGGATAAGTTTTTGTTCAGGATTTAAAAGCAAAAGCCATTCAAGCAAAAAAGAAATTTTACTCCAAGTATAACCAAAGAACAGAGTAGAAATAAGAGACTCAAGGAAATCCCAAAGCATTGAATAAAGCATTGAATATCAAAAGCAGCTTCATCTAGCTAGCTCCAACCAGTGAAACAATGCATGAAATTGAGCTACATTAATGGCTGCTGAAAGCAAAGCAGGAAGTGATTCCGAACTTTCAGACTACACTTGCACAAAGAGATGATGTTTGCACACGAAGACACACGTAGGAAAAACAATATTAAAACAGAAAAATGAAAAAGGGATGGATGGTTATTAATTGCAAACAAAGAAAAGTTGGAAAAATAACTTAAGTTTAACAGCCTATAATTGTTGCATATTGTCATGTAACTATACTAGTACTGCAGTTGCCTTGAATTCATAAAGATGGTTTGTACTAGCATATTTTTCTAACACTACAGCAGCAACAAGAGCAACAGTAACCAGAAAAGCCAATAAAGAATTGAACAAGCTTCAAATCAGAGAGAAATTGAGCTTACGGGATAAAGCTAATCCACTAGTCAAACAAGGAAATCTCAGTTCAAGAGTGAATACAGCCAGATATAATCTCTTTGAATGTCCAATTTTTCAATCAAAACCTGCAGGACAGTCAACCAAATTATCACCAAATAAAGAAAAAATGAGAGAAATCACTACTAACGAAAAATTTCTATCCTACAATGACCCATCTGGGCAAATTTCTACTCTTTTATAATGCCCAAGCAATCACTGTTATTTTCATAATTAAAATAACACTAAAAATCGAAAAATCTTTCATAAGTAGTGTCTGATCTGAGATGGGACTTTATACTTAAAATTGACCTTTTTCGGTGTTTGCGATTTAAGTTGCTTTGTTTTGTTAAGTGGCGTTTTCATAAGTAGACAAAGTTTAACAAATGATGATATGTTAGTCATATATATATATATATAGTCTAAGATTACGAGGAATTAATGCCGAAAGGTTCATACAACTACTAAAGGCATATGTGAACCAGAATTTCCACAGAGTAATTTTCTCAAACAATGCCCGAGGTAAGAAGTCTAAAGATGCAACATCCCACAACCAAAATGCCCCAACAAAATAATTCAACATGTAAACAAAGAACAAGGCAAAAAAAGGAACAACTACTGAGTGAAACCCAAACAATGGGCAAAGCTGAACTGCTGAAAATACATGCAATGAATCGAATTAAGGCATAATTTCAAACAAACATCGGCCAGACATTTAATCAAACAGCATATGCGTTAAAAGAAAAAAAAGTGCCGACATTGACTAACAAGAGATATCTGGCGCACTTCTCAGAACTAGACATTGCATAGCAGGGTGTTAAACACAGATCGGGCAAGCGAAAAAAAATACAGGACCCAAAAATTAGCATCAAGCACACACGACGAAATTACCTACTAAAAATAGAGCAAATCAAGGAGGAATGTCGGAAAGAAAAAGATGCTCAGAGATAGTCGAACGCATTCGAAACGAAGCAAATTGAACAGGTAAATCGCTAGCTTCGATCGGGAGTGGATTCGAAAAACATGCGGAGAGTTGAGCTTGTTCGTTGCTGTCTTGTTCTGAATCGAGGAGAGTTGAGCGCCTCTTTCCAGTCTCGACCTAGGGCAAACCGAAGCTAGCTTATTTTGCGCGGCGAAGCAAGGGTGGGGAATGCTATACTTAGCGAGGGTCAGTGACCCACCCCAGGATGTGCCATCCACATCAGATGACAACTAAAAAATTAATTATTATATATTTAATTTCTTTTTCATGCTTTTCGATACTAAATTCTTTCTATTAGCCCAATGCAAATGTCTTCTCCCTTCATTTATTGTTTTACATTTTTGATTCATTCCGTAAACCCACCAACATCACCATTGGTCCATTGTCTTCGGCTCTTTGCCTTCAATAAATCCACACCACCATAACAGACTAACAGTAGTCTCTTTTCTTTCAGTAAAGCCACTATCCTTCTCCTTCCCCGTTCATTTTCCTTTACTTCTTCATTTTCTTTTTCCCTCACCCTTTAGTAAACCCAATATCTTAGCTAGTATAATAATTATACTGTATGATATATATGAAAGTAATTATGCAAAGTATAATTGCATTAAAATCAAGTATAATAAAATTTTGCATTGAATATATAATTAATTACATTATGAATAGAATTTTCCAATAAAATATCATTTAACTTTTACTTAACTTGTGTTCAAAATTTGTCTGTATAACATACTAATATATATACTTACTCAGTTCCATTAAAAAAGTTAAGTTTCAATTATATACAACTTATTATGAATTTCAAGATACAACACCTAAAATAACTAATTGTCACTATTTATTTCATTAATATCCTTATTTCTTAAATTAGGTTAATCATATATCACATATTATTATATTAGTAAGGATAGAAATAATAAAAGATTTCAAAGTAAACTACTTTATTAAAACAAAATTAATTCTTGAAAGCGGACACTTCTAGTAGAAATGATGAAGTATATACATACATATATATATATATATATATATATTCTTAAAATTGTTTGCTTAGGATAATTTATTGCACTAAGATCGTAATAATGTGGGACCATCGATCAGTCGAATGCAAAAGACGACGATGATTAGTAATATTGGTTTCGTAATTTTTATTTATTTTTTAAAAATAATTATGTATTTTTTTAGCATTATCAATATTCGTATGTAATAAATAATTTTAGTTTAAGTTGTATTTTAGTAATCTTGATTTTGATATTAATAAATTTATTGTTTCATCATTAAGCAATTGAATTTATTGTTAGACGAATATGCAAAATGAAACAATTATTTGTGGTTTTTCATAAATAACTTAAATAGTACAAAAGTAATAAAATTTGAATTTAATATTATGTGTAAAGAGGCTTTTAGAGTTATATATAGAGTTGTGCACTACAGTAATTTACTGTTAAAATTACAAAATAAAGATAGAGGGAACTGTAAAACTCTATAATCACTGTATATGCCCTTACTCTTGTAGTGATGTATCAACAAGGTTTCTCATACGTTAAAATTATTTGTGTTGCAATAAATGTTAAGAATTTGTAAATTATCTATTCAATAAGAAATTTAGAACAATTTAGAAACAAAATAATATTATAATTAATTTTTTATCTTAAAAAATTAAAAAATTAAAAAATGGGGACATCTTTTATCAAGAAAATACTATAATCCCTTCATTGGACCATTCATTCAGTGGATAATGACCTGGTGTACATAAAATTGAATTTCCATTGGGCCTGGCCTAATGGACTAAAGCAAAGGTAAACCATTAAGATAAAAAGATGCCTGAGGAGTCCAGAATCCTGCTTAGCTTGGATAGACCCTTAAAACCGAGCCAAGTAGTGTCTCAGTCAAAGGCTTAGGTCGGATAGATCTTTAAAACCAAGCTAGATAGTACACCGGCCAAAGGCTTAGGTCGGACCAGGACTCCGGTATGCCTTATCTGTTTCCCTCATCTATATCATGACAATCGGCCTAACCGAGCTAAAACAGTTAGGTCGGATTAAGTTATTTCACTGACACAGTAGGTAAAGATCATCATAGGGTTAGGTATGTATTTTGAAATCTTTGCAGAGATCTCCCAGATCTTCAAGGAGGAAGAAGTCCATGAAATCCAGTCAGGACAGTACAAAACGTACACGCCACGTAAACAGAGGGGAGCAGGTGAACATGTCAATCATGAAGGTTCAACAGACATATCTCAGTCTGGAGGTATATATACTAAGTCTTCAACTTAGTGAGGTACGCGATATTTACCATTTTGAGCTCTTTATCAATACTATTCATCTTCTTCTACCTCTCTAACTTGATCGTCGGAGCCTATACAGGGGGGAAAGCCCCGCTCTTCTCTTGATTTATTACAGTGGTCGCCGGAACAGTCTTCAATCACAGTTCTCTTCATCCTTCTTGCTGATCCGAGCTACCCAGCTCGGTCCCCAGTTCGGGTATCTCCCTTTGCTGTGAAGTCTTGCATCAATTTGGGCCGTGCTATTCGAAGGAATTCCTTGGGTTGCAAGAAGCATCACTAGACGAACATTTTTGCGTCACATCAACTGGCGCCGTCTGTGGGGAACGTTTGATCAAATTATTTCATCAAATTTTCTCCACTTTTAAAGAAATTTATTGAAACCATGACGCAAGCTCAAGATTGTTCGGGATGGGTGCTTCTTCTTCTAACACCGCTGATCCCATCGTTACAACCGCGGTAGTTCCAACCGTCACCGTAGTTTCTACCACCACCAACGCTCCACCGATTACCACCACCGTTGTTGAGCCTCTCACCCCCCAGCAAGAACAAGCAGAAAGAGAAAAGTTTTACCGTTTGTTTTCGCAATTATTTCATCTAATGAACCATAGTATTCCGGTCACCTCTATTCCTAATTTAGAACTCCCCGTCTCAACTATTGCAACCACTACCCCAGATGTATTTAACATAAAACATCCCTTCAGTTCGCAAATTGTCCCCACTGTTCCCCCACCAGGAGCTCTGTTCAATCCCATGGCCGATCCCTCCGTTGTTTTGATTTCTAGTCTCCCCCCCCCCCCCCCCAATCTATCGCTGTTTCGGGATGCCCTCCCCACTCTGGGGGAACTCATCTTTTTTCAGGGTCTAACTATGTAGCTGGTCTCCCTACCCTCTCTACTGCACCACCTTTTTACACCCCTTAGCCCATACCCAGGTCACCCCTACCTTTCCAGCTCCTTTCATGGTTCTTACCGCTCAGCTCAATAATTACCCTTTCATGTCGGGTCTGCCTTTTCCTATGTCAGGACAGCAAGTGAGTCAAATAGGTCAGCCCGGCCTAGGTCAACCATTAAACCAATTTAGCCACCTTGGTCCCGATGTTAACCAATTAGGATATCCCGGATACCTAGCACCGTCAAACCTAGCTCAGTTTCAACATTACGGTATAGGCACTA
Organism: Leptodermis oblonga; assembly: GCA_016801395.1. Classification (NCBI taxonomy): domain Eukaryota; kingdom Viridiplantae; phylum Streptophyta; class Magnoliopsida; order Gentianales; family Rubiaceae; genus Leptodermis; species Leptodermis oblonga. The sequence goes on from CM028760.1 coordinate 22,412,406, forward strand.
GTCGAGCCATGCAGCCCCCCACGGGGTACTCTCCCTTACTTAACCCGAGTTATTACCCCGGGCCCAGCGCAGGGAACTTCGCAACTGGAGGCCCACTACCTGCTTATCCCGGAATGGGAGGATACCCCTTAGGTCAAACAGGATACATCCAGCCCAGTCAAGCAGTCCTCCCTGGATCCGGATACGCTCAGTTGGGACGAGCCGGGCCCACTTCTCGGGTGTCTCATCCATTTGGTTGGGAAATCCAAACAGCGCCATTTCCCCAGGGCTACAAAGGTTTAGGTAAGGTTGATAAGTACGACGGAACTACCGACCCCACGGCTCATTGGATGCAGTGCATGAGTGTCATGGATGCTGCCAATTTGTCTGATGCCAACCTATGCATGACATTCCATCTAACCCTTAAAGGTCAAGCTATAAATTGGTATTGTACTCTGCCTCGAAACTCCATTCATTCATTAGATCAATTCAGTGATTTGTTTTTGGCTAATTTTATGGGTAACAAGATACTATCCAAACCTATTTCACACTTAATGAATATAACTCAAAGGGTAGGAGAGGGGTTGCAAGCCTACATAGATCGATTTAACGTAGAATCTAGACAATGCCATGAAAAAGATGATAGGATTATGATGGGGTCGTTTATTAACGGATTACGGTCAGGACCTTTAGCTATTGAACTTGCCATCCGACCCCCACACTCTTATTTTGAAATGATGGTCACTGCTGTTAACTTTTCTGTTATTGAGGATGCTGCAGCCATAAAACAGGAACGAGAAAGAGGCTTTTCCAATTTATACGGTAAAAGAAAAGCTTCTTCCCCATTCCTCCCCCGGGAGGAGGTAAGAAGCAAAACTTTGTGAGTACTACTAACATTGGCCCAAAGGCTGGGGTAAGTGTTAATGCTGTGCAGGTGATCGAGCCATTTTCCGTGCCACGAGCCGACATATATGCTGCTATTTAGCATCAAGGGTTGCTACCTCCAGCCCGTCCCATAACGGGTCCCACAGATCGGCTCAATCCTAGCAGGTATTGTAACTATCATAAGCACATTGGTCATAATACTAATGATTGTCGAGATTTGGCTGCAGAGATAGCGAAGCTTATTCAAGCTGGAAAACTGCCCCAATTATACACAAGTGGCACCTTTGCCCAAACCCGCGACTTCAGCAACCCGGGAGTGACCTACCGGATGTTACCGGTGTGGAGAGCCCGGTCATTTTGCCCGAGAATGTTCCCAACCCGACCCCCGAGCCCCAAACACTGGAGCTGGAGCCGACTTGACCATAGCTGGGGTCGTAAATACCATAGCCGGAGGACCGACCCAGGGCGACTCTAATCGCCAGAGAAAACAGGTATATCGGCAAAGAAAAAACGTTTTAGGTAAGCGTAAAGCGGAAGCCATGGCATCAGTAATTACTTTTGATGACAGTGATCTTTTCTTGCCTTATAATTGTGATGATCCACTAGTGATCGATTGTTATATTTCTAATTATCAAGTATGTAGAACATTGTTAGACACGGGTAGCTCTAGTAACATAATTACTACCAAAGCATTGGCAGGATGTCGGTTACATAAGGCACATTTAAATTCAATACGTACACCCTTGATTGGCTTTGGCAACCACCATGTTATTCCTGTGGGACAGTTAAGCATACCGGTCACGTTGATAGCTGGACAGCTAAAACGTACAGAAACCATAGATTTCGTGGTCATTGATGAACCCTCACCTTATAATGTATATCTGGGTCGGCCTGGATTAAATCAATTTCAGGCCATTGCTTCCACCATGCACATGCTTTTAAAATTCCCCACCATGGGTGGGGTGGCCACTCTTCGTTGTGATGTCATACAGGCTAAGCAATGTTACACGGCTTCCCTAAGAGAACAGGTGCCTACGGATCGGAAATCAAAAGTAGCCTTCTGCAATCACGCCGACCCCCGCGCCCCGAGCTTCGCCGCTTACTCTTCCAGGAAGTATTGCTCATCCCATTAACATCACCGACCTGACAGGTAGCTCAGAACGATCCATTGAAGCAGGGGCTGAGGTGAAGATCGTCCCCCTGACTGCCGACCCAAACAAGGTAATAAAGATAGGGGCCGATTTACCTCCTCAGTTACAACATGATTTACTTAACCTTTTACGTGAGTTTGAGGAAGTCTTTGCTTGGGGGCCGAAAGACATGCATGACATTTCTCGAAATATCATTGAACACAGGCTATCCATTGATGCCAGTCATAGGCCGATTCGTCAACGAAAGCGCAACCTTGGAGGAGAACGCAGCAAATACGTAGAGATCGAAGTCAACGCTTTACTAGAGGTACGTATCATTCGAGAAGTAGATTATCCTGAATGGCTAGCTAACCCTGTATTGGTTCCCAAGCCCGATGGTTCGTGGCGTATGTGCATCGATTTCACCGATCTAAACATAGCCTGCCCCAAAGACTGGTTCCCCTACCCTTGATTGACATTCTGGTCGACGCCATAGCTGGATTTCGCTTCCTCAACTTCTTGGATGCATACAAGGGCTATCACCAGATCTTCATGGCTAAAGAAGACGAGGAAAAAACCTCCTTCATCACAGATAAAGGTACTTATTACTTTATTACCATGCCTTTCGGTTTGAAAAATGCTGGGGCTACCTTTCAACGCCTAGTAAATAAAATCTTTAAAAACCAGTTAGGTCGGAACATGGAAGCATATGTTGATGATTTACTCGTTAAAAGTAGGGATGAGTCTGCCTATTTGCTTGATTTACGTGAAACACTTGAAACTCTTGTCCAATATAAATTAAGGTTAAATCCAAAAAAATGTGTTTTTGGGGCTACTTCGGGAAATTCTTAGGTTACATGGTTTCTGAAGGGGGTATTTCGGTTAATCCAAAGAAAGTAGAAGCTGTCCTGCAAATGCATCCACCTAGATCAATTCGTGAAGTACAACAATTAACGGGTAGACTAGCAGCCTTAAATCGGTTTTTAGCTCGGTCGGCAGAACGAGCTTTACCATTTTTTAGCATTTTAAAGAAAATGGATAAATTTGTGTGGACCTCGAAATGCCAAACTGCTTTCAAACAATTAAAAACGTATTTAGCTTCTTTGCCATCTTTAACCTTGCCAATTCCTGGAGAACAATTATACATGTATATAGCCACCACTAAATCTGTAATTAGCTCGGTTTTGCTTCGAGAAGACAACCGGGTTCAAAGACCCATCTATTTTGTTAGCAAAGTTTTGCAGGCAGCAGAGAAAAACTATTCCGGCCTGGAAAAATTAGTCTTGGCACTAGTTCACTCCACACGACGTCTCCGGCCTTATTTCAGCTCCCACAGAGTCACCGTCTATACCGACGCTCCTCTTAAAGCTGTCTTGCAAAAGGCAGGGGTTTCTGGTCGTCTCACCAAATGGGCCATCGAATTGGGGGAGTATGATATCACCTTTGCACCCCGCACTGCAGTCAAAGGACAAGTATTGGCAGATTTCATAGCTGAGGGAGTATCAGACATCCTGGAAGGCACGCCTGGCCCGTCTCAAGAAACCAACCTTCTTTTAACCTTGGCAAAAGGCGATGATTCATGGACACTCTACGTAGATGGTGCCTCCAGCCAGTCTGAATCGGGTGCAGGGATCATCCTCACCAGCCCTGTTGGGGAAGTCCACACTTATGCTTTACGATTCTGCTTTACGGCCACCAATAATGAAGCAGAGTACGAAGCCATGATAGCCGGTCTAAAATTAGCTCGGAAACTAGGAGTCAGAAATCTAAAAATTTGTTCAGACTCCCAACTTGTAGTCAAACAAATTTTGGGGGAGTATAAGGCTAAAGATCGGCAAATGGAGGAATATTTGACACTGGTGCAATAGCAGCTGAAATTTTTTCCAAAATGGACTATAGAGCGGGTTCCACGGAGTAAAAACACAAATGCAGATGCCTTGTCCAAATTGGCTTCTTCGGTTTTCTCTAATCTGACTAAAAGCGTTCTAGTAGAAGAAGTACAAGCTAGGAGTACAGCCGAGCCAGCAATCTTGTCCATAAGTGAAGGTCAGGATTGGCGATTTCCTCTATGGCAGTATTTACAAAATGGTACTTTACCGGATTCACGAAAGGAAGCACAACGAATACGAAGGAAGGCTGAACATTACCAAATAGTCGAGGAGGATCTGTATAAAAAGGGTTTTTTAATGCCCTTACTAAAGTGCCTGGATTCAAGGGAAGCAGAAGCCGTGCTAAAGGAAGTACATCAAGGAGACTGCGGGTCTCACATTGGGGCTCGAAATTTGGCCAAGAAAGTAATCGGAGCTGGGTTTTATTGGCCTCGGTTATTTCAGGAAGCAGTTGAATATGTTCAACGTTGTCCCAGTTGCCAATACAATGCGACAATTCACAGGTTACCGGCATCCAGCTTTACAGGGATAATTGCTCCATGGCCTTTTGCGGAATGGGGGATAGATCTTATGGGGCCGTTTCCTAAGATCGGTTCTTGTCATTATCTTGTTGTGGCTATAGACTATTTTACAAAATGGGTGGAGGCCGAGGCATTGACGAATATTACCGGGTGAACGGTGGCTCGGTTTCTTTGGAGGCAAGTCATCTGTCGGTTCGACGTGCCCAACTCGGTTATCTCAGATAATGGGACCCAGTTCAAATCCAAGAAATTCACGGCCTTGTGTTCAAAGCTTGGTATCACCTAACGTTTCGCATCTGTGGCTCATCCTCCTGCAAATGGGCAAGTGGAACTCGCAAACCGAACCTTGTTGCACGGGTTGAAAACCAGAAAGATAAGGGTAAGAATTGGGTAGAATAGCTGCCTCACGTACTATGGTGCCACCGGACTACGCCTAAATCGGCTACGGGGAAGACTCCTTTCGAGCTAGCCTTTGGGGTCAACGCTGTCATACCCCCAGAAATTCAAAGTGGGGCGCCCCGAGTCATGCACTTCGAAAGGGACTAGAATCAGAGAAACTTGGAGCTTAGCTTGGACTTGATGGAAAAAGCTCGGGACACTGCCTATGTACACCAACTAAATTACAAAAATTTAGTTCGGCAACACTATGACGCTCGGGTCAAACATCGAGCCTTTGTACCGAGAGATTTAGTTTTACGAAGCCGTCTATCAGCAAACCGCAAGATCAAGGCAAGTTAGTATCTAATTGGGAAGGGCCCTACCGGGTGATTGAAGCCCGACCTACTGGCAGTTATGTTTTGGAAGATTTGCAAGGACAGTTGATCCCGCGGGCTTGGAACGCAGCACACTTAAGAAAATACTATCTATAAAACAGTTAGAGTTAAGGTCGGGAAAAGTATCAGATTCAAGATGGTGAAAGAAGAAAGGAAGGTATTCATTTAAAGAATGGGCCCAGTACAAAGCTGTTCCAATCAAAGATTACAAAAACTCTTTAAAAAAGTAAAATACAGAGAAAAGCTAGGAAGGAGGAGCTTGGGAGGTCGCTTCTTCGTCAACTGCCTCCTTTGGGTCGGCCTTAGGGTCTTCCTCTTCTGTGTTTTCTGGCAAAGGAATACCATTAGCTCGGCACTCCTGCTTGATCTCCTCGACCAGATCAAAGGGATCACGACCCTGAGGGAGCAAAGAAGTATGGGCCATGGAATCTTCAGGAAGGCCCTCCACCGACCTAGGGCCTTTAAGCTCGTCCCAGCACAAGGTATACCCATACTGAATGAGCTCCAGAAATCGCCGGTTCATCAGATCCAGCAATGGCCCCTCCTTGAAAGATATCAAAGCAGCTTGACGCGCCGCTTCGACTTCTGCCGGGCTGAGTAACCCAGCAGACTTCTTTGCCTCCTCTTCTGGCGCCCTCTGCAAGGCAGCTTTCTCTTCCTTCAGGGCGGCCACTTCAGCCTCTAAGCCCTGGTTCTTTGTCTCAAGCTGGCTGGCCTTGGTGCTGAGCTCCTGATTTTTTGAATATAGCTCGGTATTAGTGGCCTGGAGCTTCGTAACTTTGCTGGACTCGACCCCCAGCTTCATCTCCAAATCCTCGATTGCCTCTGTCGGCCTCTTCGACCTCTCTTGCTCATAGCTTTGGGCCAGATTATCCAAAGCCACCGTCCTCTTGGCCGTAGCTACATAATTTATTCCGACCTGCAAAATCCGATTATGGGTCTTATAAAAATATCGCACGAGGTAATCATTCATTCTCAGGAGCCAACTAGGAGTTCAGGAGTTTACCCTTTTTATATGAGAAGCCAAAAAGGCTTCTTGTTGTGTCAGCTGGTCGATGCTTTTCCGTATCTGGTTGCTCACCTCGACAATCTCTGCGAAAGAGCTGTGGGAGTCAGCCACCAGTTCCGCGTACGGCCGAACATCTTCGGGCAGAGGCTCCGTCGAGTGAGGTTGATATACAGGCCGGGCTAGGGAGCTCGGTCTTTCCCTTTGATCCTTCAGAATTATGACTCTTTCCTTGGACGATGGGTCCAAGGGCCCCAACAACTCGTCCGGGCTCGGCAGCTCGGCTCTCAGGGTGGAATCCGTCAACAACTGGGGGGCCTTGGCAGCTTTAGCCGCCTGAACTTCCGCAGGGGTCGGCCTGCTCTTCTTAGATGCCCGAAGGGTCAAGGCACCAGCAGGAGGGTCAGCAGCTTCAACCTCCTCAGTTAGATCAATTTCAGCAGAAGGTCTCTTGGAAGACCCCGAAGCTGCTGCCGGTCTATTTGATTTCTTCTTTCGACCAAACCCGCTGAAGCCACCTGAAAACAGAAGACAGACAAAGGTCAGAATCACCGATCTAAGAAGCTGACCCAAGATCGGGAAGACGATAAGTAAAAGTTCAGAGACAGGTATTTACATTCTTCCTCTACATCGGGGGCTTGGCTCAGCCCGGCCCAGACAAAAAGGCTATCTGAAGGATACTTAACAGAATATTTCTCCGAACTGGTGAAAGTTCTTAACGCCTTATAGTTCGATAACACTATAGGATTGGATTTATCCCTGGTTTGCTCTGTCGGAGCTACAAACCTCGACCAGCCGCAGGAAAGGTTTGCTTCATCGGCTTTCACCATAAAAAATCTCCCCCTCCACTGCTTATTTGTATCTGGGGAGTCAGTTATGAGGATGGGTCCGTTCCTACGTTTCTGGAAGGTCACCCACCCCGGCCCGTAAGGATATTGGCGGACGGTGTAAAATTGAAAAAACAGATCTACGGAAGGTCAGATTTTAGCCCCGAAGCAGACGCACATAAAACCTACTAGGAATCTAAAGGCATTGGGTAATAATTGGCTCAGCCCTATCTCTAAATAATCACATAGCTCGGAGAAAAAATCGGGGGCAGAAAATCTTAGCCCAAACTTTATGTGGTACTCGTATATACCGACCCAACCCCCGGTCGTGCTAGTTATTCTCTCTTCAGGCCTGGGTAATCGGGTTCGAATGACCGGGTCAAGATAATAGGTCGATCTTAGGGTTTCCAATTCTACCCTAGTCAGTTCGGAAACTATCTCTTCCGGGTGAAACTTATATGATATAGCAGCCGTATCTACAGGAAGCAGTACAAAGGCACCGGAATCATGCTTAAATTCAGATATAACAGATCCTACGGATGCATACAAACCAGTATATGTTGCTCATGTAAGAAGGGTTCATGCATCAAACTTGCCAAAAATTTATGTATAAACCGGCGATTCGTTTATAATCATTAAAAGAGAGAAGAAGAACAGACTGACCTGAGGAGGGGTTTGGACGAGATGCTCCGTGCCGGAACTCCTTTCTTCAGCCATGGATCTTTGCAAAATAACAGTATGGAGGCAACGAGGCGAAGCGGCGGCGCGGACTATCACGGCAAACTGGAAAGACGACACCAACAGAACACGGCGAGGAACTATCGATTCGGCGGAAGGAAGAAGAGCAGAAGGTTTCTTTTTCTTTTCAGGAAACGTACAACACAATAGCGCCAATGCCAACTTCTTCGACTTTTAAAGGAAAGCCTCGGGAAGACTGAACAGACGAGGACAAACCAAGCGTTGGAGCCTTTAATACAGCCTCGAGGATAGTAAAAGCGTGGGAAGTCGTACCGGCTGCCTCAGTAATCGTGAAAACGTGTCCTGTCACATCCCGACTCTTTAAAAGCCCGACTTCGTGTGTCGTGACGCAAAGGTACGCCTTTATTGATGCCTTCATTGATTAATTCAACTTCTTTGGGTCAACTCTGCAATTATTACCTATGAATCGGCTGACATGTTATCTTCTGTGGGTCGGATTTCTTGGTTATGTCTCGCACTTTTTCCTTATCACATTCGATAGTCTATAAGTCGGCAGCTTCTTTTTTATTGGTACTATGCTTTGGATAGAATTGATTATCACCTTTTATAGACATGGTCAGATCAATTCACATTTCATGACTGCTTAGGTCGGAAGAAAAACCTTAAGAATTATTTGAGCATAAGTCGGATGAACACATGATAAATGCCTTAGTCAAATTTTTGGCTCAGTAAAGTGCAAAAAGTATTAAGTTTTAACTCGGTAAAACCTAATACTGGGGGGACTTGTTGGTGTACATAAAATTGAACTTCCATTGGGCCTGGCCCAATGGACTAAAGCAAAGGTAAACCGTTAAGATAAAAAATTGCTTGAGGAGTCCAGAATCCTGCTTAGGTTGGATAGACCCTTAAAACTGAGCCAAGTAGTGTCTCAGTCAAAGGCTTAGGTCGGATAGATCTTCAAAACCAAGCTAGATAGTACATCGGCCAAAGGCTTAGGTCGGACCAGAACTCTGGTATGCCTTATCTGTTTCCCTCATCTATATCATGACAATCGGCCTAACCGAGCTAAGACAGTTAGGTCGGATTAAGTTATTTCACTGACACAGTAGGTAAAGATCATCATAGGGTTAGGTATGTATTTTGAAATCTTTGCAGAGATCTCCCAGATCTTCAAGGAGGAAGAAGTCCATGAAATCCGGTCAGGACAGTACAAAACGTACACGCCACGCTAAACAAAGGGGAGCAGTTGAACATGTCAATCATGAAGGTTCAACGGACATATCTCAGTCTGGAGGTATATATACTAAGTCTTCAGACTTAGTGAGGTACGCGACATTTACCATTTTGAGCTCTTTGTCAATATTATCTTCTTCTACCTCTACCCTCTAACTTGATCGTCGGAGCCTATACAGGGGGGAAGCCCCGCTCTTCTCTTGATTTATTACAGTGGTCGCCGGAACAGTCTTCAATCACAGTTCTCCTCATCCTTCTTGCTGATCCGAGCTACCCAGCTCGGTCCCCAGTTCGGGTATCTCCCTTTGCTGTGAAGTCTTGCATCAATTTGGGATGTGCTATTCGAATGAATTCCTTGGGCTGCAAGAAGCATCACTAGACGAACATTTTTAACAGAGGGGAGCAGGTGAACATGTCAATGATGAAGGTTCAACGGATATATCTCAGTCTGGAGGTATATATACTAAGTCTTCAGACTTAGTGAGGTACGCGACATTTACCATTTTGAGCTCTTTGTCAATACTATTCATTTTCTTCTACCTCTCTAACTTGATCGTCGGAGCCTATACAGGGGGGAAAGCCCCGCTCTTCTCTTGATTTATTACAGTGGTCGCCGGAACAGTCTTCAATCACAGTTCTCTTCATCCTTCTTGCTGATCCGAGCTACCCAGCTCGGTCCCCAGTTCGGGTATCTCCCTTTGCTGTGAAGTCTTGCATCAATTTGGGCCGTGCTATTCGAAGGAATTCCTTGGGCTGCAAGAAGCATCACTAGACGAACATTTTTGCGTCACATCATGACCTATGATGAATTACCCACGCAATTGCATAACTCATTGCATAGGTCATTATACACAGGAAGAATAGTTTCGAGAAAGAACTATAGTCTTACCCGCTTATATCATATCATTCCAAACCTCCAAAGTTTAAGGACTAGCGTAGTAACTCATATAGGCCCTTATGTTTTTACAATGACTTTTTTATTCATTTATATTTGAAAATAACTTTCTTGGTTTATTAGATTTGTAAATTGAATTTTTTTATCCTTTTTAAACTTTAGGCGTATAATATGTTCGTGAATATAAGGGATATACACATTTATTTATACAAATATAATGGACAAGATAAAATAATTTAGTCTAATTAAAAAGAAATTAATTTACTTGAATACATATAAAAAATAGAAGCCAATCAAAGTTAATGGGACATTGAAATTTCTTAAAATTGTAAGAGAAGAAAATATAAGAAAATTATTGTTTAACTTTAATATATTTAAAAAAAATACTCCCAGTCCCAGTGATACTAACTTCTTCACACTAAGGCTCTGTTCTCTTGTGGCAATTTTCTAAGAATCATCACTTTTTTTTTTCAAAACTTTACACAAAGAAACAACTTCACTTTTTCAACAATTCAAAATTAAAATTTTTAAATTTCCTCTAAATACCTACTCACATAAATTCAAAAAAATAACACAATCATTACACTTTTTTAATCTCTCACCTACACAATTTCCCAAAAAAAACTTCCCTCTAAAAAATTTCCAACAAAAAACTTCCCTCCAACAAAACTTCTCCTACACAAGCTACAAAAGAACAGAGCCTTACGTTTATATCAAATTAATGAAAGATAATGATGAATAGAATGGAGCTTACTATGGGAGAAAAGGAGAGGACAAGGGGAGAGAGAGTGTATGGAAAGAAGAGAACAATAACTTCTGAAGAAAGAGAAGGAATGCATTAAACAACCGGAGAGAGAAAATATAAAATTGATTATAGTTTTTGCTTACGTGTATGACACATGTGCTGCCATATAAGATTACCTATCGGGATAAATAAAGATTTTTCCATATTTTGGGTCTGTGTCACACAAAGGTTTGAGTTCACAGCTCGCAAAAACGAGCAGCCCCGACAGAGTAGAACAAATTAAAAATGTCATGCTATTTACGTAATTATTTTAAAAAATTTACAAAATTAAAAGTACAAAAATGTCTATGCACTTACCTTGAACCATTTTTTAAAAGAAAATATAGGAAAACGATGCTGCCTTAAAATAAAAATAAGAAAAACTTTTTGAAAAAAACTGAAATGGAAAATAGTGCTGATAGAGGTATTCGTTAAAATATAAAATGATTATTGTATCTAACAATTTCCATTAACCGAGCCCGAATCCTCTAGGTGTCCAACTCTGCACAAGTGCCAAAACGAAAATGAACAGCCCCTGAGAGAGTAGAACAAATTAAATATGTCATGCTGTTTACGGTAATTATTTAAAAAATTTTACAACATTGAAAGTACAAAAATGTCTATGCACTCACCTTGAACAATTTTTTTAAAAGAAAATATAGGAAAACGATGCTCCCTTAAAATAAAAATAAGAAAAGATTAAACAAAAATTGAAATGGAAAACAGTGCTGGCAGAGGTACTCACTAAAATTTTTAAATGGTTACTGTATCTAACAATTTCCATTAACCGAGCCTAGATCCTCTACCCAAGTTTGGGTGCTGAACTCTGCCCAAGTGCCTAAACGAGTCGTTTTGGTTAAAATTTTACTCTCCTCAAATTTTTTTGGGAAAATTTTCATTAAGGGAAGTAGAACTTTTGAAATTATTAATAGAGGTGTAATTTTTGCAAAATCTCTAACAAGGGAAGTAAATTATCTGCAAAAAAATTTAAAATTAAAAATATATAGACATGGACATTTATACCCTCAATTTTAAAAAGAAAAGGGAAGAACAAAAAAATATTTAAAGAAAAAAAGGAAGAAGACTACGAACAGTTCCCCGAAGCTTTGGCTTCTTTTGTTTTTTTTTTCTTCTTTCTCCTTCCTTCTTCCTCCCCACCTCCTCCCTCCCTTCCTATTAAAGATATATATAACCATTGATTTATCTTAATTTTTCCCATAAAAATCGTTTCCATACCTACAGTGAGATTCAACGACTACAGCACCGAGTTCTTCATTCTGCATTTCCCGAAGCCGGTACTGCGCTCTTCTTATCACTTGCATCAATCTGTTTTGCTCCAACGTTAAATTAGTCAAATCTGTATGAATTTTATGGATTTCGCCACTAGACGACGCCGTTTGTGCTTTGTTTTGGAGAACTGTAATTTCATCTACTATATACCCTATCTGTTCTTCAGCGCCTCTAATTGTTTGTTTGATTTCATTGATATAATTAGCCTCCATTGTTGAAGCCTCAAGGTTCTGCAAATTGTTGCAGACCCGAAGTTCTGCGAATTGCAACAATTTGCATAACCGAAGGAAGGGAGGAGGTTGGGCGGAAGAAGGAAGGAGAAAAAAAAAAAAGAAAAAAAAAAAGAAGAAGCCAAAGCTTCGGGTTCTTCCCTTTTTAAAAATTTTTTTTTGTTCTTCCCTTTTCTTTTTAAAATTGAGGGTATAAATGTCCATGTCTATATATTTTTAATTTTAATTTTTTTGCAAATAATTTATTTCCCTTGTTAGAGATTATGCAAAAATTACACCCTTATTAATAATTTCAAAAGTTCCACTTCCCTTAATGAAAATTTTCCCAATTTCTTTCATCTTTTATGAGAGAAATATGAGAGAAATTTGAGGAGGGTAAAATTTTAATCAAAACAACATTGATTTAGAACTTGGGCAGGGTTGGACACCCAAACTTAGGTATAAGTATTATATAAGAGATACAAAATATAATACTTATACCATCACCACGTGTCACATAGAGATGATAATTATGTTTTACGTGAATCCCTATTGTGAAATTTTAGATTTAAAATCATTAACATATATATATATATATATTCAAAATATCTAATTTTTCTAATTTAATTTTTAATCAAGAAAATCATTAACGAAATCTAAATTCTTAATAGAACTAAAATACTTAAGTTAATTTAATAACCTACAAATTTAAATTCATAAATTACAAAATTTAAACAATAATAAATTAATCATTTAGTCAAAGTAAATATTGTTAATAGTTGGGCAAATGACAAAAAACCTCATGTATTTTACTCATTGTGACAATTATCCCCTTATGATTTCATGTATTTTATTTTTTCCATGTGAATTTTTACTAAAATGTCACACTATGAGAAAGACTCTTCATTACCACCGTTAGCTCAAAATACATAAAATGTCTTTTTACGAAGTTTAAGTCAAACTAAAATACCATTTGCCACAAATATTCTTCCCACTGTTAACGAACCAATTCCAAACGACGAAGAGCCTGCCACCGGCCGCTGCCACAAAAGGAAGCTGAAATAGTTGACTGGTGACTATGTCCAAAACCGTCCTACAATTTAAAATTTGATGAGCCTGTTCTTTTTCATCGTTTTGAAAACAATTTTGAAAACAAGTTTTGAAAATTAGTTTTATAATGTAAAAAGTAGATGTTGAATAGTAAAAAGTTGTATTAAAAATGATGAAATATGATTAAAATATATTAAATTTACTGTTGAAACTAAAACCGTTTTCAAAACAGAACAAAAAAAAACAGGCCCATTATTTATGTAATTTTGGTTTTTGAATCACTTTTTGGATCTTGGTTGCTACTGAAACTTTTACCCAAACTTTGGATGTTTGCTCGGTGTTGTATATTTCATAAAGGAAAATGTCTATTGCATATATTATGTGCAGAAAAATATGCACATAAAGCTATTTTTGTGGGCCACTTAAATGCTATTTTACAAAAATATCCTTATTGTATTATATTTCTTTTCTTTCTCCTCTCTCCTCTCTCCTGCAAGGGGCATGTTAATTGCATGAACCATTTTATTAAACACAGAACACTTTTTAAAATTTTAAGTGGTGAAAAGACATGAATGCCTTTGATAGTTTCTAACTTTATAAAAAAAATTTACCCAATTTTTTTGCCCTCACATTCCATTTTTATCCTTCTTCATCAAGAACACAAAGGGGTTACCTTCATCCCTCATCCATACTCCCTCCCATTTCCACTCAATTTTCTCCCTTAAACCATACATTCATACCATTATATCAAAAATACTTGAATTTTGCTTGCGTATCATGGATGGTAATGTAAATGAAGATCCATATTACACGGTACGTATCACATTACG